>OX451393.1:3797847-4997847 GCA_949629135.1 Eremobia ochroleuca
GGGTGGCAAAGACATTGATGCGCCACCCGCTACCGTGGATTCAGTACCTACATGATTCTGGATGCGTCAGCGTTGAAATTTAGCATAAGTTATTGACAGATCCTCGAAAGGCTTAGTACTGAAAACCTTGAAGAAAATATTCAGTATTTCCGAAAATAAAATCACTTAGTTTATTTCATGTGTATGTGTTCATTTACATAATATATGAACTAAGAGACTTAAAATAATATTAATAATATGAAAATGTGTATAAAAAAGAAGGAAAAGAATCATAGGGCATCAAAATATTCAACCGCATCGCCGTCAACAGTATTTCCCAAAAGGCTGAAAGTATTGCCACGTAGTATGGCGATGCTGATTCTTTGTCCAAAAAATAGGCCACGTGAAGAATCGACTAACCGCTTGGCGATGTCTCGAAAAACCAATGGCACTAGGACCCCATGGCCTCACCCCCAAACGGCTTGAACAAATACATTAATTATGATAGAAGCTAAACGAAATTAAACGTTTCATAATAACATTTAATTATTAAACTTCTAATAATGCTCACATGCCGATTTCATTTTGATACAAATTTAATTATTCGCAAAGTTTGCACAGTTTTAATTTGGATAGGTACTATTGGGTATGTTAGGGTACCTACACAAATGTTTGTTCACCATTAATATACGAGAATCATGTCAAGTGAAATAGGTCTTGTTGGAATAAAATTGAATCTCAATCAGAATTATGGAAAGCCTACATGTGGTTTTGCAAATATTTTGCAAAATTTTACCTTATTACCAAATTAGGATTGCTGTACAAAGGCGACCTAGGTACACAAATACCTCAAAACCTAAAGACCCTTTTTAGGGTGCCGTACCCAAAACGTGCTAATGGGATCCTATCACTAAGATTCAGTTGTCCGTCCGTCCATCCGTCCACCTGTCCGTCCGTCCGTACGTGTGTCTGTCAGCGGGCTGTATCTCATAAACCATAATAGGTAGACAGTTGACATTTTCATAGAATGTGTATTTCTATTGCCGCTGTAACATCAAATAAAAATAAAATTAAGTAAAAAATTAAAGGGTCTCCATACAAGAAACGTTATTTCGGAGTTTTTTTTTTTGCCATGTGGTACGGAACCCTTCGCGTGTGAGTCCGACACCCACTTGACCGTTTTTTTGTTAGCCTAGATGGTGTTCTTACAGATCTAGGCAGCGTTACCGATTTTCCACTAGGAGCGTAATCAGTATTAAAACTAACCTCCATCAGATTTTTTTTTAATTTGTCTGGAAAATGATGATATATTTGAATACTTAATATCGTGTCCAACGTGTCCTGCATGTCGATTCTGTAAAAATCTCACCGTGAAAACTTGGGTGGAGTGAGCTGTCAGTGCCATCCCACTGATGCTAGGGATTGACTAAGCGAGCATTTACAATCATAATCGAAATTTAAATGTTTTTTATGCTAATTCTGTTGATTATTTTATATAATTTCAAAACTAGTATTTTATAAATAAATAAAAAATCAACTTTGTTTTTTTTTTCTGTTTTTCCTAGTTTAAAACCTCACAAAATAGTAATATTTTGGCAGTTAAAATACTAACTTTGAAATTATACAAAATGATCAATAGAATTAGCATAAAAAAATATTATTAAAATCTCGATTATGATTGTAAATAAATGCTTGGTCAATCCCTAGTATCGGGTGGGATGACACTGACAGCTCACTCCACGCTCACTTCACCCAAATTTTCATGGTGAGACGGTTACTGAATCGCACTGCTGTTGTTTGCACGTTAGAGGAACTAATGGACGCTACTGAGGCTGCCAAACTCAGCCTAATTCCGGGCCGACTCTATTTAGATTTCCATCAACACGATAAGAAGAAGAATTATATAGCTGGCTGAGACATCGCCGCGCAGTCTGTTATCATCAGTGGTCGGAGTAGGTAGAGCTGTTTTTGCTACTTGCGACATGCGGACATAACATGGACATGCCAAATATTTCCCGGAATTCCGGGAATTCTCGGAATTAAAAAACCATTGTTTAAGTAGTTTTTATAGGAATAGGTACAGGTATTTTTGTTATTTGCTAAATGCGGACATAACATAGATATGCCAAGTATTTCCGAAAATCCCGGGAAGTCTCGAAATTAAAAAAACAACTATTTAAGTAGTTTCTTTTGTCAGTGCTTAATTGGAACGTTATATTTAAATGGATAATCCACTTTTATTAGTTTACTATAGTAAATTGAAGACATGGAATATAAATAAAATGCGATGATAGAGTTAGATATATAATTTAATTTTCAAAACCCATATTAACTCACTTAAATCAATCGACAATTTCAAAATCCCGAGATTTCAGAGGCATATCCATGTTAACACCAATGTTTGCGGTTATTCACCCCAAACAGCTCTACCTACTCCGACCACTGGTTATCATGGATTCTGTACATGATTCTGAACCCATCATCATCATCTGCCTAGCCTTTTGCCAACTATTTTGGGGTCGGCTTCCAGTCTAGCCAAATGCAGCTGAATACCAGTATTTTACATGGAGCGACTGCCTATCTGACCTCCAGAACATAGCTGGGAAAAGGCGGTATTACACTTATAATTTTTAGGTCGATATCCTTGCCTGTATATTTTCTACCTAGATAGATTTCTGTTTATTTTGTCAATTACTTGCTAGAAGTACCTTAGTCATGTCAAACCTCTGCATAACATCTTGCGTAATTACCTCAAAGCATAGGAATGTTAAAATTAGGTCCCTAGGGAGTAAAGTAAGTTACAACTGCCTGCTTGGCTTTACAGTACACGAATATTGAATTACTGCCTGTGTTTGATTTGGGTCGAGCCCTGGTCTGTGGTTTGGACTTCCTTAAGAATTGTATGGCAGTTCATTCTTGGCGGAATTAACTGTGAACAATATGTTCAGTTTCCGCAGCGGTGTCCCAGTGGTAACGGCCCCGAATTACGAGTTGTGGGTCGTGGGTTCGAAAGCAGGCAGGCGTTTTATTTATTTTTTTTATTTCATCACCACTAATCTCAAAACGGTGAAGGAAAACATCGTGAGGAAACCGGTGGGTTCTAGAATTCGAAGAAATGTGACATTTACCAACCCGCACTGGGCCCGCGTGGTAGATTACAGCCCACTCCTTTTCAGAGAGAGGAGGCCAGTGTCCCAGCAGTGGGAACATTTTTGGCTGATTATGCTAATGTTTTCCGTACTTTGATATATGGGAATCTATGCTTGGCATGAAATACAATGCTCTCTCGATGCTTCGTCATTCGTAGATCTTTGATAATCGTTACGGGTTGTCAAAAGCCCGAAAGTCTGACAATCATTCTTACCAAGGGGTATCGTGTTACTTAGTGACTGGGTCTGATAGGCAGTCGTTCCATGTAAAATTGAGAAGGAGCATCCGGTAAGAAGCTATCCCCAACATAGTTGGGAAAAGGCAGATGTTGATACAAATATGGTATGAAGTTTCTAGTGCAGGGCTGAATATTTGTTGAGTGAAATGAAACTACATAAATGCAAAATAATAAAAAAAATGAATCTACAAAAAGGGCAAATTTTCAGAATCGAAGACGAATTTTTCTTTTAAGGTATCGAAAAGGAAAATTCTTCAAAAAGTCAAGCTCATTAGTGTTAGACAACACAATGGCTACGTGTTAAGGTTCGGTGATCTAGTTCTTTAAGGGAACAGCGCTTCAAATGTTCTTAAGCTTTATACCGATCTGAAAATTGCAAAAAATATCGGCAAATTGGAATTTCGCGGTCTTCTCTGACGCTTTCGCCTTAACAGCGGGATAATTGCGGAACACGCTATCAGTAACAATGGTTTTCATTTTGACAGTTCAATAACATTCATTGCGTTACTTACGTTGTTGAGTAGACAAAGTCTTCGAACATATGAAGGAATGGATTAGCAATATCCTGCAAAATGATTCAGATTGTAATTAAGCGTGTGTTATGCAATGAGGGGGCTGTTTGAAACTTGAATAATAGTTATCCAATCTGTCAATATTGGAGAGCTTAACCAGACGAAGACCAGAAACTGCGTTCCCAGTTTGGCTGACAATACTCTTTTATTTCACGTTTGCATCTCACAAGGCATACTTCAACTGGATAATTGCGTAACACACTAACACTAGGAATAGCTTTCATTTTGACAGTTCAACAACATTCATTGCGTTACAAACTTTGTGGAGCAGCCAAAGTTTTCGAACATATGAAGTAATGGATCAGCTATATCCTTCAAAATGATTCAGATTGTGTAATTGAGAGTGTGTTACGCAATTAGAGTGCTGGTTGGAACTTGAATAATGTTATACAATCTGTCAATGTGAGCTTAACCAGACGAAGAGCAGACACAGCGTACCCAGTTTCCAGTTTGGCTGGCGATACTCTTTTATTTCACGTTTGCATCTCACAAAGCATGGTCAGGTTAAGGTATTGCCTACCAAAATAATCCTTTTATTGCATGACCAAAAAAAATGCGTCACTACCCACACTGTAATTAATATATATTTCATTAACAGCGGAGTTAGTTATTAAAGGGGTGAATACAAAAGTCATATACAACCGTAGCGTTCTACGATAACATCTGGAAGAGTGGAATGACTCACGATAGTACCAAAATAACGAAACTACCTTCGAGTTTTATGCAAGCATAAATATTGTTGTCTTGCATGCACGTTGCAAAACACGCTTGTTTATAACGTCTTATGCTAATGTGTGAGGCATGGACTGAAATAAAAAGTGAGTATTACACGCCAAATGATGCCTTTCAGTGCATCTACGAGTGAGTTTTTCTGTTCCTACGAGTTTCTTATTCAAATTACTGATCGTTTGGGTATCAGCAACTGTAGTGGTGAAATCTACACACTTTTTTCTATTGCTAAATGGACTTATTCTTGTCCTTGATCACAACTGATGGAAAGCGATTAATGAGATTTATGATGGAACGAGAGTGACCAAAAAATGACTTAATGCTTCTGGTGAAATGAAAGGTTTATGTATGTTAGTACACGTCAATATTTTGTTAGTAAATATTTAAAAAACTAGATGGCGCCTGCATTTTCTAACTGGTCCCTGAGAAAAACGCTGAAACAAACTCAGTCTCTTTTAAAGTCCAAGCATTATATTATTAGGATTTTATGTGAGTCTAACAATGCAGAGTCTGAAAGGGCCTTTTGAAGAAAGAGCCAATGCAGCTTTGTGTCTGTTCCAACAGAGGGATGTGTAGTCCCTCTGTACGGGTATTCTTTAAGATGATACAATATCATGTCTTTGCTAACATTATATCTTATCTCCATAAATCAGCTAAAACATAAATGACATTTTCAATTATATTTTTTTTAATGCAGTGCTTCATGATTATCTACAATAATAGATAAATAGAGGATTCATTAATTAATAGATGTAGAATTTGAACTCCAATAACATCTTTACCTGCCTTTTTCTATATTGACAGGGAGACTTGTGACCAACACAACATTCAAAAGCAGAAAAGCTGTGACGAATAGAATAGAATACTCGAAAAAAAAAAATGCGAAAATGTTTGGTCCTTCAGTCCGCGCATCAGCCATTCAGAATTACAGTGGAAATATCAGTACTCTTTTATGATACGTCTCTCCTGCTTTTTGTTTACGCTCGGCTGCAATAATATCTGGCTGTGTCAATGCCAAGATCACGCACTCAGCCCGCCATGTTTTATTCATAACTAGACGAAGTTATTCACGAATTACATACCACTAGTGTGGTAAAAAAATTAACTGTCTCTTAAATTACGAATGATGTATCACTATTAACAATTCATGACAGAATTTAGCCTCTTAAGACTGAACGCACGGACCGATTCTATCGATCGATTTTCCAAGAAAAGCCCCACCTTGCTGTACGTCCGTAGACAGGTGACCTTTCCTGGATTGAGAAGAAGTCATGGACAGTTCGTTAAAATATTGTTGATCATAATGGTGTTATGAGCATCATGACGACTTTGACAGTCTTTAGCAGTTAGTCAGCAACCCGAAAACCTGTCAATTTTTAGGTTATTGGTATTTTTAGACTGTCTTGGATTCTGGAAGCCAGAAGGACGATATCCAGATCAACTGGATCTGCATATCTGCATCCGCATCGTACTGGAACGACGATCCGAATATCAATAATTCTAAAATTCAAAACGTTTCCTAGGGCCGCTAGCATTATTTGGTTGGTCACTTTTCTAAAATACAGGAAATAAAATTGACCAGCCGTGCGATTCTGTAACCATCTCACTGTGAAAGCTTGGGTGAAGTGAGCGTGGAGTGCGCTGTCATTCGCTAGGGATTAACACTATTAAGTGCTCACTTCACTTATGATTTCACGGTGAGATTTTTACAGAATCGACCGGCAGTACGCAAAATGTAATCATTAATTCAGCATAAGATTCTCGACCCCCTAGCGTAGAAATTGTTGTTCCATACATTTTGACCACGTAGATCGCACTTGTCTATGAAACAGAAGTGTGTGCACGAGCTATATTTCTGTATATTCAGTATGCGTGCGGGTTACCTAATAATTAAAGGCTGCCTAACCTGCCCGTCATTCTTATATGGAAAGCAACGCTATTAGAGAAATGGGTGTTGAAGACGAATTCAGCAACGAATTCCATCATTTAATGTCCTAAGTTGAGCGGAAAACCGCTTTCTCAACCTATTTTTCTTAGATCCTGGAAATTAAATTAAACGCAGACATAAATTTAGGACGTCGAGGAAAATATCTTCGAAATGACTTTGTTCCTAGCTCGTCAGTTTGATAAATCATGCCATCCTTAGTCATCGCTTTCAAGCGAGAAAAAAATTAGCGCGGGCATTTAGACTTTCAATTTTTAAAGGTCAGAGGTACAGACGCCAGCACATCAAGCTACCCGAAACTGTCAGATTTTCCCAATCAACTTTGAATCTTATGCTTTAGCGCTAAAGTTGAAAATCTATTAAAGAAATCTGACAAATTGTAGTAGCTTGATGTGCTGGCGTCTGTACTTGCGTTCAGTTAGGTTCTGCGATTGTAACTAGAGCATTTTGTCAAATATAGCACCATCAGGCTCTAGGCTACTGAGCTCAGGGTGGGGCCTAAGTCTGGAATGGGGTGAGGGCGGCCTGTCGCGCCAGTTTCACCCCCAGAGCGGCGCATAGACTGAAATGTGCCGCCGATAAAGCAGCCGCCAAAAACATGAACTTATTTTTTTTTTTGGTTTGCAGGGTTGGGGCTGCGTGGCATTTTATGTCGATGTTGGTCGTTCTAGATATTTGAGTTCCGCAGTTCTTTAGGGTAGTGTTGTGATATTGATCTTTGTTCCTCATTTTCTTTTTTTTTATAGACGAAGTGACATGCTCGTTTTTCATGATTTGTCGACTTCAATAATTATTAACTAATCATGCATTTTTTAAAGAAAGTGGTTGCTACAGAATAAATTGAATACTCTTTGAATTGGGACACAAATTCGTTGCCATGCAAAATTCAATAACATTAAATTCAACGCAAAATAAGATGAAGAAATAATCATCTTTCTAGGCAAACATTGAAGGGTTTGCCTCCCCGACATGATAAAGCAAAAACGTCAAAAGATTTATTGCTCCAAAAAACTAGGTTTTAATAAAAAGAAAATTCAAAGGCCTACACATCGTATGCAGGGCGGAATAACTTATAGAGGCATAAGCGTTGAAAATTGAGGCCGCCTAGTCTGATATTGAGGGAAACTGGCTCGAGACACGCACTGAAACTCACGCCAGTCCAGTTTTGTTCCTATTATGACACCCAAAACGATCCTAATATAAACTACAGCATCTATAAGTGCAGCATCCATTGCGTGTTCAGTATGGCAGAACGAAAATGGCGCTTTAAGCAAACCGTCAATGTACGCTTAACATTTCATAGTGTCGTGCTAACTCAACTTTATTGCGTACGTGTACAATAATCTGATATTCCCCACTTTCCCATTACGAGCGATAATATATTCTACGATGAAGCAATAAGGGTGAGAATCGCGTGGATGTAATATTCAAAGATTGTTATAGGGCTTCCTAGGAGCCGTTGTGGGGGTTTCATCGCCGCCTAGGTATAGGCTCTGAGGTTTTGTAACACGCGAATAAGAACTTCTGCTATAAATAATTAGACGTTATTAATAGTTATAGGTAGGATGTACCCTTGTTTATTACATAGACCTACATTAAAGGGAATTCAACTTGGCAGATATTTTTTTTACGTATTTTGTTATTTCATCAACTAAGGTTAATATTGTGATTCTAAAAACTGCTTTTGAGATAAAAACAATTAATTCTCCAATTATACAAAAAACGGATAACGTTTAGAAGAAATAGTTTGCACGAATAATAATATTTTGGCTGAATTTGAATATCAAACGTATTATTTATCCGTCAAAACCTGCATATAAAACAAACTAATTCCCACGGTCAAATTGAAATCAAACTCGCAATACGTCAATCGTTTCGCTAAAAGAACGCATAAAACCCACAGACTCACGAAAAGTCCGAGCAAAAATGCACCGCAAGAAAAATAGCCGGCGACCTTGAAAAAAGAAACAAAAAACTTCTAGTATACATTAGCGGAAAACGCGTTGTTTAGAACGTCGACAGAAACGCTGGCGAGCGCAAATTGATAGCGACAAGTGACACTTAATGGTTGCGGACAGAAGGACCAATGGACTCAGCTCACTGTGTTCAAGTTTTCGCAGAAAATTTACGGGATATATAAAAAAAAATACGGGATTTACGGGATATATATCATGAAGAAAAGCCGCTCCAGGAGTATATAACGATCGTAGCAGGTGTAGTTCTGTAGTTTCTGCCTAACCCCATGAGAAGATGGCGTGAGTTTATATATGTGCAGACGCCAGCACATCAAGCTATAACAATCTGTGAAATTTCTTTAATAGATTTTCAACTTTATTTTTAAAGTATAAGGTTCAAAGTTGATTAGGAAAATTTGACAGTTTCGGGTAGCTTGATATGCTGGTGTCTGTACAATGATAAAGCCGCTTCAAAAATATTTAAATTCTTTTAACAGTGAAAATAATAAAAGTAATTTAGTAGAATAAAGACCTCAGTCTCTGTGACGGTGTGAAACAAATTTCGATAGACCATTCAGGACGACTGAGACGAGATTATGAAAATGAGAGCATTTCTCATTTTCAAAAATAGCCAGAGGACTACTGACGTAGGTTTCCTCATACCCGTGCGACAGTAAGTATCAAGCAAGGGGGATAAAACTATCATAGTCACCACGAATGGTGCTAATCGAAGAATATATCGTCAATAGGTCACATGTGGAGCCAAGAGGAAAAAATCCCGTTGCCTTTCCTACAAACACATTGCCATAAAGAGAGGGGGCACAGTTAAAACAAAATCATCACCGAATTATCTATGTATTTATTCGATTCACTTTCCCAATTAACCCCTACCGCAGTACCTACTGAGTAGAGTATCTCGTTGTCTGTCTTGACACGTGAACCTTCTGAGCCATCTTATTTTTCGCTTGCACGTAGACGGGGCTATTGCCCTCCCCATACCATTGCAAGGCCACCCAGGGCCGCACTCGTCGCGCGCCGGGCTCGGTAGCCATGGCGATCGCTCGCGAGGGCTCGTTGCGATAGTGACGCCCCCACCACCCTCACCCCGCGTCGCTTATTATGGGCTCTTTTCAATTCGCCTTCAATGGCGGCTAAATCTTTACCTGAAGGCCAACGAATGATGTCAGGTACAGCCCTGGATTTGAGCTCTGATTCCGCGATATTTTTAGGGTGTGTGGGGTGTTTTGTTTAATATGTTATTAAGAATAAATGTTGACACTTAATTATTGGGGTGTAATTGGTTGTTTTTATATTAGAAATGAGAAGGCGACGTAGAAAATACTGGGATTTAGGTTCGGAATCAGAACTTTCACATGAACTAAGCCAAGACAACTTATTAGCTTCAAAAAATAATGTCACTCCCTACTTAGGTACTTATAAAAAGGATTTAATGTTTGATTACTTTTTTGAGTTTGTTTCCGCCTTTTTTCTCATTGTCAGAGTAGTCATGGAGTAGTCAGATAGGAAATGTCAACCTCATCTAGTTTTTAAAATATGATTGACGTGTAAAAGTCTTTGTACACAACTACTTACAGAAATAAAACTTAATTTACTTATCATTAGTTAATAGTCCAGTCACTTTAGGCAAAAAAAGGGGTCAACCTCGGAATTTGAGATAATAAGCTGGAAACTCGTATACAGCTTTATTTTGGCGTTCTAAAAGTTGTCTCAAAAGTCTCATATTATCTCGTGTCTGCGTCGTAAGTTATTCGAGGTCAAAGGTCACGAAAATCGGTTTTTTGCAATTATCTCCGTTTCTATTGCTCCAATGATGTTAGCATCCATTATCAAAATTTTAGAGCATAAAATTTGCGACAAATTTTGTTCTAAACATTTTTTAATAGAGTCAACCGTTTTTGAGATAGAGAGCGGAGAGCACCCAGCGCTCAGGCATATATATACTGTAATACAAGGTCAACCGTGAATCTCGGTGAATAATGCCTTGTATATAGTTACTCGAATTTCTAAGAATTTCTAAGAACTAATTAAAATTCTATTGTACGAATTTTTATCATTACGATTAAATAGAAATAATCTAACGACGGAAACGTAACAAACTCATTTTTATTAGTATTGCTGCACTACGTGCCCATTATTTGGTAGCAGTCGAAGATGGATCGATACAGATATTAGATATAAGTAGTAGATATAGATAGTAGCAGCCGGAAGAGTTCTAGCAAACAACTGTTATCAAGGTCGGTAGATACGGTCACTGGTCTGCAGGGCTGTTACGATTATTTTTCAGAAGCACGTGCTGCATATTCGACATTTTATTCTTTTATGTGATAGCCGTTGGTCCCGGCTGTAATTTGTGGATCTTTGACAGTCGTTACGGGTCGTCAGAAACTGTAAGAAAGAAAGTCTGACAACCAGTCTTACCAAGGGGTTTCGTATTACCCAGTAACTGGGTTGTGGATGTCAGATAGGCTGTCGCTCCATGTAAAATACTGGTACGCAGCTGCATCCGATTAGACTGGAAGCCGACCCCAACGTAGTTGGAAAAAGGCTAGACTGATGATGAGTGTTTTTGGGCATTGTCAAATACATATTTACTATTCCAATTTAGGGAAACTGAACAGCAAAATAGAGTAGACGGGTTTGTAAATAAAGGGACGACCAAAAGTCTTGAAAAACAAAAAAAATAAAACGCTTTTATAAGAGATGATAAAAAAAAGTACTATACTTGCTCTTTTTCTTTTCTTTTTTTATTTATGTTTGTAGCTTCAATGTTTCGTTCAGGCTTTTGATATAATCTTCCTTGCTGTATGGAAACGCATCTTTTTTTTAATAAAATTATTGGTTTAAAACACCTATTAAGGTGTGAGAGAAACTAAAAAAAAACGAATTATATTTTATAATTTAGTCTTTATCTTATATGATCTATGAATAAAAATAACATTTGGTGAATATCGTCGTCTATTAATAAAAATTGTTAGATATTTCTCTTTAAATAATATTTCAATATTTTAAAAATATTTCAATATTTTCTTTCGTAAGTATAAATTATTATTGACCTTTAAAATTAGGTAGGCAGGTTGTATATTTTATTTAATGTAAAACATTGAACTCAACGTAAATTATTATTTATTTTTTTTTAACATAAAAATGGAACAGATTTACCATAGTTATAATAACCAACAAATTTATTTTTGTTGTGATGGTTCTCAGCCTCACTGTCAAAATGTTGAGTATTCCGGACCGTTCTCCCAGAATCACTTTTCACAGAACCACCTTTTTAAAACCTTGAGGCTATTCTCTGAATTTTACTTTATACAAAATTTCCGTTAGACAATCCTGTGACACACATAAAAATGTGGCATTTTGTGTGTGGGCTTGCGTGTGCGCAAAAGCTCTGCGTCTGTGCGTCACTTAAATGATTAAAGTAAACTTTGATTTAAAAATAGAACTAACAAGAGATTACTTTAGTGTGATGTATGAATTTTGTTTCAGATCACACAATTTCAGAAAAAAAAAACAGACTATAAACAAAATATTTCCCAAAAAAATAAACCACCAATAAATAGATAAGAATCTATCCTAAACAACTCAAGTACCTCCCTGCACTAGAAGTACAGTGTATGCCAAGTCGCACTTTGCTATTTGTGCGCGCCGGGCCTCTGAACTGCGTACCACCGCCTCCGCAAGAGGGGGGGCTCCTCTGCCCAGCTCATTACACTAATAGTGCACTATAATAGTATAACGTACCCACTGATCTAGCCTATTGAACTGTTTATTGAGATTTGTGTCACGATGAAATGTTTAGCAATCTTCATCTACTCTAGTTTCGGTACAAACTTGTCATAGGAGTCACAGACAGTCCACTGTGTAGGGTCTGCATTGAGGAAGACGAGACGACAGCGTATGTGCTTCTAAGCTGCCCGGTGGTTGCCACATACAGGGCTAAGTACTTCGAAAACCCAGGTACCCTCCGCGAGATTGTCAATGACACCAAGGCGTTGCTGGCCTTCCTTGAGGAGCTGGGGTGGATCGAAACTCGTACGCAAAACACGCGGTTTGACGTAGAATTGCAGACAACAGCCCGTTTTACTAACTATTCATACACACGAGCGGCACGTGTTGGCGACAGAGGTAACTGCATCCGTCAACAAAGTGTCGCTCATGTATTTGCATATCACCTTGCTAATTGACTAATATTAACTAATATTTTAACCACGGCATGAGCTATTCTTATATATGTAGTTCGTATAGATTAGTATTTAATGTAGGCGGCTTTCGTCGACAACAAGCCACTCTTGTATTTGAACACGTACTCAAATTTCGAGCAGCACGTTGTCGTTGACGCGTCGACGGCTGTAGTTGTCTCTGCCGTAGACGCGTGCCGCTCGGTTGTATGCATACTTACTAAGATATTCCTAATAAAAACACCAATAACACTTTGCCCGACCCGGGAATCGAACCCAGTCGCGCCTGCGACCACGAGCCCAACGGGGCAGTCAAAGCCGGTGCTAAATGTATAGACGCCAGCACGTCAAGCTACCCGAAACTGTCAAATTTTGTACCTTATATTATAGCAATAAAGTTGAAAATCTATTAAATAATTTTGACAGATTTTAGTAGCTTGATGTGCTAGCGTCTGTACAAGTATCATCAGTCATCACCCATAGTACATGGTACTTTCTAAGTTTATTAAGACATCACTGACATCGTTGAAGGAAACATCGTGAGGAAATAAAGACTTAAAATTAATATAAGTCTGAAATCGCCAATCTGCCTTGAGCAAGCATGGTGATCAATGCTTGTGCCAATTCTGTCTGAGAAGAAGCATTTGCCCTGCAGTGGGACAGTTACAGACGGGTATCAGATAATTATTACCCATAGAGGCTATTTGAAGGTACAAATTAATGTGTGTGAGCTTACGTCACACTCACGTAGGTAGTGTAACTCTGTTGATGTGTTTGTCAAGAACTCACATACATAAATAAAGTTACGCAATTATCCATGTTAGTCATATTCAATTATCCCTATAGGTTTTTATGCAGGGGTTTTATAATTTTGTGTTAGTTTAGGTGCATAATTATATTTCAACAATAAATAACTATACTTTAAATTTTACCCGCTGTGGGGAACACCTTTATAATATATTAAGCACATTAATTGCGTAACACACTGTCAATCTGAATCATTTTGAAGGATATTGCCAGTCCATTACTTCATATGTTCCAAAAATTTGTGTGCTCAACAACGTAAATGACGCAATGAATGTTGCTGAACTGTCAAAATGAAAGGCATTGCTACTGATAGAGTATTACGCAATTACCCCGCTTTATGAGACTCGAACAGAGCAGGGAAGCATGCCTCAAAAGGGAGGATGCCTTTACGCATCAGTGACTAGAACAGGCTGCCAGTGATGATGATCCTAATACTAATTCAAAATCCCAATTCACTAACATAATGTAAGGAACAGTCCCAACACTACTCGCGTAAATCATTAATTCGTTCAACTTTGATGTTGTCAATTAAAGGGACTATTGATCGGAAGCTAATTAAGGCAATGTTGAATGTTGAATTGATAGGTTTAACATGTTAATGTAGGTAGAATATTTACATTTTACTGTGTGAAGTTAGGCTAATCTCCTTGAAAACGCGTTGTTACCCCCTTACTAATAAACGTTTGTATAGCGTCTGTATAGCGCTCTGTCTTCTTCTTTCGAAAGTCAAATTACTGACGACTGAAAGAAAGAAATCGGTGTCTAACTATTCACCTGATATAATACGTTCATTAGTAAGGGGATTAGTGTATAATTTGAACAGATTCAGTTTAAAACCTGCCATTTTTAGGTAAGAATTTAAACGCATTAAATACCCGTGTTTGGTTTGAAGTCGCCATTGCCAATACAGCTAAAAGCTTTTAACATAGCTTTGATAAGCTTTCGATATAAATTAACATCACGCTTGTAATCCTCGAAGGGTTAGGTTGCGGGGTACGTATTTATATATACTTTCAATATTTTCAGTAAAATATTGGCTGCAGTTTTTGTTGTTCTTCTGTAGTATTTATACAGGATACTTTTTTTACCAGTGCGCAAACCATAAATATGAATTCAGTACATGATGCCGAACCCCTGCGTTGAATTTATTGTTCGGTAATTTAAAAAAAATATAGCGCTGTCATACATTTTGACCGCGTAGGTTTTCTACACAAACAGCTGTTTTTTTATAACCTACGAAAAATGTCTACTCTATGGGGTTTAGAATCGTGTGATGAATATCCTGTATTGTCATAGTTAAAACTATGCTTTGCAGCATTGCCTTCAAGAGTTGCCATACTATTGTAACTACATATTACCTGCTTGAATTCTAGATAAAAACTTCACTAAATACAATTTTAATATACACAACCAAGAACACTATCTTTTCACTTCGTCGTAATTGCGTCATATTTTATGTTGAATTTCAATTAGTGAATTGTTTTTTATTTTATGTAGGTACTTTCTTTTTCTTCAACTATTTTTGTTAAGTTTTTATAACATACGGTGTATAAATCTCTTTTTATCTACTTTCATTAGAAATAAGCATCACTTTTGTACTTAGGTATTTTTCTGTTCCGCGCAACCTGTATCCATGATTCAGGGATTAGTACATGATTCCGAACCCCTGCGTTGACATTTTTTGTGTTTACATAAATAAGGAAAGGCCAGTGGCTAAATAATAACCGCACAGGTCGATCGATCAGGTTAAGCTACGCTTGCCGCAGTTGGCCTGTGGATGGGTTACCATCTTTTCATACCAAGACCCCTCCGTGCCTCGGAAAGCACGTTAGGCTGGTCTCGGCTGTCATTCGTGGATCTTTGACAGTCGTTACGGGTAGTCAGAAGCCCGAAAGTCTGACCACCAGTCTTACCAAGGGGTATCGTATTACCCAGTAACTGGGTTGTGGAGGTCAAACAGGCAGTCGCTCCATGTAAAATACTGGTATTCAGCTGCATCCGGTTAGACTGGAAGCCGACCCCAACATAGTTGGGAAAAGGCTGGGCAGATAATGAAATAAATGGTAAAATAAATAAAAACAAATATTATCTCATGTGTGTGTTATATATCTTCGTCATGTTCCTCATCTGCTCTTGTCAAATTCCAATTTCTCCAAATTAGTCCTTAAATCTTCTAATCTCCTACATCTAAATCTGTTTACTGGGCACAACAATACCGCGTTTTGTTTCTATGTTCCTATTAACAGGCAGGAGCATGATATTTAGAAAACCCATTCATGAACGTTTATCGTCAAAGAGAACATACTTAATGTACGCTACGCTACACACGCAATAAAATTATTGCTCGGTAGATCACTCCGTAGGTCTCCGTAGGGCAGGTGCTTGTGTACAGTGCTAATGTTGGAAGAGGGGTTTTTCGGAATTTTGAGGTGTAATTATAATATTATATATTGCAAACGGTAAAGGAAAACATCTAAAAGTCCTAAAACCAAAAATTCAAAGACATTGGACATCTACCAACCCTCACTGGGTCAAAAATTCAAAATTCAAAATCTAAACTTTTTTTTCCCGCGTGGCAGATTATAATCTGTCAGCGGGAAAAAAAAATATTATAAATAAAAAATAAAAAAATTGGCTATAATTATAGCCCACTCCCTCTCAAAGTGGGAAAATTATAGGCGGATTATGAGGTGTAATTCGTTCTGATAAACAATAATATATTATGGATAAAGTTAGTTTAGTGATATTGAAGTATTAGGGTCATATATTAGCCTATAATGTTCCCATTGCTAATACTCGTACTATACCGACTACGAGTATACCGATATATCAACTATACCGATAATATCAAATGCTGTTACTTTTGCGTACTGTAAGCTTAGATTAAGCACCCTACTTGATAAAAAATGTACAGACGCCAGCACATCAAGCTACTACAATCTGTCAGATTTCTTTAATAGATTTTCAACTTTATCGCTAAAGTATAAGGTTCAAAGTTGATTGGGAAAATCTGACAGTTTCGGGTAGCTTGATGTGCTGGCGTCTGTACATCTTTCTTGTGAATAAACATTATTATTATTCTTATTATTATTATTACTGCTGGGACACAGGCCTCCTCTCTGTGAGATGGGGTGGGCCGTAATCTACCACGCGGGCCCAGTGCGCGTTGGTAGATGTGACATGTCTTCGAATTTTTGGTTCTAGGACATGCCGATTTCCTCACGATGTTTTTCTTCACAGTTTTGAGAGCAGTGGTAATGATATAATTTACACAAAGTAATGCGCCTGACTGGGTTCGAACCCACGACCTACAACTCGCAAACCGCGGCCGTGACCACTGAGCCTCCACTGCTCAAGTATTAGGGTCTGTGAGCAGTAAATAAAACCCATAAGTACCTATTATAGAGACTGTTGAATATGCTGATGGGATGTTCTTGGCTGCAGAGTTATTTGAAACTTACTACTAATACTATTTGAGAGTCCATATTTCAGGAAATTAATAAGACAAATGAGAAATCTGTTACATCTACGAGAAACATCATGTATGTACTTAGTGATGCTATTAATAAAAATAAAGAAAGCACCGGTCAACCTGTGACAGATGGATAAATATGTAGAATATTTTTTAATATGTACAACATAAGAATCACTACATAGTATAAAACAAAGTCGCTTCCCTGTCTGTCTGTCCCTATATATGCTTAGGTCTTTAAAACTACGCAACGGAGTTTGATGCGGTTTTTTTTAATAGATAGAGTGATTCAAGAGGAAGGTTTATATGTATAATACATGCATAATATATTAGAGAAACACTGATAATTTTAGAGGTTTCTAATGTAATGTCGTAAATAAACAAATTTTTTTGCGCTTACATTGTAAACGCTGGCTGAACCCGTCAAGATAGATCAAAATAATGTACTACAGTATTGTACACCTTAAAAAGATCTACAAGAAAGTCCGCGATGGTATATGTCTATCTCTTAGGGATAACCCACAATAACCATTTTTTATCCTATACTTTTTACGAGAAATAATGGCTCTAAAATTATCAGTGTTTCTCCATTGCACCCGTGCGAAGCCGGGCGGGTCGCTAGTTACAAATATAAATAAAGACACTTTACAAGGACACAATGGGCGTCTTATCGCTAAAAGCAATCTTTTCAAGACGTCATTTTAAAGAGCGTATGATAGATCTGTATTAATTTAGTGATGGCATACCTAATTAAGTGTTAAATTATGCGAAAGCATATGTATCGTGAATTCCTAGAATTTTATCCAAGAAACGTACCGGGCAGGTTTACAACTGTATAAATTATGATTGGTTCTTGAATTAATTCTGCTGTATTTGACGTTTTGTCGCCTTCCTTAATCTTGAATTTTAAATTGGCTCTTTGCATGTGTGGTGTTGTAAGAACAGTGGTGCCCCAGTGGTAACAGTCCCGACTTACAAGCTGTAGGTCGTGGGTTCGAACCCAGGCAAGCACTTTATTTCATCACCACTACTCTGAAAACGGTGAGGGGCCCGTGGCTAAATAATAACAGCCGCACAGGTCGATCGATAAGGTTAAGCTACGCTTGCCGCGGTTGGTCTGTGGATGGGTGACCGTCTTTACATACTGAGATCCCTCCGTGCCTCGGAAAGCACGTTAAGCCGTTGGTCCCGGCTGTCATTCGTAGATCTTTGACAGTCATTACGGGTAGTCAGAAGCCTGAAAGTCTGACAACCAGTCTTACCTAGGGGTATCGTATTACCCAGTGACTGGGTTGTGGAGGACAGATAGGCAGTCGCTCCATGTAAAATACTGATATTCAGCTGCATCCGGTTAGACTGGAAGCCGACCCCAACATAGTTGGGAAAAGGCTAGGCAGATGATGATACTCTGAAAACGGTGAAGGAAAACATCGTGAGAAACCGACATGTCCTAGAACCATAAATTCGAAGACATGTAACATCCGCACTGGGGCCGCGTGGTAGATTACGGCCCGTTCCATCTCACACAGAGGAGGCCTATGTACCAGCAGTGGGAACGTGAAACGCTGATTATGAGTATGCTTGTTGCATGTTGTTGAAGTGATTTTCTGCTATCATATTTAGGATTCTGGTGCGGCCGCCTCGGTTTTGTAGCGCCTCGGGCATGTTTGCCGACGCGAGGGTCGATGACTTTTACGCTATAATGCGCAAAAAGTCAGCCTCACTAATTCGCTGAATTCGAGAAAGTGGCAACGGAATCCTAAGGATGATTGCAGAGAGACCTGAATCTGCAGTTGTAGGAAGGCTTATCAGGCTGCATGTTGGCTAAGATATTTTTCTGACTAACATAGTTTTAAGATATTGTTACTAACAAATTATGGACATTTTATTAGTCTGAATGAAACGTATTTTATTTATTTTATTATTATATTATGAAGCTACTGCCAACTCATCACCTGTCTAGTCTTCTCCCCTCATTTTTTCGGTCTTATCAGATGCGAACGAGTGCTACTTTTATTAATAAGCATGGACGGAGAGCTTTCCCGGACGAACTCTTGCACAAGAAGGTTAATGCTACCTACGCTGGAGTTCCCACTCTCATCGCTCAACGCTTTCTTGGATGCTAAGCCTGACTGTGATATGTTCGCGGATCAATAGAAGAAGATCTTGTCAGTGTGTCTGGAGTATTGTGAGATGAGCGTATGACTGCCGAGTTATTGTATACTTTTCGTTATTGTACTTAACGTACGTTTGTGCCTTTAACTGATGTAGTAATTCATTTATGTATTTTGACATATAACGACCGTTAAATGAATTGGTTATTTTGGAATTATAAGTTACTGGCACGTTTTTCTAGGTTGTCGCAATCTCTACTGCTAAGCATGAGGTTCTGGGTTCGATTCTTGGGTCGGCCAAAGTATTATTTGATTTTTTCATCTGGAAGTCTTGATTTGTGCCCGGCGGATGGCGATAGGCTTGGCCCCTGATACATGGGACTTAAACATAGCTTGCGCAATATGATTACACTATACAGATGCTAGCACATCAAGCTACTGCAATCTGTCAAATTTCTTTAATAGATTTTCAACTTTACCGCTAAAGTATAAGGTTCAAAGGTGATTGGGAAACTTTGACAGTTTCGGGTAGCTTGATGTGCTGGCGTCTGTACTATAAGTACACCGTGCACCGTATAAGTGCACCGTGCCTAACTTTTGGGAGAATACACGCGTCGTGAAATGTTATTTTGAAGTACTAGACGGAAGCTAGTTAAGCTTGATTTTTATTAAAATGAATATTTACTTTGTTATGGAAAATCGTGCCAAGTTTTTATATTAGAATGAATGTATCGTCGATTTTACGTAATATTGCTTGTAGGTAAATTTATTAGATATGCAGTTTTGTTTTTATTTCGTAGCATTTTGAGGTGAATACACTTTCAATGACTGCGCAACTTAGTTAGGTATTAAAATATTCTTACTCGAACGCGCAGTGTTTCACCGCTACGCAGAATACAATTATTAACCAAAACTAGAATAATATATAACGTATTAATAAGACATAAATCTTATCTTCGCCCTCAATATTTACGTAGTAGGTAGTTATATTACGTGTGTATATTACCTGATTCCCGATTCCCTTTAAATTTGCGCGGCGGTGGGATGGCCCTGTGATTTCGGGGCAAGGGATGGTTACTATAGAAACGACGAGACTTACCAGGTCTCGAATTTAACACGGAATTATTGATTGCTCGAATCAAAATGTTCAAACTGAGAGTGTGGCAGCCATCTTGTTAGTTATCATTACACTATTTGAAAATGGAATTTGTGTTTGAATCATTTGAATTTTCAATTGATATCTAATGCGTTTTTTTTTGTGCAAAGGTAGTTATTTACCAAAGCATTCCAAATTATTTTGTTTCATATTGTAACGTTTTTTCTGAAAAGCGAGAAAATCATAGGATGTTTTTTTTCCAATGATGTTCCTATATTCACAAATATTAGGGAGAAAATAGCTTGCATCTTATTTCATAGGTGTATTAACGTATGTGCGTGAATGAGATAGAAATGGCGTGTGCCTAAAGACGGTTCAAGCTTTTTTTCAATCAATCGCAGCTTCTGAAAGATTTTGATTACGATCTCCTTGTTACAACTTCTGCCATACAACCAACACTCGCTTTCAATACAATTCTATGCGCTTTATAATAACTGCCTCGAATGATTTAATGCTTCTTTGTTGGACGGTCTAAAGTCCATATTTCTAAATATAATGAGGTTGTAGAACTCGAGTTGCATTGCAAAAAAGGTATTTTCATCACTTTTTGTTGCAATGCAAATAAAAAGAAAAACGATGTACGAGTTAGGTATCTTTTTCAGAGTAAGTAAATAAGATGTTTTGGAGGACAATTTAGGTTGGACTGGTTGTCAGAGTTTCAGGTTTTTGCCTAGTCATCATCATTTCAGCAGAAAGACGTCCACTACTGGACACAGGCCTCCATCAAACATTCGCCACTTCGATCCAGCGGATTCCTACGGTATTCACCAGGTCATCGGTCCAACTTGTGGGAGGCCTTCCAACGTTACGTGTTCAGTTACGCAGTCACCACTCCAGAACCTTCCGGTCCCGTCAGTCATCTGTTCCGTGAGCAATGTGCCCTACCCACTACCTTTAAAGGCTGGCAATTCTTCGGGCTATGTCGGTTACCTTGGTAGTTCTATGTATCTCCTCATTTCTGATTCGATCACGTAGAGAAACTCCAAGCGAAACCCTCTCCATTGCTGTTTAGCTGACTTCCACCCTTCTAATGAGGCCCGTTGTGAGCGGCCACGTTTCAGTGCAATAGGCCATCACTAGCGACACGCACTGCCGGTCGATTCTGTAAAAATCTCACCGTGAAATCATAAGTCAAGTGAGCACTTAATAGTGTCAATATGGGTATTGACACTGGTGGGCCATTACGGAATGACAGAGCTCACTTCGTGCTCACTTCACCTAAGTTCTCACGGTGAAATTTTTACAGAATAGCACTGCAGGTCAAACACTTTCGTCTTGGGACGCTGTGGTATTTGAGACGCGAAGTTATTGTCTCGTAATGATAGTCATATCTATTAGTTATTATCAATACTCGTATTTCTGAAAAAAACTGATACAGTTCTTCTAATTAAAACTTATAGCTTAGTTAAATACATATAAAACCTGCTTTTAATACTGGCCTTGTCGATTCTAACGTTATGAATAAAAAAATATTCTTCCGGACTGTTAATAGCTAATTAGTATAGAATAGGCTCCTGTCGAGTAAACTGCGGAAATGTGATTTGGTGAACATATGATGTGGAATTATGCTTTAAAACTAATACAGTTGCGTAGAGGGGCTTGTGGCTAAGTAATAACAGCCGCGCGGCTCGATCGATCAGGTTAAGCTACGCTTGCCGCGTTTGATCGGTGGATTGGTGATCATCTCTTTACATACTAAGACCCCTCCGTGCCTCAGAAAGCACGTTAAGCCGTTGGTCCCGGCTGTCATTCTTGGATCTTTGACAGTCGTTACCAGTCGTTAGAAGCCCGAAAGTCTGACAACCAGTCTTACCATGGGGTATCGTATTACTCAATAACTATGTTGTGGAGGTCAGATAGGCAGTCGCTCCATGTAAAATAATGGTATTTAGCTGCATCCGATCAGACTGGAAGCTAACCCTAACATAGTTGGGAAAAGGCTAGGCAGATGATGACAGTTGCGTTTTTCTTTTTGTTAGTAGAATCTCATACTTACCGTGTTATGAATTTAAGTCTATATTTCCACGAACTTTATTTCAGAGATTTTTTTTTAAGTGATAAGCTCACCCCCTTCTACATGGAAGTGTTATCAAACATCATCATCCAAGGATCATTTTGAAGGATATTGCTAATCCCTTGCTTCATATGTTCGAAGAATTTGTCAGCTCAGCACCGTAAATAACGCAATGAATGTTGTTGAACTGTCAAAATGAAATCCACTGCTACTAATAGTGTGTTACGCAACTAACCCGCAGCTCTGTTTAACTCTTCGGATAAAACAGACGACGTGTCGTTTTGTTAGTGAGAATAATAAAAGGTAAATATTCAAATTATTCCTTTCAGATATTTTTTTCTGGCCTGCAATGGCAGAGGACAGAGATGTGTGGATCAGGGAGAGGGGGGCAAGCACAATATGGAGAGACGGGCTAAGAGATAGGAAGAAAGATTAAAATATTAATCATCACTTGACATGAGCTGTCGCATTTTACGGGCTGTAGATATTCACCCTTCTCATTAATAAAGAATAATAAAAGAAAATTTTGGGTCAAACAACTAACAGCACTCAAGATAGACACTGTTTCCGACAAGGTCGAAGATGGAACGATATGAAAAAGAAAAACAAGGAAAGCTGTCACAAAGAGGGAGATAGGCATAGTTTGAAGCAAAACAACAAAATGTAAACATTATTCTACGTTGATCCCGGCGCGAGGGAATATTAAAGAATGTTTAGTTAAGATACCTACCATTTCGCGAAGTTTATAGGTAACGGTTTATCTAGATTCAGTTGGTTCCTTTTTGTCATCAAGCAATGGACAAAATTGTCAACATTTTATATGCTTGAGTCTACGTCGACTACTACGTTGTATGTGTATATTTCATGTCTTTTTTTATGTAACGTACGTTTTGTTTGTATTTGTGCAGAATAAACATTTTTTCTTTCTTTCTTTCTTTCATTTAGTAAGTACTTAATTTACATTCATTATTTTTAGAAATAAAAATGACAGCGCAGCAAGTGGCGTCGTCCAGTTTTGTTACAAAGTTACTGGAATCACCGAAAAGGTTGGATAAGAGTGACACTGGCTGGTGACAGTCACTCTAGCAGAGCGTCGCATCGATGATTATGTGGCAACTGTCTTCCGATGACATGATGTCAGGGGAGCCGCGGTCGTAAAACGTCCACGACGATCTGGTGTATTCCCGCATAATCCTGATAATATCGTGCTATCGGCTATCGTGCGCCGTTAAATATAGGTTTTTTTTTATCGAAGCATATTCGGTAATCCTAAAACCCAACAGCTGGTGTTAAAGAGGAAAATAGTGCTTTGTTGTTTATCCTTTTTAGGTTCACGGTTGATTGGGAAAATTGGACAGTGTTAAGTTGCTTGATGTGCTGGTGTCTGTACACGTCTGCGCAAACCTTTGGGGAAAAAAAGCGTGATGCTATGTTGTGCAAACGACAATCTAACTCCAAATAAACATCTTGGCCTATTGTTTTGAAGGCAAATCCTATAAAAAAAATTCAAACGTGGAGCGGTAAAATCCAAGATGGCGGAAAACGTAAATGATACAATCTTTGCTTTAGAAGTTAGATGTTGACCTTTTAAGCATACATAGCCGTGACCATGAATGCTGAATCGACTCCATTACGTAATCTATGCGCTCATCTTTCCTCAAACTACAAACCACGCTAAATCAAACTCTAGTTTCTTTTTCGCAACGTTGAATTTTCCTTGTTACGGTTGTGTACAAATTTGACACACCAGTAACTTGTTGCATTGCTGTTTAGGGTTAAATCTAGTTCCTTATTGATATGTTTAGTGTTATCGTAACAATTTACTTAGTCATTATGAGTTATTTTTGCGTCTATGCGTAGACTTGAGCGCATGTGTGTCGCCAAAATTGTGCTTTGTATAATATCATAGGTACCTATTCTGTGGGTTATGGAAAAAATTGTGTTAATTAACACAATAGTGAATTCACTCATTTTTTTGTCATATCCTCGAGGACGTGGTATGATTATGATTCAACTGTTTGCTTATAATACCCCCATTCAGCCATTGAAAAGCTTAAACCTGCAATAAAAGCTTTTTTCACTCACCTTAAAATAATTGTTGGCTTTTTATGACATCTTCGATTACTAAAATGAGCAAAAAGCATGGTTTTACTCCTTTATTCATTAACATTGCTTTTAAAGTCAAATTAGTGATTAGCGACCATTTAACCTATAATTGCATGATTTTTACTTTTTAAGCAAATTAAATTTAATTGGACGTAACATTAGCTCTATAGTAAGGTTATAATATTTAAAAAAATATATTGATAAAAATACTTTTTTTTTTCTAAATGCCCTGGTGGAAATTTACATCTTTATATAATCAGAACTAATCTACTGGGAACAAAATGAATTGAATATCTCTAACAATTGGGGAATCCCCGTGCTCTGTGGAAACGAAAATATGGCATTGGATTGGTTGATGGAAATTTCCATCACGATGCAGTTAAGGGTTAACCATACATTTTTGACGTTTAGATGTCACTTACTTTTAATTATCATTTATAAATAAACCCCTTAGTAAATAAGCTGTTGATCCTTTAATTCAGGTTCCTTAAATAAAATTCAAACTCAAAGCATTTATTTCAATTAAATTATTGTCAATAAGTCAGAAAGTTGAAGCTAGTTCAAAACGTAGAAACTCCAAGGACACTCTTTTAAATCAAGATATTGTACATCCTGGGTACTTGTTGCTTCTATATGTAAGACCAGTGTAAAAAAAAAAAACAGTTAAAAAAATTCAAAATATAAGCTTAAAGATAAGTCCTGATTAAAAGAAGAGCAGTCCCAACTAACGGCGAACGAAAACGAACTTGACGCGTGGATCAGCGTCATCCAGCTCAACCACTTTGAAGGGAACCGAATAATCCAACTTACGCGCCACCAACAGCCAAATAACTTCAGCACTCGATATTTTCAGGAAAAATCAAAGAAATTCTAGAATTTCTTAGCTGATATAAATACTAGATTTATCTCTGTGACTAATGATAAGGTGGAGTATTCATTTATTGTGGGCAAAGATTAATTAACGGAGCCAACACTATGTACAGACGCCAGCACATCAAGCTACTCGAAACTGTCAAGTTTTCCCAATCAACTTTGAACCTTATACTTTAGCGATAAAGTTGAAAATCTATTAAAGAAATTTGACAGATTGTAGTAAATTGATGTGCTGGCGTCTGGACAAAATGTATGTATTTATGTACTGGAATAAAGTACGAAATGTTTACATATAGGATTTTTCTGGATTTACCTGTTAACATAAAATCATGGCTGTATTCCTCGAAGGGTCTGCCTCTGCGCCTACTGTCTGTCCTGTGTCTGTCTGTGGGTGTACTTGTAGTACACCCACATTTTGCAGGTTATTTTTAAGTAATGAACCTGATGTAATAGGGGGCAAGTTTATTGCTACCAACCTGGCACAAATTCAGACTCCGGGCTGTTACTGAGTTTTTTTTCACAGACAAAGAACAAATGGTCGTGCTCGTCACACAAACATTTGTCCTAGGTGGGAATCGAACCCACGACCTTGCGCATAGCAGGCAGGGCCACTGACCACTAGACCAACAGGCCTGTCAATTTATTTCAAATAAACCAAATACAGGCACTTTTGAATTGTCAAGGGGTTAGTCAGTCAGGAAGATGAAGCTAGTTGCCCATCCCAAAGCGTAGTAGGTACCTATGGAGACTAGCACTTTGCCCGACCCGAGAATCGAACCTCATGCTCAGCGTTTCCGACCACTAGACTAACAAACCAGTCCTGAAACCAAAGAATAATAATGATTGAATAGCTGATAATTATTTTCATGTTGGAGGGCGCTTCGTAAACTTTCAGTAGTTTGAGAGTACCATCTGTACGGAAATGTTGCTATTTTACTTTCCAAATAAAAAGCCCTACAATTGACATATAATCTTATATTGACAGATAGGTAGCAGTGGTATTTTTGTTATAATTTTTTTTCGGATCAGGGTCGTAACTACTATCAAAATTAATAAATTGGTGACGCCAAACGTTATTGTGATATTTCGACGAGGCAAACCTATTCTTCAGCTTTTATTTCGCTCTTTCTATCTGCACCCTAATTGTGTAACACAGGCGACCTCAATCTGAATAACTTTGAAAGATATTGCTGATCCATTGCTTCATATGTTCGAAAAATGTGTCTGTTCAACAACGTAAATAACGCAATGAATGTTGTTGTACTGTCAAAATGAAACCCATTGTTACTCATAGTGCGTTACGCAACTACCCCGCTGGTCTATATCCAACTACGCTGGGCTTCCAGTGTAACCGAATTCAGCTGAATACTAGCGCTTTATGTTGAGACACTCTCTGACCTCTACAGCCTCCCGGTTTCAGAGTAGCACGGGTAAGACTGGTTGTCAAAATTTCCGATTTTCAGCCTTTATTTAATAAACACAGAATACGTTTTACACTGATTGGGTTTAAATGTTGAAATTGAATTCTCCAGTTACGATCCGTAAAGAGAAAAGCGAGCGATCACGATCGGATCGGGTTTTCTAGGAACGTCGCGTGTGTCTGAAGGCCGTCGTGCGTGCATGAAGGGGACTCCGAAATTGAAGGCGAGTATAACAACACAACTGTACATGTGACCATTTCAGACCTGTTTCTACTGTAGGAGGCAAGCTTTTTTATTTTCAATCAGGGACTTTTGTGAGCTAAATGCGTATGACAGTCCCATCCTACCCTAAATACATACTGCTACGGATTACTTTTGGGTCATGACCCTGAACAGACTCTTCGCATCATCACTATTAGAGTGAGACAGTCTCGCATTTGCACGTTGTCTCATCCGTTGATCAGCGATCTAACCATGATAGTGCACGATTGCCATAAGTAATCGTTTTACTAGTAATTTCAAGGTTCCCAGGTTGACATTTGAAAACACAGATTCCAGAAAGGAGTTCTGTGGGGTAATTACGTAACAGCAGCTGGCAGCAGGCTTTCATTTTGACAGTTAAACAACATTCATTGCGTTATTTACGTTGTTGAGCAGACACATTTTTCGAACATACATATGAAGCAATAGATTAGCAGTCCTTCAAAATGATGCAGATTTTATTTATTTGGTTCACAAACAATTGTTTAGACTAACATATTGACAAAAATAACATCTTTGAAAACTTTGAACAGTGTAACAATTACTTAAAGGTCCTCATTAACCATTATGTTATTATTAGGTTACCTCATTAACTAAAATTATTGATAGTGTGCTACATATTTAGGGTGCAGCACTTGTGAGCGATACGCATAGTGCTTACAAAAACTTTTTGTGCCAAATAAAGCTCAAGGAGAAAAACAATAGTGGAAGATTTAAGGGTCGCGTTAAAAGTTGTTCAGCTATAGTTTGTCGGTTTGAGAATGAAGTGGCCATTTGGTCGTAAGATCTGTCGACCCCCTGGAGACTGCTAATGAACATGTGGAAGGTGGCGCCTGCTACTCGTATAATATGTATTTAGCTAGGTGTTGTAAATTGCACGAACACCGGCTTAGGAAGGGGTTAAATATACAACGTGTAACGTTAAATGCGCAAAACCTGAAAATAGTTTGATCAGAATAACGATCAGAATTAATTAAACCACGTTTTAATATAGGTTACATTTTTCAAAAAATCTTCATTAAAAACGTTGCCGCGTCTATTTATTAATAGGTCAAGCAACCCAATATCAGCGCGGCGCAGCGGCCCGGTGACGACTCCTCCCTCGATAAAGCGTCGTCGCAGACGCAAGAAACGATCAGAATGGCCAGTAAAACTAAAACAGCACATAAAACCTTTACAATTTTTTTAATGACTTATTTTCTCTCTGAATTAGGTCAATTGAATTAAAAATCAGTTGGGATGTCTGAGTTTTTGCGCATTTAACGTTACACGTTGTATACGTAGCAGTAAGTATTGATAGTAAGACTGCTTTTCTTTTGGTCTCAATTATCTAAGTTTGTTACTGTTGATTCCCCTTCCGATTACCAAAACTTGTCATTTATTTCACACTAGCGACCCGCCCCGGCTTCGCACGGGTGCAATGGAGAAACACTGATATAATTTTAGAGCCATTATTTCTCGTAAAAAGTATAGGATAAAAAATGGTTATTGTGGGTTATCCCTAAGAGATAGACATACACCATCGTGGACTTTTTTGTAGACCTTTTTAAGGTGTACAATACTGTAGTATATTATTTTTATCTATCTCGACGGGTTCAGCCAGCGTTTACAATGTAAGCGCAAAAAAATGAGTTTATTTACGACATTACATTAGAAACCTCTAAAATTATCAGTGTTTCTCTACTATATTATGCATTTATTATACATATAAACCTTTTTCCCGAATCACTCTATCTATTAAAAAACCCGCATCAAAATCCGTCGCGTAGTTTTAAAGATCTAAGCATATATAGGGACAGACAGACAGGGAAGTGACTTTGTTTTATACTATGTAGTGATAACGTAGGCAATGACTATCTGGCCCTCGAACGTAAGTTTTCCTCAAACTAAGCACTTTGTCTTCTTAGCGTATCGATGGCAAAAAGTTCAAACATCTTTGGCCCAAAATTCAGCTGCACGAACTCCGCTCACTGACGCATGCGGCGCAGGATGAAATGTGGGCCATCGTCTGTGGGGAGGTGCCTTATAAGCACTTGAGATCTGAGCTGTCCGTGAACCCCTATTTGTGTAGTCCAGCCGGTCGATTCTGGAAAAATCTTACTGTGATAACTAAGGTGAAGTGAGCCTAGAGTGAGCTGTGAGTCATGTTGTTACTAGGGATTGACACTATTGGCGACTCACTCCACGCTCACTTCACCCAAGTTTTCACGGTGAGATGGTTACAGAATCGTACTGCTGTAACCTAATTGCGTAACACGCTATCAATCTCAATCTGAATAATTTTGAAGGATATTGCTAATCCATTGCTTCATATGTTCGAAAAATGTGTCTGCTCAACAACGTAAATAACGCAATAAGCATTGTTGAACTGTCAAAATGAAACCTATTTCTACTGACAGTGTGTTACGGAATCACCCCTCTGGTCCTCTAAAGGATCAGAATGTATGTTTTCCTGAAACTCAGCACAGAAAAAGGGATTTAACTACCTAGTCGCGGTCGGAAAGATTAAGAATCCGGCAGTAGTTCACAAAAAATAAAATAATACGGAAACTTTAAATATTTTAAGCACTTTCGGCCATGATTATGGGTTACGCAAAACCAATACTAGGTATATCCTACTACAAAATTACTGGTGTTTTTTAACAACGTCACGACTAAAACCAACTAATTACTATTGCTGTTTATCACACTAATATTATAAAGGCGAAAGTTTGTGAGTGTGTGTGTCTGTGTGTGCGTGTGTGTGTTGGTGTGTGTGTGTGTGTTGGTGTGCGTATGTTTGTTACTTCTTCACGCTCAAACGGCTGGACCAATTTTTATGCAATTTGGCACACAGATTGTTTATAATCAAGATTAACATATAGAATACTTTTTATCCCGATATTATAACAGGATCGAGACTTATGCCGGTGAAACCGCGGGGCGCAGCTAGTTAAAAATAAAACTGTCAAAGGCGTGCCGGACCACAGCACAGTGAATGCTTCCATAGTCGGGATGAATGTTTACACATGCAAAGTATTAATATTATATTTTTCGTAATGTCTCTACCCCATTATATGTATATGGAATAAACCTTTCTTCCAAATTTCCGATCTCCGAGTAAAATGGCTGTATGACATCCAGACGAACGGACAGGGCAAAATTATAAAGTCCAGGTAAGATTGTTTTAGCGTATTTATTTTCAACGCACTGTTTAGCTCCGAGAGTTGAAAATCCGACAGTGTGATTTTTTGACGTGCTGAGATGCACTCTGTGGGATTCTGAATGTTCGGCTCAACAATTAGAGTTGAAAATCCAGTGCGCGATAAAATCCCGAAAAAAGATAAAAAAAAAATTCCCGATATTTTCCCGACAATTTCGTCCTGTTCGTCAGTCCGTTCCTCAATTTGACTGCGGAACCCTAAAAAGATGTTGGTTTGTATTATTTCGAAGCTCGCTCCTAATGGGTCTATTTTGACGGTCCGTTGACCACCGAAATTATTTGTAACAAGTACTCTTTGAATGAGCTGACAAAATGTATTCTAGATTTTAGCACTTAGATTGTATGTGCTAATATCTAGATTAGGTAATGACCTACCTAAGCTATGTTGAAAGTGAGTTTTGTTTAGGTGTGTCTAATGTTGCTTTTCAGAGAAAATAGATACTTACCTACGAAGGTAAATTTTATATAGAGTCTAGGTCAGATTAGGTTTAGTCTGGACAGATTAGACGCCAGCAGATCAAGCTACCCGAAACTGTCAAATTTTCCCAATCAACTTTGAACCTTAAAAAAAGAAGTGGTTAACGCTAAAAAAAACATTATCAAATTATTTTAATTTCACAAAACCGATCTTTTTTGCAGTTATTAACTCAAAGTAGAGCGGTTGAAAGTTCTATTTGTCATTAAAAACATATAAATAATCAATTAATTTCAACAAAAAAATCAACCTTCAAAGCGTATTTTATAAATTCAATATCAATACGAATAAAATACATAATAATAAATGTTTAAGGTAAAAAAAAAAAAACTTTAACAAAAACGTTACAACATAAGTTTGGTGTAGTTTTTATACTGACACCTGCTACAATTTGCATGATTAAAAACTTGTTTCTATGCCAAGAGGTTTCTGAACGCCCTTTTACAATACTCTACGATAATTAAGTTACATATGTATTTATAAGTAGTAATATTGTTGAGATAGCTGATGGGATACAGCCTCGCCTCTCATGCACGAGATTGTGTGTTCAAATCCGGCGGGGTAATTGCGTAACACACTATTACTAGCAATGGGTTTCATTTTGACAGTTCAAAAATATTCATTGCGTTATTTACGTTGTTGAGCAGACACTTTTTCCCAACATATGGAGCAATGGATTAGCAATATGCTTCAGAATGGTTCAAATTGAGAGTAATAGTTTGTTATGCAATTAGGGTGCCGGTCAGCACCAATGTTACTTTTTCAATTCATCTGTACTTTCTGAGTATACCTTGGACATTACTGACATCGATAAAGGAAAAGATGGAACCAGCAGTGCGATTCTGTAACCATCTCACCGTGAAAACTTAGGTGAAGTGAGCGTGGAGTGAGCTGTCAGTGCCACCTGATACTAGGGGTTGATCAAGCATACACTTATAATCATAATCGACATTTTAATAATATTTTTTATGCTAATTCTATTGATCATTTTATATAATGCCAAAGCTAGTATTTTAGTTGTCAAATTTTGTATGGTTTTAATCTAGGAAAAAAAAGAAAGAAAATTGAAATTCTGAATGTTTCTGTTTTGTTATTTTATTTTAAAACGCCGCAAAATAGTAATGTTTTGAAAAGTAAAATACTAGCTTTGACTTATTGAATTATACAAAATTATCGATAGAATTAGCATACAAATATTATTAAAATCTCGATTATGATTGTAAATATATGCTTGGTCAATCCCTAGTATCAGGTGGTATGACAGTGACAGCTCACTCCACGCTCACTTCACCTAAGTTTTCATGGTGAGATTTTTACAGAATCGACATGCTGGACTTACATCTAATGTACTTCTTTGAAATGTCCAACCCGTCTTGAGTAAGCGTGGTAATCAATGCTCGTGCCTTCTCTGTATAAGAAGGGACCTTTGTCCTGCAGTGAGAGAGTAAAGACAGTAATAGGCATGTATTACTACAGTAATTATTTTATTACAATAATCGCTTTTCCATCTTCAGGAACCCATTGTGCGGGGACTGTTGTTGCCCAGTGCATGCGGCTGACGTGACCTGCCCATTTTAGCCTGGCAGCCTTTGTGCTTACGTGTTTAATACCCGTTTGGTCCAAGGCTAGCCCAGAAAGAGGTGACAAGATGACTTAGACGCATACTATGAGGGCTGGTTCCAGACGGCGCGGGAGTAGAGGACCTGGAAGGACTTGGGGGAGGCCTTTGCACAAAAGTGCGACAGAAACGGCTCGAAAAAATCGCTTCAATTAAAAGTAGGTATAAAACTACTAGTAGGTACATTTTAAGGTTTCAAATTTTCTGATTTTTACTGTTTAAAGTATTTACAGAAATTATATAATTTTGACATTTATCAACTAGAAAGTACGCAGTCAGTTTTTACGATAAATCTAAATAATCCACTTTGTAATTGCAGCTTGTAGAATTACAAAAACTACAATTACATGAAAAGTTCAATTCTTGACCCAGTGCCACGTACTATTTCCTGAATACGTTTATACCTGCAAGTTACAGGCATTGTTTACAAACAGGTACGAATGTTTAATTAAAGTTGGGCCAGTTGATACCTTACGATCAAATTATCTTAATGGGCAAACGACTAGGAAGTTTAGGCAATGACGGTGCTAATTCAAAGAAATGGAAAAGACAATTACAAACATTTTAATATGCTTTAACCCTTAAATGCATAATGTTGCCATATGGCAACAAAGCACTTCATTTAATTTTTTTAAGAATGTGACAGCTGTGAGTTTCTGAGCGCACCTCTTTTTGTCAAAACAATATATTTACTCTATGAATATTAATATTATTATATAATTATAATATATTTATATATATTTTTTATAGATAAATACCCATACAATAGCATTTTTTTGCAATACGATATAATAAATCATGCATTTAAGGGTTAAAAAGTGATGCTTTGTTTTCATGACTTTCTGGTTTTACTCAGTAGTTTATCTTTTGTTTTATTTCCTCATGATATGGGAAAAGCTGTTCCTTTTAATTTTTTATTAAATAGGTATTTGAATGACATAGATTATTTATATTTAACTTTGATTGCTTTGCATACGTGATTGAATTTAAGTATTTCTTGTAAGTGCGCAATTGCGTATGTGACAGGATTTTCCTACCACAGACACCATTACGACAGATAACAATGGCATGTATGACTGTTAATTAATTTGTGTGCATTTAATTATTTAGGAAAAACAAAACAAAAACTATGTGTCAGAAATAATAAGTACCAAAATAGTAAAGATAATTAATAACCACTCAACATATTTATAATATTGACGCAAAAACATTCAAAAGGAAATCTTCTTTCAGTCTAACTGGATGCAGCTGAATACCAGTATTTTTAATGGAGCGACTGCCTATCCGACCTCCACTACCCAGTTACTTGGGTAACGATACCCCTTGTTATGACTGGTTGTCAGACTTTCGGGCTTCTGCCTACCCGTAACCACTGTTAAAGATCTACGAATGACAGAGGGGACGGGACGAATGGCTTAACAGGCTTTTCGGGGCACGGAGGGGTCTCGTCATTCAACTTATGGTCACCCATCCACCAACCGACCGTGGCAAACGTTGCTTAACCTTCAATTGACCTGTGCGGCTGTTATCATTTAGCCATAAACCCCATAATTAACGTAAAAAATTCGAAATAAAATCTTCTCCAAGGTGCATTCAAAAACAAAAATAACACAACCCACAGTTACGCCACTTTGCTTCACACTCGATACACTTAATGTTATGCAATTTGTTCGTTGTTTTGTGTGTCGATGACGTCACTCAGCGTGCTAGTTCACGGCCACGATCAAGTTCATACAATTTTTCATACACATGACTTTAGTAGTCTTGGTACCAATTATTCGTGGGTAGGTAGGTTGGTGTATTTTTGCGTTTTTGCCGATTGCAACATTGAGTTGGTAGTCATGCGTTAGATGCATGAGTCAGTTGGTGATTAAAGCATAGACATATATACAGTGTGTCCGGACATGGACTAGCGATATTCTAAATACTTAAATATAAGCTATTTTAAAGTACTATTACACTATAGGCTTGGGTCCAATACACTTCCCCGCTATGTGGCAGCCATTTTGTTTTTTTTGTTGAAATATGCTCTATGCGAGTACAAAAAAAATCATATATCTCAAAGTTTTAGTCATACTGAGATAAAAATAGGCTTATTCGGAAGGCAATAATATTGTCTACCGTCTGCATTACAAAGCAATGTGTTCACAATTCCATAACTTTTGAAAAAAAATGTGAAAGTCGAAAAAAAAATCAAAAAATTATGCAATTCAACCAATAATGGTTAATTACTACAAAAACAACCCCGAGAACTTTTTTATTTTTTATACTAGATCGACAGTTTTTGAGCTACGCTACAATGCAACATAAAATTCACAACTGTATGTTTAATACTTTAAGAGTTATTGTTGTTTGAACATAGCGTATGCGCAAGCACAAAACGTCTTTGTTAACCGCCAGAGTGTCATTTATGGCATTCACTGTATTCCATCTGAGAGCAGGCGAGAAATACTGTTCGTTACTACCGTGAGTAAGCGAGATAGAACGTATTAGTCCACTACCTGAAACAAAATCAGTTTTAAGGACAAATTATTAGTTGGGTTAGTTTAGTTGTCCCTCGCCCTGCGTTGTGATCGCTATCGCTACTTTCACTTACCGTCCGTGCTGTTTACGTGCTGCGTTAGTGTTTTGTATTTAAAAGTGTGATAAAGTATGGCACAGCGTCAATATTCATCGCAACATATTGCTGACATACACTTTGTGTATGGCTTTTGCAATGGAAGTGCAAATTTGGCTGTACAAGAATATCGACGAAGGTACCCTAACAGGCCTACACCGAGTCGCCAAACTTTTATCGACGTGCATTCAAGATTAGCGGAAAGAGGTATTCAAAGAGCTGTTAATGAACGCAATCGCTTGGTATCGCCCGAAGATGAAGAAGAAGTGCTTAGACTAATAACCAATGATCCTAGACTAAGCGTTAGACGGATTTCAGTGCAACTTCGAATGTCTAAGTGGCATGTATGGAGAATTTTGAAAAGAGAAGGGTTACACCCTTATCATTTTCGACGGGTTCAAGACGTGATCGAACCAGATTTTGCTGCGAGATCTGTGTTTTGTTCGTGGATAAATAGAAATTTGAGACAGAACCGTAATTTTTTACAAAGAATACTGTGGACTGATGAAGCCAAATTTACAAGAGCTGGGATTACAAACCACAGAAACGACCATCTCTGGTGCTCCGCAAATCCAAGGGCGGTGCGCCCAAGCTCATTTCAACATGAATTCTCAGTAAATGTGTGGGCCGGCATAATCAACGATAGGCTGATAGGGCCATTGGAATTGCCACCTACATTAAACGGCGCTAGATTTTTAGAATTCTTACAGACACAGTTTGCGGACAGCCTCATGGACCTACCTCTATCATACCGTCGGCGTATGTGGTTCCAGCTCGATGGTGCACCCGCGCATTTTTCTCGAGCAGTGAGAGAATATTTAAATAATAATCTACAGCCGTGGATCGGTCGTGGTGGTGTAGTAGCGTGGCCGCCTCGCTCACCCGATTTGACACCCTTGGATTATTTTTTGTGGGGTCATATGAAACAAAAAGTATACGCTACAGTTCCAAATACCAGGGAAGAACTCGTCGCAAAAATTATGGCAGCCGCCGAAGAAATTAGATCCGATTTGGATTTAATTAGGCGCTCATCAACCCAGGTGGCACAGAGAGCCGTAGTGTGTCTACAAGCTGGAGGTGGCCACTTTGAGCAACTGCTTTAGATATTTTAATCTTCATTTAATATTGGAAAAAACATTAAATAAAATTCAATATGAATGTTATGTTTTTTTAATGATTTCCTGTTTAGGGTTCCGACAAAGGCCTTTTGTGCTTGCGCATACGCTATGTTCATACAACAATAACTCTTAAAGTATTAGACATACAGTTGTGAATTTTATGTTGTATTGTAGCTTAGCTCAAAAACTGTCGATCTAGTATAAAAAATAAAAAAGCTCTCGGGGTTGTTTTTGTAGTAATTAACAATTATTGGTTGAATTGCATAATTTTTTGTTTTTTTTTTTCGACTTTCACATTTTTTTTCAAAAGTTATGGAATTGTGAACATATTGCTTTGTAGTGCAGACGGTAGACAATATTATTGCCTTTCGAATAAGCCTATTTTTATCTCAGTATGACTAAAACTTTGAGATATATGATTTTTTTTGTACTCGCATAGAGCATACTTCAACAAAAAAAACAAAATGGCTGCCACATAGCGGGGAAGTATATTGGACCTAAGCCTATAGTGTAATTGTACTTTAAAATAGCTTATATTTAAGTATTTAGAATATCGCTAGTCCATGTCCGGACACACTGTATATGGACTGGAAATACCTACGAAAAAAGGGTGCCTACCTACAACTCATATTGTCTCAAAAAATGGCTGCCATTGCTAGGGTTGTATCAATCAAGGAACATTGGTGTTACTATAACGAGTATCGATACTAAATACGAGTCGTACTAGTTATCACGTTTGGATCATAATATAGTATACTAACTTATAGTCCGTTCTAACTAAGGTTGCCTACTTTATAGTACCGTATCCTAGTTTATTTTCGATAAACATACTTTATAATTTTGCATAAAAATACAGTATGCGAAAATACTTTATTTCTAATCTTTTGTTATGCGTAAAAGACTCATATGAACTATTTATCGATAGGTACAGACGCCAGCACATCAAGCTACCCGAAACTGTCAAATTATCGCAATCAACTTTCTTCCCTGAAAATAAAATTAATGCCAAGTGTTTTTTCGGCACAGAATTAAAAAACACTTTTTAATTGCATCACGTTTACGTATTAAAGTGAAGGAAAACAGCGTGAAGAGATATGTATCCATATGCCCAAAAACAGGTGCTTTCGCATATTATACCTTTATTATTATACCTATTATACCTTATAATATGTATGTATTTAGAAATATATATGTATGTTTATCAGCTGTCTTAGTACTCATAGCACAAGCTCTGCTTAGTTTGGGACTAGATGGCGTTGTGTGAAAGTTGTGGAATATGATTTATTTATTTATTATTATTTTTATATATGTAATTAATATATATCTATTTATTTATTTCAGGCCAAACGGCCAGGCTATTATTAATCAATCATTTTAATACACATTTACCAAAAATGCTGTGGGAACAGAGTTATCATGTAATCTCATTACATCAAGTGTTCTATTGAAACAGCTTTCTTCAAAGTGAAGTGAACAGAGGTACCATTCTTTATGTCGGGGATTAATATTTTCTTCACCAATAGCCTCTAACCACTTTTTCTTTAGTCCTTCCTTTTTAGGAAACCTATTAAAAGTGCAAGTATTTTTATCAATAAATAATTTTGTTTACAGCTATATTATATTAGCATATGAAACTAAAATCAATAGGAAACGTCAGAAGCTATGTGCACGGTTCCAATTGGTGGTTTCTATGGAGAAGAGTCGGCAAGAAACTCCACGGTTACTCAAAATAATTGGCTTTTACAATGTTAATAGGTAGGGGAGGACAGTGTAGGCCTGTCAACAAGTACCAGGTACTTAAAAAAATAGAAGACATTGTAAAAGCCAATTGTTTTTAAAAGAGTAACCGTGGAGTTTCTCGCTGGTTTTTCTGCATAGGAAACCACCATTTGGAACCGTGCATCTAGCTTCTGACGTTTCATAAGTGCCCATGTAGGTTTATGTGAAAGAAAATATTTTGATTTTGGTGCTGTGAACCACGGGCCGGACCTAGCAAGGTCAATCGGAGCTAATAAGACGCAGGACTATTTATGTTAACATAGCAGAATATACCGATATCGTTCCAGCGGAGGAACTAGTTCCGGAAACTATTAGGCAACGGTACAACACTATTCTATTATGACATATTATTGTAAACAAACGAATGAATTAACAAAATAATAAAAAGGTCTGTTATACGGAAATTCACCCAAATATCAATACTTTAGCCATAAATTCATGATCGCGTTACAATTATATCATCGAATGTCTATTATTGTATGTGTTATTGTATGAAAACCGGCTACTAACCTGTGCAAAGAAAGTTGAGGTTGATTTTCATTCTTCCTTGCACCACACTTCACAATACAACACACAGGCATGTTGAATTGCTGTTTTTCAACATTTACATGCAGTTTTAAAGGTAAAGTCCTCGTAATTTTCTCGCAAATCTCAATAATACAAAAAATAAACAACCATTTGACAGCTGAACTACCACGAAACTTGGCGACAAAGATGGCTGCTCTGGCACCTAGCTACAACCGTGTATAGAATAACAGGGCATCTCCTGTTATATCCCATCTCAATGGATTAAAGTCTAAATGAGTGATGATAATTTGTTGCCATAATAACTAGTTTCTTCTCAGAGTAGTCAGATAGGAAACGCCGACCTCATATAGCTTATTTTTATATTATTTTATAATATGACGTGTAAAATTGATTCCGATATTCTATTTGAAGAATAAACAATTTCATTTCATTTCACTAGAGGTAGCTATTTTAAATGGTTTCTTCATTCTTTCTTTCTAATTCTGCCTTGATACTTTTCTGACATCTTTTATAAAGAACACGTGAATCAAGTGTCCTCCTCTGAACATAAAGCGAATAAGAAAGACGATATTGGTCGGTTTCTTAATTTTATAACTATAACATTATGAAATCAGCAACTGTTTAGCAGTTAAAGTTATGTTTAAATTAATTATTAGCTACTAAGCTGGATTAAGATATGAATAAAGTATCACAATTAGTGATAGTTTATTACGATACTTTAAGACGAGGCAGAGTGCGACCGTGGAGGTAGATCACAAACGATGCCTCACTTCTTGTCGTGCCGTCTGTGCAAAAACACCTCCACTATGGAAAACCTTTGCGAGGCCAAAGCAAAATATATGTCTATCTTCTGTCGAAGTGGCCGAATTCTGGTCGAAGCGTATATCAACACGAACACACAAATTTTTCAGCTTTATTATTTATACCAATAATAAAGCTGAAGAATTTTTTTGTCTGTTTGTTTCGGATATGAAATTTGTTTTTTGTGTTTGATACCCCATTTTTTTTAGGCTATTTAACATCACGCTAGGACCCTTAGGAGACGAGCAAAACGAAACATGTCAGAAAGCACGCATATCGAAAACGAAGTGATGACGCGGGTAGACGATGCGATGCAATGCGAAGGGGTGGGTCAGGGGAACACGAAACTTCACTCGGACGAAGTTGCGTGCAGAAGCTAGTAAAATTAATAAAAGGGAATCATATATCCGATGAAGAAGAATATGGTTAAAAATACTATATTACATCAATAAAACAATAATAATATAATATATTATTTTATTATTATTGGTATATATTTACATATTATAAATATATATTTTAGTAAATCGTATGTATGTGTTTATAACCTATTTATGTATTTGTCTAGTTTTTTTTTATTTTTATCACTGTCGTGTCAACCAAAGCACCTACCATCTAGTTTCTTCACCAGCCTTGGTTGACTGGTAGAGAATACCTAAGGCATTAAGTCCGCCTTTGTACCTTTTGTGCGAAAAGTTTAAATAAATAAATAAAAACTTTTCTGACATTAAAATCATCCTTTATCAAGAATCTCTACTAAAAACTGAAAAATACGGTGGATTAAGCGTAAAATTTATTTTTCTGACAGTTCTTTCTTACTAACAGACATCTATTGTAAAATTGCTGTGCATCGCATCATAAAGTGGCTGGATGCTACTCGAAAATGCTTCGTCTTCCTGTCATTTTCCAATCAGAACAAGTCTACGTTACCATGTACCTACGACGTAGTTCTATACATATGCATCTTTGAGATTATAAAAAGTATCAAGCGGTCTATTCTGTAAAAAATTCAAAGTGAAAAGTTAGTGCTCATATACACAAGCAACACGCGTCGACGACAGAGGCAACTTCATCCTTCGACACGCGTCGACAACGTGTCACTCAAATATAAGAGCGGAATGTTGTCGACAGCAGCCGCCAACGCGTCGACGGCTGCAGTTGCCTTTGTCGTCGCCGCGTGGTGCAGTGAGCTGTCATTCCACTTGACGCTAGAGATTGACACTATTGACAGCTCATTTCACGTAAGTTTTAATGGTGAGATTTTTACACGATAGATTGGAAGGTATCAGCTAGTGTACTATTTCAGGGCAAATACCTCTTTTGATTTTAGTGAAAGAAGTTTTTAATTGCCACGCTTGCTAATTACGTTCTAGCAGTTTCAGTCAATAGTTCAGCATCCTTTAATTGCATAACATATTTTCGATCACATTCCGAAGGTTTTAAAGGGTATTCCTTATCCATTTGCTCATAGTGTCGACGAATTTTTGAATTGCGTAACATACTAACAATAGCAATGGTTTTAATTTTGACAGTTCAATAACATTCGTTGCATTATTTACGTTCGAAAGCAGACAAATTTTCGAACATATGAAGCAATGGGTGAGCTCCTTCAAAATAATTGAGATTGTGATCGATAGTAGTACACATTAGGGTGCAGCACCCTTATTATATTATACTGACGTAAATAATTCAATTCATGTTGTTGAACTGTCAAAATAAAACCCATACCTACAGTGAGTGGGTTACGCAATTACCTCGCTGCAGTGCTATTCTGTAAAAATCTCACCGTGAGAACTTAGGTGAAGTGATCGTTAATTGAGCTCATGAGCTGTTATTAGGGATTAACACTATTGACTGCTCACTTCACTTATGATTTCACGTGAGATTTTTACAGAATCGACCGGTTAGTCTATCATTAGTATGAGTAATTAGGAGGTTTCGGTAAAAGGATTGGCAACTACAGCATCCTAATTGCGTAACACACTATTACTCTCAATTTTAATCATTTTGAAGCTTATTGCTAATCCATTGCTCCATATTATCGAAAAATGTGTCTGCTCAACAACGTAAATAACGCAATTAATGTTGTTGAACTGTCAAAATGAAATTGCTACTGATAGTGAGTTACGTAATTACCCTGCATGTTATATAGACCATCTGACCAAACGTGGTAGTGGTATAAGCTTAAACTCAGCTGCGATCGTTTATTGTTTGACAGGAATTTCGATTTGTTTTATTAGTAAGGAGAGCATTTTCTCTGTACCTGCATTTGTTTTAAAACGTGTTGTTACCTCCCATAAAAATACCTACACAATTATTTATCATGGTCCCTTAATTTTGATACGTTATCCGTGACAATATTATTTAAAGCATAATAAATAATAATAATTTCCGTATAATCCAAACTGTTATTAAGATTAGTTACATTAAAACTTCCTGAAGTCATTTAAAATATATATATTTTTTAATTTAGTTTTTAAGGCCTTGAAATTGTTTGACTTTATGTCTTAAAAGGCCTTGGTTGGTAACATTATAGTCATAAAATGCAGGGTCAAGTATATTTAAATATAATGATGAGAGCAACTGTATCTATGTACAGACGTCAGCATATCAAGCTACCCGAAACTGTCAAATTTTCCCAATCAACTTTGAACCTAATGCTTAAGCGATAAAGTTGAAAATCTATGAAAGAAATTTGACAGATTGTAGTAGCTTGCCGTGCTGGCGTCTGTACGTTGTAATAATCAATTATTTACCAAAGACTGCATAAGGCTGAATTTTTGGGTAAATGTTTAAACAAAATCAAAATCAAAATCAAAATCAAAAGTCATTTATTCAAACTAGGCTGAGAATCAGCACTTTTCGAACGTCAAAATTACAAAAGACAGTCCCCCAAAACGCCCGCCCTTCACCACTTCCTAGTGCTTTCGCTGGGAAGAAGAAGTGGCGCAACAAACTCCCCAGCAGCACAGCTGTCTGTTCAGTTAGAAAATACTTGACTGAATACAATACAAGGTATGCAAAGCAATTAACATTACAAGACACAGGACACTAAATCTGCCATATGTCAGCTAGCAACGCCAATATACCAAGAAATACAATAAAAAACTATACGTAGGTACTCAAGCAAAAATTAATAAATGAAAATTAAATAAAAGCCTCCAGGTATGAAGGGCGTGACCGCTAACATATTTATGCAATGCTGGGTTCTGTTTACATAGCTGTCGCTTGAAGTCACAAATGATAAACTAGGACCATCGAAGGAAACTAAATAAACAAGTTATTACTAATTATAACAATAATAAAACCATGGTCAGCAAGACGACCAGTCACCACAAGCAGCACCCGTTCACGAGCATAACGCAAAGATCAGCCATTACCCCCCTCGCCATATTTGAGGGAAGGAGGCAACCCGACCCCCGACGCTACCGCAAGCAGTGACATCTGAGGGAGCATGACGAACTTGCTGCCGGTTGCTCAGGTAAGAATAATATGATCAATCGTCGAGGTCACTAGCTAACCACATATTGCAATCAACTCATTAGAAAACATTTAAATAGGTTGATTATGTCAATAATATAATAAAAATAAAACTAAACTGATTTGACTTATACAGCCCAATAAAAACAATTGTATAATGAGCTCATAGTATAATAACCTATCAGTAATCTAATTCTGGAGAAAGAACATAAACATTGTCTTGAGTTAATCAGGGCGACCAACTATTCTTATCGTTTAAGTAGTCGTTGATGGAGTAGTATGCCTTTGAACAAAGGTTGGATTTTACTTGAGCTTTAAATGCATTAAAAGGCAAATCTAGCAAAGAAGAGGGTAGCTTGTTATAACAGATTTGTTAACCATATTGAGTCATTTTGGCTGCATTTTCGTTTCATAATTTTGATAATTTTCATATCGAGACAGTGTCTGTTTAAATAATAGTTTTATTTAAAAACGTGTCTGATAAATAGTTAATGTTATTGAACTTAAACTTTCCATGCACTGGCGGTCAAAGCAACTTGACTTGTTTTTAAATATTGTATTAGAGCTGTGTTACAGTTTTGGTGTACAATAAATAAGGTTTTCAATTCTATTTATCTATCTACTTATCGATTCAACATATTTTCTAAAAACACAACCAAAAGCAATAAAAGCAATGGTAACTCCTCTCAAACTCATTGCCACTTTCAGAAATCTTTAAATCCATAAATAAAATTTATTTAGGTCCTTTTACAAATTAATACATTTACAAACTTATAAATACTTAGTAGGGGGCTTAAATACTTATATAAAACTATTTTAATTTACACGTTTTTAATTATCTATGAAAGGTGCGTTGGTACTGAAATTATAACTGGTAGCGACCTGCCTGAGCTAGGTTAATAAAAACCTGTGTTTTAGGCCATCCCCATACTAAGCGATCAGCTGATTATTTGTCCATATTTAGTTAATTTTTGAACCCTACTTACCTACTTATAGTAGGTATTAAATACAAATAAAAAATTACCATGGAATTAGTATGTACTAGATATAGTACAAAACATAATGAGCGAAGGATTCCTTTTTCAAAATCTAAAAACCGCGGCCTCGAATGCTCGACGTGGCCTTAAACTCTACAGTAGTCAAGGCCAGCATAACGTCACTAATTTTATTACATTGTTAACACTGCGTTGACGCTGCGTTTACGTCAGGCTTTGTCTGACTCTGTCAGTGCGTTAAAATCCTTGGCCTTACAATGTTCAACGCATTACGCAGTATCTACATACCGCGGATATGAATAAGTACTTAAATTTTTACGAGTTCATGTATTGACTGTTAAAATTTATAACACAGTACACTACACACTGCACAGTAGGTGAAGTGGGTGATTTATTTTTGTTTTTTATCATCTCTCGGTTACTCGTAAAGGCAATTAAACTACCGACCGAAAAGTTAGTAAGCATTTATATTAGGTATTTTGTTTGAATTTTTAGCAGTTAGGTACATTTATGTAAGTACATACATGTTTTGGGTTTTGAATACAATGTTCTTTGGTTCACGTGAACCTGACATTGCAGTTTAAATGAGTAAATATTTATAATGGCTGAAAATAAACTACATATTTTCAACTAATTAATTCATTAGAATTCAAGTTACTAGAACCCCTTTTGTATATTTATGAATGAATTCTGTTATGAATATTATAACAGCACAATAAAAATGCATAACACTTTCTTAGGAGTAACCCTGAACAATTTCACACACGGAAATCGAGAATTTTCCCCGATTTGTATGTGTGCTAAACTACTGCATGTATGTGTGTGTGAGCGAACCGCGTGCAACTACGGTCGAGGTCGCCCACATTCGATCTGTGCAAATTTTCGTTTGGCGGGATCACTGGCCGCTCTCAGGGTCGCACCGCCGTATCTCTCAATTTTTGTTTGTTAATTATAAAAATAATGCGTTATATAACTAGCTAGTCGTATCCCGCTCACACTTGCGCCACTTCGCATCGCTCCCTCTCATTGCCACCGGCGTTGCGCCGCACACATACAAGCCGCCTAGAAAAATACATTCACAAAATTCGGCGGTGCGTTCCTCTGTGTGCGTAAATGACGTTAGCGTACAATGCGATTACAGGCCCGCACTGGCAGAATTAGTTTTATAGCTACTACACATTTGATATTATATTTATTTTAGTTTGTGTGCAAGATTTTTGATATCGACATTTTTTGTGGATCACTTCAATGGCTCGGTATAAGGTGTGTGATATGTATGTATGGCCGGGTGTCAAACCCTGACATTGATTTCTCGCCAGCAAAATTAAGAATAGACGAAAAAAGAACGTGCCAAGTTTTAAAAACGTTTGTCTTCGAAACCTGAATTCTTGATGATTTCTCAAAACGGGTATTTTTATATCTGTATGATTTATTTGATGAATAGTTTACGACCAACACTTTTACTTGACTAATTTTTAAAAATGTACCTATCAAGCCGAGTTTAGATAAGTCTTTTCTGAGATAACTGAATGCGTTATTACACTCGTGCGCTCTTTAAATGTTTAGTAAAAATATTTATTCAAACTTCAAACAGATACTTTGATAACGATGGTAGTGGGGACTGGTTTTAATCAAGTTTGAGGCCACACTTCAAGCAGATTTTTGCTCCATTCGGAGAAAAATGAATGCAGAATATTTTATTTCAAAATATTGATCTCCATGGGTGCTTATGAAACGTCAGAAGCTAGGTGCACAGTTCCAATAGGTCGTTTCCTATGGAGAAGAGCCTGAAAGAAACTTCACGGTAACTCTTTTAAAGCGAATAGGCTGTCACAATATTACTTCTTATTGTACCTACTTATAATTACAATTAGAATTTGCAAAAAGTTGAAACTGTAGCATATGGATGCCGTAGCAATAAGAATTTCTAGCAAATAGATTTCGTAGCAATAAGACTTTGTAGCAAGTGGTATTTGTAACTATTAAAATCTGAAGCACGTGGATATCGTAGCAAATCAGAATGTGTAGCAGATGGGTAGGAATAATAAGTTGTAGCAAAATGTGGATATTGTAGCAAATGCGTGTATTTTTTTTTAATATTAACATGTGTAGCAGATGGACAGCAATAAGAATTTGTAGCAAATGGTAGTTTTGTAACTATTGGAATCGTAACAATAATAATTTTTAGAAAAAGTCAAATTTCACATGTGAAATCTGACAACAAATGGAAATTGTAGCATTCGTGGCAATTCGTAGCAAATAGTGATTTTACTAAGTTAATGCTAAATCTTATTGCAATATGGCATATAAAGTTAAATAACACTTCTGAAAAATATGGCATTTTAAAACAACTGTAAATATACTTGAACTTTTTTAATTATTTTGGTTACAAATAAACCGAAATACTTAGTAATTTAAGTACGCTTGGGCCAAAAAGGTCGGCACCACAGTTTGACCCATTTTTCTTTGTCGACTCTTCCCTCTTGGGTGGGACGATAAGAACATAAATAAACAAACAACTTCAAGAATAAGTGATTATTTATTATAATAGGGCCAGTTGCGAGTGCATTATAGGCATAGTAAAATACAAAACAATGTTTTAACTAAGCTAATTACCAGTTCATAGTGTAGCTAAATAAAATAGAGTATTTACTTAAATCAAAGTTAATGTGGCATAAAATGTCAGCCCGTTTTACTTTATTGTTCGTTATAGCAAGTGATCGAATGAATACTGGTTGTATACGACGACACATCTAGCTATAAAATTCCAATTTTAGATGGCCTCGCATTGTCTAGGCTTTTCGTACAATGAGAAATCAGCTTATACTGGAAATGTATAGCTTGATGTGTCGTCGTGCGTACCTACACAGCAAACTAGAATAAAATGTTTAAAACTAGACATAAGTAATCAAATTATATTAATTTTACTATATTTTTTGTGTTATGTTTTCATCAACACACACACGCACACACCGGACCGTACTTTTGTACTATTGTGATTTCTATTGTATTTGTGTATCCTTTGTTGGAGTTCCTAAACAAATAAATCAATAAATTTGTTATTTCATGGTTAGTTTTGTAAAATACTTACTTGCATTATAATATTTAAAATCTTAATAATACTTACAACTGCTATTATTTGCACTATTATTTATTCCTATCAGTATATCTCCAATTTCAAAATTCTTGACTACTATTTATTACTAGCGGAAACTTGTAAATGAAAATAAAAAATACTAAAAGAAAATATCCGACCTAATTTTCCATAAAAATTCGCATCCGCTGACAGTCTAAAACAAAACTGCATTACCAATCGCCTTTCAAATTCGTCCCTGTACTTACACGTGCCGCGGTTTTTGTCCGGGATGCGATGTTTGGCAGACATTGTATGCAGCGGGTATTTGCGCACCGAAGCCTTGGGCCCCGCGCCCCGCGGCCCCCGCTCCACGCCTGATACATGCACGCAACGCATACCTAGATAACGTTAGCTTTGTTCGGGGTATTTGAAACGTGAATATTATTTTGAATGGAGATTGTCGATAGAACTTGTTCTTTGGTGTTTATTTTGTAATATGTAGTCTAAGACTTTGTTATGTGTCTTTTTTTGGATGTTTTTATTTTTCAGGCAATACTGAAAAAAAAAAGAATTCTAAAACGTTAGGCGGATTCGTTAAGAATTAACTGAAATCCGGGTTTTATTACTGTAAAACCCGGATTTCGGAACGTTTTCAAATTCAAATTCTTATTTTTTTTTGTTTTGTTAGTACTCGTACTAACTAAAATAATATTAAAACTTTCTAATAACCCCCTCAGACAAAGAAAAACCTAGTGCTTATGATTATTTATTTTTAGTAAATCCCCTTTTAAAAACATTTGCAAAACTACTACATTCCTATTACACGAATGTAGATGAATTAGGTATATAAACTATTTTATTATATCCTCATTTCACGATCTCTTTATAAGTTTACAGGCATTCAGCAATTCTCACATCATTCATTCTTCTAGAACGCCTAGAAAGCGCCTTGCACTCAATGTGCGTACCTACATTAACATGCAAGAAACGCTATTCAAAACCGGCTTTGAATTTAAAACAACCTAGTTATTGTTCTATTTCAGTGTTGCCAGTCATTGGGCATAAAGTTTTAGTCCTCACCTCTTTGGTAGTTAATGCAGCGATTATTTGGGCACGCACTTTGCCAAATGAGGCAACGCAAAATTTACGTTTGAGCTCGCCCCTAGCATCCAATTGACTTATGCTCTAATCATGTATGCAAAACATGGATTTAAATATGCGTTAGGTAATTTTGTTAGGTACAGACGCCAGCACATCAAGCTACCCGAAACTGTCAAATTTTCGCAATCAACTTTGAACCTGATGCTTTGGCGATAAAGTTGAAAATCTATTAAAGTAATTTGACAGATTGTAGTAACTTGATGTGCTGGCGTCTGTACAATGTATTCGAAGAGGTTCATTACCATCATCAGCCTATATCAGTCCACTGCTGGACATAGGCCTCTCCTATTGCACGCCATTCAACTCGATTTTCGGTAACTCTCATCCAGCTGCTACCAGCCATCCTACGAAGATCGTCGCTCCACCTAGCCCGAGGGCGTCCCACTTTACGTTTACTAATTTTCAGGCCGTTAATCCGAGGGCCATCTTATACCAACAGTTAATGTAAAAAAAGCCGATAACCGAAGTAGTGTGATTTACCCATTGCAAATGACTTAATGAGAATCATTAATAAAATGCGGAACGGGACAGCTCCCGGAACTGACCAAGTGGTAATCGAGCTTTACAAAGCGATGCCCCAAATATTACAAGAATGAATGAATAATAATTAATTAATGTCCTATCGCAGGTATGCTGGAAGAGATTTCTTAAGAAATAAGCATCACCTTTGTACCTATTTTTCTGTTCTGTTTTTTTTCTTGTCTGTTTATATATGTGTGTACATAAATGGTAAATAAATAAATAAACAAAGCCTGGACACAGAATAAAGCAGCCGACACGTGGCTGGAGACCGTGCAGGTATCAATTCCAAAAAAACAATAACCCTAAAGATGCGAATGAATATCACCGCATATCGGTTTGAAATACGGATTACAGAATTTACGCCTCATACGTACTAAAAACACTAGATGATATAATAACGGATTTGGGCAACTACCAAGCGGCCTTTTTAAATAATAGATCAACAGACGACCATATCTTTACGCTTGAAATGGTCTTAGACACAGAATGGCGTGCAGATAAAAGAATTTATGTACTCGCCCTCGACATAGAAAACGCCTTTGACAACATCGTCCTCAATGCACTAAGAGGTATCCTATTACAGATTTACAGCGAACCAAAATATCGCTAACCAACAGGATAATCAAGGTATGCATGAATGAACGAACATGCACCAAATGGTGTAGCCAGCAAAGCAGTTGGATTATTAAAGGAAAGGGAGTCAAACAAGGTTGCACTCTGTACCCTCGCCTGTTTACACCAATCATCGACGAAGTCCTTAGAACCCTTGACGAGGAAACCCAATTAATAAAACTTGACCAGGATTGTGAAATCTCACTCCCCCTGGTACTATCATTGGCGGACGACTTTATCTTTATTACATTTAGATAATGGTGATATGTGATAAAATTAAATACCTGGGTAAAAAAAGATTGCCAACAGGTCATGAGACACGCCAAATCGTTACTACCATTCATAAATAACTCAAATATATGGACTGGAAATTAGCCAGGCTCATGTATCGAATGGTGATGGTACCGTGCATGATAAATGGTTTGAAAGTATCGGCACTTACTAAAGCTAACAGGTCAAGACTCAGAAGATATGAGGGAGTTATCATGAGAGACTTGATTAACCACTCTAGGGATAAACCAAGATAAAAGAAAATGCATGAAATCTTAGACGGAAAACAGTAACCAAACGCATCAAGATCCACAGGATATGCTAACTCGCACGTCTACAGGCGCCGCGAACCACACCTGCTGCATGCAGCAATGCAGTACAAGACCAAATCCAAGAAGGTTGGCTGACCTATTTACACATGGAACGACAATTTAAAACGGGAAATGAAGTACTTCGACAAGGGAATCAATTTTTGCGGAAGACAGAAGTAAGATCAAAATCGATGCTAGTGAGATTTACAAAATAGCGGAATCGCATAGTAGCGAGACTTCCAACGATGACATTGAAAACAGCAACATTTAATACAACATATCACAACAGAGCAATGACATACAAAAGAACCGAGAAAGCAGTAGGAACCCCGCCAAAAGACCACAGATGAAGCTCGACCTGAACGAAATCTCTCCACAAGTCGAAAGCTTATTCTAGGATGCATATCCGGTACGGCTCTTAAACCCTTCCCTATCCCAAGGGCATGTCTTCCCTACCGTTACCGCGCCCCCCGGTCTACTTCTTGATATGCAATGGTTGCAGTTGCACCATGAACATGACATTGACAAGACCATGACAAGACATGCTACTGGAGCTAGTGCGAATCTTGGGGTTCATTCGATTAATCGAGTCTGGTTTAACCACGCTGGGAACAACTTTTTAACTGACGAAGCAGAGTTTTAAATAAGTAGGTAAGAGTTTTTATTTGGAATATTCAACAGTGCGTTATATCCAGCCGCACGGTTCGATCGATCGGGTTAAGCTACGCTTGCCGCGATTGGTCCGTGGAAGGGTGACCATCTGTACATACGAAGACCCCTCCGTGCACGTTAAGCCGTTAGTCCTGGCTGTCATTCGTGCATTTTTGACAGTCGTTACGGGTCTTCAGTAGCCCAAAAGTCTGACAACCAGTTTTACCAAGGGTATCGTACTACCCAATAAGTGGGTTGTGGAGGTCAGAAAGGCAGTCGCTCCATGTAAAATACTGGTAATCAGCTGCATCCAGTTAGACTAGAAGCCGACTCCAACATAGTTGAGGAAAGGCTAGGCAGATGATGTTGATGATTTAGCAGTACATAAATTATTATATTAAATACATACTTGGTAGTTATCAGAGCGAGAAATGATACCCGAAATAGTTGTCCGAAACAGGAAAATTATATCGCAAATATTACTTAGTTGCCAGGTAAACGATGGACCAAATACTATATAAAGAAAGACAGGATTTCCTTACGACGAGCAATCTCGATTTGGAATAATCTCTGGTCTATTTTAGTCTGTGCTAAATAAATGTATTTTCTTTCTGTTGTTCCTCTTAGGCCGAGACCTGTAAACGTTACCTTGCACGTACTTTGGCTTAGATGTGTTTCTGACGTCATCTTGCACTTGTAGATTGACTGATTGATTGTTGACTCTAACAAACATTTATTTATTTATTCAATACTAAACTAGAAGTGCTATCTTTACAATACTTTTTAAAATTAGCACTTTAAAGCCTAATATTTCACAACCGGATCCCTGATTCGAAAAATGGGTTTAACAATATTCTTGAAAGACCTATCCAACGATACAAATGGGGTAGACGAGAAAAAAAAATCCCCTTTTTACGCGTAGAGGAGGTACCCTAAATATATATATATATATATTTTTTTCATAGTTTTATTTAACCGCTTTCTCAGCGTGATTAATATGCAAACTTTGTAGTACTAAGAGTCTCTGAGCTATTTTGCGGATGGATGGACAGACGGACGGACGGACGGACGGAAAGACGGACAAGGCGATTCAGTACATAAAAATCGCGGTCAAAATGTATGAAACAGCAATTTTTTTTTACAACTGGCGAAAAATTTCAACTTAGCGTTGACTTCCGTGCCACCCTGTAATTATTATATTAGTATGGTTAAGGTAAAAAAATAAGGATTAAACATTTTTTTGGTTGTAAAACGGAGTTGCTTGTTCTAGCGTCCTTTTTTTTCTGCTGATCGGTCTAGCCTCTTTTGTGCACAGAAGACTATGAGCTGCACATTTATTTAAAACACGCATCAAGATTTAAAAAATCTTCCTATCTTAGGCCAATGTGAGCGTACTAGTTTCCCTTCAAAACATGGTGGTCGATCAAAAATGCCAACAGCCTCCCTATTCTTAGGACATTCTATTCTTAATCCACGGCCCCTCCACCAGTCCACAAGCAAAACAAAAGAACCTAATACTAGGAAACTAAACAATGCTATAAACCAGTTGGATGACGTCACCCATACTCCCTAACCTTCGCTCGTGTCATAGGGTTCAAGGCACTGGAGAATAGTGCATCAGAATCGGAATAAATGCTTCGCTGATCGCTTAGGGAGTTTTTTTGCTAGGTTTTTGTTAGAAGCCTTATCTTCCGAATTAAATGGTTGCGTTGTGCGCATGCGGCTGACTTTTTAGCTGTGGCAGTGGGTGGTTTAGATTTTAGATTAATTTGAGGAAACTTGTGAACTATTTATTATGTCCTAACTGGTCTATGAATGTTGGTGATATATTCTATCGTCGAAGTGGTATAATTCTTCACCACAGGAAAGTAATTCTCCTCCCTCCGGGTTGGGGGGTACTGGCTTGCATTTAATTGACAGGCTACATTTATAGATCGATACAATATTCTTCGATTCTGCTACACTAAAATACTACTTGCAAGTTGAAAGTTACAAATGTTTCAGCGGTTTCGGTTCCACGAAAAGACAAGTAAATAAAAGTTATGATCGAGATTGGAAAACCTTTTACAGATTTGATTGCCGATCACTTAGATAATGACTTGTATTTATATATAAACTGTTTGATTTGTCATAATGATATTATACGCAAGATAACAGAGAGACTCGTGTCAGTATGCGTAAAATTAGCTCATAGGTACAGGTGAAGATAGATATTACAAAATTAAAGTAAAAAAATACGATAAAATATGCCAGCGCTGTCCAATTTGAACAACGCCACAAGAAAATGCCATACAAATTCGAGTTTGAGTCAGTAATATTGCATTTACACAAGAGTTCCTGCAACGTACAGTGGCTCAAAACGCTCATTTATGACCTCATTCAGATTTCTTTACATTAGAACGTATTGAGGACACATCTTCCGTTGGTTTGTGTGAATTTTTTGGTGAACACAAAACATTATGCATGCATTTTGTCTTGACACAGTTTTATGGCCGAATGAGGAAAAATTTTATGTAATTTTCTGAATAAAAAGACCGAAATGGATAGGCCCATTGCTAGTCAGTGCCTGACCACAATTGGGCTTATTTATAAACGATGATTAAAGTTAAGTGACGTTTAAACGTCAAAAATGTATGGTTAAACAGTCGCTAATCACTACTTAACTTTAAGCAACGTTTGTGAATAAAGGCGAAACTATCAATAGTTGAGAAATACTCCTGCAGTGCGATTATGTAACCGTCTCACCGTGAAAACTTGGGTGAAGTGAGCGTGGAGTGAGCTGTCAGTGTCATCCCATCTGATACTAGCGATTGACCAAGCATACATTTACAATCATAATCGAGATTTTAATAATGTTTTTTATGCTAATTCTGTTGATCATTTTATATAATTTCAAAGCTAGTATTTTAATTGTCAAAATATTACTATTTCGTGGGGTTTTAATCTAGGAAAAAAAGAAAAAAAAAGAAAGTTGATATTTCCTATTTTATTTTAAAATCCCACAAAATAGTAATGTTTTGACAACTAAAATACTACTCTTGAAATTATATAAAATGATCAATAGAATTAGCATAAAATATAATTTATAATCTCGATTATGATTGTTAATGTTTGCTTAGTCAATCCCTAGCATCAGTGGGATGACACTGAGAGCTCACTCCACGCAAGTTTTCACGGTGATATTTTTACAGAATCGACATGCTGTTCTGTTCTATCCCGGAGACCGTATGCGGTGCATACCCACATTATGGCGGCCACTGTAAGAGACTTTAACCCTTCGCCTTCTCCAGGCAGACGTTCTCCTTTAGAGTTCGCTTTTTATAACGTGTGACCGTCTATCCAGGGAACTTCGTCTTCGTCGCCTATAAAAAAATGCAAACGATAAACCCACCTAATACTATTGTTATATGTATATATTTACTTAGATTGGTATAATATACTTTATGTATGTATTTATTTTATCGTGTAAATAGTACACCACAGACTACCTACAATATTTGTCTCTCCTTCCCTTTTCAATCCATCCAAAGGTTGTCTTTAAAAGATCGCTCTTAGCGATAAGACCGCCCATTGTGTCACCCTTTGTAAAATTTCTATATTTATGTCTGTAATCTATATGGTGTACATTATAAAGAGTATTCTATTCTATTCTATTCTAATACTTTTAGAAACCTAATAATTTCCTCTGCAACACTAAAATCATCGGGATTTGGCCTACATACTATAAATACAACATCTGTGCACTATTTAGACCGCGGATGTCTTCAGAAATGCATTTTTCGTTGAGAAAATGTTGTTTATTTTTAGAGTAGGCTACCCCGTTTTTGCGCCGGTGTCACCAAACTGACTTCGTACCCCAGTTATCGTAATACTCCTACTCATTGCAGCTATGAAAATAACATCGTACAGTCTTGTGCTGCCAAACGAATTTTGATGTAATATAAGCATCTTCGCGCGTACCGCGAGGACTAGTTTGAGGTGGCGCGGTAAAAGAGGCTCTGGAAAGACTTGGGGGAGGTTTTTGCCCAGTAGTGGGACAGTAAAATTAATGACTTCTTTAGTGAACGGTAAGGTAATATTACGCGCTTAATTTCGTTGGAGAGAACTGACTGGAAGGTATTGTAACTGGATGGTGTTAACCTCCATCTGGTGGGTCCGTCACCTTTGTGCTAGAGTGCAGATGACTCCCGGACTAGAAGTAGTTGGTCCACCTTACTAAAACCATAGGATTACCCCGTGGTTTTAGTCAGAAAGACTTTAATAAAGCCCTTAACGTATTTAAAAATGTTGGATATCTATAAGATTTAAGAAAGGCGGTGATTTGATCCAATGTTGTTGCATCATGTTCGTTGCATAGGAAAGTATTACTGAAGAATATTATGTACTGAAACTAATCCACTGAATGCAAGTCTTAAATTAATTCAGTGACTGACGAGACGCACACCCTAAACCGCTGGGTCTAGAAGAATGAAATTGTGCACAAGAATTGAAATTTTTCCCTATATAATGAAAGAGAGTGGAAGGGTTTTTGCAAATTCCCTTAAAGCGATGAAACGGCGGTCAAAACGGTGAAGGGAAACATCGTGAGGAAACCGGCATGTACAAGAACTAGAAATTCAAAGACATGTGACATCCAGCAACCCGTACTGGGCCGCGTGGTGGATTACGGCCCACTTCCACTCTCACAGAGAGGTGCCCTGTGTCCCAGCAGTGGGAAAATTATAGGCTGATTATGTTTATGCTTATCCCTTAAAGGGGATATATGGAGGATTATAATACTTCGTCATTTTTACCCATCGGAAAGTCCATCGGGTACATGCCTTGTCAAAAGGACTTAATGCCATAGACATTCTCTACCAGTCCACCAATGGTGGTGAAGAGATAAAATGGCAGGTGTTCTGATTGAGAGGACACAATAATAATAAAAAAAATATAGCATAAAACACAAAGGGCACAAATAATAACACAAAAATATATCCGCGATGTTTGCATCACGAATACAAGAATAAAATCTAAAAGCAACGTCTCATAGACGAGAGGAAGGAAGTTCAAGCTTAAACCGTCTAGCTATTTATGGTCCCACCCCAACACCCTGCAGGGGGAAACGTAGTAACTGTGAGTCATAGACGATGCAACGACTGCATACGTAATATTTATATGTCGTAGCGTAAGGGGGGTTAGAGTAACTGCACCCTTAAAAAGGGCGGGTAGGGGGAGTGTGTTAGGAGGATGCTGATGACGTCATATTCCAGTTAGTCTTTCTAGGTGAAGGGTTTTGTGCTGACATTGATTTTATATTTGTAGAAGAGGAGGACGGCGAATGGATACTATTTTTGTTTAGCGTACGTTCATAGAATGCTCTGGTTTAATTTGATGAAGGTTTTTTTAGTTTGTTTTTGCTTCCTGCTTTAGTTCTTAGCTTTTTTGTTACATTTATCATCATCATCATCTGCCTAGCCTTTTCCCAACTATGTTGGGGTCGGCCTCCAGTCTAACCGGATGCAGCTGAATAAGAGTATTTTACATGGAGCGACTGCCTATCTGACCTCCACAACCCAGTTACTGGGTAATACGATACCCTTAGGTAAGACTGGTTGTCAGACTTTCGGGCTTCTGACTACCCGTAACGACCTGTTACCTTTATTAATCTATACTAATAATAATCTGAAGAGCTTGTTTGTTTGAACGCGCTAATCTCTGGAACTACCGGTGGGATTTGTAATATTCTTTATGCATTTGATAGCAAAATTCTTGAGAAAGGCTGTTAATTGCACGCTAGGTCCTTAAGGAGCCGAGCTAAAGGAAATAATGCTAAGCTAAAACGAATTAATATCGCGGTCAGGCGATGCGATGCGACGGGGTGGATCGGATGAACAAAAAAAAAAAAAATTCACTCGGATGAATTCACGGACAGAAGGTATTATATATGTATTTGTTAAACGTTTTAACGTTTTGACGTTTTAAATCTGACAACCAGTCTTACCAAGGGGTATCGTATTACCCAGTAACTGGGTTGTGAAGGTCAGATAGGCAGTCGCTCCATGTAAAATACTGGTATTCAGCTGCATCCGGTTAGACTGGAAGCCGACCCCAACATAGTTGGGAAAAGGCTAGGCAGATGATGATGATGAAACGTTTTAAAAAAAACATCTTCTATGCTGTTCTAGTGTTGCCTCGCTAATCTTTGTTATGGACTAGCGCGCCACCAGCGGTCGGGGCAAGCCTAAGGGAGAAAACAAAAGAGACTTCATATAACTTTAAAAAAAAAGGTTAAAATAATGAACTCTTACGAAAATTAAAAAAAAAATACCGATTGAGCTCATGTTGAAATCGACCTAAGTATGTGGAAACTAATAAAGTTTCTATCAGTTATGCATATTGCCTTCGAGCATAATGTTGCAGCCTTAGAAATACCTGTTACTAAAGAATCTAGTTTTCAAGCCGAAATAGACTTCGTTTGAGGTGTGATAATCCTGTAACTATGCGTGAAAACAATTATATCATTTTTGCATATAAAAATATTGCAACAGTACTAATGAACTAACAACTATTTCAAAAATTAAAACTCTCAAAATTGTGCCCAAAAGGTGTTAGCCACAGCTATAAAAATCCGTTATTAAATTTTATAGGCGCACTGTGGTCAATTTGCAAAATAAAGTGCGTATGATAAAATAATAATGAGTGCGAGAACGTTGTGTTGCCAATTTTAAATTAGCTTCAAAATTGTGACCTTTGTGGTATTCTGGCAACTTAAATACAGCAAAGAAGGTACTACAATGGCCTCCAAAAGTTAGTTGACATTTTTCCACTTCAGCTGTGACACACGATATTATGATTTATAATTATTTTGCTTTGACGTTTTTGTTGACTAATTCCAGTAGGTACCTATAAATTATCATACAAAATAATCACGTAATCCCTTAGGAGGAGTACCTGATTATTTTATTTTTTATTTTAAATCATAATGTGGCATCACATCTGAAGTAGTACCTTCGTATGTGAAGCATGTTTAAATTGCTAAGTATAAGATGCATAAGATACTCTCTTTCAATTTCAATTTTCAGTGTAAAATCCCAATCCAAAGTTCAATTCCTTCAACAAAAACAAAGAAATAATTACACAAAATCCATCAATAATTTCGTACTGTGTACGTGTCAAAACAAATATAGAAAAAAAAAAAACGTATCGAGATGTAGACGCATCGTTCGACCCAGTTATCGGAACGGATTCTATTTCGGAAAAGAGCACAGTTGCTGCATTATTTTTTGGCCAGTCGTGGTGACCTCAATTCACTGGGCGGTTCGGGAGTAGGTCCTTTGTCTACGCGGAATAAATATCAAGGTGTGGATGTGATGTAGTGCGTTTATTAATACGTGGATGACTCGTCTAGCGGGTTTGCTAAAACTTCCAGGTCTCAAAGTCGTGAAGCTTTTGAGCGTCAGGTTTCGTTGTTAAAACTTTATTTTTTGGCGTTTAATAATATATGTAGGTAGTTTGTGTTTTACCTACTGTAATTTATTTATTTATCAAAATCTCCCTTACAAAGTTAAACAACTGCCGTGCGATTCTGTAACCATCTCACCGTGAAAACTTGGGTGAAGTGAGCGTCGTAACTTGGGTGCTTGAGTGCCCAGAAGACCGGCATTCCACCTTATCATTTATTTACAATTCAAATATAAAGAAACTAAAACAGATATCTACTTAATTGTAAATTTTGTAGTCACAAATCGCCGTTTTTTTTTTACTGCTTTCTCGTAAGTGACTCTTCCTCTAATTCATTATAACATGCCTATGTATGGCACTTGGAAACCTCTAAATAGTTTAACAACACAAACATATACTTGTGAAGTTCTGACGTAAACCCGCCCAAAGAAAACATACACCCCAAGAAATTCACCTCTGTATAATTAATACATCTATTTCCAAACTACCCGTATAGTCCGAATCAATAACACGGTACATTGTCTACCCATTCCATGCTATGAACAATACATTTCCATATTCTATTCACTCGACAAAAGTCTCCCTTTAAAGTTGTTATTACGATTTGTATGAAGTTGTGCATTCCATAGTAAGCAATTACGTCTAATATTTTGTCACAAAACGGACAAATTCCAAGGTTTAGTTTTTGTCAAATTGTCACAGTAACTTTATCGCAGTCCAAGTCGAAAAGTCAAGGGCATGTTTTAGTTAAAATTGGAATTTGTCAGTCATAATATTAGGTAAACGTGTAAGTTTTTTTCGCGGGTTTATTCCTTCATGTAGCATTCTTGTATCGCAGGAAAAGTACTGCCGAGATAAAAAGTACGTTCTGTCAGGTCATAGTTTGCGTAATAATATGTGCTTATCCAAATACAGTCAGCCGTTGGACCAACAAACATCTAGCATAAGCATAAGCATAATTTGCCTATAATGTTCCCACTTCTAGGACACAGGCCTCCTCTCTGGGAGAGGGAGTGGGCCATAATCCACCACGCTGGCCCAGTTTGTGGCTCACAAACATTTAACAATTATAATTTCAGAAAGATACGTATATGTGAAGTAGATATTTAGGTGTTTTAAATCTTCACATGTGAAAATACTCAAGTACCTTTATAGTCCAGCGTACCCTCGACAGCCGGCTTGGCTACCAACGTGCCAAAAAAAAAAATGAAACAAAAGAACACCGACCGCACCGACCACCGCGCCCTTTGTGTTGGACTCCCGATAGGGTGTGAATCGAAATTGGGCTTTTTCCTTTTTTTTTCTTCTGATAACGTATAATCATATGCCGTATACAAATGTACTGGACATAGAAATATTTAATGCCTACCACACTTTACTTTGGTGCTACTTCATCATCATCCGCCAATAATGTTGGGGTCAGCTTCCAGTCTCACTGGGAAACTGAATATCAGCCGGTCGATTCTGTAAAAATCATACCGTGAAATCATAAGTGAAGTGAGCACTTAATAGTTTTAATCCCTAGTGAATGACAGCTCACTTCACCCAAGCTTTCACGGTGAGATGGTAACAGAATCGCACGGCAGTATTATACATGGAGCGACTGCCTATCTGGCCTGCACAACCCTGTTACTGGGCAACTCGACACACCTTGGCGTGACTGGTTGTCGCACTTTCGGGGTTCTGACTGCCCATAACTTTGGATTGGTGCTACTTATCATCTACATATGAACGGAGCAACTGCTTACCATGCCAACCCAATTAATAGGTGCTTCCAAATGAATGGGGTAATCTCTTTGTGAACTTTACAACACCAGTGGGAATTGTATGGAACTTTGATGTGATGAATGATGTATCTTTAGCACACCACGGAAAATTTATGAGTGAGAGTTACAGTAAGCCCCACTAGCACCATACTGACTGGCTTATGTCATCTGACGGCACGGTTGGCGCAGTGGTTAAGCGATTGACTGCTGCGCTGCGTGTCGCGGGTTCGATTCCCGCACGGAATAAATATTTGTATGACCTACAAGTAGTTGTTCCGGGTCTGGCTGTTTGTGTATGTGAGTTTAAATGATTTTAAACGCACCCACAATACAGGAGAAATTCCTAGTGTGGGGCAACTTTAAAAAAAAAGTATTTACTTAAACTCACATCTTCTTTCCATGGAACAGGCAGCTACTATAGAACGCCACCTGCCGCCGCCGCCGCCGCCACATACTCCTTATGCCTCGTTTACGTTCATACATCTGCAGTGCTATTCTGTAAAAATGTCACCGTGAGAACTTAGGTGAAGTGAGCGGGAAGTGAGCTCTGTCATTCCCTAATGGTAGGGATTAACACTATTAAGTGCTCACTTCACTTATGATTTCACTGTGAGATTTTTACAGAATCGACCACAGACGGACAGAGAAATATTTTTGACAGATTGAGACTGAGATCGTGACTATGAACGTTCTTTAAATTACGTGAATCGCCCCTCAGATCATATACGCACGCTGGTTCCGAGTACTACGCACCTGACCTTCTTGAAGAATATCACCAATAAGATCACTATATTATGTCCTCCTCGGGCGTCCCCTCCCGACGTTTCCACTGATATCTGCCTTGTAAATACCTTTTGTTAGACGCCTTTTATTCATCCTCTCAACATGACTAAACTATCTAAGCGTACTGGCGAATATTTTAGTCTCAAATAGTTCGTAACCATACGAGAGAAGAAAAAGACGGATGTAAGCCAGGAACTCGATTCATACTCATGTCTAACAATAAATAGTGATAGGGCAACGTGCTAGATAGTAAATTCTTGTGCATATGTGCTTCAACAGTTTGTAGGTACTTCTATGTAATTCGCTGTAGATTCCGAGCAAACTCAGTAGAATGAGTCAGAATTTCATTGCTATAGTTTGGGTTTCGAATAGAATAGTCTGTCGAAGAAGCGGCTAAAGGGATGTCAGATGTTTGGCTGAAGAGCATTAGAGCAAACAGCAAACACGAAAAAAAAAAATATATATTTCCAATAAGGTTACAGAATTAATTTACTAGTTACGCCAGTATTTATCTCTCCTTCCCTTTTCAATTCTTCCAAAGGTTGTCTTTAAAAGATCGCTCTTAGCGATAAGACCGCCCTTTGTAAAATTTCTATATTTATGTCTGTAATTTATATGGTGTACGTAATAAAGAGTATTCTATTCTATTCTAATCTACTTAATAATATATAGACATTATTACAACTAGTGATAGAAGAGCTGTCAGTATCCTCCCACCTGATACTAGTATTTTATTTTAAAACCCCACAATGTTTTGACAACTAAAATACTAGCTTTGAAATTATTTGTAATAATCAATAGAATTATGAAATAAAATATTATTAAAATCTCGATTATGATTGTAAATATTTGCTTAGTCAATCCCTAGCATCAGTGGGATGACACTGACAGCTCACTCCACGCACGTTTTCACGGTGAGATTATTAAGAATCGACATGCTGTATCTTAAGTGACAGTGTTCTGTGGGGTTGATTCAATAACATTTATACAAGTTGTGATTTGCGACGATCTACTAAGTGGTCATAGTAATAGTGGTCATGGTGGTGCTAGTGGTGGTGGTTTTATTATACAGGGTGGCCAAAAAGTCCTGGATCAAACGAAATAGAAAAAAAAAAAAAAAAAAAAAGGAGGATAAAGGAGGTTATTTCCAACAAAAATCTTTCTACAGCATGGCCATAATTCAATTAGCCTAAAAGTTATGAATATTTTTGTTTTCTTTAAATAACATACCGAGTTCTTTTACAATTAGACTAAGAACTTTTGTAGTGCTGATACATTATCTAGTAATAATACAACACCATTTGTTATATTGTTTTAAATCACATGTAGGGTGCTTCCCTAACATAAGTAATGTCAATGCAAATGTAAGATGTCAATGTAATGCAGAATGTCAAATTAAATGTAAATGCATAAAATGTCAGTGAATGCTCAACGGGATGAATCTAAATAAAAATGCAAGTTGTCCGACTCAAACCACGTCTAATCGAACACTAAAAATGTAATATACATAAAATGCATGGAACAATGCAATATGTCAGTGTCAATGCACTGCCAAATGTAGGTCGCGTCCAACGTGCAAATACGCAAGTTAGCCAGTAGCTAACTTATTGTAATAAATATATTTTAAAACCCATGTACGTGCACCGTACATCACATTTTTTGTCTAATTGTAAAAGAGCTCGGTATTTTATTTAAAGAAAACAAAAATATTCATAATTTTTAGGGCAATTGAATTATAGACATGCTGTATAAAGAATTTTTGTTAGAAATGACCTCCTTTATCTTCCTATTTCGTTTGATCCACGAATTTTTGGCTACCCTGTATATAAGCCTTAATTTTTTTACGCTAGTACGAACATTGCTAAATGATACATAGAACAGTTTTGCCATTTGTAACATGCATTAGTCGCTCCAAAAATGTGTTTGTATTTTATACAATGTCTTCTCTACTGGTCCCTTGAATGATGTTAAACATCATTAACCTTGAACTCGATCTTTACCCATGACTATGAATTTGTTTTTCTCGAACGAGCGAAGCAAAAACAAGACAGCGTCTACCCCTCATACCGGAACCCACAAGAAAACTCGGAAAATTAGGTGAAAATAAAATAACGATAAATCTACGCAGATTTACTATTGAGTGTAAGGGACAGGGAAGCAAAGGGTACCCAGTTGTCAGGTAAGGTAAATATACGTAGTAACTATCTCCAGAATATTAGTTGTCTAGGTTGGTTTAACTCCCTAAACAAATTCTGTGGTTACGCTAAACAACTGTTGCTCTCGTGATTCACGGGTTTTTAGAAACTATCACGATAATGGTTTTTATCAGCCCAACAGAAACGTAAAACGCACTACTGAAAACGGCACTCGTAACAAAAAAATTAAAGATGAAAAACAGTCTGTAGAGAATTGACAAGATGAAGCACAACGTCGTGAGAAATGGAATTAAAATGGGGAGAAGACATTGACAAAAAAAAAAAAATACAAATACATAGTTAACGACATAATTATAACCATCACGGTGCAGTCTTGAGGACGATGCTGCCCAACCTCTTACGCTGGAGGAGCTTTAACGACACCCATGCAAAATTCGATCCGAGTACCCTTCCGTGCAAATTGTAGAACATAATGATATTTAGTAACTGAAACCCATATTAATATTTCTAGATAAAATGCCTAATACAAAGAGGATCCGAAATGTGGACCAAACCAAATTACGCATGCAGAGTTGTGTACATAATCGATACTAAATGGCTTTGAAGTTTTATTATTAATTTTCCGATTGATTCCCCAAAAAATGTGAATGAGAGAAAAGCGCTCGTAAAGCCGAACAGTTAAAATTGAAACCACAAACCAATAAAATGACTTGAGCTAGTTTTATTTAAAAATGCTTAAGATTAAATATAAGATCGGAGAGACCATTAGTGGGGGCATTGTGTCCTCGCTCGAAGCAGGTGGATAATTGATTGGGCAAACATTCACGGGAATTTATAAAACCGTTACGCAATGCATTTTTTAGGGACGGCGCGTGTAGTCAGCGCTTTTCAGAAATTACACGGGGGGTGGGTGGTGCGAACGGTGTGCGGGATATGACGTTCGATTTAAAGGGTAGGTTGGTAGGGTGAGGTGGTGGCCCCGTTGGCTGCAGGGGCGGCTGTTGACGGGCGCGCAGCGCATGCGTGCTAGCTCCTCGGTGCTCGCCGCCGCCCGATTTCCGTGCCGTTGACAGTTCGCCGGGACTTACTTCCTCGATACCGCGCGTCCGCGGCGTCGCTGCATCCAGGCCGTCCGAGGCCAAACGGACCAGCTATCTAGCTACCTCCACGTCGATGGCACTCTGAACACGTTGAGCACACGTGAGTACACTCGCCGACTGCATTTGTGACGTCCTAGTGTTCTACGGTTTTGAAAATAGGTTACTTGGCACTTTTGTACAGTCAGTACCAGAAGTCTTAATTTTTATTGTTTTTTATTTCTTTTATTGTCTCTTTTTCAAAAGCGTAGAGCAGGAGTTAGTAGTGTTGTTAATTTTACGGCTCAGCTGTTTCGGTGTTTGGATTTTTTGTTTGCTTGGATGTCGTCATTGTTATCTGTATTGGTTTAAATAATGAATGTATTCGCAAATGTATTTATTTCGTTAGTCATTAATAAGTGTTAAATGTGAAAATGGCCTTTGAAATATTGTTTGGTTACCAGGTAAGTCGATTTACGCAATACATTTTGCATTGAATCTGCTTTTTAATTTATTTCGCGTCGAGGTGGCGTTTTGAGGTGTTTTTTTTTTATGAAAATATGTTTCTAAGTGCTCTTAAAATGTGTGAATTCTGTACCTTCCTTTGTTTTGTTTTTTTTTTCTTACTTCCTTATGTAAATTCATACATTGTGTGTTAGCAGCTTAGTAGTATTAATATCACGTCGAAAAATATTTAATTTTATGTACATGTCTACAAAATAAGTATAATTAATATAATTATTTAACATTGGAAAACAACAAATTTTAGGTATTTACTTAGTTACAACTAAGTTTTGCGAAATCGCGTTGACCTACTGCTAATGCATTTTTTTATCGTCTTTTAAAATATTCGTCAAAAAAATGAATAAAGCTAACCGATGTTTTTGAATAATTTTAGAGGCGCATTATAGATTACAGTTATCTGAATGGTTAACAATCAACTTTCCGTCTTAACAGCGCCCTCTGTCGCTACTACCGGTGCAGCTTGCAATTCTACATTTTAGGCGAACCCACTTTTTATTGATCGAGATATTTATTTTTAAAACAAAGAAAAAGAAACATGCTTTAGATGTGCTCCTAATAAAAATGTGGGCTATTTTGAAACTAACCCATAGTCAAAAGATATTTTCAACATATTTTTTTTTTTGCTAGTTTTATTTTGATAGAACTGCAGTTTTTGTAATACTAACCTAAATTGTTATCTAAACATAAAAGCTTGATAAAAAGATGAATGTTATATACCGGAAAATATGAAATACTATAACTTAGTATTTTACAATGTAATGTTAGGCTCGAAATTACCAAAAATACTGATAAAATGAGATTTCTGAGAATATATATAGCACATGAATCATGAACATGAATTTTTGATAGTTAGCCGAAAAAACTTCGAATTTGGAGCATTACAATGTAGGACTGAAAGTCACCTCTGCATTTTTGATGTAATTGAACTATGATTAATGGGTTTTGTATGTAACCATTGTTTAGCGTGTTCGAAATACATTGATAGATTACAGAACTAGTCAAGGGTAGCTTGGAAACCAAATAGAACAATGAATTTTACATGATATTAACCGTCAAAAACTACGTATTTATCAGGCAAGATGCAAGAGTTTGACATTCAACGCAGTATATTCATTTACGCATGCGCCAATATTTACCCAGATGTATAGGTACCGGGACAACATAGTCGAAGTTAATTCCGAACGCACCCGTGTTTGATAATTGTTTCCAATTTCAAAATTAGAATACAGTTTCTTGCTTTTCAAACGCTTGCTTTTGAACTGCATACTTTCCATTTTTAAAATCAAATGTTTTTCTGGTTTATTTTAATTATTACAACACGGAACAGCGTATTCCGGAACTCCTAACAAAAAAAAAAAAAAATGTAGACTTGTTTTATTTAGTATGGTAACGACATTTTTCATAGTGCGGTTTTTTTCATGGCTTTGAGAATGCGTTAATGTCAGTGGGTGACATTGAGATATAATTTTGGTTGAGAGGCACCATCCAAATCACTATTTAGGAAACATATTAAATTATGGACACTATGCATAGATATGCAAGTAATATACATTCCATGACATTAAAGGCCTGTTTTTTAAATAAAACTTGAATCTTAAATAAGATTAGACTACAGATTACCATGAAATACTACTAAAACCGAGATGGACCTGTGATGGTCGAATGTTTTAATTAAAATAGACACATCGATGGATGCACGAAGTAAAATAATTATTTGATAGGTACCAAAGGTACCTACTGGGTACAAAAGGGCCAAAATGTTCGTATCAAATGTCAATTAGCCGTGTCATCCAATCAGTGGCGCTGAGAAGTAAGGGGACGAGGGGGGGGGGGGGCAGGGGTTTGCTCAGTTTCGTGCATTAACAACGAGATGAGAAGGACGGTGCATCAATGTCTTCTTTTATTGTAACCATAGATATGCTTTGTTATAGATATTTAATTTTATAATATCTTCATTTGGTTTTTCATATTAGACACTCTTGTCTTCGTTTTATTGTAAAACGACCCTTTGTCAGTATATATATATTTAATGCAAAGCTTTTGTACTAAGCCTTTTCTTTATGTCATATATTTTTTATTTTTTAATCTACTGTTTGTTGTATGTAGAATTTGTCGTAATTTTTATTGTTTTCGTTTAATAAAATAAAGAAATTTTCAAAACCTTTCTGCCTTTTAATTATAATTATATCACTAAAAAGAAAAATAATCCTACAATACATTTATTAAGTTGTCCAAAGTTAATTCCTAACTTCACCGCTACTCGTCATTGTGTTAATGGCCGCGTTATGTTTTTATAGCCCGTCATATACCTAATTTTCTTTTGTGTAAACATATCTATGAATGAGGAGGCAACCGATTATTACCTATTATTACTTATTACATACATTTAGAAGTTATGACAGCTTTAAGTAACGTTCTATCGTTAAAAAAAAAACTTTAAAATTATTTTTGACGAAACCGTTTATAGACGACAATACTTTTTTACGTAAAACTGTTTTTCATTTATTTTCCGTCATTTATCAAAATGAAGCAAGAAAAAATTCAATGCTTGATTGTCAATTTAAAATGGCCCAATATCTGATATTGAAGTATTTTCATATTCTTATTTCCCTTTAATGTCAATAAATTAAAAAAAATACGAATAATCATCTAAAGAAAATGTAATGTATGAGGGGGAGGGGATTGTCGGGAGTCAGACAGACACGTGTAAGCAATAACTAGGTACTACGTAGGTTAATAAAAGATACAAGAAAACTTGGACGACCTAGATTTTGAACATGTGTATTTTCCTCGTCTTCAGATCGGTTCAAATCCAGGCAGGCGTTTTACTTTGTCTAAATAATTTCATCACCGCTGCCCTCAAAAGGGTGAAGGAAAACATCGTGAGGAAATGGAGTAACTGCCTATCTGACCCCACCAAACCAGTTACTGGGTAATAAGATACCCCCAGGTAAGACTGGTTATCAGACTTTCGGGCTTCTGACTACCCATAACGACTGTCAAAGACCTACGAATGACAGAAACGGCTTAACCTGCTTTCCGAGGCATGGAGGGGTCTCAGTATGTAAAGATGGTCACCCATCCCAGACCAACCGCGGCAAGCGTAGCTTAACCTGATCGATCGACCTGCGTGGCTGTTATTATTTAGCCACGGGCAACAACAATGACAACGGGCAATGAATGTTGTTGAACTGTCAAAATTAAAGCCATTCCTACTAATAGTGTGTTATTCAATAATTACTCCATTGAACAGGATAAAACGACTATGCAATTCTTAAATTGTATTCAGTCATTTATTACCTACGTAGGGGGCACATGTCAACTTTTCGAACGTAGTCAGAAAACTTGTAGGTGCAAATGGCCCTAAAGGAACATACCTTACCTTTGCATTTATGTATCATAGCCTATAGTCCATTGCTGGACATACGCCTCTCCTATTGCACGCCATTCAACTAATTTTTCAGCAACTCTCATCCAGCTACTACCAGCCATCCTGCGAAGATCGTCACTCCACCTACCCTGAGGGCGTCCTACCTTACGTTTACCGATTCGCGGTCTCCACTCAAGAACACTTCTACCCCAACGGTCATCAGTTCTACGGCTAATATGGCCGGCCCATTGCCACTTCAGCTTGCTTATTCTGTGACGTATGTCGACAACTTTGGTTCTCTGCCGGATCACCTCGTTTCAGATTAACACCCTTAACAGATTCGATTTGATTTATGCACTTTGGGGGTGTTAAGGACAGCTTTTTTGGCAATTTTCTATTTCGGCGGCATTTTCTTTTCTTGGACACATTGGTTCATGTCAATAGGTACGTACGACGACGTATCAAGCTATATATTTCCAGTATCAGCTGACTTCTCATTGGTGTCGTTTTCATGGTTTTATAGGGTGCTGAAGCCATGAAAACGACACCAATGCGGGAGAAGCTGTTTGTAAACTTTCCACCAAAAAAAAGGGTGCTGAAGCCAATATATAAGACAAATAGAACATCTAAGAGGGCGGCTGTGTCTTTTGCATCCTAGATTATATAAATATATATTTTTTTTTTTTTTTGTAATCGGTGCCCCACACTAGGAATTTATCCTGTATTGTGGGTGCATTTACAATGATTTAAGCTTACATACACAAACAGCCACACCCGGAGGAACAACTACTTGTAGGCCATACAAATATTTTTTCCGTGCAGGAATCGAACCCGCGACAAGCAGCGCCGCAGTCAATCGCTTAACTGCTGCGCCAACCGTGCCGTCTTATTTTATAACAGGCTTTTTGACATGGTTCGCTGATATAATATATGTATATCAGTGGTTCAATGCGAGGTCAGCTAATACTGGAAATGTTCATCTTGATATGTCTTCGTGTGTAAGAGTGATTTTTAATTACATAATTATAGCTGTTATTGTTGGTCATAAACGGCGAGAGGAAAAATATATAAAAGTTAAGAATAAAAGCAGATCTTGGGGATATTTGAAAAAAATATGGGTAATTTTTCGATTGCTGCAGAAAGGGTGGCTGTAACGCGTAAACAAGAAGCTCCTTGACCAATACTAAATCAAAATCAAAATCTAAAGTCATTTATTCAAACTAGGTTGAGGATCAGCACATTACAAAAGACCCCCAAAACGCCCGCCCTTCACCACTTCTAGTGCTTTCGCTCCCATATCTATTAACACTGTAATTTAAAACATTGTACAAGCTAATCATTTTTAAAAGAGTAACCGTGGAGTTTCTTTCCGGCCCTTCTCCATAGGAAACGGCCTATTGGAACCGTGCAACTAGATTCTGACGTTTATGTGAAATAAAATATTTTAATTTTGATTTTGAAATGACCAATCGCAACTGTGCCACTACCTTCTGACGTATCATAAGTGCCCTTGTAAAAATATTTTGATTTTGTCTAAAGGAACACGTGTAATAATTATTATCGATAGACGTGGAGTTGCATATCTATCTAATGTTTCTTAACGTAGTACAATAACGGCATCTAATCGTATTTATTGTAACATTATCGAAATGATAAAGTGAACACGATGCAGCCAGTTAATCAATGTGTGTACCTAACGCTCTGATTAGATAGTCATGCAAGAATGTTGTAAGCTCCGTAGATGTACAGGGTGTGTGAAAATTCGTAAAGGGTTTTCCATTAATTATAAAAAAAAAAAGTATTTTTGCACGGAAGTTTTTTATTTCTATCTAAATAATTACCTATTGCTGCATATCTTTTGGCGCGTGGCAAAAATCAGAACTAACGATGACATCTTCTTTTTTAAACACATTTCACAAAGCAAGTGCAGAAGTCATCGTCATTTGAGCGCCAAAAGATTCACGTATCAGTGTTGGATTGATAGGAATATTGCAAATGAATTCTAACATAATAATTATTCATAGCCTGAAGTAAGATTAGAAAGTTTTAAAAAACTGTGTAAAGTAACCGTAGCATAGCAGCTTAGTGACGTAGTCACGTAGCTGTAGTTTCCCTAATTAAAGCATCCCAATTTTAACATCAAAAGGCTCGTGGCTCAATAATAACAGGATAGGGACAGGGAAGGGACAGGGAATATGACAGGCCTGTTGGTCTAGTGGTCAGTGGCCCTGACTGCTATGCTCAAGGTCGTGGGTTCGATTCCCACCTAGGACAAATGTTTGTGTGATGAGCACGATCATTTGTTCTTTGTCTGGGTGTAATTTATCTATAATATGTATGTATTTAGAAATATATATGTATGTTTATCAGTTGTCTAGTACTCATAGCACAAGCTCTGCTTAGTTTGGGACTAGATGGCGTTGTGTGAAAGTTGTCGAATATTATAAAAAAAATAAAAAAAAATAATAATAAAAAAAAATAACAGCCACGCAGTCGTTCTTCAAGGTTAAGCAACGCTTGCCGAGGTCGGTCTGTGGATGGGTGACCATCTATAACATACCGAAACCGCTCTGCACCTTGGAAAGCACGTTAAGCCGTTGGGCCTAGCTGTGTTTTGTAAATCTTCAGCAGTCGTTACGGGTAGTCAGAAGCCGAAAGTCTGACAACCAGTCTACCAAGGAGTGTTGTGTTACCCAGTAACTGGGTTGTAGAGGTCCGATAGGCAGTCACTACATGTAAAACACTGGTATCCAGCTACACCCGGATAGACTGGAATCCGACCCCAACAGAAGTGGGAAAAGGCTAAGTATATGATGACAATATTAAACATAAAAAAATAAACAATTATTATTGTAATGACCTACAATACAATACAACTTGCTTAGTAATAACGCACAGCCTTGATACAGGTCAAGCAAAAGTTTGTTACAGTTCTCGACTCCAAAGTTTTTTGTTTTAAATGCCGAACGAAATCTATGGAACAGGAAATACCGAAGAGTGGTAGACTGTGAGATGCACTTTATTTTTTTTTTCCATACCATGCGATGACGTGTACTAGGAAATGTAGTTTTTTTTTTTGTTTAGTCGCGGTAGACTTTTTGTGTGAGGTGACTCATTCACCGGAACAAAGCGTGATATTGTTTGAAAAGTATGCTGCGGTGCTATTCTGTAAAAATCTCACCGTGAAAACATAGGTGAAGTGAATTTGGATGCTAGGGATTGACACTATTGACAGGTCACTTACTTCACCTAAGTTTTCAATTGAATGACTTGCAAAATAAACAGGACATGGTGATAAAAAAAATGTGTACATAATTAGGCAGCTTTATCTAAACCAAATTCAGCTAAACATGTCGGTTATCATTATTCTAGTTAATGAACCGTTAATTGGCGCAAAATAGAACTGCAGATTAAGCACAAAGAAAAATACATGTACCTAAAATACAAGCAAGTTTTTGTATTAACAAACTTTTTGTTTTTCGTGTAACCTAACTAATAAATATTTAAATTGATGACGAAAATAAAGACCTTGAGAAAAATGTTCGTACGTTTTTTTTTTTTTTTTTTTTTTTTCAATAATATCTCATTTTATTAATTAAAAGTTTAACCGTTTTATCTTTATTTGGGAAATGTTTAACAGCGCCAAACATTATTGTTTGTAACTCGGTGCAATTTCTAATTTTCAAAAGTACCACAAACAATGATTTTAAAACTACTGCCACAAAAAGCGCGATGTCATGCAACACAATGCGTGTGCGCATATAACGCACATCCCGTATTCTAATACTATACAGTGATATCGTAGATCATGTGTCCTTGTCAAACGGCACTGTGATAACGATACTACTAGGCGCCGAATTTGTTTGCGTTCTTTTTGGCCATTGCATATCGTTAGATATGAATATTACTTCAAGGGTAAATTTAGGTTGGAAGGGTAAATTTATGTTGCCTAGAGTAATTTTATGTCTGGTCAAAGTAAACCTGGGTTTTATCTATATTGCAGTTACAGTTTAGATTATAACTCTCTGAAAGAAATATAAAAATGAAATTGTCTTTAATGGCAAAACATACCTTTAAACTATTAAAAAAAAAGATTGCGGGTCTGTACAAACCATTTTTAGATTCAGGGATCCGTTTGTGAAATATTAAGGTTTAAAGTCCAACTACGGAACCCTTCATTATGCGTGGTCCGACACGCACTTGGCCGGTTTTTTTCGTATATTCCTGCAATTTCTAGACACAAATAGCTAGTCAAGACCCCAAACATATGTAGATCCTGGAAGAATTTTTTACGCGAAAGGCAGTGTATGACATAAAACGTTTTTCAGAAGATTATGAAATAAAACAATTGTGATGGTAGTAACCGCTTATGCATGTGTCTGTCCGTGTGTGTCTTGTAGACATAGACTCCTAAGAAATAGATGGATGTGAAATGCATGTCAGCAGTGCGATTCTGTAACCATCTCATCGTGAAAACTTAGGTGAAGTGAGCGTGGAGTGAGCTGTCAGTGTCATCCCACCTGATGCTAGGGATTGACTAAGTATACGTTTACAATCATAATCGAGATTTTAATAATATTTTTTTTAAGCTAATTCTATTGATCATTCTGTATAATTTCAAAGCTTGTATTTTAACTGGCAAAACATCACTATTTTGAGGGTTTTATTCTAGGAAAAAAAAGATTAGTCCTTATATAAGGACTAGTCTAGGAGAAAAAAAAAACAAAATTGATATTCTGACTAAGTTTCTGTTTTCCTATTTTATTTTAAACCCTCAAAAAAGGAATGTTTTGACAAATAAAGTACTAGTTTTGAAATTATATAAAATAATCAATAGAATTAGCATAAAAAGTATTATTAAAATCTCGATTGAGCTTGTAAATGTTTGCTTAGTTAATCCCTAGCATCAGTGGGATGACACTGACAGCTCATTCCACGCAAGTTTTCACGGTGAGATTTTTACAGAATCGACCGGCTGTATTAAAATTGTAAGTACATTTAACATTGTTAATTCATACAAATATTTTGTTCCACATGTCCGAACCACAGGCTGTTTAATATGAAAAGGTAAGAAATCAAATAATAAATAATAGAATAATAGAAGACTGGTGTAAAAATGAGGAAAAACATGTTTCGATGGTCCGGACATCTGGCATAAATGCTATAGAGTGACAATGGTATGAGGAAAAGGTTTTATGCGAAACTTATGAGTACCTTCTTTAAAGAACAGGGAATTATGTCAGTAGATTGCAGGGATTGCATTTAGAGGATGCTCGGACGCAAGCTTAGTAATATTTGATAAACGAACACCGCTCAAAAGCCCTTAATTCAGCATCTGCATACTGCCTTTTTTCAACTATGTTGGGTTCTGCTTCCAGTCTAGCCGAATGCAGCTCAATACTTGGAGTGACTGCCTATCTGACCTCCCAAAAAGCTCTTACCTGACCAGAAACTGTCAACATAAAACTGTTACCATGGACGTACGGCTGACTGTTCTGCCTGAAAATTATTATAATCCTCATTCATTTACTGATAATGCCTGGTAACCTTTTGTTAGACACATGATTCTACTAATATTTCGTGGATCAGCTTATCTAGGGTAACGGTGATCGAACAATCATTGGGATAGCATTTTTTAGTTTGAATGTGACCAGAATCTTTCGAAAGATTAATACTTTGATTATACAGACTAGTTAGAGGACAGATGCGAAAAAAAAAGTATAAGCCCCCCCCCCCCCCCCCCCCCAATATCACCTGTATAAATATATACAGGTGGGCAATGCCATCGACCCACAAAATCTGGAAAACATGAATTGAGCACATGATTCTAGAACCTCTAGCGTGGTCATAGAAAAGTGCAATACCTCATCATTTGCCTAGCCTTTTCCCAACTATGTTGGGGTCGGCTTCCCGTCTAACAGGATGCAGCTGAATACCAGTATTTTACGTGGAGAGACTGCCTATCCACAACCCAGTTACTGGGTAATACGATACCCCTTGGTAAGACTGGTTGTCAGACTTTCGGGCTACTGACGACCCGTAACGACTGTCAAAGATCCACGAATGACAGCCGGCACCAACGGCTTAACGTGCTTTCCGAGGCACGGAGGGGTCTCGGTATGTGAAGATGATCACCCATCCACGAACCAACCGCGGCAAGCGTAGCTTAACCTGATCGATCGACCCGTGCGGCTGTTATTACTTAGCCACAAGCCCCTCCATCTCAAAAGTGCAATACCTACGCGGTCAAAATGTGCCGTGTATTTTTTTTTATAACCGATGAAAAATTACACTGCAGATGGGGTTCAGAATAATTTACTAAATCCATGGTAACATGTTGCGCGTCGATGTCCCTTACAACCTGTATAGGTGATCTCGTTTGCGCAGAAAATCAAAACTTTTAGTTATATATGGGTACTTGGGAAGTTCTCAAAGCAGGAAATAAAAATCATTATCCAGAAATAATAATTGGGGTTAGGATGTGACATCAGACATCATGTATAGCTGAATGACGTAGTTCTACGTACTAAACTAACACAATTCAAGAAGGATGATGCCTTTATTATTTTAATGATTGGTATGTACGAAGTGTAACAAAAATGTAATGATAATAATAAAAAATAAAAAAAAAAACAAAAATAAATATATATTATAAATAAGTACCTACAAATGACGTGACTGTCGTACAGAGATTAATGGATCCACTTCTATCGCTAACGGCAGGCAGATCCGCAGAACATAATTATGTATTTTGACATATTGAGTAAAATAAGTGTGTTAAATATATTCATAATAATGCAATAGTAAAATATGTCTTGACATTGATAGATACTTGTAGTTTCTGTGTTTATCTTCGCAAACGAAGAAAGACTTGATGAAATAAAGATTTTTGGTCTGAAATCATCCACACGCAGTGAGTTACAGTAATAGGTAGACTGGGTCAGTTGGCACGTTTTTGTGAAAATTGCTTGTGTGCCTTTTATTTTATACCTTTTATTTTATTTTATCTGTTTGCTAGCTAGACTGCTAAATAATATATTAATTTTACTTAACATACACCCGTAATTTAGGTACAAGCTATTTAAAAACTTACAGAAAAAATTTCAATTGACCCCGATCCAGGGTCAATCGAAACATTTTCTCGAAAATCTCTGAAAAACAAAAAAAAAAATATACGTACATTTTTTTAAATTTATTTAGAAATAACTTAGAAACTTACGCTTCAGACAGCGCCTAAAGTTAGCTCAAGAAGTGTCATTGTTCTAACTAACGTGTACATGAATTGAACTTAATTTATCCAATAATATAAGTTTTTTTTTCTATATCATGAATCCAGTCCCAGCAAAGCATAATTAGGGTAGAAGAAGAGAATGTCTGTTTATTATAAAAGGATATGAATGGGGTTTTTTCGGCATAAGGAAATTAATAATAATAATATTCCACAACTTTCACACAACGCCATCTAGTCCCAACCTAAGCAGAGCTTGTGCTATGAGTACTAGACTTACTGATAAACATACATATACAACGTGTAACGTTAAATGCGCAAAACCTCAGACACCCCAACTGATTTTTAATTCAATTGACCTATTTCAAAGAGAAAATAAGTCATTAAAAAAATTGTAAAGGTGTTATGTGCTGTTTTAGTTTTACTGGCCATTCTGACCGTTTCTTGCGTCTGCGACGACGCTTTATCGAGGAAGGAGTCGTCACCGGGCCGCAGCGCCGCGCTGACATTGGGTTGCTTGACCTATTAATAAATAGACACGGCAACGTTTTTAGTGAAGATTTTTTGAAAAGTGTGACCTATATTAAAAAGTGGTTCAATTAATTCTGCTCGTTATTCTGATCAAACTATTTTCAGGTTTTGAAATAGGCCCTGAAATAGGCCAATTGAATTAAAAATCAGTTGGGGTGTCTGAGGTTTTGCGCATTTAACGTTACACGTTGTAGATGTCATTCCCGACAGTACTATTAGTTATTCTGTGCCGCGATAGGCCTTATTGAGTTATGTTATAGATGAAAATACAATTTACAGTTACGTAAGTATTAATTTATTTTTACTTCCCTATACTAAATGTGGAACTTACGTAACGTTAAAATATACATAATAACAGAATATTGCTACGCTTTCTATGAGTTTTCAAGAGACACGCATTTTTATAACATGTTTTCAATAAATACGGTTTTACAATAATGTAGTCGGGCTTAATTATTTACATTACAAACTATAAGTAGGTATTTATTTCATCTTATTTTTTTATCCATTTGTTTGTGAAAGGCATTTTCTCTCTTTCTTTTTACCTACGAAGTGCATTTACGTAAGCGAAGTCCTTTATAAGTACTTTGGTAATTACAAAACCAATTTTACTATTGTATTTTTACGATTTTAATCAATTAAGTATAAGGTGGTATCAAGAACTGAAAATCTGTGATAATATTTAAGTCATCATTTCCAGGATTTCATTGTTGTTGTTTAGGTAAGCATGTGAACTGTATTATGCTCGTTGAAAGTATTATTATTGGAAACCTACATGTTTTAGGTGCCTAGTTAGATTTTTTTTTTTTTTTTATCCCTGTCCGGACGCAAGGCCCGGCCCGCGAGCTAGCCTACCTATGATACCTCTGAAATGATCAGAGACCGTATTTGATAGTTAGATTAGTTAGCATTAGAATAACATAAATTCTATTTCTAATGTATTTGAGCAACACAAGTTTGTCAATATAGCAAACGAATTCGGCTCGCATATTCATTACAAATTCTTTGAACAAGTACCTATTTAGTACCCAAAAATAATATAAAACACTACACGTTCACTTCTGTGTAGGTACGTAATGTCAATAGCCTGCAAACATAATACAGCGCCTAGATGTAGTCGAACTAGACAATCTACGCGTCGCCTATTCTGATGTATCAGCCGGCGCAGTGTGTGTGTGTGCGGTATGTGATCAAGAAAATTGTACGAATGCGGCAGTGAGGCACTGAGGCGATGAGGCGTCGCGTTTGCAGAATCGAATGCATCACGAGGGCCCCGAGGGGCGCCGCTCTAGCCGTCTTTTTTCATTTTGCGTGCGTCTTTTTTTGGCAGCGCGCGGTTAACCTTGGATTTTTTCATAGCGAAGCGCTGCACGTACACGCGCAAGTTTCGGATAGTCGTAGAGCGTCCCCCACCCGACGCGTTCGAATTTTCTGCATTCGGCCGGCGTGAAGAGTTTTCGGCGGTCGCATTCGCGAGCGAGGCTCCCCACGGCTAGGAGCGAAGCGCGCACCGACACACACGGGCTGCGGACGGAGCGGCGCGAGCGCAAACGCGCTATGCAATATGCGGAAGTGATCGCGACCACGACCGAGCGGTGCTAAACTAAACGAGTGTAACTCAAGTGTAGTGAACGCACATTCAGTGATACAAACTATGGTATTTGTGCATAGCTCGATAGAGATCTAATGGTTTTCTAATAACGATACAAGGACTGTGGAATTTGCGACATGGAATCGAGGAAAGTATTGTCTTTATTAGTATTTGTATGATCTAGGATGAACACCACTAGATGACCCGGCTATATCAGTTGGGGATTTTGGGTGTGACCCGACCAGGAAGTGGCAATGGGGTTACAGAAAATATGCGACTCGCGTAGCTTCATTTGGGAGTCAATCTGGCAGATTTCAAAATAGGCATCAAGACACAGTCATTGATAAATACGTGTTGACACCCCGCGGCATATGATAAATGTTAAGCGCGCGAGGGTGTACAGCAGTTTGCACCTTATGTTGTTCATGCATGGGAACGTTTTTGCGCAGTTTCGTGTCATCTAAGAATTTTGCATACACGTGCTGCCGACTCGGGGCTATTGAACTTGATAATGAGACAACCGTATCTTCAACTTTTTGTTCGACGTTATTGCATCACTAATTCTTCTGCGCGATCTCCGCCGACCGGTTCCCTAACATTTATCCGTAATTGGAGGTGTGTTATCTAAGATGATTCACGTGGTGCGATGGGCCGCAGATCATCCCAGCTATCCGACCCGTAATTCGCAACTCAAACGTGATTTCTAACGAGCCCGTTCAAAATCCAGTTTTACCGCATAAGTTTTGGATTAATAATTAATGGGTGCGTATAAATTGCGTTCAAAACTTGGCCCGGAACCGCTGTGAGGCGAAAACTGGTCGCGCAACGCATTAACATTTGCATAGAAACTGTCAAAGTGGCCTCGTGCGGCCGCCGTCCATGTACGAGCTATTAGCACCTAGACACCGGCCGCGGTCACCGGCAACCGATCGCCTTGTGTTTCGTTTGCGCTTCTGCACATGTCTGTCTTCACGTCTATGCCATACGTCATAAAGCCCAGCGCCTCAATAATAGACCTTATGAACTTCGATATAGGGCTGCGTTTCTCTATTCTCTGAGCTAGCAGAGGCGTATGATTTGAATTTTCGGTTAGGGCCTCCCAATTCTTGTCGTATAATTTCGTTGCATTGATAAATGTGAAACGAGAATTTCGGTTATCTAATTGTCTGAGACTTTCATCTTCGTTAGTAGAGGCTGACGTTTGCTGAGTCAATTTCCGTGTAAACATTAAACTCGTTAGTTGATTTACCACCGAGTATTCGAGTGATATCGTTTGTTGTTTTTTCTTGAAGGTTGACATTACATAGTTTGTGACAACACCTAATCTTTATCTCGTAGGTAGGTACCTACATTGTTTTTGATAAATTCTTCTAATTAGGAGAATAATTATAACAATTTATGTGGAACTCAACTAAACGAACTTAACAGCATACGGAATGTAACAAAGATATTAGAGAATGCAAAAACATTAGACTGTTTGTTCCTTGAATAATGCGATAACAGCCGAATCGAATTGGATGAGATTTGTCATGGCTTTTATCTCATAAGCCTGAAGTTCCTTAAGTCAATAAAATGTTTGCTAGCAAACTTAATTCACAGATTGTTGGCATTTCAATAAAAAAAAATTAGCTGCACAGTGATTAGCACATCTATTTTTGGATACCTATAATTCTATGGGTACCTAAGTTTTTCTTTTCTCTCTCCATGTTGTTCGTAGGTAGTTTTATCTAGTGTCATTCATCTAGCAACTGCTTAAACACGAATTTTCTGTTTCATTCTCACAGATTTTTTTTGCACCTCAAATCTTGTTTATTCATCATTCTTTTATCTTAATTTAATTTATGTAGCACAAAGTCCACATTTAGACTTTTCTGAATTACATATGCGTTTCTTGATAAACTACTTTTATTTTGTTACAGAGTTAGCTTATAGTCGTCAATTTTTAGATATCTATGTAGTAATCCCTAATCAGCGTTGCCAGATTTTGTTTCGGGCGAAGCGGGATTTTGAGACCCTTCAAGTATAAAAAGCGTGATTCTTTCGTCGAAAGTGGGACAGAAGAAAATTCAGAAGTACGGAAGAGAAATACATGTTGCACCGACCCCTAATAAATTAGGATAAGGGCAAGCCTGTCCCGCGCGGGACATTTAATTTTAGGCTAAAAATCGGGACGACCCGCCAAAACCGGGACGTCTGGCAACGCTGTCCCTAATCCTAACCGACCACATACAACGTGGCAATGCTGACAGCCTTTTGGCATTTTTCCTGTTGACAGCGAATTGGACATAATTAAGTATTTTAAGACTCTTAGCTTACCTATATTATATTATGTAAATACTACCTAGATATTTCATAGTTTCGGAACACCTGAAACTCCAGATAGGTAGTTGGATAAGTGAACGATTCGTAGGTAAGTATGTATTGAATTCCAAAACAGCATTTTAAATTCAAAACACTATGACCGCAGTTGTTGACGACCGAAAAAGAATCACGGTAAAAAGTCTGTTAGTAAATTTAGATTACATTTTATGATAAGATGCAGAATATGCTAGAGATGTGCAAGATTTGGACAAAGAACTTTACAAGATAAGTGAGGATTACAAAAAGCTATCTAAAAGTTGCCAAAAAAATATCTTCTGCCAACTTCATTTGTTTTCCTTGACACCAGTTCAATGACCTGTAGTCACTAAATATACAATTAGACCTAGATTTGTCTGCATCTGGCGCATGGTTGTCTATTGTGCCTATGTAGACCAAAACAATAGTATAAGCCCAAATCAATACTTTCTGAAAGTTTCTGTACAAATTATACTAGTTTAGCATAATCGTGCATTCATTCTAACTATTCAATATTTAAAAAAATACAAAAAGAAAAAAATAAAACAATACATATAAACGAAAAGTTTGATGTAAACTTGCAACGAGAATATATGATTTGAATAATTTTGGCACTACGTAATATATTAATTATATTAAATATAAATAGCATACGTTTAAGATGAACCACACAGGATTGAAGTTAGCAACATTATTAATATGCCTAATAGGTACCTATGTGTTCGTGAAGGACATTTGTCGTGTCAAGAATAGAATCAGCCAATAAGAAGCGTTTTAGCGAACGCACTATTCCAAATTCAATTCAAGAGTTCGATCGCCTATGTAAATTTTCGAGATTGATTCGAGTTCTGATAGGATTTTATCGTATTGCGAGAGTATGGTAGCCTGGTAGGCAGGTAATCGATTTTCAGCGAGTAAAAAATGTATGGGCTCAAAGCTTCTAATTTTGATGATGTTTTATCGAGATGTTGGCCGCAAACCTCATAATACACGTACGATAGCTGTCAAATCTTTTCAATTCACTTTGTATTCCAAATTACCGTTTAATTTGTACGAGTATTGGCAACACATTGTGAGCAAGAGGACCTTTGCTCCTATAAAAATAGATATTATTGTGAGAATACAATGCGTAGATATTCGTACCTACACTTCTGAGAAACATCTATTAAATTATATTTTTGTAAATTGAAATAATGACTAAGCTATAACAAAATTAAATTAAGTAAATTAAATAAAAAAATCAAATTCTTGGATTTTGTCGCTATAGTCGACTACAATATAAAAGGTGACGTAAAAAGTTTTGATACTTGAAATTTATTTATTTTTTCTCGCTAAATACGCAAAATAAACGATAGGAGAGGTTATGGCTGATAATACCATACAAATTCGGTTTCATTTTTTCATATGGATGATGGTACCGGCTGCTGGTGTTACTGGCCTTTAAACGTTTTGTAATAGGCAAAAAAAATATACCTATAAAACATCAGGTTTTCGAACAAGCAAGATTTAAGAAAAAAAATATATTACGATATAAAATTATTGACTTGTTCCACGAACTGCTTAGAAACAATTTCTGTACACACGTGGTATCTTTGCAACGAAAGATAACCTCAAGCCCAACGCACAATGATAAGAGTGATTAGTTACAACGCGTTACATTTTACAGTGCGTTGAAATTCAATATCAGTGGTCACATGGACATGGTCTTGAGAAATAGTAAAAATATTACCATTCATTCTAAAAATTATATCATAATTCTTTTGAAAATCAAGAACGGTCATAGTGATCCATAATACTCATAGTAATGACAGTTCACAGTTTTCCTCTTGATGTTTTGGGTATTCCAAATCGCCCTTCTCCATGAAATGATTTATTCGTAAATAGTCGGGAAGTCCTGAAACATTTATGTACGAGTAAAACCGTAAAGAAACATAAATATCGAGCATAGCTAGATTGAGTTTTGTCTTGTGTGAAATCGTGTCTACATTTTACTACGCTTCATCTTCCCTTTTAATATCTAAATTGTTTTGCTACTCATTCTCTACTGAAACTGGTGTGTCAAAATCTTCCACTTAATAACTTGTTTCATTCTTAGCTAACTGTATTTATTTAACCTACATCTAGACTTGAATCAGCTGGGTTGGTTTAGAATTTAGATAGTTTTTTCGCATTATTGTCTCATTAATTTACTCTTATCGTATTTTTTTTTATCATTGTTAAAAACAACATTATTATTCATTTGTTATTTAATACTTTGATTATGTATTTAGAACATTACAATTACGTCAAACGGTGAAGATTTTACTGTTAAAGCCCCTCCCTTTTCACAGTTCATTATTTATAACTGCAATAAAATTCTAAAAATCTCTTACAATATATTATGTATATTGTTATAACTATAGTAAAATATTGGCTAAATATCCAATTTCGGTTATTTAATATACAATAATTACATTTTTTTTAATTTTAATTCATAATGTTGGTTTTTTAAAACGATGATTAAGTCTGTACACACGAATCTAGTAAAATTACATACATGTTTGGTCAAGTCAACCAACTCGGCTTTTCTGGACTTAATACTGTGTAGGTCTTACAAACTTTTTCTACTTAATTTGTCAATGTCTAGAAGTAAACTCGCTTCCAAAACAAATGACACTTTCACGCTACCTATCCTAAACTTAAATACATGGTGGCAGGTTTTTCGACGCATAACATGTTACCATTTATAATTTTGGACCATGAAATCATGAAATCAGTACATGATCAACGCGGGGGGCGTTGATCATTTACTGATTTCATGGTTATAGTTTGCGCGTCGACGTCCCTGCCACCCTATATGTGTATACCTACATATACTTCTCTGAATCCTGAGAGGAAACGCATGATGAGAAAAGGTTTAGGCATACACCAACCTATCCGAAATTACATTTCCTTTTTGTGGATTGGCAATTTCGATGACATAGGAAGTAAAAATATGTTCCAGTGCTGACTAAACGTTTATTTTATTTCTAACACTACTACATCTTCTAAAGCCATTCCAGTCCTATAACATCCATGAAATCAGTTATAACTTAAGGACAAAAAATATATATTAGCCAAAATTTACGCAGGGACATAAAACACACATTTGATGTGATAGAATATTTAAACGTCTATTAGCCACCCACTGATTTTCTAATAATGTACCAAATATTATTTTAATTTCCGAACGGCCTTGTCTAGGTTAGGTCCCAGAGAGGGGGATGGGGGAATGGGAGGACCAAGGACACCCTTCGAGGTCCTTTGGGGCGCGACGCTTACGTAACGTAGCAACCAAGGCCGTTGCGTTAGTGCGCGTGCAATATGTACTAGTGCGTAGGTACTTGGTGTCTATTATATGTGTGTGTGTGATAATTCCCAATATTCTGGTGAAGGGAATTTGTATGACGTTATTTGTGAGGGATTTTCAATATTTTTACTTACTGATGCATGTTTGGGCCTAACAAGTATGTGGTTAGACTGGGTAGGTTAAAATTTTTTCGACTTGCAGGGGGATCGATTTTTAGTCGCACGCAACACTTTGAAGCTGTTTATGTTTTTTGTTTGTTGTTGCTTTTTATGGCACATGAGGGGCCCGTGGCCACTGGTATTGAGCTGCATCCGGTTAGACTGGAAGCCGACCCCAACATAGTTGGGAAAAGGCTAGGCAGATGATGTTGCTTTTTATGGCACAAGTTCAAGTACCTGTAAAGAAAACAATAAAACATTTAGTTTCGAATATAATTATTAAAACAAAAAAAAAAAGTAAAGATCTGAAAGAGTTAATTTAAGTATCAAAATTATAGCGGCGCAGTATGTTAGACTATATTTTTTTTAAATAAATTGGTGACATATTTAGCCGCTGATGCACTTGTAAAATAATTATAACAGTAATTGATTTAAAAATTTCCATTCAAGGAATTTAAAGATAAGAATAGATTAAATTAATGATCAATGGACTGCATTTTCATTAGGTCACATTTTTATACAACGTGTAACGTTAAATGCGCAAAACTTGAAAATAGTTTGATCAGAATAACGAGCAGAATTCATTGAACCACTTTTTAACATAGGTCACATTTTTCAAAAAATCTTCATTAAAAACGTTGCCGTGTCTATTTATTAATAGGTCAAGCAACTCAATGTCAGCGCGGCGCAGCGGCCCGGTGACGACTCCTCCCTCGATAAAGCGTCGTTACAGACGCAAGAAACGCTCAGAATGGCCAGTAAAACTAAAACAGCACATAAAACCTTTACAATTTTTTTAATGACTCATTTTCTCTCTGAAATAGGTCAATTGAAATAAAAATGAGTTGGGGTGCCTGAGGTTTTGCGCATTTAACGTTACATGTAGTATAACTACGTACAGGGAGGGGGGTTAGTAGGTTTTTGAGCCTGGAGTAGTGCCCGGTTGAAGGCAATAGCCTCGCCCCCTATTACATGGGACTTAAACATCATCGTCTGCCTGCCTTTTCCCAACTATGTTGGGGTCGGCTTCCAGTCTAACCGGACGCAGCTGAATACCAGTATTTTACATGGAGCGACTACCTAATTTCACAAAAAAAATCTCTCTAAGTAAATTCATACTATCCTTCGGTATGTTTTCAATGACACGTTAACACTCGAATCTGTAGGATTTTAGGCGTGTTAGTCATGAGATTTTCATGCAGTTTTTGCAGAGTTGTGATGCAGTTACGACAATGGCTTATGGTTGCTTGCGGCTCAAAATCCCAAAGGAACAATAAATATTGTTTATAATATCAAGGCCAGTTCAGAGCGTGGATTGGATGTCATAATAACGTCAATCATTCATGACTCAAAACGGGAAGAATGACTAAAATATACAGTAAAATAGTGTTGGTGACGATCATGTTGAATATTAAATCCTTTTTTTCTCCTTTGAAAATATCAAGACTATATTTCCGTCTATAAAAATGAATAATTAAATACATAAACCACTGACTAGCTTTTAACACGATTTGACTCAAAAACAATGTTGTTAATAAATTCTAAACGTTATTTATTATGGGAGATAATATTTTACACACGATATACGCGTAAACTAATTAAACATGACTTTTATGTAAAGTTCACGCTTGTGCAGCCATCAACGTCTGCCCGCCAAAACAAATGACAATCGACCCTAATTTTTTTTAAATTGCTGAGGACGAAAACTGTTACGAGATTTTAATAACAATGGAAGAATTCTTTTTTTAAATGGAATTCTGATTGAGTCATCTTCGTGGTTCAAAATATGGGTTGATTTTAGTAAAACTCGTTCATTCGTTAGTCGTTGAGTTAGTCTTACTTAGAACCTAGATACATTGAGATGAGGGCTGAACGATTATGACTTGGCAGAATAGCATAGGTCGGTGGTACTCATTATCTTAAAGATAATTATGTCAGGAAGGACTTGTTCTTTTGGTTTTGTGTTTTTTCTCCTCTGCGTCATGGGTGCCGCAAATAAACGTTTTTACTTTCTTTCTTTCTAAAGGATTTAACACAAGATGAGTGGTAGAAACACATGCTGATAAGGGCACGAGAAAAATAACTAGTTCTTATGCACGTTTTCACTAACACTTTGCCGGGACATTCACTGGCAGATAGCTGATGTTTTGAGGAGTAACTTAGCTTTATTTATTTATTTAAACTTTTCGCACAAAAGGTACAAAGGCGGACTAAATGCCTTAGGCATTCTCTACCAGTCAACCAAGGGTGGTGAAGAGAGTAACTTGGCTTTCTTTTATTTTAGAATAAATAATTAGCAAAGAGACCAATTCTTGTTTTCCGACATTCACGCGAATGAAGTCGAGGGCATAACTAGTAGATAATAATATTCTATTTTATATTCGTTTATTTAGTAGTCTCGATTCTTAATAAACGTCGGCTCATTGAGTATTTGAGGCAATAAAGCGCATAAGTAGGTATGAAATATTGTTGCTGTACGTTTTGCATGTACACACATGACAAACCATACATTTCCAGTATAAATTGGCCTCTCATTGTACGGAAACTCTGCTTATGCAAAAATAATACGACAATGGCGCCGATTCTGTCGTTCACAAACTAAACTAAACTAAATTTAAGTTCAGTGCATCTTTTTCTTTCTATTTCATTAAGGAAAGGACAGAAGATAAATATTAGTTTAGTCCTGTCAAATTAAGATACTCCATAGACAAGATTAGACGTGATTAAAAAATTGGCTACTAAAAATACGTCAACTGACGTCAGGCGCTGACTAATTTGACAGGACTAAACTAATATTTATCTTCTGTCCTTGTGGTTGTGTGTTACGTAGAGGTCTGCTTATTCTGGAATGTATAGCTCGATAGTTTCGTGGTGTGTAGGTACATATCGACAGGAAATAAATATGATTGAATGGTTTTATGATGCTCTCCGACTCGAGTGTTGTTTGTATTCGGGTTTTGATTGTGTAATAGCAATAGTGCATCTATTGTGATATAATTAAGCCCTTAAACCTGTAACTTATAGCATCGATTTGTTTTTGTGATAGGTGGGCTAGGCCACACACGTTTTTCTTGCCGCGATAAACTACGGTTTATTCGCCGGGTGTAGGTACGGTCGTCATTGAAGCTTGTTGACGGACATGTTTTTTCTACCGTAAAGAAACCGTGCCGTGTACAGAGGGCCTTATTGTAACGCTTTCAAAATGCTATGGTTGCATTAGGAAGTGAATTGCATGCAATAAAAAACAACAGTATTTTTAGTGCAATCAATGCAAGTCCAATATTTGTTGTGGCCGTAAGCAAGCTGTTGCCAGGCTAGTATGTGAAGATATAAGGGTGATGATGGTTATGATAAAAATCACTTCCTCTCTCCTTAAACAGCACCATTACATTTTCTTTACTCCTGTTTCATGTCTATTGTTATATGTATATATTTATTTAGATTGGTATAATATACTTTATGTATGTATTTATTTTATCGTGTAAATAGTACACCACAGACTACCTACAATATTTGTCTCTCCTTCCCTTTTCAATCCATCCAAAGGTTGTCTTTAAAAGATCGCTCTTAGCGATAAGACCGCCCATTGTGTCACCCTTTGTAAAATTTCTATATTTATGTCTGTAATCTATATGGTGTACATAATAAAGAGTATTCTATTCTATTCTAAGGGTGAAAGTAGAAAGCGGTGGTGACCCAGTGGTACCCGCCGAGACTTACGATTTCGGTCGTAGGTTCGAACCCAGACAGGCCCTTTACTTTGTGTAAATATTTTCATCACCACTGCTCACAAAAATGTGAAGGCAAACATCGTGACGAAACCGGCATGTCTTAGAACCAAAAATTCGAAGACATGTGACATCTACCAACCGGCACTGGACTCGCGTGGTAGATTACGGCCCACTCCCTTCCGCCGAGAATAATAATAATAATAATAATAATTTATTTGTACGGAATATAAGGTAGTACAAGGCATTGTCTTAAGAGTAAGAATGGGCATTTGTCATGTGTTGGGACGCATTGTGAACATTATAACAAGCTGATTATGATAATTGCTTTACTGCAGAAGTGCACAGAACATCTTCTGCTTGAAATTACACGTATAGCATAAAATTTAATATCAACACGACTTACTTTTTATCAAGCAAAATCATTTAAATTGCAAAATAAATTTAATATCCACAATTTTAAGCTGACTTATTGTCTTACTACACTTCTGATAATACACAGGTGTTTCTAAATATTCAGAAACTGCTTCAAACGGATTGTTCGCTTGGCCTTGCAGATTTTGCTGACGTCATCAATTTACGTCAAAATACACAAAACAATGTGCTATTGTACATTAATATGTAAAACATAACTTTACTTTACTTTTACATTTCAAAAAAAATCTTTCATGACTGTTGACCATGTTGTATCATGAATTCATGATGAATAAAATATACTCGTATCCTTCAAAATGATTCAAATTGAGATTGAACACTATTAATCTACGCAATTAAAGTGCAGTACTTTCAGAGAAAACCTCCTACATACATTCAAACTTACAATCTTTTACCTCTTTATAATATTATGCAGAAAAGTAAAACCCTAAGTTAAGTGACCATGAGTTTTGTCGAACATAAAATATTTATTCCTGCTTCTCTGTTTGTCATTAAAAGCTGGGGCCACAAATCTGTAAACAATAAATCATTAAAGTTGTTCGGTGCATACAATTATCTTTTTAATGGTCTTAATATTCAATAAAATGGGTCAGTAGTAGTTATAAATGTAGAAACAATACCATTACACATTTATTCTGTGAAACTATGAACAATTATGAGGAATATTATACAGGAATATGTTAAATTAACTACTTACCTATTTGTATGCCAATTTTCCTTTAAAAATAAATATTTAAATTCTATGTTTTTAACCAAAAGTGTAACATACATTACGAAAAAATCTCCAACCTTGAACCAATAATTTCCTACCCTATAAAGAAAAACCATATGAGGAACAATGTATATCCCTTACATGGTCATAATTAGGCCGTATAGATAATAATTAGCACTCATATAAACACACAGTCAATAAATTACGTCTCATTTTACGACACTGGCAAGTAATACGTTAATAACATTTTTTACAGCCTCACATAATATTAGTTACACACTGGTAACATTATTGGCTTGCACTTACCATAATGTGACCAAAAAGCACCCTTCATGATGTAAAATTTCGCTTATAAATGAAAAAAAAATCGTTTACACGATACTTTTACACATGCGATTCAATAGGAGCTCCCGGTTTGTATGAACAAAAACTGCACGTGGATTATTCGACCAACACAGTACTACCATAGTTGACTAAAGAAGCCCTAAATGTTTCTAAGCATAATCCATAATGTATGGACACAAAACCAGGAAGCTCCGTGTTCTTACACCTGTATTAGTAAGGTCTAAAATTGCTTGACAAATCTAAACAATTGCGTTGTCAACAAACTTTTGTAGGAACAAGAAATTACGTTGCATATTCTAATTATTATTTTTTGGTAACAATACGTAATTTAACCTGTGTGGGACAGGCCCAAAAACTGGTTTTCCATCTGGTTTCGGACATGAAATCGGGTCAAGGATTAGATCCTTTACAAAAGGGATCGAGGTCCGGTTGTTGCATTATTTTGGCCACCCTACACGGAACTGTATGGAAGTTGTATTATTATTCCCGAAATAATTTTATGCAGAATTATTGTGGAGTGTATAAAGAGTGATCTGCTGAATTAGAAAATATAAGAAAGAAATACTGTTCACTGAAGAAACACACTGTGAATAAATTGGCGCATGAGGGGTTGTGAATGTGAATGTTACCCCTTTACTGTATCACGGTAAATCTGATTCCAAAAATGTTACCAACTAGACTTTTTACCATTGGTTAATAATTTAATTGTGTACAGACGCCAGCACATCAAGCTTTCTGAAACTGTAAAATTTTCGCAATCAACTTTGAACCCAGTACTTTGGCAATAAAGCTGAATAATCTATTAAATAAACTTTGACAGATTGCAGTAGATTGATGGGCTAGCGTCTGTACCATTAGTTAGTAATTATTTGACATTTGAGTGTGGATAAAACGTGGGATAACCTACAAATAAACCAATTTTTCTTTCTTTCTACAGCAGGTACCACATTTCATTAGTTATGTTTTAGCTCGCTTAAAGCCCACATACATACATGCATTTGTTTATATTGTTGTTACATCACAAAAGTAATAAAAATCTACACAAAGTTTTGAAACGATCTAATTTACAAAAATTATGCAATTGAATGAAAGTTGTCATTCATGAATAGCACCAATAATTGTTCAAGTTGGCTACGTAATTTTTATGGCTTTAGGAACTTTTAATGGCTTATATTTGATTAATGACAAGACAATTTCCTTCAGTTTACCCGCGTTGAGTAACACGAAGGTACTTATTGCCATTTAATACAGAGACATAAATTTTGAGAAGTACTTCGTTGCGTGATGATTAATGGCCGTTTCACACCGTTTCGACATTTTGTTAGACTTGTCTCGCACCTGGTTTGTGGTAGGATTTGTCTGGTTAGTCATTGTTACATGCAGCAAATTCTGCTTTTGTATTTGGCATTATGCTATGCACCCTTGTTTTTCGAAATGAATGAATCGATTTTAATGAAACTTCGTACGCATAAGCAGGATACAAAAGTCTAAAAAGTTAGTTCAGAACATTTTCGAAAAATAGTGTTACAGCCAAATTAGACCGATTTTAAACTTTCCATAGATACAGAGATTTCCAGTTTTTTTTTTTAATAAGACATTTCGAAAACTTTTTAGACTTTTGTATCCTGCTTATGCGTACGAAGTTTCATTAAAATAGATTCATTTATTTCGAAAAACAAAGGCTTGAAAGTTTGTATGAAATGCCCTACGGCGTAAACGCTCTTAAGGAATTGATCTGTGTTGTACGCTATATGCTTCCTAACATAAGTGCATGAGAAGATCGTGCATGGCATTCATTGTCTTTGACTTCTTATCTTAAGTAACAGCCGGCGATTCTGCAAAAAATCTCACCGTGAAATCATAAGTGAAGTGAGCTTGAAGTGAGCAGTCAACAGTGTTAATCCCTATTAACAGCCGGTCGATTCTGTAAAAATCTCAACGTGAAATCATAAGTGAAGTGAGCACTTAATAGTGTTAATCCCTAGCGAATGACAGCTCACTCCACGCTCACTTCACCCAAGCTTTCACGGTGAGATGGTTACAGAATCGCACGGCTGGAGTCCTAAGCAGCGGGGTAATTGCATAACACACTAGCAATGACTATCATTTTCACAGCTCAACACCATTCATTGCGTTATTTACATTGTTGAGTTCGAACCTATAAAACAATGGCTAAGCAATATCCTTCAAAGTTATTCAGATTGTGAACGATAGCGTGTTACACAATTAGGGGGCACTCATATCATTAAGGACCTTAATATTTTTAATGGACATTTTAAATAGCCTTCGTGAAATCCTTTCATTTTCACAATCCCTAAAGATTTACTAACTTGACCTCTCTTAGCCTATTTCAGAATAATATACTTCTTCCTAAGAACAGACTATTAAAATCCTAGTAGGGGGCCCTATTAGATTCTTCTAGGTATTTTTTTACTCTGTAGCCGTCCAAAACTTGATTAGGGCTTAGCCGATTTATTAATTAAATATATCTATTTGTTCGGTTACCTTTATAGGCGGCAACTGATTGATTTAAAAAAAAACCCATTAAAGACTAGGTAGTCAATTAAGTAAACAGCCCACCAATTACGTTATGATTATTTCAATTTAGGAGATCCGCGGCAAAAGATACACGGAGAGAAAATTCTTAGAAAAGTGACTGCAAGTGAAATCTACAGAAAATTTTCTGAGTGAGATTGGGAAAAGTTCACTATTAGTCCAATAAATTTTACTGTGCAGCATAGAAATTTTTACCGTGCTAGCATGATAATTTTTCCATTACCACTCAAATACACTCAGATTATGAGACAGCACAGTATTTTTTTCTGAGATTTTTCTCTCCGTGTAGCATAATCATTATATTTTCCGTATTGCGCTATACCTATTTTAGAAAAACAAGATGTTATGAAGATTTTACGAAGTTGCAATTTAACGCAGATAGTGACGATATAATATTAAGTTTTAATGCGTAGTAAACAGATCGTTCAAAACATTACCAGGTTTCCAAAACATGTTTGTTTGTATTGTGACGCGACGCTCCCCTGATCTGCGCGAATCTAATCTTCCATTTTGATTTACTCTCTAAAGGTGCCGCGAATGTACCGGTTCCGTATTAGATAGAACTATAAATGCAACACAAAGTATATTTTGGTGACTTGCATTTATGTAGCGTTAATCTAATTTTCAGCCTGAAAGGTTGATCGTTGATACTGGTAATGTTTAGTATATAATTTCAAAGCTAAAAAATCCAACGTAGTTTGTATGGCGTGATCACTTCACCCGATACAGGAAATGACGTGAATCGGGTGAAGGGACCACGCCGACTCGTCAGAACTAGTCTAGGAAAAAAAACAACATTGAGATTCTGATTGAGTTTCTGTTTTGCTATTTTATTTTAAAACCCCACAAAATAGTAATGTTTTCACAATAAAAATGGTGGCTTTAATATTATTTAAAATAATAAATAGAATTAGCATAAACAATATTATTAAAATCTCGATTATGATTGTAAATGTTTGCTTAGTCAATTCCTAGCATCAGTGGGGTGACACTGACAGCTCACTCCACGCACGTTTTCACGGTGATTTTTTTACAGAATCGGCATGCTGTACGTAGTAGATATACAGGGTGGTAGGGAGATCGACGCGCAAACTGTTACCATGGATTCAGTGCATGATTTTGAACCCTGCAATGAAATATTCAATAGGTTAAAAAAAAAAATAGATTTTCCATACATTTTGACCTCGTAGGTATTGGCGCGTTGGTTTTGTTTATTAGAAATAGATGTGCATCCCTGATGACGCGTGTTCACGCCAACACCAAGAGTTTTCTCAAGGTGTTCGCAGATCGGTGGGATTGCCCGATGTTGTGGAGGTGGATGCAGCTCCACGCTGAATTTTAATTGTATATATCTGTGTCTCTAACCTATTAACAGAAGTTAAGTAGAATTGTCACCAACCCTATGGACTCCTGTCTGAAATAAAAGTTTTCTATTCTACTTAATTGCACTTTTCTATGAGACAGGAGATGTCTTTTTTATAACCGATGAAAAATTTCTGCGCTACAGGACTAGAATCGTACTTTCATGGTTACAGTTTGCGTTAGGTATGGTTTATTTGAAATGTCAAAATGTAACGAAATCTCATCATCTTTTACCACAAAACGAATAACTTGTAACGAGAATTCCTCAAATAACGTTACCATAAAAAACTGTGACGTAAATTACGTAAACGTAAAGATTAATTGCAAACATGATAAAAGCGAACATTATTCAAATAGTCACACTATCTTTTGCATAATAACAATTTTTTTCCTTGTCAGAATTTTAGGGTAATTACTCATGTCAAATAAACGTAATATAATTAGCTTTTACTATGATCCCCTGGTATCGTTATTTAAGAGAAAGGCTCTGCTTTCAAACTGCAGTGAGTGAAAGGTTTGTTTCATAATGCACGCACTGGTTCGCGTTTGCGCGCACGCATAGATGCAGGAAGCGCACGAGTTGATTTTTATCTTGGTTTGTTCGTTTTTGGTAATGGCATGCCAGAGAGTAAAGTATGGTAGTTTTTTTACAAACATGCATATTTAGCCTTACATGTACAGTTTTTTGTATTTGATTACTATCGTAGAAAAATGCCGTGAAACTAGTTTTGTTCCGCAAATATTATTTACTAAAGTGTGGTTTTTCAATTGCCAGTTAGATTTTATCCGGCGAATAAGTATGTAATTTTGACAGTTCTTCTATGGACGATTGTTAAAATGTCACATTTATTCTTCATGTAAAAGTTATATAATACTGAATGGAAAAATCGGCCCTCAAACCAATATATTTGATTTCAAGACTTTAGACTTATTCCTAATCCTGTTAATTGACCAGTAGTAAAGTTATGCCAAAAATTAAACCTTGACAAATGCATGGTTAAACTGAAGTTAATACAGGGATAAGTTTATTCCGGGTTTATTAAATGAGGTGCAAGTTTGTTTGATATCGTAATTTTTGTAAGATCAATATTTTTGCCAAAATTGTTTGGGTATTTTTTTCATAATCATCGATAGCGGTTATATTCTGCATTAATAGATTAACACCAGGTTCAATGATTTTTTTCTGAGACAACGCAATCTTAATCGCCAAAATTCACAGACAAGCCTTTATCTGCTTTTTAGTGGCATTGCGTTGTGCGTACGCATTGCAACGCGTGTCATGCAACTTTCTATTTTGACGGGCCCCGCGACCCGCGCGCAACGCGTTTTGCGCCGGAAAAACGTTGCATTAGAAAGTTTTTTTTTGTTTGCAATGCAAAGTGACTTGGGCTTTGTGTTGACTATTTTACTAATCGTGTCCGTTATTTGTGATGAATTTTTGTGTTTGCAAGTGTTTAGGAGTGCGTAGGTAACCGTAGAGTTATTGTCGAAATAATAGTACCTACCTACAACAAAGGAAATTCAACGAATCAACTCAGCCTATCGTAGCCCCTGCTAGACATAGGCCTCTCCCAGGCTGCGCCACAACACCTTGTCCTCCACCTTCCGCACCCAGTCTGTCCCACCCACCTTCTTAAAGTCTTCGGTCCATCTAGCTGGGGGGCGTCTCGCAAAGTGCATCTATTTTTCTCCAGCAATTTTGAGGCAAATATGTACTAGTAATTGATAATCGTTTATGGTATGTGTAAACTGTTGGGTCTTAGAACTATCTTACTATGGTTACGCAGTAAAAACGTAAACGACATAAAAGTTAAGAACCTTACCAGTAATAGTACAGTTATTTTATTTATTACCAATAACTTTTAATAACCAACAAGCTGTATCCGCCACCTGTTCAATTCAAATAAAAACTAATTCGATACCCACACAAATAAACCGCCATGCACTTCATCATTGCATCTAGTTGTTGTGTGGGAATTTAGAAAACCCGTTCCGTAGTGCGTCCGATTTCGACACCGACTTGCGTAATGCAACGTACGTTAGGAATCTGAGGGCCTGGTACACACGCGCGAAAGCCGCACCTTGAGATGCAGGCCTCGCACCTCTTTTTGGTGCAAGTAGTGGAAGACAAAAGACGACACGACACGCCTATGAAGCACGGTTGAAAGCTTATTTTTGTATGCCTTAAATATTTGCTGAAGGAACATCTACTAAGCCTAAGTGCGGTTGAAAAGTCAGCCGCAAAACAATGATTACCATTGAAATTGATAATATACGCAGAAAAATGACATGACGGTGAATTACACTATTACATCCGCACAGTCGAACCGTACATATCACAATAGTATTATAAAATATATTACTGTGTGATGGCGCCGCCTCCGTCTTGCAATACTAGCACGTGTAGAGTATAATTTTATTTAAATGGTGTTTTGGATATCCGGGCACCCGTTTTGGGGAGCTATTACTCATTACTTATACATAAGTCATGGATCAATTTATGTCGGAAGAAACTCATTGTTTTGACTTTTGATTTGTAGCGTATCGATCTTCTGATTTGTTTTGCGATTCAAGTTGTATAAGGTGGATATAATTACACATGGATACACTGCAGGACAAGATGTCGATTTATGTCATACGATATTTTTCTTATTTAAAATTAAAAAAAAAAAAAATGATTTTAAAATAAACTGGAAACCACATAACAAGAATCGAACGTCAGGAATAAAACGCCCAAGTTAGACCTTAAACGCAGCGCTAAAATCGATTCTACGTAGTGCTACGAAATTCGTAACCGCAAAACCAAGTACCGTTTTGGACTTACAAAACGCATACAGATGCGGCTACGTTGCGGTCCGTGAATGTGCTACCAGCTTTACAACTAAATGCATTTTCTACTGTCGTCCAACTGAGTTGACCTAGAAAGCCGGCCGTTGTATGAGGAAGTTTTAAGTGCCGGGATTGTGTATCTGCTTAGATTCATGTGACCGTAGACCGAAGGGTGTGTACACTGTGATAAACGGTTATTTATTTATTTATTTATTAAGGCACATCAACAACACAAACACAAACATTTACAAATAAGAGAGAACAGAGACATAGACTAGTGTTTACGTCAATTACAGACGTGCACAGCATTCACAACAAAAGAGAAGAAAAAACACAACATTCACGTTACTAAAAAAAAAAAACAACAATAATAAAAGAAAACAAAAAGAACAACAACTCTAGCTAAAATCTCGGTAGTTTAGAGAATACCCTCATCGACTCAACATTGAAACATTGAAATAATGTAAGATCACATAATTAGTCAATGTTCAATTGACCAATTATATCATCTTACATTATTTGTATTTGTATTACATTACATTGTTTGATATGTTGACTTGGTGGTTGGTTATGATTTTAACAATGTTCACTTTATAGGTACGTATTTTGCAGTCACTGAACAATTACATGCATAACTAATTAAAAGGTCATCCATGGCTATTTACTATAAGTAGGTTCAAAGTGGTCTAACCTATTCTTTGAAAAAAAAAAAAATCGTTTCTAATTAAAAAATTCAATTCATTAGCTCTTAACGAAACAAAAACAAACAATTATCACGCCAAAACATTAGAAGCACCAGTTTCTAAGGTCTAAAATCATGTCAAACCTTCACCTTATACGAGTTTCCAAATAAAAGCACCTTCGTAGCGCGGCGTAGCAATTTTCAGTACATTCTATATTATACATAAAGTTGTATAGGTGAGGGGGAAAGGGCCAAGAGGCGAAGGGCGGTGGGAACTCAGTGCAATAGTTACGAGCCGTTCGATGCAGGCCTTTGTCTAAGCACCGTTAGGGGCCCGGGCATGGCACAGCGCAAAGTTATTATAATACAGTTGTAACAATTTTAAATCTCGAAGTGGTTATCATTTGATGAAAAAACATAAGCCAGGCAGTCGCAGGTATGAAAAAAAATGTTACAACTATTAAAAATCTTTTATGAATCAAAAGCTAATAAAAATAAAAAAAACTTCCATGGTTAAATATTGTAGTTAAAGTATACATCTATATTGAAAGGTCGTCCTATAATTTTACGTGTGATCTCGATCGTAAATCGCATCTAATTGAGGCGTATAAACAAACAATATAAAAATAGGTCGAGTAATAGAGCTATAAATTAATGTCGATCAATCGACGTTTTAAATAAGCTTTTGTAAAGTTTTCAATATCTTTCCTTTGAAAACGAAATGATTCACTAGTTGCACAACATGCAACGAGAGACTAGTTGGATGTATTGTTTACAATAACTTTTCATTTCATATTATAATTAATAGTCGTGATATTTGTAACGCGTTGTAAACCAAAATAAACGCACCGATCAACCTAAAATCCAAAATTGCTGTAACTAGAAATCATCATACATTCAAATAAACCATCAATACATTATATTATGTCATCAAGATACATTAAAAGAGCTATTATCATACTGGTGTCACTCGATTTCAATTACTCTGTGGCGTGGCTGCAGAGTGACCGCTGCGTCAGTTTGCGCAACTCGGTGCAGCCGCCCCCCGCGCACCTCTCCCGCCGCGCGGCTAGTACGCTTGCGCGTGTGCTGCATGCCGGAACCAGGTCGCAACCGAAATTCCACTTCGGCCAGCCTATCTAGGCCTACCCCACGCTTCGCATTAACTCCCAATTGCCCCAAAAAGGGGACACTAATAAAGCCATCGTGGGTCAAAGTTAACTGGCTCAGTGTACTGCACGCATGCAAATATACAGTTAGGCTGTAACGGAGCTGATGGAAATCGAATCGATAACGTATTGGCGGTCGGTGCAGTGTGCGTACCTTTGTTAGACGGTCGTTATAACCGGCCCCGGACTCTCCGGTGAAGAGTGCGGTAGTGTGTTATCCGCGAAGGTGACGACTGGATCGTACTTTGTTTAGTAAACGAATCACGGTTCGGTGACTACCAATTATGCGAATTTAAAACACGATATAGTTCATGCCTCTGAAGTAGGAAACGAAACTTTTGAAGACTTTCAACGACTATTTTGTGTGACGTTAATATCAAACCAAAGGCACTTTGTGAACTAGGAAATTGAATTACTTCAAACTGAAATATTCAATTGATCTCAAAAACTCCACGAAGACGTTGAAGAAGGAGAAGATGAATAAAAAACACAAGAAATCAAGGTACCTACTGAATGACAAATTCGTGTCAAATAGATTTGACGTAACTTGAGTTGCTTATTTGTCAAAAGGTTAAGTAAGAAAAACTTTGGCACAGAATTTGGAAATTCACTTTGAAACATTCTTTGTGTTTTGTACTTCTGAAATGTGGGTAGTTTCTTTTAAGTTCCGTTTCGTTTACTGATTCACCTTACACTTAGGTTACGTTCGAGTTTCTTCCGAGAAAGTTTTTTCGTTGATTTTTTTTTTGTTTCCCTATGTCCCCGTGATTATTCTTCTTCTTATTATAAGTTCATTTAAAACTGTCACCAATTTCTTTATCGTTGGTATAGTGTCGTTTTTGTTCTAGTTTTTGTTCTACGCGGAACAGACGTTATTCCTTTTACTATTATGTTATGCGCAACAAGCGGAAGATGACTTGCGTCTTCTTTCATAATAAAATTATCTTCATTCTATATTTACCTTTACATCACTAACATTATCTCCCAAAAATTAACTTATCCCCATTAAAAATTGAGCTAAATCCTTATCGTCTAAAAGGGTAGATATGCCACGTTTTGAATCCATTTGAATATTAAATTTTACAACTTCTGCGCTCGTATTAATAGGAGTTTGTTGGAAAACCCTGTTGGATGTAGGCCTTAGTACTATATAGCTTATATAGCTTAGCCTCTATATTATGGTTCGAATTTTTATCAGCAGTAGGATTTTATGTTTTGACATTTACCTGTTGCTGCATTGAATTCTTTAATAATCAGGTTTCATCTTGTGGTGGAATGGCTGTTTTATTTTTAATCTCACTACCATTGTCTAGTTCAACGAATAAATCATGCGTCATTTTAGAAATACGAATCTGTTAGATAACCTCCTTGCAAATAATGACTTACTTGTTCATAAACTGAAATATAACGAAGGATGCTATTTGGATTCGGGCAAGTATACTTCATAAATAAAAATAATACATTTACAAAAGCCTAGACGTGAAACTGAAAGCCGGCAAACACAGTAATTACAGACATGTGACAAGGAAACAAAGGTCTTGAATTATACAGCGCCACTATTAATTAATAGCAAGTTTCGAAGTACAGTGCTAGCAGAAGCAGGTTAATGGGTCGATCAATAGTTGAACACTTACGTAGCTGCACCTGTTACCATACTTGCATGTAGATGTATAGCTCTTACTACTATAGACATAGGATCTGTTTCGGAAGCTTTGTAACCTACAAATGATAGAGATTTAGATACTGTTGCAATTGACATAAGTATTTTAGGATATAGAGTTGATGGAGTTTCTTCCAACTATGGTTGATCCCAAAACAAGATGGAGTTAAAATAAGAAAACAGAAGAACATATTGACTATAAACATGAAAAGATACAGATGGTCCGAATGTTCAACTTGGTCCGAAGAAATGAGTAAATATAAAATTTTCAAACGAAGGGCTCTAACAGGTAGCAGTAGGTTATGTATCTCCTTATTATATACATTTAATAAAAAATGTTTTCTAACAAAGACCAAATAAACGAAAATGAAGGGCCAGATAAAGACAAAAATGCCATGGGGGTAACTAAACACACTCGCGCCCACAATAGCCCTCAATAAATTCCCTCCTTTAACATTATCCGGGGCCCAGTCGTGGGAATCCAGGGTATTACGTATTCAGCGAGCGGGTGGCATCGATCATGCATCGGTTGTTCACCCCGCGACCTTCGACCAGCCCAACCGAGCCTCGAACAATGAAATTATAGAAATAACCCTTTATTTTACTAGACCATTTTAACGTTAAGTTTTGCTCGCGTCGCCGCGAGTTTGTTGTTTGTGAAAATACGTTGTTTTTGTACAGAAATATCTTCGTTATCGAGTTTTTTGTTTTGCGAGGATTCCGGATGAGGTGATGGATAAAATGTATATGTGCTTCGTATTTCATCATTCATTTTCTCTTACTTTTTCGGAATATACATATTGAAATCAGCTTTTGATTTTGCTCTTGATTTTTGCACGGAAAAAAATCTGGGTCAGATTTATATTAGATACTCGTAGAAATAAGAATGAAAAAATATGAAAATATTCAGGCTGATGAATGTTTCTCTATGGAATTCCCTTTTCTTTTTGCCAGCTTAAAATCAAGTAGTGACGTAAGCTTTCTATTACAGGGCAGGTATACGAGGCGGCCCGGGCATGGACTCCCAGCAGCAACAGTACTGCCTAAAATGGAACAGCTTCGGTTCAAACCTCGCCACTTCGTTTGCGAACCTGTGGAATTCGGAGAGTCTCGCCGACGTCACTCTGTACTGCGAAGGTAAGTCAAAATTGTGGAAATTCTTTTATTTTCAGAAAAAAAACTATATGAAAGGTAACGATAGTTATAGGAATCTATTAACAAGATTACAATCGATTCTACAAAGAACATCCAGAAAACTGTATACTGTATTCGTGGGAACAAAATAAATAGTATAATTTTGTCAATAAACACAACATTGCCAAACTAATAAAAGGTCTTAAAAGCAACACTAAGCAGCATCTAACAAAAACAAATGACTAAATGAATTTGCAGTTTAACCCGTGAATTGAAAAACCGAGGCCAGTGGCGCATAAATAACATCAGTCGATGCTAACAAAAAAATGTCACTAGTGTGCTAATTGCCTCAGTCCACTCGACAACAAATCGAGGCCTTTAAGTTAATGTCCTTTATTTGAATACCTTTGTAAGAAAAAAAAACGCGGATATGTAGCCATTTTGTACCAAACAATGAATTGATGAATGACAATTTGGGTGAAGGAAAAGATAATGGTGCTGTTTTTTTTTTTTTTTTTTTCGAGAAAGCATATGTGGTTTAGTTCGTTTTGAAGAGGCCGTATACTGCAATCGGTATAGTATATTGGGAGTAAGGTGACAACTGTATATAATAATATGTCAATTGTTAACCACATCGGTTTGTTATATTGTTTTGTAAACTGTTTCCCAGAATATTTGTCAATAAATCACAAATTTACAATACCTTTTTCCTGTAGATTTCTAAATCATCGTACCTAATTAAATATGCTTTCTTTTCGAAGTAAAACCACAAGATCTAAAAAGTACAGCTAGGAATTCTCGACCCATGAGTCAATTTAGACAATATTTGGCGTTCCAAAAAAAGTCATCCATATTTTTTCTCTATTCAATTCGTTGCTAAGCTAGCAACTTCAAAATTTATTAAGAGAAGATCGTAAACTTTCCGACCGTAGCCTGCCGGATGTCAAACGATCAAATTATAACTAATTCACGTTTAAAATGAACTCTGCTTGATTATTCAGTAGGACTTTCGAACGAAGATCTTTGTAATTAAGCAGCCATTGATCATGAACAGTTGTTAAAAGTTGAACATTTTTTGGCCTTGACATTTGGACTCATGTTTGGAACCAAATTATTTATTCATATTTATCTTCGTGGTACTTTTATGAAATGTCATATGTATCATGCATGGCGAACAGCTGTGCATTAAAGTCTACTATTTATTTTTTGTAACTCTTAAAATTAATTAATCTCTATATCTACATGCCTATAGTCTCAATTTTGCGGAATTTCTTGTACAATCTTTGTTAGTTTTAAATGCTCCCGTTTCCTATTTGTATTTCCTGTGTGTCACAAATAAAATATTTTTCTTTCTTTCTTTAAATTCCATAATAATCTATATAAAGCCAAACGTTTTTTTTTTTATAATCAAAGTAATTTTCACCAAGAACCTTAGTTTTGTGTGACTAATTTCATTGTAATTCTCATCTGGAAGACACCAAACATCCAGATCAAGGTCTTTTGATTCACCGTGCATGGCTGAGTAACGTTTTGCAGAGTAGTTTTAATCAGCGTCTTATCTTCTTTTTATTTTCATCCAAAAGTTGTCTTTAAAAGATGGCTCTTAGCGATAAGACCGCACATTGTATCACCCTTTGTAAAATTTATATATTTATGTTTATAATTTATATGGATGAAACAGAAGATAGAATAGAATGTACACATAATAAAAAGTATTCTATTCTATTCTATCTTCTATTTATCTTGTTAACAAGTGCCGTGTTACTCGAGTCTTTCCATAAAGCCCGTAAAACACATGCCTGTAACATGCACGAAAGTATGCGAGTAGCTTGCATTCCATTGTTACATTTTCCAATCAGAAGCTGTTTTGGTATGCAAGCTACTTGTATGCTTTAGTGCAAGTTACAGATGCCTGTAACTGGCACTAAAGTATACAAGTAGTATCATGAAAAGGGGAGAAAAACTAGAACTTAAACGCCTAATACATATGCATGTATTAGGCGTTTAAGTTCCAGTTTTTCTCCTCTTTTCATGATATTTTCCTTCTGCAGTACATATCATTAGGTTATTACTTAAAATAAAAATGATAACGCTTTAATTAAAATGCTGCAGAATTACTGTATATAACAGTACAATTGTATACGTAATACCATCTGAAAAGAGCGCACGATTCGCATGACAATCGCCAGCTGAGTTTTCTGAGACATTTAAAACTGAAAGTATACTATTTTTGCGTGATTCAAGTTCAACATGCATCAATCTGACTAGACTTTTTCCAACTATACTGGGTTTGGCTTCCATTTAAATCGGATGCAGCTGAATACTATTATTTTACCTGGAGCTACTACCTATCTGACCTCCACTACCCAGTTACTCGGTAATACGATATCCCTTGGTAAGACTGGTTATCAGACTTTCGGGCTCTTGACTACCCATAACGACTGTAAAGATCCACTAATGACAGCCGTTGGTTTCGGTATGTTAAGATTGTCACCCATCCACAGACCGACCTTGGCAAGCGTAGCTTAACCTGATCGATCGACCCGTGCGGCTATTGTTACTTAGCCACAAGCCACGAGCCCCTAATTTCAAGTTCAGCATGGATATTTGTATTAAAATGTTCACATCCCTGAAAACTTTAATGTACTCGTACAGTATATATTTCGTAACATAATAAATTTTAGTGTCACTATTTATCATTTAGTGCCTACCTACATAATGTCGTACAGGCGTGCATGTCCGCGAAATCTTGCTAAAGCGATAAACAGGTCGTTGACTCCATCGTGCGATAAATCGCCTCTATATTATATTTTTTTGGCAATGTTTGCGATATTATTATATATACATTATCAATTTAGTCGCCAGTCTGATGCATATTGGCATTTTTTGCGGGTTTGGCCATGAATTTTATGAGGGTTGTGGCCTTAAGGAATATTGTTACTTTAGTATCTGCAAATAGATATTTGGTATGTAGAATGTGTATATATTTAATCGAATTTCTCAAAAATTACGCGATTTTCATTAACATTGATGTTATAATTCTGATTTTTGTTCCATTACTTAAAGAAATAGAAGTAGGTGCTATTTCGTATTGATTCAAATTAAATCAATCTTCAAATATGTCAGACTTATGAGATAGACACACATACCACGAACATAGAATTCATAATCAAATAAGGTTTGATTTACAATTTGAAAATATTTTTAGTAACAGTATAAAACCATTACTAAAAATATACTAAAATATTACAGAATGCCAAGAACTGTATACTCCTGTCAATCCAATCTAATCTGATACGAGGAAATAGGTGAATATTTTTCGGTAACGTTTTCCCAATGCTGAACAGACACGTTACGAAAAAGAATAGAAAAAAAAAGCCTCGTCAATTTACAGTCAACCCTGCGACCGACGGCGCGCAGTCGTAGGAAGCTAGCGAAAACCGGTTTTGTGACGTTATTCAAGTGCACGTACAGACGAAAAAAAAGATTCGCGAAAAAAAATATTGTTACACAACCAGTGCATTTTATTTCAGTGTATAAAAAATTTGGCCTTCATACTTACACGTGTCGCTTCATGATAATGAACCAAGGTTATCTAATTGTAGTCGGAATTCAAAAACAAAATGACGAATGCATTTTGCTTTTTATCTACGCGGATTCTAAAAAAAACGGCCAAGTCCGAGTCGGATTCGCGTACGTAGGGTTCCGTACAATTATCTATAAAAACGGCAAAGAAATCATGTCTGTTGCATGGGAGCCCCCCTTAAATATTTATTTTATTCTGTTTTTTAGTATTTCTTGTTATAGCGGCAACAGAAATGTATCATCTGTGAAAATTTCAACTGTCCAACTATCACGGTTCATGGGATATAGCCTGGTGGCAGACGGTCAAATGGACGGACGGACCGCGGAGTCTTAGTAACAGGGTCCCGTTTTACCCTTTGAGTACGGAACCCTAAAAACATGTCGGTACTACGATTGAATTGATTATTTCTGTTTTCACGTAACGTGTTTGTGACTTAGATAAGATATGTACGTTACGTTACGTTTAGGCGTCAGTCTGAAAATGCGACGCTTTTTTGTATTAATAGATTATTTTTCATTGAATTTCCGCGTATAACTATGACTATATAACGTATAATAATATATACGTATAACTACTTACTAAGTTATCTTTTGTGGATCGATTGTGATATGATAAACAACATTTTAGGTATAGAATTAGGCAATTCATATTTCTTGACGAAAATATATAATTCGATCATCATATTAAATCATAGAACAAACGACATAATTACACACACACGCATACATATTAGATCATAGATAGATGAAAATTTTGATGACAGCAAAATTTAAAAATAAAATAAAAGTTTAAAGAAATCGAATTTAATTTCTAGAACTCACCGCAACCATTGCTAAAAAATATTTGATCACGCATAGTTTTGTTCATGACGCTAATGGATTATAATAAATCGCTTACTCAAGAGGCCTTAGGCTCGAGAGGGTTTAGGTCAAGGACCTGCTTGATGTCAACAGATGTCGCACAAAAAAAAAGTATCAGGAAAAAGTTGATTTGATTAAAAACTGTAACATTTTGGTCGTGATCCGTATCAATATTGAAAAACTGCTCCCTCGTTACGAAGTCACGCAAATACCTGTTCGCAATATTTTATATCTAAGAACTCAGGACATTGACATCACTACCCTTGCCGTATCAAACCCAATACGTCATTATTTGGTGAAAAGTGAATGTAACTCGATCTTTCCCCTAATTATAATCCTGCAGCCCCTCAGTGGGGGAGAGATGGGGTGACGTATCCTAATTAGAGGCCACCAAACTAAACCCCCTTCACAATACACCTTCGTAGTTACACTTTAATCTCCCTTAGCTATCGACATTTCAAAATCTGAATATTACACACGTAATCTTCGAATAATTGAAACAAAAATCTTCTGCATCGCTGCATCGCTTTAATAGTTTCAAAGCTCACAGCTTCAGTTTCAACCCCTGTTATTACTGTCAATGTTAGTCGTGCGTGCATGGAGTAGTACGGGTACCTATATTTATTTAAATTTGACTGTTAATATAATGCGACACGTCTTTCGTGTGCCTCCGCTGAAACTGCGATGTTGTTTAAATTCGAACAGAATATTATCTTGGTATAGAATTTTTTCGAAGAACATGCATCGCCACGGCAGGAAATATAATTATTTAGTGTTAATCTATTAAAAAGTTATTTTGTAATGGGAAATTACATTATCTTCTTATTTTTTTTATTTTATACGTTGTAAACGGCCATTACACCTTGCGAGAAGACATTTCTAATAGTCTCTATTAGAAAATCTTACCTACCTACCAATTCTATTGATAGTTTCGAGACATAAGCCAAGATGTGGTATGTCATCTATTATTCATACAATTTCATTCTATGACGTCTTTTTTCTCCTTTCAATCAAAACACGTGACCAAGAAATAAATGAGTCTTGCATGCAATGACAATGAAGTCTGTATTTTATGAAAAGTGTGTTGTATGTTTTCAAATCTATAAGAAGTAATAAGAAGTAAGCACACTAGTCGAATTGATCACAACATCCTCTTACATTATTGTGCCTATAATAACTTGGATGTACCTTTACCAGATCTAAAAAAAAAAACATTGTTAACATCTCAAAAAGTTAAAATAACCATATAAATGTTAATAACTCAGCATATATTTCCCTTAAATAACGCAAATGATAACACGACCGAAATCCTCAAGCATAATAACGAACCATTATTGGAAGAAGTAAAAAAATTCAACCGACTGGGCGGAAAACATCGAATGGAAATTCATCAAGTTTTAACAAAGACTGCTGGCCTTAACTTAACAATGATGTCGTAATTGCAACACGTTTTTGCGGAGAAACTGGCGTTACCAGGTTGATACTTTGTGGGGCTTCCTCGGTAATTCCTATAAAGAAACAAGGTTCGCGAAAGAATTTGAATTTCGTACACAGTTTTGTAGTTATATAACGATAGAGAAAAATATGACGTATTGTGGATTATCAAGGTGACTGATGTCTTGTTTCAAATTATGTTTCAAATTGATGTCATCGAATCTTGGATTAATGATTCAAATGTATTGGAGGAAGTCCTTTCTTCTGTTAATCTTACGAAAACTGAAACTGGATGGAAACGACGATACGACTCATCGCGCGATTTGAAGTTATCGATCTTAATCTTTATAAGACGGTACCTATATATCTTAACTTCATAATTGCAATCTTAGCCTTTCTTAGCCATAGTTTCAAAGACCCTTTAAAATTCCTCATACCCTGCGGGATACAGCAACACACGCCTGATAAATATAGGCGTCTATTCCTTCGTCACTAATATTACATACGCCAACTTTAGGCTCAAGTTTTCGAGGTCGCACCGAACAAGTGCTAGACGCAAGAGGGGGTGAGGGAAGGGAGGGTGCTGAATCCCCCCCCGGTGCGTGAGAGCTGGGAGGAGGTAGGAAGTTTGCACTCATGGCCCTGCTAAAATGGAAGGCTTCTAGTTTAAGCGACTCCTCTTGAAGACATTTTAGTTTTAACGTGGCAATTTGCAATAATTATGTAGAGCTCATTGGATTTTATTGAAGAATGAATTTGGATAATGATGCAGCCTTTTAATAGTAATTTTTCAGCGGTTGTACTGTTATGATTATTTCATGATATAACGTTGGTTTCAAAGGACCAAATAAGTTTAATCAAGTCTCGCTAACTTACCAAGTTTCGTGACACAACAATGCATATTTTTTCATAAAACCTGAATGAACCACAAAATAATTTCATCATCCAATCTGAAACAAAAGACGATCTGCAAACAACATCAGCTGCTTACCACCCTGTAACTAGTGAGAGGAAACCTAAGGACAAGACTACACAAGTTATTACAGAACGTCGCAATTTGTCACCGAACAAGCAATTTAGGGTCCCTTAACCCTGACAAATTACTGTACATACTCGCAGTTACAACAAAGCTTAGCATACAGCCTGTAAGTTTTGAAGACTAAGTTTCAAATCATTGAAAATTACCTACTAGACACGGATGCGCAAAATTCTGCCTACAATATTTTGATTTCATATAGAAAAAATTTGATGCGAACTTATTTTCAAAACCGGTTTTGTAATTCCGCACATGTATGCCGATCCTTATTATAGAAACTCGTCAAGTGTAAAATATACTTGCCTCTTATATACAACGTGTCCCAGAAATCAACGTCAAGCCGAAAACGGGCAATAGGCCAAGTCGTGACAGCTATTAGAAAAATATAAAAAAAAATCTTGGTCATGTACTTTTCGAATTATAAGCATTCAAAAATAAATCTCAAAAAGTGACACCCTGTGATGGTTTTTCAAGTCCTGTGACTACATTATTAACATTTCGGTAGTTTTTTTCTCTGTGATCTAACCATGAATAACCCTTCTGTAAATTACAGTTAAAAGTTAAAACGTAACTGCCTCAGTTTTAAATTAAATGTTAGATTTTTGCCCAATATTGAATTCAAAATAATGACATCACCCAACTTTAACCGACTGTACTGAAAAAAAAATCTACTACACTATTTTGGCAAGTAACTTTAAAAGATGGCGCGTTTAGTCAGGATTCCAAAATGGTATAACACATACTAATTGCTACTTCTTAATTGAGGAAAAAAGGTACATTGTTGGTTTTAGGTGCATTTGAAATAAAATTCAGTCGTTGGATTTCTTTTATTATAATTTTTATTAAATCAGATTTACGAAGTTTTATAACAAATGTTCAAACTGTTTTCCTTCAGCTGCAATGCAAGTTCTACATCTCTTTAAAAATGATCGCGTAATAAGACGGGCGTATCTTCTTGAGTTGATGTATTCAGCGGCTTCTGCAATTCTCTGGCGCAGCTCGTCTAAATCTTGAATTGGTTTAGAGTACACTTTATCCTTTATCGTACCCCAGTAAAAAAAATCTATGGGGTTTAAATCGGGTGAACGGGCAGGCCACGAAATTGTACCACCCCGCCCAATCCACCTATCGGGGTATTCTCGATTGAGAAACTCTCGTACAGTGAGAGCATAATGCGCTGGGCAGCCATCTTGTTGATACCACATGCTGCCGTAAATGTTCAGTGGCACTTCTTCCAATAATTCTGGTAATTGGTTCTGTAAGAAGTTCAAATAACCCTAGGCATTTAAATTCTCCGGCAGCTCGATTGGACCAATAACTTTACCATTCAAAATTCCCGTCCACATATTTACTTTAAACTGGTACTGAGATCTATCTTCCCGCATCAAATTTGGATTTTCCACGTGCCATTCGAGCAAATTGTGGAGGTTCATGTAACCGTCCTTTTTAAATGTTGATTCATCGGACCATAGAATTTTTTCAAAGAATCGCGGGTCCTCTCGGTGCCTCTGCAACATCGTTCGACAAAATCGTACTCTCTCTGGGTAGTCTCGGGGTAGCAGACTTTGTACTCGTCGTACATGGTATGGGTGAAACTCGTTCTTTTTTAAAATACGATGTGCAGTACTTTTGGGGACACCTATGCTCTGTTCAATTCCACGTACTGAGATACTTCTGTCTTCTTCAACTGCTTGCAAGACTTCGGCTTCGTAGGGCATAACGGGTCTTCCCTCGCTAACCATTTGGCTAGGAAATCGACCCTCTGATAATGACCGATGCACATTAATAAATACTCGATGATCGGGATGACGCTCAGCATTCGGGTATCTCTCACGATACACTCTTGCTGCGGCATTGGCGTTGCATAAGCATTCTCCATAAATGAGATGCATGTTGGCGTATTCCTGTGCGGTGTATCGAGATGGCATGATAAAACACTACACAAACACGGGGTTGCTTTTAAAACAAGTCCGGGGTTGTCAGAAACGGTGCAGATAAATCCAAATTACAATGCAAATCAAGTCCAATAAACAAAGCCACAGTTGTAAGTACGAAGTCAATACGAATACAAAAAGATGTGCAGTCAACGAAAGAGCGTAACGTACTGCAGTATTGCACAATTTGCCGACGCATCCCTGTTTAGCCAGAGTAGCGTCTCTATCTGTTTCACTCACACATATGAAATGATGTGTCAATCCGTCTCCCTCTTAGTTAGATAAAAGTAGCGTCACTATCTATCTCGCTCCCACTTGTCAAAGTAGCGTCACCTCACATTAGCTAAAATGAATCTTTCTCGCTCACACTAGTCAAAATAACGTCACTCTTCGTCTCAATCGAACTTTTATGATTACGGCTTCATAAAAAAAAAATGTTTTTTCTCAATTAAGAAGTAGCAATTAGTATGTGTTATACCATTTTGGAATCCTGACTAAACGCGCCATCTTTTAAAGTTACTTGCCAAAATAGTGTAGTAGATTTTATTTTCAGTACAGTCGGTTAAAGTTGGGTGATGTCATTATTTTGAATTCAATATTGGGCAAAAATCTAACGTTTAATTTAGAACTGAGGCAGTTACGTTTTACTTTTAACTGTAATTTACAGAAGGGTTATTCATGGTTACATCACAGAGAAAAAAACTACCGAAATGTTAATAATGTAGTCACAGGACTTGAAAAACCATCACAGGGTGTCACTTTTTGAGATTTATTTTTGAATGCTTATAATTCGAAAAGTACATGACCAAGATTTTTTTTTATATTTTTCTAATAGCTGTCACGACTTGGCCTATTGCCCGTTTTCGGCTTGACGTTGATTTCTGGGACACGTTGTATATTCTGTGCACATTTTTCGTATGTTTGATGATAAGATTTAAAATAGAACAGTGACTGGGTCTAAACAGGCTGACATGTACGAGTACATTGACGTACAGCCTGTGCCCATGGATTCAGTGAGTACATGATTCTGACTGAAACACCTGCGTTGAAATTATTCGTCAGTTATTAAAAAAAAATATTACTCAACCAAGTTTTTTTTTTGGGCTCACCATATTGTAACGTCTATTAATCGTATTATACTTAAAAAAAACTTAACCAATTTATCATTTAAATTGTTCGATTTTTTTCAATAAAGTCTAACCGGAATCACGAAATCGTCATAAAATGAAAATGTTTTGATAATGCACTCAATTGATTCAATTCCAGGTATGGTCTTCAATGTCATAAATGCTTGTATTGAAGCGTTTCTAAAGATTAAAAAAAAAAAAAAAAATAGTACCTATCTAATTACAGTTCGAGGTGGTAACCGAGGAGTATCCAGCAAGTGGTTTGCACGTTGGTACTGTTGACTGTTGTGAACATCTAATGTTGAGCGTACGGTATTTAAGTATTTTTATCTTGGAAATGGTCTCAAGATGAGAGGTGGAGCGAACTGCGTCTTCATCTATCTAAGTCGTCCGACGTTGAAATTAATATACTTATAGTAATAAAAATGCTACTTATGTGATGAACTGTTCAATACACCCTATATTCCTACTATTTATTACCGAACAGTGAACTATTTTACCCCTTTATAATACCGATGAGGCCAACCTGCTCATAAACAATAACTTTTTTTTTATGATTTTTTAGTTTATGTTCGTTTTTCTCAGTATTCCCGTTAGACGAAGTATAATTATGATTACCACTGTAATCTAGAGATCATAAGAAAAACATAAACATAGTTTTTATTAATAGACGCTACAATTTTTGGTGGGCCTAATCGCCGAACAAAAAAAACTATCTCCTTTACAATACATTTCGACCGCGTAGGTTTACCCTTTTCTATGAAATAGCAGACTTTATTTTGATAACCGATGAAAAGTGTCTACACTGGGGGTCTAGATTTCCAGGTTTCAGTTTGCGCGCTGATGTCTCTGCCAGTATGTAGTAAGAGGAATTGTAAGAATTAATGCTAAAAATAACTTTTGGACTAAGTTAATACCTTATTTGTTTTATAACACCTCTGAAAGTCTAAATAATGAATCTATTAATAACTGATTAGCAATAAATACAGCAATAATATGGTCACAATTCCTGAAAACGTGAAGATATACGAAAATCATTGGAGACTTGGATAAATCCTGGATTTCTTCTGCCACTTACTTACCTTTCGAGATAAGGGGGGATGATTCTTGTTTTCTCCTTCGCTGGTTCGTGTCCTCGTTATTTTGAAGATACTTCCTATTTCCCGAAAAAAATATAAAACACTGTGTTTCGTTCCAGTATTCTGTAAAGATTCGCTCGTAGTATCTTACATTTTTTTAACAAATTAAATAGACAATTTCAGATATGCGGAGAGTTGTTTAAAATTATTTGGCACTAAAACTAACCGTGCTTTGTTGTTTGCAACTTCGTAAAAGTAAAAAAGAGCACGCAAATGATTGGTATTGAGAACGGCTTCTTTCACAAGGTTTAGTTCATAGCAAATCTGGTCTCCACATAAACTACGTATTCAATTAGGTATCTTAAATCTTCTACCTACATAAAGATGTAAAATTAATTTGTATGTTTAATTTTTTTGTAATTTATAATTCAAAATGTTATTTATACAATTGCTGCCTCTTTAAAACAAGTAAGAATGTTTTTATTAAATACCGCAGATTTGGTGAGGCATTGAGTACAAATAAGCTCGTACAATAATGAATAGCATAATAGCATAATTTACGATCTCTTTATTCTCCAACTACCTCTTAACTTCAATAAACGCAGCTGACAAATCCAATTTACTTGCACTGAATTCCTTTCAACAGAAATCGAGAGTATATTCCCAGAAGCTTTCACTTTCGAACAAAATCCCATTCAATTTTAACACTCGAATTCACTGCGTTTTCGAACTCTATGCGGAACGCATCGACTCGGCCCGCTTTCCTTATCGACCGGGCCGGTATATGTGTCGCGGGGCAACCAACCCCCCCCCCAGACAACCCCCGGAACACCCACCCTCCCACTGTCTCTGTTTTCCAGCTGCGAACACAGAAACTACTGTGCTCAGTGTTCCAACTGGACAAGTTTCCAAAGCTTGGTAATTTAGATGTTTAAACTTCAATTTCCAGTTTGAGAGTTGTGTTGTAATCGATTTTAGGGTTTAGGTTACTCGGTTAGCGTAGTTCTTTCGTTCACTTTCAGTGCAGACGCACCTACTACGTGGGTGCTATATATAGTTAACAATTATTGATTTCAATATCTCCTTCGTAAATACGCCTACATCAAACAGATTTTTGGTCCTTTTCAATGGAATTATATCCACAGAGATATACAGTATGACACCGCGAGGGTGGGTGGAGGGTTCTCCGATTCTTTTTGCATCATTTTTATGGTTTCACCCTCTGGTGTGAATTGGGCTTGCATTTATTCAAATTTACGCTCGAACTGTTTTATGTTGACTGTTGGCGGCAAATACCTTCGGTTTACGAGCCTACCATCTGGTAGGTTCGTTTGTGAGGAAAATGTTTCTACATTACCAAAACGAATATTTCTGGCTGCATTGTTTGAGCTAGGTATAATAAAAAAAATCGTAAAAGACACTTACTTTATTCAAACTCAAAGCATTTACTTCAATTAACAGGCACTTTTGAATTGTCAAGGAGTTGGTCAGTCAGAAATATGAAGCTTAAGGAAAGGTACCTACTCTTTTATTATAAACGAAACGCATTATTAATGCATATCTAGTTTATTAATTTTCGAGAACAACATAGGCAATATAGAAATAATATATATCGTAGATAGGAATGTCTAGCTACTATTTCTTATCATAGAAACGCGATAAAATTGCGATAAAAGTTTTTGACAACAGCTGAACCAAAATGGCCAAATGCAAGATATTGAAAATGATAACGTTTCAAATAGAACGTTGTTCAATGACGATGATACTGCGTTAGAAGTTTTGACGGAAGATTTCTATTATATATAGGCAAGTAAAAGACACTAGTGAATAATAAAAAAAGCCACTTTTATTTGGCACTAACTGTCATGACTACAGAATTAATGAAGATAATATCTATTTCATTACCTAGAGCAAAATTCTTTTTCTCCATTTCAAATCCGAAAAACAGTCCCATTCAAGTTTTATCTCGAAACAAAGGCAGCAAGGTCATAACTTAGTGATTTTATTGACATCCCTAAATCACCGAAAACAGTTATAGTTAAGGTAACAGTTTCAGTTCTTGAATACTTGATAAGACCCGCCACTGTTCAGTTTTACGTGTTGTTCGAACCTTTTATGTGATATTTATAGCTTTATTCGAATGGTACTATCGATTTTGTGCCCTCACACGGATTTTGTAATGAAATTGTATAAAAGCTCGCAACGGAAATGTTTTGTTTAATATATTTTTAATGAAATTTCTGTGTAAAGGGTTATGGATGCTCAAAGGGGTACTGAGGATTGAATTACTCGTTAACGTCAGACAGAAAACGTGGGTTTGCGTATAAAATGTTGTTTTTTAAATTCAGCACAAAATGTTTCTTTTCGTAGAAGGTATCCAGCTGTGGCAATAAATCTATCATTAACATAACTTTCGGTTGTCACTTTATTAAGCCTTCTATACATCTTCCAATTTATCGTTGTGATATCGAAATCAACGCACACCGTCGACATTTAGGTTATTTCGATGAAATATGTATCGTCAGTTTTTTTTACTACGATTTCATCGATTGGAAGTTAAATAGAGGGCTTAAGGGAAAAGCCTTGGTGACGACAGCTGTGTATATGAAATGATATGGTAAGCCACAGATTGTTGGTACTATAATAACCCATTTCCATTATGATCACTTACAACAACCGTGAGACAGTAACAGCTGAAGGATTCCATGATTTTTCCAATGCTAACTCTGCCTGTGGCATTCTTTTTTTCATATTTGTTTTAGATTTAGGCTTGGTTAAGGAGGCTTCATCTATTTGCGTTTTATTTAGAAGATTTCATACTTCTATTGAGGTTTCATATTGTGATTATATGTTTTTATAATCTAAACTTGTCGAATTGCCGAGTCTCAGTCGTTTAAATTTTTACACCCGGTTCATTCATATGATTTGCCTGACTAGTGAATGGTATCGTGAATATTAATGAAATATTTTGTGTAGTAATGTTTAAAAATCTCGTTTATTTGCGTTGGGAATAAATGTTAGGTACAAATAGAAAGTTTATGAGGTCCTTACTTTATTATTTTAAATACTTAGTTATTCATAAACACGAAGCATAATTTTCTCAAAATTTATTAAAAAAAAAAAGGTTTAGTTATGTACTCGAAAAAAGGAATCTTATACGAAGAAAACAGCCAAGCCGTGTAGTAGCGGCCATAGAAATGAAGCCAAGAATTATTACTTATAGTACAATTTACGAAAAACAAAAGCATAATAGAAGAAATAGTATATTTTTATTGATATGCTAGCGAGCTATTTTAGTTTCCAAGCTGTAATAACGAATATGAACGATGATCCGCTTAGATAAGTTACGATCGGCGTACGCGCCCACAGCTTTATATTTTACGCACAAAAAACTCATAGGTACGTAAACTCGTTCGTGCCAATACGACCTCTATTGTTATGAACATAAATTAAAATATGCTACAGTGTGCGTAATAAAAAAAACCTATAAAAACTAACAAGGCATAACTCGCACTCCGGTGAAAAAATATCGAAAAAAAGAACTTTTCATCACGCAGGTTCGGCCGAAAAATCAAGGTGTTGCTGCTGTCGGCCAAACATCAGTACTGAGGGGTGGAGGGGTAGCCCTCACTAATACCGCAGCGGGACGCCCTTTCCCCCGCAGTCTGTACTCGAGTGCATTATACACATAACCCTCCCTAGCGGGCCCTGAAATCTCCTGTATAGTTGTGCATATTTAGTGTAAGCCTAATTTCTACCCCCGTCGCGTACCCCTATTGATTTGCGAGGGATGCGGTGGAAGGGTTAAATTTACCTTTGCCGAAATTGTTCAGTCACGATGATTGAGCAGTTTCGGTAATCAAAGAGATCGATCGTGTGCAGGGGCTGCTTTTTTGTTAATTTTCTGTTCGGCGACACATTTTCCATTGGTTTAGGTTTAGACACAGTGCTTTTGGGTTAAATTTAGGCACTGAACATTGTCGGTGTTCATTTAATTAACTTTCATGACGCAAACGTAACGAGTTATGTTACGTTTGCGTATAGTGCGTAATTCTTACATTTTAGGTAGGTTTATTTAGGTGCTATGACTATCACATTTAAAATTTGAAATGGTTTTAGGGAATATTTTGCTATTATATTTTCAACAATGTTCAAACGTGCACAGTTTACTAAGAAATGTCAAAGACAAAGCATCCTGCGTACCTTTTTCAAAGACTGTCACATCACAGAAGTTTTTCTGACGTCTTTCTGAAACATTCTCTTTCGTTTTCTTTTGTGAGGTTCCGTTTTTCTATTGACTGTCAAAATATGTCTTAAAAAGTGTATCGACCGAAGAATATAGAAATAAAATGTCGGCCTTTGTGCCGCGTTGCTAGACCAAATCTAGGTCTCGAACCGTCACCTACTTTTGATCGCCTTCGAAATAACGGTCTAGTGTTCTACCAAAGCCATTATCGATCCAAATACTGAACGAGCTAAACCTCAAACGTATCCTAAAAATGTAATTGCAATACTATCAACAATCACCTCACGTATAAAAACCGAACGTCCGAAACGGTTCACCTAGTTTTCCAGCCGCCCCACTCCGTGCAAGATTGATTTTCTCTCACGCATTTCGCTTGCACTTTCAGTGGGGGTGCGTGTTTCTGTCTCGCTCTCGAGCCGACTTGCCTCCCGCGCCGACCTTGAATTCGGGAGGCACACCCAGCGGGAGGGATGCGTTGTCATATACAGGCTGTGTGTGTGCGTTGGGCCTGGGGAATGGGGTTAGTCGTTGTCCCCCCGTGATGTCGTTTTCACTTGCATCCGGGCTTTGAAGCTTATATCCACGGGTGGGGAACTCAATTTTCAATTTGATTTCGCATTCGCTCCGAATTTTCGGCTTTCGCTCCCGGATGTTGGGGAAATCGCAGATGTTTGTGCTATGTTCGTGGTTTTTTTTCCCTCGTCGTGTTTTTTAATATCGGCCCGTTTATTAATTTTATTACGTTTTACTCATTTTTTATTGACTTTTCAATTTTGAGAGGAATTGGATTTTTTAAAGTCGTTATATGCTTGTAATGAACTTGGGTTGGGTCACTTATAAAAAATGTTAATAAAGGTTTAGGGTGCAATTGAATTTACTACACCCTAAACTTCTTTAAATATTCGTGCGCAATTGCGTTATAGTAGCATGCATTGTGAAACTATAAAACGTAAAATTGAAAATATTGAAATACACACAAACCGCATCTGTTTCTATTTGCAATAAGGGCAGTGTCAATTAGAACGCACGATACTACATCATGCCAGCTAAACCCAACGAATTCAACAAACGTATTAAAATATTAAACATTGTCGTGCAAAATTATCATCCTAGTGTTTCACTTGACAATGCTATTTAAAATAGCCTTTTCACGTGATTTGAAGATTTTAGAAATAATTATTCGATAAAAACTGAAATTTTACGTGCAACACAATCAAACTAGCACCATTTGATTAACAAACAAAAATGACGTTCTGACTCTGAATATGTAATTTTATTCTTCCTTGTTCATTGTTGTGCAAAAGTTATTTAAAAAAAATCCACGTTTTCAAAACACGTTGGAAATATCCTCTACTAGACAAGACAATAATAATAAAATTGATTCTTTAGGGACATGCCAACTATGGAAAACTCCCATGTTCAGTAGTGGACATTTACGGGCTATAAAAGGACACAAGTTTATTGTTCAGTAAAACGTCAAAATTTCGTGTTATTGGTTGAATATCATTGTTAAAACTAAAATCAAACTAGATCCACAAAAATGAAAACGTGTCCATCACAGTATTCATTCAAGAACACCATAGACAAATATTATAATATAACTAGCCTCATTGTGAATACACACACATACGTTACAATTCAATCAATAACGTTTTGTCATCGAAAACTGTATGATATCATTGAATATTAAAGGTGTTCTACGTTCTATATAAAAGAGCAACTCGTAACCATCCTTATAATCTATTCAGTTACTTCTGACCTATTTACGCGTCGCTCCGCGTTGCAATGTCGTATGGTCACAGGGGCCCTCAAATGATGAGAACAGCATTTTTGGGTTAACACTCGTCGGAATTGGGACGCACCGTGCCACTAAATAAACTGGTGGTGTGATAAAACTGAATTAGATATTATTATTAGTTATATCTTTGCGAGTGGCACGTTTTTTTTTTCTGGCCCGCAGTTGAAAAAATAAATGTTTCTTTTTTATATGTTTAGTGATTCGAAAACGTGTAACCTAAGACGCATAAAAGGACAAAAGGTCATTGCAAGTGTACGTTCTCAACCTAGAATTTGACGCAATGTGACCTTCCCGAACATTTTTTCAGCATTTAAGAACGCTTAATTAATGATAACCTCGCTAAAAACCCGAAACATTTATTTCCAAAACAATGTTTATACTTTACTTCTTATGAACAGACCTTTTTGACACACAAATCTACATTAGAATTATCAAAACGTAGAAATATAGCCGCGGTAGCTTGCACACATGTACGATAACGTTTGTAGGTCCCGAAATGGGGCCAATGTCAGTTGTGTTGCAAGCTGCGCGAGCGACCAATGTCGTTCGCTCATTTCCTCGTTAAACCGCGGCGGCGGCGCAGGCGCAGCCCGGTGGGCGCATGCGTTGTGAAACTGCAGTAGTATAAGCGACAATGGTTCAGCTTTTGGATGGAGCGTGAAATGAGATTATCGAAGAATTTTTCATAATATAAGTAAGCTTCGGCAGTGTCCAACGAGGAAGGTAGACACTACAGCATGCCACGTTTCTTACATAATAAAAATCTGGTTTTAGGTTACATTAAATTAAAACAATAAACAAAAAAAAATATAATTATATTATTATCCCATTAACATCCCGTCCCACATTAACATAACATAATTACACACATTAACCCACAATAACATCCCATTATTATTTCAATTATTTTATATCATTATTTTAATATTTTATACAGGGTGACATCGACGTGCAAACTGTAACCATTAATTCAGCATATGATTCTAGACCCCCTAGCAACTATTCGTCGGTTACCTACCAAAAAGAAGTCTGCTATTTCATAAACAAGGGCAACCATAATCATCATATTTATTATCAGGCAACTAAGGCCCATAGATAAAATACACAGAATAATCTTATACAATAAAGGGGTCGAAATGTATGAAACAGCATTTTTTTTTAATAACCGACAAAAATTTTCTGCGTTAACATTTTTCTTCGTTTCAGTCAGAATCATGTACAGACGCCAGCACATCAAGCTACTACAATCTGTCAAAGTTCTTTAATAGATTTTCAACTTTATCGCTAAAACATAAGGTTCAAAGTTGATTGGGAAAATTTGACAGTTTCGGGTAGCTTGATGTGCTGGTGTCTGTACTTACTGAATTCATGGTAACAGATTGCGCGTCAATGTCGGGATGACACCCTGTATAATTTAGAAGATGACTCGCTATCGTCAGTGGAAAAGCAAATATGCTGAATTCCCTGATTGAGATTTATGTAACACTAACCTACCTACCTTAAGAATTTCAAATAAAAAGTCTGTTCGTAGGAATGGAATACTCTAGTAGTTGTATGAGATAATTGACTCCATGGGTATTTTTTGTTATCTTTTTCAAGGTTTAATAATTCCCACGAGGAATTTTATTTTTACACGACTTCAAAAAAGAAGGAGGTTCTATGTTCGTCTGTATGTATTTTTATGTATGTTCATCGATATTTTCATCAATTATGGACTGATCTTGAAAATTATTTTTACATTTGGTGCAGGAAGCTCGCGTGGTGGTCCCATATGAATTTTTATTTGAACTTTACTTTGGTAGTTTTTGAGTTAACTTCAATAATACGTATTTCACACAACAACGTCTTGTTTTAATCTAATTTGTGCACTTTAGGGTCGGTATGACAGTTAAAAAGTGAAAGATTTTTTATAAAAGTTTTTTTTTGTAAAAGCTCGGTATCATTTTACAATTATTTATAAAGCAAATTTAAAAATAACACAAACATGCGTGATCAATGCATTGCACAAAAAATTCTAATCTTACTTAATTTTTGGGTAAATTAGATTGAAAAAATTCCTGCAAGTGCGTCGTTTATTTAATTCATTACACATATTCATTTGAGTAAAAAAAAATAACCGCTGTAATTTTACACATAATTATTATGTATTTTATTATCTTCATACATTTACAGACTCATACAAAATCTTTCAAGGTTGAGCCTGTTAATTTTTGTTAACCACATGATCCGTCAATTTACATATTACACAGATATGCATACAATGTAACATATAAAATGTACAGACAGACGCCAGCACATCAAGCTACCCGAAACTGACAATTTTTCCCAATCAACTTTGAACCTAATGCTTTAGCGATAAAGTCGAAAATCTATTAAATAAATTTGACAGATTGTAGTAGCTTGATGTGCTGGTATCAGTACTTATTAACAATATTTCCGTGTCTGTATAAAAATCAGTATGATTGTGACTGACATAAAACGAAACACAACTGAAAAATAACTTGAAAGAAAGTAAGTAAATACTTTTTTCACCACAGACATAGCATACAGTATATTTAATAAAATAAATACAAAAACCGGCCAAGTGCGAGTCAGATTCGCGCACGAAGTGTTCCGTACCCTTATCTATAAAAACGGCAAAAAAAATTTGCAGTCTCCAGCAAACAGGATGCTTGTGTGAATATGTATATTTAAACACGTACACTACTAAACGGGATCCTGCAAAAAACCGTAGCTGTAAAAAACGGGATCTTGCCGTGGGAAAGAGCTCTTAGTAATAGGGTCCCGTTTTACCCTTTGGGTACGTTATCCGAAAAAACAATGTAATACTTATTTAAATAAAAACAGGCAAAGGCCTCTCACTAGGACTTCCAGCTATCTCTCTATATATAGTATGTTCGGATAGAAACAGTTCCAGGTCTACGCTCTTAGTCCGTCAAAGAAGATAGTGGATCCGTCAAAACAGTGTCAAATATTTTTTTTTCGGACGGGCAAACATTCATCGGGAGTAGGGACAACTGTCAAATCGTGTTGTCAGCTGTCATTCCTTCTTAATTCGGGCCCCAAATTGATGTTATGTCCGCAAATAACACGAAGTAACAAATGCCCGTAATTTGATTGAAACTACGGAGTTCGTTATTAGGGAGTAGGCATTATGTATTTTAAAGATTATATTCCGGAGAGAATAAAGAGGCAGATGCACCAGCATTTTGGAGGATTTTTCTAAATTCAACCTTTGAACCGATCAATAGAGTGCAATTTTGTATGTGATCAAAGTCGCGGGTTGCCGCTAGTTCCATGAACGTATATTTCCTTATTCAATAAATAGTTATATAATGTGGCTTCGTATCGTGCGAAGGAAGATCGATAGATCAGATTAATAATAATTGATTGGTGCCATTTTTCCTAGTGTCGTATTTATCTATTTTATTTTACAGAACTACTCACCTATCTAAGTCCAGTGTGTAAACGTTTTGCTGATTATATTTTGTTAGGTATGCCCTTCTGCGCCGTAACACACTATCAGTAGCAATGTCTTTCATTTTGACAGTTCAACAACATTCATTGCGCTATTTATGTTGCTGAGCAGACAAATTTTTCGAACATATGAAGCAATGGATTAGCTATATTCTTCAAAATTATTCAGATTATGATTGTGTATTACGCAATTAGGGTGCTGTTTTTAAACTGAAGTAACAAATTCAGAACACATCTTTTTATTAAGTACGGTAAGAAATACACTCCGTTAGCATAATTAACCATACCGATAAGCCAACTGTCATTGGGACATAATAATATAACTAAGCTAATTTATTATTCCCATTTACAATCACTTTAGATAATTTAAGCAATGAGTTTTTTTTTTTATTAAACAGTTAGTAGCAACATTAGCTGGTATATGTACATAAATCGCAGTACTAAATATAGTATCACATAACCAAAGCTGTCTTCATTAGCAACAACCTATTAATATCCTATAACACTGTAATAGAATATAAATAGACTACGTTCAAGAGTACCTACGTGTTCAGTCGCCGCCTGCACACAAAATAGTCACGATAGGAAAAAGAAACTGATAAAAAACACGATTCTGCTCGAAAATGCGATGGAAAATGTTTTCCTTCATTCAACATTAGTGTTCAAAATGCGTAGCAAAGTGCTACGAGGATTCGTAGCGTTAACAAATCTCGTAGCACTCGTAGAATCTAGGTATTCTAGATTTGTTTGAGTTCGTAAAATTGCTTTTTTTATCTAATATATGGATATAATTTAAGAAGCAAATGGATATTGGTAATGTCCAAAGCATTTTTCTTTATAAAAATAACTTATTTGATTATTCTACAAAATGTTTTGTTAGTAAAACGAGTAATATAGCTATAAAACCTAGCAAAATAGATCGAAGAACGAGGAAGTATTTGAAATAAATCCGTGGGCAGGGTTTGTAGAAGCGATACGGTCGTGCAACGCTGTGCCTATAGGCTGGTTGCATGCTTGCGATTGACGTGGATAAAATAAATAAATTGTTATACATTTTGTTGTAATTTTATGTGACAGTAAAATAACGCGGTGCTATTATTTTTGTACATTTTTTTTTATAAATAATTTGTTTCGAAATTATAAAAAAAAAAAATATACAACAATAATAATTCAACAATGAAAATAATATTTTCGAACAAATTATTTACCATCATATATTATATAACAATAATTGAGTTATATTAGATACGAAATAGTTATGTAATAGTGATTTATTTGAATTCTACATCAATATCGTACCTCTGCGTTTAACCGCATAGGAATTCACCGTAGAGCCTTATAACATAGGGACAAATGCCCATCTAGGTAGCTACTCTTAATTAAAAGTCCTTCGTCACGTTATCAGAGGGTACCGTTAAGGTAAATATTGGTTTAAATACCTAGTAAATTATTTATCCTGTTCCATTTTTACAGGAAAATATATGACCCAAAACTGCGTGTTCTATGTTTAATCCTGTAGTTCAAGGGCCTTCCTGTAAAGTCACGTGAAAAAGTAACACGTGCAGGTACAGACGCCAGCACATCACGCTACCCGAAACTGTCAAATTTTCCCAATCAACTTTGAACCTTATACTTTAGCGATAAAGTTGAAAATCTATTACAGAAATTTGACAGATTGTAGTAGCTGATGTGCTGGCGTCTGTACCTAATCATATACACACATCATCTTACATTTTAAGAGATAGATGAGATAGTTATAAGAATATTGCTCTTTAATTTTGCCAAGTGAAGGTTCAGGTCTTTATCTATATAAATAAAAAGTTCTACATAAATGTGCCTACTTTGTTGTATGATAATTTTCAGCTCTGCCAAATCAATAATAACATTAAAAACAAATGTTTTAAACGCAAATTTATAGTCAGTATGATACCTACTTAATACAAAATCATAAATATCATGATGAAAATCGTAATTTAATCTTAAAAAATAAATAAAATGTACAGACGTCATCACATCCTAATTTGAACCTAATACTTTAGCGATAAAGTTTAAATCTATTAAAGAAATTAAGAAATTTGACAGATTATAGAAGCTTGATGTGCTGGCGTCTGTACATAAGCAAATAAGTATTAAAATATTCGCAAAAAAAATCCAAAGACATAATAATAATTACGTAATAAGTCTCCAAAGTTCAAACCTAATTTATTTATTTTTTTCTAACGAGCTTGTTTAAATATAAAATGTTAAAAATAGGAAAAAAATAAACAAAGGATCGTTTAAACGGCATTCAAAGCCGTGATTGAAGGTCATTGTGTGCTAAAAAAGCAGCGCGAATATCACTAAGCCTACATTTGTTTATGAATATGCAAGCAATCTTAATGTATTTACTATTAAATGTATGAACATTTTGTTAAGCGGTTTGTATTGTACTGGCAACTATTTAGATACCTACTCAAATAATATTTAGTGTTATTTATTGACCATTATGTAAACGGATTATAGCTGTAAAACAATTTAAAAAAAAAAAAAAACGACCAATCTCGTTAAACACACTCATTTTTTTCAGATCATTTAACGTCCAAATATTCATCAGACTAACTATACAATTAATCACGCTGCTCCAAAAAAAAGGAACAGCCGTAAACTGACTAATTCTCATAAAAAATGCAAACTTCCAACTACAATCGTTGGTTGCTATCGATCGTCGTGTAATCGGAGTGCGTGCGGCCTTCCGTAGCGCATACGACCGCGGGTCCAAGGCTAACCGTATTTTGTTCCGCGCTCCGTGAGCAATGACGTAATAGTAGATATAAGTACTCCTGCTATCTATAGTGCGACCGGCAGATACGCCGTAGCCCTATATCGAGAAAATAGACAAAATAATTGATAAAAAAAAAAATGTAAGGCCTGTGACATTCCTAATAAATTAATACAATACCTATCTTTCACTATAACCTTGAGCAGTAATCGTTAATCCAAAAATACATAATTTACACTACACTAGACTTTCAACGGAATCGTAAACTAAAAAGAAACTTACGAGAAAAGTGAGGAATGTAGCGTGCTCCGCCTTAAAGTTTTAGTGAAATGTAGATGTCAGTAACGCCATCTATGATTTTGAAAGTGAACTAGTTATAATGGTTACGAATACAACGAACATAGTTAAGTGTACGTTGTTAGAATGCTGTGTTTGCGTTTAACACTGATGTTTGGTCTTTTCCTGATCTATTAAAATAGTAAGTGATAAATATAAATCACACTGATGCAAGATCATCGCTGTTATAGTTCAGAGACAATACATATAAATGATACTGCGATAGGAATTCATCAATATCAGGTTAGAACGATGTAATAATCGTATTGACCTATTTTAATTCAGTGGGCCAAGGTTAAACGTAAGAAATACTTAAGAGAACTCTTTATATACAATTTACTCTATGTTTGTGACAGTAAAGCTTCTGATAAAAGGAATAAATACAATGAAGTTAAAACTAAGCCAAAGGTACGGACGCCAGCACATCAAGCTACGCGAAACTGTAAAATTTTCCCAATCAACATTGTAACTTATGCTTTAGCGATAAAGTTGAAAATCTATTAAAGAAATTTGACAGATTGTAGTAGCTTGATGTGCTGAAGTCTGTACAATTGATAATTTTGTTTCATATTTTCAGCCAAAACAAAGGTTGCAATATTTCTGTGTGTATACAGTTTAAGCAATTTACTCTTAAGCTAAATATAAAACGAAAATAAACTCTTCCCGATCCATATAATACACACATAGTTAAGACGTTCCCCTCGTACGCTTCTCAGAATTGCTCTGGGACCAGTTACCTTGACTTTTGTTTATTGTTTATTGCATCGCGTGGGCTGGAACTTACGATGTTTAATATATTCTTCTAATATATAAAAATAGACAATAGGGTCATCAGGATTAGTCAAGCTTCATCAAATAGCGCCTCGATTTCTTTTAACAGCTTTGGGATTGGCGTGTTTAACAGCTAGGTCACAATACACTCAAAAAATCCAGTTTTTGAGTGTATTGTGACCTAGCTGTCCAGAATGGCTCATTTTCAGATCGCATCATTGTTTTCTTTTTATTAAAAGGTTTATATGGTTCATTCGATAAAAATTCGTGTATTTACCCGATTCTTAGAGATACTTTAGGGAAATATCTTTTGCTCATAAAATACAAAAACGTACCCTGCCGTGCGATTCTGTAACCATCTCACCGTGAAAATTTGGGTGAAGTGAGCGTGGAGTGAGCTGTCATTAGGGATTAACACTATTGACACCGCTCACTTCAAGCTCACTTCACTTATGATTTCACGGTGAGATTTTTACAGAATCGACTGGCTGATATTAAATTCATAAAACGAAAGATTAATCTCAATATTTTCTTGTTCCAGGACGCCAATTCAAAGCTCACAAGGTGATCCTGGCAGCATGCAGTAAGCACTTCCAGGAGTTGTTCGACACAGCGCCCCCCAGTCATGCAGGCGCTTGCTACGTCATTCTGGAGGCCACCACGGCTGACAACATGCAGGCACTCCTCGAGTTCATGTACAAAGGCGAGGTGCACGTCAGCCAGGATGCGCTCTCCAGCTTCCTCAAGAGTGGAGAGAATTTGCAGGTGAGTTTCATCAAACTATTTCGGGTAGAGTTTACTTGGATGATTGAATCATTTTTATAGAATGTCCGCTTGGCGAGTAAAGAAAAATGACTGATATAACAACAAGAGCGTAATGTTAATATCTTTGAACGAGAAAATACACAGTCCTTAGAAAAATAAAATTGTTGAAGATATCCGTGCGTTAAGGCCAAAGCTACACACGTGTATTGTATTTACTCATACGTCAATGGTATTATCATATCAATACCCAGTAATTTATTCAGGTGCGTCGATCAAACCCAAAGCTGTCCTAATTTAGAATATTGCGTTTCCAGGTCAAAGGTCTGTCGATGGAGATGTCCCAGGATGCTTGGGTGAAGCAACAGACACAGCAGAATTCTGGTGACCGCCATCAGGCCCGCATAAAGACAAGTCCGGTGTCAGGGTCAGGGAACTGTGAGGTGCAGGAGTCAGCGGCTCCATCTTCGCACACAGCCACGTTCGCTCCGATCATGCCACAGTATGGGATGCCAATTCATGGCAGCGGCAACATGGGGCGGTATGCCCCGCCGGCACACTTGCCAATGCACGCGGGTGGGCACCGCAGACCAGCGCCCCCCAAGCCGTCTCCGTCTCAGAGCCCACACGCCAGGAATTACAGGTAATTAAGAAAATTGACAAAATTTGGTGTTGCCAATAAGACATTTTTGGTTTTAGAAGCATGTCCAACGTAAGGATTGCTTGTCGATGTCATTTATAATCAGACACGTCTTGAATAGGTCACTCTGCATTGTCTTAATACTGGGTGCGAATTTTAATATGTCAATATTACCTTAGCCTTGGACACAATAATATTTCGTAGGTATATAGATTTCCGTAATAAAATAACGCATTATTTGCATATCTAGGAGCAAAGTATCGTTTTCGAGGTTACAGCTGATCAAATAAATGCCAAACTAAAGTAGTAACTTTAGTTTTAGATGTTACTGATTTATAATGTTGATAATTTTGGATACTCTCCTGTATGCCTCCAGGGTCAGTATCTCACAGCTATCAGCGTCTGTAGCTACTTCAACTACTTATCTTATTATTTCTTCTTTATACGGTGTATCGGTCCTTTAGTGCTGATGACCGTGAACCATATTGTAGATGTCTTCCAATTCAGCTATAGTCTAAAATAAGAACTGCTGTCAATTCCAGGCAAAGCTCATCGTCATCACACTGCGGCAGCGTGGCCGACGAGCCCGACACCCGCTCTTCTCCGGGCGCTGGCGCCCGCTACGAAGAGAACCCGCCTGACTGCACCTCGACCCTCGGCAACCCCACCAAGAACAACGGATACGAACGCAGCGCCTCAGCCAACGACGACATGCCTGAACGCTTAAACAATGACCAAGGTGCTGAAGGTAGGTTTTAGAAAATTATGTATTTGCGTGATGATTTGGAAGAGGGAAATAAAAATAACAAATTTTTTTTTACAAACTAAGCTTCTTTTACTAAAAGTGGAGCTTCAATCAAAAACACCCTTAGCCGGTCATTCTTTACAGCTTTCAACAGGCTTTCAAACTATCATATCAGCTCATTAACATCTACTGCTGAAGATAGGTCTGTGATCGCTGCAATGATCAGTCGGCAGGGAGTCTTCATGTCATTAACTTCATCATCATTCATCATCATCTTCTTCCATAATCACCACGCATGGCGAATGAAGGATTGGTGACCGCAGTATGACGTTATCTCAGGAGGATGTTGCATCCTCTTGAACACCTTGGTCACCTTTGAAGACACCTATTAGAGTACTTCTATGGGTGTCTCCTTTTGCTCCTCGGGGCGCGACTAATTCTTCGCCAGAAAATACACAGCTTTACCAGCTTGCATGCCTAGCTGTAGATCGTTTTTAGTAGTGCAGGTAGAAATATTTGAAGCTTTAAGTTTCACATAGCTATAACAACGATCTCCATCTTTTTAGATTTACGGATAAAGAGTGAGAACGACTACCAACCGCATACAGCAGGATACAACAACTCTCCGCCACCGGCGACCTCGCTACCGAACGCTAACTACCACGATAAGCCAATGGAGACGTCGCCTGTGCCGCCCAAGCCAAGCCCCGATATCTGGCCTGCCAAACTGATCACCAGCAAGTCTGGTGGAATCGCTACTGCTGACGGTGAGAATAATTTAGTTTTAGGAAGAGCCCTTGGAACGGCATTCGAGTTTGAATTTGAACAATTTTATATTCATCATTATAGACCAGAGTCTGACCAAAACCAAACATGTGCATGATTACAAAGTTGCGACAATCCAGCAATGCTTGTAATTGAATATGAATAATTGATTTACCAGCAATTCCAAGCACAACTTTAACATGTGCTAACAAAATTTCCAGGTAAAAAGCTGAAATGCCCCTATTGCGAGAGACTTTACGGATACGAGACGAATCTGCGCGCTCACATCAGGCAGCGGCACCAGGGCATCCGCGTGCCGTGCCCGCACTGCTCGCGCACGTTCACGCGCAACAACACCGTGCGGCGCCACATTGCGCGCGAGCATCGCCATCAGGTCACGCCCCACCTCCCCAACCAAGGCCCCCTCCATAACCATACGCAGTAAGAACCCACGAAGTTTTGTTCTCAATCTAATTTCAACCGAACTACCTCTGCTATTTAAGACCGGCCCGGGCGACTGTATTATCTACCTCTGAATGCGTTACCATAAACTGCCGGCTAACGATTGGATTACGAAGACGGTATCAACTATATTATCAACTCATGGTCGCCCGTGCCGAGTCTCAAACTGTGTATAACACGCGTACAATAATATACCTCGTTGATGCATATTATGTAATCAGTATCTACCTCAGAATTTGATCTTAAGATTTTTTAAGGTTTTAAAATTGTGCGATAATTGTTACTTAATTTAATGTTCATGTGTGACTTTGAATGGTTGCTCAGTACTCGTCTCTGTCTGGTACTATGTTTGAAAAATATCGTACCCTTTATTGCACCCTCATTTCGTTTAAGTACTTTAATATTTTTTTGCAAACTTTAGTAATATGTCCAGTTGACTGTGAGAAGAAGTTACCTTTATAGACGATTTATTTTGTGCTCTCGGTCGAGTTATGACATAGCTTATATAAAATACCTGAGCTAGGGAATCTTAGAAATGTTGTTGAGACTGATGGTCATAGGCTAAGTGTATGTAAATAATAGGAGAATGTTGTAAACCGCCTTGGCCTAGGTTGAAACACGCGTATAACGACACTCTGTGGCAAAACTACCTCTGTTTTACTTTTTTTTTACTTTTATTGATTACACTTACATAATGACAATAGACTAGATAAATATGACTTTAGTTACGCATTCGACATATCTGTGATACAATAGAGAACGGGCTGTATAATTTATTTTTTCACATTTGCCACACTGTCGATAGGGAAACAAACGGAAAAAAGTGCGAAAATATACGGAAAAGTAGAGTTTCAGCAGTTTTTTACTGTACAGTGAATGAGGAACGGTTTTAGTTTTGTACAAAGTACAATTTGCCCTAGATACATAAGTAGTTAGGTAAAAAAACGTGTTATTAAAAAAAAATGCATGTACGGTTCGATGCATGAATGTGTAAGCAAATCCATCACTGTCGTTTGGTAACAGGCACGCCTGGGCGGATGTTACTATTGAGACCAAACAATTATATGTTTCAATGGGATGGTGTCGATTTTAACATTCCGTTATATAAAGATTTTTTTTTTCGTCTTAGTGCATTTATATGAAGGCCACTTACTACTTTTATATTCCTAGTCATTTCAAGTGCAACCAGTTGAGATTCTTTAAAGAAAATAATTATTTAAATGATAAATGTTGGAGTGTCGTCGGTGTCATTGTATTATATTTGTTGTGTTGACATCGGCGACGCTCAAGAGTAATACTTCATATGTATACATTCAGCTGCAATAAATGGTTTTAGTTACATAAAGCAGATGGTACAGTGCCAAATATCCTCAAGTTTAAGTTGACATCGTACTATTTATTTTATTTTTTGTTAAGTGTGAATGTAGCGACTGTGTGTTATATTCCTGATATTTAGGAATAAGTTGCATTCATATTTATTATTATATTTATATTTTAGGATACACGTCTTATTGAATATATTTATGACGAGAAAGATTTATAAAGGCTCAGTGACTTTTAAATATTTAGTTTCTGTTGTATAGTACCGTTTGTAAGACAGCGTTTTAGTTCTCTTGGAATGGTTACCTCGTTTTTGTTATGAAATACAAAAAACCTATTGATTTCTATTCATATATTAAATACAAACTGTGTCGTTAGTTGAGAATATTTAAAACAAATAGATAGTATAAATTTGTGCAAGTGTGAAATAGTTTTTAGTAGAGACACCTGTTAGAAAAATATTATAAAGTAGCAAATTTTTATCGATTACATTTCACTCCCCGAATAATAAATATTGTGTGTTATGATATATGAATAGAATTAAATTGACTACTAGTATCAATAGACCGAATAGAAGCTAATATACAGTTGATATCTGAATATTTTTAGATTCGAATAGACAGGCTATTTTAAAATCTATATGTACACTATACTTAAATTGATATTTTTATTGAAAATCTCTTTTTCTAAAATAATAACAAAAAGATCGCCAAAAACAGTAAGAGTAAATCTGTATTGATTTCTGTATCATTCAAAGTTGGGTCATGGGAGGGTAGTAGGAAGTGGCAAGAGTTCACAGGCTTTGCTTTTTAAATAAACGTTAATAATGGGATATAAAACAACAAAACTATCTTTTGATTTAATTGATGACAAACGGATTGACGTAATTTTCTCAGAAGGGCATTATGAATGAGCGAGTGATTAGCTGTCATGGTTCCAGAATAAATATTTTTTATTAAAATCCAAAAAAAGAGAAATATGTCATAGCTGTTTGGGGAAAAGCCCGGGGGGACAAATGTCGATTTTTGAGAATTATCGCACAGAAAATTCCTTTTATTTTATTTTAATGTCTGTGACCTCTCTTGGAGTTAGGGTGGTATTTAACCGATTAGTTTAGGTTGCTTTACTTGACAACGACGCACGATGTGACACTGTGTGCTGCAGTCTTATAAGACAATGATCGATAACGTACTTTGCTCTGTCGCGTTGAACATCTACAAACGCAGTGCCTTCAGTAACATCTAGGTGGAAACGGTCTGTAGAAGCTTTGGAGGGAATCACATACTTATACTTTACGTTGACCGAATCCTTAGTACCTATTGTATAAAAAATATTATCTTTCATTTTACTATCGGCATTCTTTATTAAGTGTATTATGTTAAGAAAATGTTTTTTTGCTACTTCAATTGCAAATTGTTAACATTTATGTTTATTATAATTGGCGAGAAAAATATTGTTCTATTTTTTGTCTTTTCGTTTTTTTTTTCTCTTATGAATTCAAAATTCATAGTTGTGATTTCTTTTGACATTTAATGTTTTTTGTGATACGTAAAAGAGAATTGCATTAATGCATCACGTTTTTAGCTTTTTTCGTTTAAGTAAAAGGAGGGATTATGAGTATGTCTATGGACGTTTGCTAATTTTAGCGGTGGGCAATAGGGCTCATTATTTTGAAATCAATAATTGGATTTGCTTCTTTCTAAATTTTATAAGGTACAAAACTTAGATTACAATAACATCACATGTCAAATTTGATTCTGCAACATGTTTGTGTCGTTCCACATTATTGTTTGTGTCTTTAATTATACAAATTACTTTCAAATGATTACTGTATAAAATTCAGTATACATATGGGATATTGGATAACACGTCTAAATTAAGTTGTCGCATTGTTAAAGCTAATTAGTGGACAAGTTACTAGTGGTCCCTAAGATAGTGTTATAATGTTATATTTGATGTGATAGAAAAATTCACATTTAGTCGGTGTATTGCAATCCCTTTTTCATTGGACTTGGTCGATCTCCCTTTATATGTGGCTGTAGCTCTGGTAAGAAGGTAATGGTCTAGAGAAGGTGCATCATGCGGATCTCATAGTGCTCGCCATGTGTGGCCAACATTTGTGAGATCTCCATGGCGTCAGTAATAAGATTGGATCCAACAATGCGCCATATAACAGCTTCAAGCGAGCGATGTAAAAAAGGTTTAGTTTTGAGTCAAAATTGAGCATAATATTATTAAATAACTTTACTTAGTTGCTTGCTGTGAGGCATTATTGCTGGATCAAAACTGCATTTAAGTTTAAGCACATCAATTGGTTCCGTTTTGAGTTTCGTTTGTAAGATTTATGGTTAAGTTACTTTTAATTTTTTTTTCTCTTTTGTGTACATAAAATCGCGAGATGTCGTGATGGTAAAGCCAAAGATTGTTACGGGTATGGTGACCCTCTGCCGTCACATGGGATATGTAGGGACCTTACATTCAGGCTCCATCGCCTCTGGAGGCACTATGATGATAAAGTTATACATAACAAATCAAGGTATAACTTTGAATGTAATTTTCTACATAGCCTCTTAGTTGTAATTATGTACGTTTATCTACCTCGAGGATGTAAATTAGTTCGTAAGTAAGCTTTTAAGTAGATTTTTTATATGATGAAAAAATGTTAGCGTTTAAGAGTAATGTGAAAAATTAAAAAAAAATATTAATAAAGTTTAAAGTACAAAATATGCTACCTCAGGATTCAATTATAGTCATTTTTCAAATTCTATAACTGTCCCGCAAATGTATTTTATAATATCTAATGAATGTTAAATCACCTGTCAGATTTTTTCTAAATACTTGTTCTTAATGCTGGTCATTACATTTTTGGAATTTATGAAAATCGTTTAAAAAATGTAAGTAAGGATGTAATTCAGTTGGAAAGTTGTCGATAATAGTATGAAGCACGTTTTTTTGAATCTCTGCAAGGTAGTCAGTGCTCTCAACTCAGTGTCATGCTCAAAAGAGGGTATACATCGACGTCAGTGTTTAGCGACTCTGTGGGCTCGGAAAGAGCTGGGTTGACGGTCTAAGTTAGTCGTAAGTGTTAATTAGGTTAGTTTTAATAATCTCATTGATGTACCTCATTTGTAAGCACAACACACTCTTGCGGGGGATCGGCCAAAGTCAATATCAACGTAATCTAATTGTACCTTCCTTTACTCTCCGGAGTATAAATTTTTATTCGTAATTTTTATTATTATTAATTTTTCCCAGTTATTTTTTTGTGTTTCATAGATGTTACTATGTTTTAAGGAGACGAAAGAAAAAATGGAGAAATTATTGTTTGTTAGGTTTCTGCGAATTAAAAAAAAAGTAACAAAATTATTATTTTTTGTTTTTATTATTTTTTCATTTCCTTTTCTTTAAATTTAGTTTCCCATTTATTTTACTTCGACAAGTTACACCCGTCCATCGTGTTTAATGTTTATTATAATACATTTAAGTACGTTATTTAAGGAATTGACATTTAAGTACATAATATTCATAAAATAGTTGCACTTAACTGGACAGGAAATATTTAAGTAATCATTGGATGTTTTTTATATTTTAAGGGTGCACTATTATTGAATTGATCGCGAGAGTACCTCGGGATCTCTACGAATTTGATAATGAAAAAAAAAAACTTAATGTTCTTTCGCATTAAATATTATGTAAGTTGTAAAATTATGCTCACTCCCTCACTAGTGTATAATCACAACTTCTCGGACTGAACGGAAGGTGGGTGAAAACTTTCGCGATGGTATGTACGAGGAAATGGATTTGATCATTGAGTATATTATATTCCATTTACTTCACTTTACATGTTAAATACTGGCTCTAAATATATTATCATCGTATGATCAGAATTATTTCAATGTTTCAAAATAAAAATGATTATCTATAGTCGGTCATGACTGTATATAAAACATTACCTATATTTCATAAAAATATACTTACGTGTTTAACCTTTTCATCTTGTTAAGTTCAAATGAGGTAAGTCTCGGTGTCACTTAAACTATATGTTCTTGGTGTCATCTTTATGTAAGTGTACGAGATATAACTCTTATTGATATGCAAAAATTAAAAAAAAATATAAAAAAAAGCAACGAGCACTCTTGTCTGCAATGAACTAAAGTACAAATAACTGAAGTCTAAAAGAGTTACTGCCAGTACAAATTAATTAATGTGGAAAAAATAAATGGTATCCGTTTGTTTATGTAAACGTTGCCAAAATAGTATTTTTTGGGCATCAGTAAAAATAATTTAGTGTAGGTTATTTCGTGGAAAGTACAAAAAAAAAAACAAATGATGTATGATGTACAGCAGCCCGCATAGGTGATTGGACTAAGGGCGACGTGGATATCATTTGATAAATTTTCATTCATTCTGTTGCATATTTATCATCAAATGCGAGGGTATACAATACGGCCAACATCTAGTAAGTGGTCAAAATAGAACGTTAAAAAAACGGTGACTTATCGATTGTAAACCAGGATGGTTGTAAAACTAAGTAGGATTTTGTACGTAGCGATGTAATGCTTAAAGAAAAAAAAATGGTCGTTGGTTTGGTGGTCTATGTCTGTAAAGGAAAAGTGATTGTCTGTGATTTTTTTAAGCGACTTTTTTATATATATGAAAGAATATATAATTCTTTAACAGTAAGAATAGCACTACTTGTGATTTTTACATTAGAAATTATCATTTGACTTCATTTTTTGTACTATATTATAGGGTAATGTAGCGATTGGTGTAGTGGAGAACGGTGCGGGTTGAGTGTACATAAACTAATCATAATGTATGTATATATATATGGTATATGACAAAGCGTACTCGTAGTAGGGGATTGCGGAGTAGCTTGTATATCTTTGGTCTCGCCTGCTCACACGGGAGTGACAAGAACGGCACTACGCAAATGTTTGCGATCCCCTACTACTATTGCTGTCTCCGACATCGGGTAACGTTTGGCAAATGGTTAGACCACATGCGATGCTTGTTCTATTTAGAGTCTCGTGTTCTTCAATAGGCTGTTTCAAAGGCCATATACGAATTAATTACTACAATTTGAGGGACGCGTGACTCTTTCCGGTAATTAGTAAATTAATTTGTGCGTAAATGTAAAACGGTAATAACTTACCGAGTTCTAGCGAATTTTTTAGTGTGGTAAACATTTTGGCGTATTTTGTTATTTATGTGGTAACCGTAGTGATTAACTGTTATGTTTGCTTCGGATAAATTGGTCTTGTATTAGCTGAAGAATTGCCGTAGTCTCAAATTCCAGTATTTCAACTAAAAATTATATAACCCGATTTTCCAAATGAATGAATTTAGGTACTGTTATTAACCGGTAATTTACTGTCCCATTTAATTTCAATAAGTACATATTTTACTTAGTGCCTACAGAATAATAATAAAATAAAAACAATGTAACTTACATGTGATATGCTAATAATTTTTAAACATTGCATTTATTATTCGTACCTCACTATATTTACACAAATGTACTCTTTAAACCAATTTATTTCAAAATGGAACATTTATAAGTTCACAATATTTTAAAAGTCCATTACGTTGAGATTTCAACAAGTATTTATATCTCCTGGAGATTAAATTCTGTCAGTAAAACATGCTTTACATCTGAAATTAAAGAAGAGTTCAGGAAGTTATTTACTTTAATAAGGCGATAAACATCCGATATAACATACTTTTACGTTGTCCTTTGATATACTTAAGTTCGTCGTAAGATAATATCACGGTAAATGACGGGATTATTCTTCAGCTATTCAAGTTTCTTGTGAGATTATTTATTATGATCGGATACATGGAGCTGATTTAAAGAGCTTTTGAAGAACTTTTGCAGAACATGACAACCAAAAAGGACGTTTTCTTTGGCATTTGCTCGTTATTTTCGATTCCTTTTCTTCAATGAGTATGCTTCTAACATTCTGATTACCTACTTAATCGAATCAAAAACAATTCCTAGCAAACAAAAACTATTAATCATAAGCGACAAGTGACAATGTTACTTCACCAGTAATTCGTACAATCGATCATTGCTAACAAGAAAATCGTAGGCGGCGTATTCAAAAGTCAAGATCACCAAAAATCAAACGCATGTATCCGATCGTTAACAAATATGATCAATGATTGTAAATTATATACTCTGGGAAATAGCTTATTTAATGTAAGCGATCTTTCAAAATGTGCAACAGTTTGCATCGTCGTAAGTACCTAAACTAAAAATAAAATAATTATCCGCTATTTCCCATTGTAGGCTGAGTGTACGAAGCGGACTATAGGATTCTAATACAGGTATTATAATTGTCCATTTGTGCACTAATTATAAATTTGCGTAAAATAGATTATAAAACTAATTAAACGAACATACATACCCACAACAGAATATCCTACAATCTGGCTTAGGTCTAGATATTGTATTGATGAAAAATTTGTTCCATTGTGGAATTCTTAAATTAATAAAAAAATGTTGCTAAAATTAATTTGGTGTGTTGTTTATTTTAGAGTTAAGATCCATATTTAAGTTTTCCTTTATAATCCTAGTATGTATAGAATGGAGTATGCTGCATCTGGGTGTGCATGTGTGCCCTGATATTTTCAGGCTGACGACTGAAACCAACTAAGTTTAGCAGCTCCCTGCAGAAATATACTTAAGTCTTATGTGGTCTAGTACCAATAAAATATCTATAGGAATCCACATCGTACAGACGCCGCCGGCACATCAAGCTACCCGAAACTGTCAGATTTTCCCAATCAACTTTGAACCTTATACTGTAGCGATAAAGTTGAAAATCTATTAAAGAAATCTGACAGATTGTAGTAGCTTGATGTGCTGGCGTCTGTACATTACAGAAACAACACAAGGGTCTGTTCATTTATTCGTAAGACAATATCAACTAATTTCATACGTAAGAAAAAATAAGACTTGAATGAACCCCTCCCCCCTTTGAATCTTACGTAAGATTAGTATCTAGAATGATCTAGACCCCTCCCACCCCCAGCTAAGAAGAAATAAGACATGTTCGGACCCCCCCCCCATATTGTCTTACGTAATAAACGAAAAGCTCCCAACCACTTGAAACGATAGGAGCAGAAATCTGACAAAAATAAGTAAGTACTGTAGGGATACAATGTCATATTAGGGTCCGCTTCCAGTCTAACCGGATGCAGCTGAATACCAGTATTTTACATGGAGTGACTGCCTATCTGACCGCCACAACCCAGTGACTGGGTAATACGATACCCTTTGGTAAGACTGGTTGTCAGACTTTCGACCTACTGACGACCCGTAACGGCTGTCAAAGACCCACGAATGACAGCCGGGACCAACGGTTTAACGTGCTTTCCGAGGCACGGAGGGGTCTTGGTATGTGAAGGTGGTCACCCATCCACGGACCAACCGCAGCAAGCGTCGCTTAACCTGATCGATTGACCCGTGCGGCTGTTATTACTTAGCCACAAGCCCCTCCTAATTTATAATAACAAAATTGGATAAGATAAAAAAAAGACCCGTGCGAGGCAAAAAGGCTCCTATTTCGGCATAATGCTGCAATATTTAAAAAATAAATACCGCAGCGCTGGTATTCTGCACCATAATTGCGTACCTAATTCCTACACTATCAATGATAATCTGAACCATTTCCATTGCTTCATTATGTTTGAAAAGTCTGTCTAACAACGTAAATAATGCTATGAATGTTTATTTATTTATAACAATCTTACCTACACTATCATTACAGATCTATGATCCAATGCGACAGAGTGGCCTTACTAACTAAATCCTAAATCTACACCTTATACCTAGTTAAAAAATACGTTAATCTAAATAACTTATTACATATCGATACCTCCTAAGTATACTGAGTCAACTAACAAATTTAGGTATTTTTATATTTTTATATAAACGTACATGATAAATCGTGATCTTAACGTTTGTGTTAAAAAAAAATAAAAAAGAACAATAATTACCGAGATAATTTCACGTATACAAAATCAATTTCAACATCAGTAAAAATCGTACATTGTAAACTGATCTAAATAACATCGTACCAGTGTACGCGGGGCGTGAGGGGGGACGCATTGATACAAGTTTATTGCGCGGCTCAGTATACGATGAATGGCGGCGAGTGCGCACGCAATTTTAGGTAATAATTCTGTTTCGTAAAGTTACTATTATTCGTATATAATATATCGTGGATGTATCATCACTACATAGTATAAAACAAAGTCGCTTCCCGCTGTCTGTCCCTATGTATGCTTAGATCTTTAAAAGTACGCAACGGATTTTGATGCGGTTTTTTTTAATAGATAGAGTAATTCAAGAGGAAGGTTTATATGTATAATACATGCATAATATGGTAGAGAAACACTGTACATTTTAGAGGTTTCTAATGTGATGTCGTAAATAAACACATTTTTTTGCGCTTACATTGCAAACGCTGGCTTAACCCTACGCGATAGATCAAAATAATGTACTACAGTATTGTACACCATAAAAAGGTCTATAAAAAAGTCCCCGATGGCATATGTCTATCTCTTAGGGATAACCCACAATAACCATTTTTTATCCTATACTTTTTAAGAGAAATAATGGCTCTAAAATTATCAGTGTTTCTCTACTATATTATGCATGTATTATATGCATATAAACCTTCCTCTTGAATCACTCTATCTATTAAAAAAAAACAGCATCAAAATCCGTTGCTTATTTTTAAAGTTCTAAGCATACATAAAGACAGACAGACAGCGGGAAGCGACTTTGTTTTATACTATGTAGTGATAGTGATCAGCATTGCACCCGTGCGAAGCCGGGGCGGGTCGCTAGTGTGTCTGATAATATAGTTGTACATGTTAAATTAATACTTATTAGTAACAGAATGCAATCAAACAGGGCGCGAAAAATTTTAAATTTACATGATGTATATGTTAGCTAGTTCGCAGTTTGTTATAGATATTAGTCATCGCTTTCTAGTAGTGGGTCACACTCAAAATGAAGGCGACAGTATGCACGCTTTAATTGAAAGACAGACGAAAGATAAGATGCTTTATACGCCTGATCAATGGTATACAGCTTTTAGATTTGCCAAATCCGATGAAAAGCCATACAAAGTTACTGAAGTGTCTCAGGAATTCAGGATAAATTAATTAAAGACTTTAAATCAAAGCTAAAACTTATAAACAACTGGACAACTACCAACGATGGATAAAAAAAAAATGCCTTGGAATAAAGTAACGGAAGTACCAGTTAAAGCGGAATATCCATTTAGGCTGTTTTATAAAACGAGTTACCAAGATGATGCTTACAAGTGGATAGATTGTGTAAAGAAACCTAAAGCTACAGGAAATCGAAGAGAGTTAAATATTGATATAGATATTGTAATATTTCTTTAGCTTATCAGTCACCCATTCCTATTGACCAAAATAAGCACAAAGACTTGATGGATCTTTGTAAGACACTGGTAATTCCTAAGGAGTATCCACGGACTAGATTTTTTCTAGTCCGTGGGAGTATCATTTATTTTTTAATAATTTGATTTCAACGAACTCTAATGCAGCTAACAACAGCGATTCTGACTGATCTCTAATTTGTTAAACCTTATATCTTTTGAGCATTAGAAATGCCTAGACTGTTGTGTTATTAATTTCTATTATTTTTATTAATATTGTTTAACGTAAGTTACCATTTTTAGTTCTTATTACTTTTATTGACGTACTGGAGAAGTACCTGTTTTAGTTTTTAATAGTGATTTGTTTACGTTGTAGCTTTTAGTAAAGCTATTATGTTAAAAAGAAATTCCTACTTAATTATGGCGAAAAATACATTGTGATTCTTCAAAATGAGTTGTTTTTGGTTTATGATTCTTGTTCTTCTTCCTAGCTTTTATTAATCCCACATATCGTAAGGTATTACAAAAAAAAAATACTAATAAAAAACCTCGGTAAATTACATTGGTCCAGTATACGTTGAGGTTTCAAATGTTAACATTGCTAAGTACTTTCCTAGTATAATGAGTCAAGTGATATAATTTCAACATTTTATTATTAAGTGAGATAGAAAACCCCGAAAACAAACAAAAGTAAAATTATATTAATAAAATGACAATCATATTTCATGTGATTTTGATGTAAACGATGGATTTTGATGGACAACGTACATGAATATAACTGATAGTTAAACCATTTCACTATTGAGTCCCGCCGGCGTATACCCAGTCATGTACATAAAATGTCATTTAAAAACAAAAATCAGCAAAATCATTTTATACCAAAGGAAGAGCTTACAATTTTTATTAAAAAAACATTTACTTTATTTCGAATTAATTTGATTTCATTAAAATATAAACGATTTGCCTTCAAATCGCTCTCCTATAAAATAACTATAATGTCAGTTGACTCATTATACTTAGGAGGCATCGATATAGTGTAACTTTTGCGAATTTACTCAAGTTGCACCACAATACATCAACCCTCCCGTGAACGTCATTCACCACGCGTAGGCTCTAGTGAGAGGAGTTCTCGCCAGCATGTTGGTCCTGGCCGCAGGTACAGCGAGCAGGGGCGGACGTTGCCGCCTGTTGTTGAATTGTCAAAATGAAACCCATTGCTACTGATAGTGTGTACCGCAATTAACCCGCTGATAAGGGAAATAATTAGGATAAGCCAAAATAATGGACAAGCCCATTCAAAATATAAAAGCGCCATGTACAATGTCAAGCCCAAGATTATCTTCCGGATAACCCATAACGGCTGCTGTCCGTTTACATGTTTTATTCAGATAACACTCATTGTATGCAAATTAGTCCATAAGTACCTACATACATACTTATATATTATAAATAACAACCGCTAAATGTCAGTAACTAGTGACATTTCCCATTTTATGCAATTTAGATCAATTAAGATAGGTAAGCGCCGTTTAGATTTGGACCAGCCGTGCGATTCTGTAACCATCTCACCGTGAAAACTTGGGTGAAGTGAGCGTGGAGTGAGTCGTCAATAGTGTCAATCCCTAGCATCAGCATGACTAACAGCTCACTCTAAGCTCACTTTACCTTAGTTATCATGGTAAGATTTTTCCAGAATCGACCGGCATTTTTTGACATATTTAGTTTAAGATCTCTTGCTTTGCATTAGACTTTAATCTGTGTAAAATTTTATTACTAGCTAACTGAACGACGAGCGCTCTGAGCTACCTTACTTAATTATTACCTTCATGTTATTATTAAAACCTTGTTTCTCATTAAGTGACTATGTAAATCTTTGAGAAATAAATGATATTTTAAACCGTAAATTCTTTATAGTCAGCAGGGGCGTTCCTTTCATTAAAGCCGAAAAGCCCGGCTTTCAGTCAAACGTGAGCCTAACAATAAAAAATTTAAAAAAAATAAAACTACACAAGTAAACTTGTAAATTAACCAACTCAATCATGTCGCAAGAATTGATAAGAATAATAAAAACTGCGCGCCCCGGCCGGCGGCCGCCTGCTATACGTTCGATGCAAGGTTGCCAGGTTTACATACTCGAAGAATAATATTTAAATCCCGCACAGTTTTCATCACGCGCACCGTTGCCAAACCTCTCCAATACCGCTATTGCGAGAACGCAACAATAAACATCGTCCCGTCTCGCTCGCACCAGCTGGCTTCTTATGAGGCTTCTGGACCTGTCACTATTTGTATACAAATGTTCACGTTGTTGATTACATCAGTATGTACTTATTTTCCAAATTGTACTGATTTTTAAGCCGGGCTTCTGATTTTTTATGAATGGAACGTAAAACGAAGCGTGTGTGTGTGTAAATAGTATGAATGAGCGCGTCGCTGTGCAAAGCTCGATCTATGGAATGGAATGATACAATTTCAAATTAGTTCAAGTTCGTTTCGAGCGGTTACTGGTGCATTTTTTGCTTGGACATTTTCTGTGAAATGAAGTGTTGTGATTAGTTTTGCGGTGATTATCTTTGTTTTGAAGTTATTAAAAAGTTTCTTGACATTAAAATGAATTCGGAAACGCTTGCAAATGTGCCTTGTGATGGATTAAAGTATGTGCAATCTTTATTCGGAAAGGTAAATACTTTCAAGTTTTACAGACGAAAATAATAATCTCATTACTTCACCTAAACCTACTTTTTGAGTACCTATTTCTCAGAAATCTAAATTACGTAATAGGCATTTTAGTCGAAAATTGCCTTCAGGGTGCCTTTCCGGAACTTTTAAAGATACCTAGCTCATTTAATTGTGATCATTCCTGCGACAAGTTGTTTCGCGGAACGTGTTAAATAAGTATTCACACATATTTAATTAAGAAATAAGTACTCAAGAACAAGAACGGCTTTCCGAATTATCGAAAATTGCAATAGAAAAACAGCTGTTGGTAGAAATAAAACGTTCACCAAATTTTGACGCCGACTGATTACGCCGTTTTGAGTTAGAATATATAATTTTTATATTTTGTAAAGGCCGCTTAATTAATTGTAAAAATTAAAGCAGGCGCCAGGATCATGTTCTCTAAATGAATTGACAAAAAACGGCTTTTATCAAAGCTACTGAAGGTAAAGTAAATCTGTCTAGTAATTTTTACCATGCCTTCCGTGTGCGTGTGTGTGGTGTTTGTCATCTGTCTGTGATAAAGAAACGAAAATTGAAGAGTTATGGCTGTTCACATTGTGAGTAATTATAATTATAAATATTATCAACATCGTAAACAATGTGTAGTTAGAAATCAATCAATAACTTGTACGCCATCTAGTGGCCAGATTGTAATATTTTGCCTATAGCGACTGTTGCGAGCGAGTGAAATATGAACTAACTCTGAGCTCTGTTGTGCCAATAATGTTAATAGATGGCTCTTATACGTCTTATCATATTTTACACGAAACTGATAATATGAAAATGAAAAAGTTGCGATTTTGTAAACGATTACCAATACTTTGAGTATATAATTTATAATATAAGAAAAAAATGGTGCTATTAAAAACATTTAATTTTAATTGCTAATAGCAAAAACTTACAATTATGAAATAAGAATATTAGTAAGAACTAAAACGAATCAGTCGGTAGGCACAACTTGTGACAGGCGATACGGTAGGTATGTACTTAGTTTTTTTTTTTTAAGTATGTTGGCTTGCCCTAAGTTTAACCACTAGGCACGCCACTGATAGTCAGAGCCGTAACATCCCAGCGCTGATTTGCTGGATTCGTTTTCTCCTCTGCCGATAATTTTTTCTCCTGACAGTTTTATTTTGTTTATATGTATGTATATAAATATGTATCTATCTTTGTATTATTATTCATTCTTGTATTTTATAGTCATATCCTAGCTATTTATCCCTTTGTTGCACCTCCCATATTTTGTCTGGCTGGTAGAAAATGCCTCAGGCATTAAGTCTTCCACTGTACAGTATTTTTTGTTTTACTTGTGCATAAAGTCTTAATAAATATTAAATAAATAAATAAATGTCAGCTACTAAATGCCAAACGATCTCGATCTGCTATAGGTACAGACGCCAGCACATCAAGCTACCCGAAACTGTCAAATTTTCCCAACGAACTCTGAACCTTATGCTTTAGCGATGAAGTTGAAAATCTATTAAAGAAATTTGACAGATTGTAGTAGCTTGATGTGATGGCGTCTGTACAAAGTGGTTTTTCAGCCGGTAGACAACAGGTCAACAGTAGGAATAGCTTTCATTTTGACAGTTCAACAACATCCATTGCGTTATTTAGGTTTCGAACATATAAAGCAATGGAAAATAATTCAGATTTTGATTGACTAGCTGCGATCCCGTAGGAATATTGAGATAAAAAGTATCTTATGTGTTAATCCTGGTTATAAACTATCTGTGTGCTGAATTTCATCCAAATCCGTTAAGCTGTTTGAGTGTGAAGAAGTAACAAACATATAAACACACACACTTACAAAGTTTCGCCTTTATGATATAGTCTGATAGTGTGTTACGTATTTAGGGTGCTGAAAATCGTCAAGCTTCCTCTATTAAAGTCTTTAGCTGAGACCGTCATCATCATCTGCCTACAGCAGTCAACTACTGGACATAGGCGTCTCCGTGTGTGTTGTCTTTGGTCCCTGGCCCTGACATCAAGCTTGAGTACGAGGCTTTTGACTACTTTGTATATTTTGTGTCTCTTTTTTTTAATATTTTTTATTTTTATTTTTTTATAACGTGCGTTTTGTTTGTGCAGAATAAACATTTTTTCTTTCTTTCTTTCTTTCTCCAGTCACATCCCATTCATCTCGATTTTCGGCGACTCTCATCCAGCTGCTACCAGCGACCCTGCAAAAATTGTCGGTCCACCTAGTTTAGTTACGTCACCAGAGATTATATGAAACAATCTAAGTAACTATGTACCCATCAGTCAAGAGCAGATATTAAGTACACCTACATCTGTATCTCAATTCTCACTTGGCATTGTGCCCAGTGCTCTCCGAAATTACCAGGGAGTAATGAGCGAAGGTGGGAGAACACTTTACTTGCTAACATGCCCGGTTTCTATATCACAAGATGAATTGTTACTCTTAGCGATGGAATTAAGTATTAGGTAGTGCCAAGATAACAAAGATTTAACAAACAAAAACGGAAACTAAGAAGAAGCAAAATGCTCACAAAGTTACTGGTGTAGGCATATGAACCTAAAATTAAATTGATATGGTAAAATTAACGAAATATTAGTCAAAGTACAGGCATTACTTTATCTTGTTTATTAAATGTTATTATATATTCAAATAAATTAATGTTATTAATTTATTATTAGTAACAGAAGTATCGCTCCGAAATATGTAGGTAAGCCCCAGGCGTTGGACTAAGCGTCTTCTATGATGGTCCAAATTGCGCAGTAGAGGATTGCGGATTTATTCTCAAGGTTCAACTCCTGTGAATGTTCTTTTGACATTGAGGCTCAAGCATAAATCAATCTCCATGAAACTTGTTTCCCTTTACCTTCATCGTAAATTCGCACCGCGATTCCCATTTAAAGAAGAGTAAACTCGATCACAATGTCTGAAAAAAAAGACAAATAATTTATGTAAAATATTTTGTTAACACGAAAGGTCAAAAGAAATGAACTGGTCGCATTCTTGTACTTACATCGATATACATTTAAGACATTACTCTCAAGGATATCAGCAGTGAAAATAAAACCGTGTTACGATGCGGAAGCTAGTGAAAATGAATACTCAGGAAGTATCGTAAAACATAGCATGATAAGGCTACCATGTTCTCACTACTGGGACACAAGCCTCCTGTCTGTGTGAGGGAATGGGCCTTAATCCACCATACGGGCTCAGTGGAGTCTGGCGGATGTCACATGTCTTCGAGTTTTTGGTTCTAGGACATACCGGTTTAATCACGATGTTTTGAGAGCAGATGAGTCCTGGAGCGGAAATCGCGTATCGGCAAGCGTAATGTGGTGGAAGCTAGATTGACTGACGACTTCAGAAAGGTAGCCGGGACAGACTGGATGCGGAAGGCGGAGGACAGGCTGTTGTGGCCTGAGTTTATGATTGAAAGTGCCTGTCTGGGTTCGAACTTATGAAATACAACTCGTTAGTCGCGGTCGTTTCCAATGGGCCACTACTGCTGGCTGTAGCGATACATATGTGTCGAATAACAAACCTTAATGTATTTGGTCGTTTAAATCAAAGGAGATTTCCTTTGATATTTAGACCAAAATACAATTAGACGCAGCCTTTGTTGAAAACGCTGATGTTTTAACAAGGAAAACAATCATGTTACAGAGAACTGAGGATCCAACAATAGATACAGTATGCTCATTTTACTTCTGACTGCAGCAACCTAACAGGAACCTTAATGTAACGAAACTAAAGATCACAATGATTTTGAAAGACTTGTCCGTGGCAACAACGCAACAGCAACCTTATTTGAATGAGAATAATCACTGTGATTTGGACACTGATGCAAATTCAACGGTAAGATAACTGAAAGGACTGTAGGTCCATCAGTGTCATGATGATTTCTGTCTAAAAGCGTTTTAGAGAAGTAGACCCGTAGTAATTGACCCGTGGTCGTCGACGTGTGTGCCCTCTCACAGAGAGGAGGCCGGTGTCCCAGCGTTATAGGCTAATTATGATTATGATGTATGTGAAAATCGTTTGATCTGGGTTGATGTGATGTGGACAAATTAGGAGATATAATATGTGATATTACAAGAAAAGTATAAATTATGAATAAGCTAGAAGTACGTCACGGATAGGATAATAAACGAAAGTTGATATGGCTGATTAGAGGAAATTTAGAAGTCTTAGTAAAACAAATCGATAGGCGAGAGCCAAAATTGGTCCAATTTTTTGAAAAAATCATTTATTACCCTTAAAAGCTGACCTTAAAAAAATGTAGGACTATTGCAGTATCAATATTACCAGGAAATATTACCAGGATAGTTCAATTAAAAAAAATCCAAATCACAAGTGAAACATGTAGGTAATTACTTTGTAATATTGGTGGGTGTAAATCGATTTTTTTAGCACGTTATAAACTAGAAACATTAAGAATTGGGTCATAAATATTCAGTTAATTTATGTTTTAGTATATCTTAATTACTATCCGTGACATAAATAGGGTTGGCAAAAACACTGAGAAGTTTGCAGTTTCATTGGCATTATTTAGAACATTTTATCCAATGTTTTTGGAACTTCAACGACACCCAAACTATGAATAAAGCAGACATAGCAATGTTACTTAGCCAAATAAAGTTGAGTAAAAGAAAAAATAAAAGCGTTTTCCAATTGCAAAAAATAAGCATTTTTTTTAAATAACTTCATCTGTTAACACAAAATGAATACTAAATTCACTGACTATACTATTTTAATCCATAGAAAAGTCCCTTTCAAAAATCAAAAATCACAAAAATGTAGGTAACTCATTTCTTCTACTAACTACTAATTACGTACTTCATTTATGGAAGATCCGTTTCTCAGTCTTTCGCAGACTGCCTAAAATGTTTATTTCAAATCGTGAGTAACTCAAAAAACTAGGTACCTGACTAGCCCATAAAACTCATTATTTTTTCCTTCTATTGTTCTTTTTCCATAGCTTTCGCCCACTTCACTACTTCTCCCAAATATGGCGACCCTATCTTGTTCGTCATCAGAATCCGGCCTATATCTCAAGTTCGTCAAGTGACCGCGCGTCGGTAGCGGCAGGACGAGCTGTATATAAGCGCGGTCTGGTAAGTAGTCTGCACTCATTCGATCAGTGATAACCTCAGGATCAGCAATGGCAGCCAAGGTAGGTTGTCTCGTATAAAATCGTGTTTTCGGGGTTCAAAAATTGTCATCGGTAATAAAATAAAAAATAATTTGACAAATTCAAGAAATTCAAATTTTACAAACATCTTTAAACTTTTGTGATATTATGGCAATTGAATACAGACTGGAAACACTCAACTACTATACGCAAGGTCGTGGTTTCGATTCCTACCCAGGACAAATGTTTGTGTGATGAGCACGATCATTTGTTCTTTGTTTGGGTGTAATTTATCTATAATATGTATGTATTTAGAATATATATGTATGTTTATCAGTTGTCTAGGACTCATAGCACAAGCTCTGCTTAGTTTGGGACTAGATGACGTTGTGTGAAAGTTGTGGAATATTATTAATTTTATTTATGTGCTCTTTGCAACTCTGGGAATACCTCATCAGATTATTGTACCGGTTTGAAAGATATTTATATTAATATTTAAAAGAATTCTATATGGTTTAAATTAACAAAATTCTTCACGGTTTCAGTTCGTAGTTCTCGCCGCCCTGGTAGCCGTGGCCCACTGCTCAGTGGTGCCAGTGGCGCGAGTAGACGCCGACTACAGCAGCTTCGCGTACGATGTGGCTGACCCCAACACCGGCGACTACAAGAGCCAAGTGGAAACCCGCGTCGGAGGCACCGTGTCCGGCCAGTACTCGCTGCTGGACGCCGACGGCACCAAGCGCACCGTCGACTACTCCGCCGATGACGTCAACGGGTTCAACGCTGTTGTCCGTAAAGATGCCGCTGTTGTCTCCACCCCCGTTGTTGCCGCCGCTCCCGCTGTCATTGCCGCTCGCACTGTTGTCGCTCCTTCCGTATACACCGCTCATGCCGCACCCGCGGTTGTAGCGGCCGCTCCCGCTGTCGTGGCCGCTCGCACTGTTGTCGCTCCTTCCGTATACGCCGCTCAAGCCGCTCCTACTTTCTACGCCGCTCACTCCGCTCCCGCTGTCTACGCCGCACCCTCAGTCTACTCTTATGGAGCTCCCTCTGTTTACGCTTACGGTGCGCCTTCCGTGTACTCCGCCCCTCTCACTTACGCCACTAAGTGGTAAAACAATGACGAATGTATATTGTAATGGTGCTCTTTGTATATAATGTATTTTTAAGTAAAAAGTGAAACTACCTAATCTTGTTGTTCTGAATTTACAATACCTGAAATCATATGGCAGTATTACATTTTCATTTTTTCATTGATTCGAATGCAACTACATATTTCAATATGTATTTCAGAGAAAAAAATATCACAAAGTGAACAATTTTTTACACGTTTACAATAATACCAAAACACCTGTCTCCCGAAAAGCACTAACTGCTCATTCTGATTGAAACAAGGTGATTGGAAGGTTATAAGGTGGCTAACACCGTCCACTCGGTAGCTACATTTTTAAAGTCCTGAATCTATAAAGCATGATGAAATAATAATAATAATAATAATATTCGACAACTTTCACACAACGCCATGTCAACGAAATGTCATGTTAATATTTTTTTAGTTCAATAACAAATCGCTATGACAGCATACAATTCCGTACTGGTAATTAATCTGCCTAGCCTTTTCCCAACTGTGTTGGGGTCGGCTTTTAGTCTAACTGGATGTAGCAGAACACCAGTACTTTACATGGAGCGACTGCCTATCTGACTTCGGCAACCCAGTTACTGGGGTAACACGATACCTCTTGGTAAGACTGGTTGTCAGACATTCGGGCTTCTGACGACCCGTAACGACAGTCATATATCCAAGAATGACAGCGTGTACTGTAATGTATTCATCGAATATTGAAGAAACAGCTACCGTACAAAATTTGGTTTAATAAAACTCTCAACAGATTAAAAAGATCATCCTACTGTCATTAAAGAGTACGTAAGTATTTATTATGTAATTAGTAGTCATGCAGTTACGAGGAAATAAGGACTTGTTCTGCTGTGAATGACTGAGTTCTAGGACCAAGTTGTCAACAATCGATTCTTTCTGCCTTTTTTTCTTTTTGCTCGGCTTCTAGAGGTTGCAGCGTGATGTTAATATAACCTTATAACCTTTCTCAAGAACTAGGCTATCAAATACAAAAAGGATTTATCAATTCGTAGTTCCAGAGATTAGCGCGTTTTAACAAACAAACAACTCTTCAGCTTCAGTAGACGCATGGGATTATAATGCTATATTATAAGAAATATCAATATTCGGTTTTTGGTAAAGATCTGAACACGTTTCCTTCAAAATAATACCACAAAACTGTTTTACTGGATGCGAAAAGCTTAGTAAAATAGCGTGTGATGAGATGTTTGTCCAGCTTTTGAGTGCGGCTTGCTCTTCTTATCCAATGTACAGACGCCAGCACATCAAGTTACCCGAAACTGTCAGATTTTCCCAATCAACTTTGAACCTTATGCTTTAACTATAAAGTTTGATTATCTATTAAAGAAATCTGACAGATTGTAGTAGCTTGATGAGCTGGCGTCTGTACCTAGAATGAGCTTCAAAATCTAAAAGGTAGGACACGATTTGCTTACCAATCGTTGACAATGGTACTGCGTCACTGCACGGACTTTTGACTTTTTTATCACTGTCCCCAATATAAATACTTCCATGACATAGGTATGATGGCAGTAGTAAAAGTGGGAACACAAACAATTCAGTCCTCAATATTTTTGACAAGTGCTGATAACAATTTCAGACGTCTTCCTAATCATATCACAACCCACATCACAAAATTGGACCACTTCACTGTTCGCAGGTGGAGCAGAGCCCTAACGGAATGGTTGCTGAGAAACGGTAGAAGGATCATTGCCACCTGGCTATTGTAGACGACATACAGAAGATCTCAAGGAAGACCTGTTTGAGACTCGCACAGACCAGGGAAGCATGAGACAAAAGGCAGTAGGCCTATATTCAGCAGTGGGCTGCCACTGATGATGATGATTCAAAATCATAGCAATGCTTACCATAACTGATATTGATCTAAAGCAGGGCTCTGAACCGGTTTAAAAAGAGCGGTTAATTTCGATGAAATACCGGTAAATATATCGTTCCCTCATTAACCGGTTAAACAAATGAACTGTTCATATGTAACCCAAATGACAAAGGTTACCGGTTACATAAGCACAAACGGTTTTGACACCCAAATTAACCGGTTAATTCCGTAAGTCGTAAATATTTTTCGTCTACTTTTTTAACACTTCCAACAAGTTATAGTGACATTAGTACATTTAGTACCCCAGAAAACATTAGGAAAAAAAATGTTTGATCTGAGGACGTCAAATACAACCGGAGAACTTAAATGGTGCGGGTAGATTCATGTTGCGACTTGCTTAGTTAGGGGGCGGGGGGTGTTTAACCGGTTAATTTTCACTTTCAAAACCAAAATTCATGAAAAACCGGTTTCCCGCAAAAACCGGTAAAAACCGGTAAAGTGCAAACCTTAACCTAAATCGATTTCGGTTTGGGGTCAATGACCGTAACCGGTTAAGAATTTCAACCGGTTTCCGAGCCCTGATCTAAAGTAATATCTGTTTCTTTTTAAGGGAGAAAAAAAACTCCACTTTCTTTCTTCTTATTTCATCGATTTGGCAAAAAGCATGTTCAATTAATTGATTTCGTGGTTGAAATATAATATAAGCTGGGGTAGTGTTGCTGACTGCCTCGGTAGTTTTTAGCTTTGTGAACTACGAAGTACTCTGGGATAAAGTCAAACTCAAAGATGAAGTTAGATGCCCATTCCGAAGCGTAGTAAGTACCTGTGTAGAAGAACGGGTAAAAAGCTCCACGGACATTATTTTAAATCAAAATATGGTTACAAAATATTGTTTACATAATTCATGTTGAAATTATACATGTGACGACGATGTAGAACGTTAAAAGCGTCCGCAATTAAAAGGAAAAAAATAATTCAAATATTACATTAAAAGAAGCCGTGGCAGCTAAGAGAAGACCAGTCCCTACTGACCATTAGATTATTAGCACTGACTTACACTTATTGATTAGCACCAATCAGCTCAATCAATAAGGGAGCTAAATTATATTCTACTTTTCTCTGTGGCAATGGTGCCGATGTCGACAATTCTGCCAATGTGTAACGTGATATGGGAAAACGTGCGAAGAGAAAAAGAAAAACTGAAATTCTAAAGCCAAATCCAGTTAATCCATAAATAGTTGTATTTAATGTGAAACTTGTTCAGTTGGTACAATACAAAAAAAGGAGCTAAATGATCCCACACTACGCCGCCATCAGCGAGACATTAGAGTGAGCAAGACATAATTTTAGCTGCCAGGACACATTCAAGTCAATTCAATTTATTAATTTCTTTAATAAAAACAGAATGAAACATGAAATAGAAAAAAATAACAATACTCATAAACCCCTCTCACAGTACTTCTGACATACCGATAAAATCTTCGTCCATTCGTCCGCGAACAGATCGTTTGTTGGATTAGAGTCCAAGAGAACGTTAAGTGCGGCTAGAGTCCGTGGTACTGGGGACTTGGTACACGCAACGCCGAGATATGGAGGCACAGCAAACAGCCTATGGTTTCTGCCGCGGCAGTAATTGTCTGGGACAAAGAAGCGAGCCAGCACAGCATGTAGATACGGCGCGTCATTAGTACCATGAAACGTTTTACAGGCTATCGTGAGGTGGTCTTTTGCTCGCCTTAACCTCTAACAAGTTATATCGGAGGCATCCGAGGCATCCGTTAAATACGTTCTCGGTAAATACCTAGTCGCTTTATAGTAAATGGTCGCGATATTGATGAAGACATGACAGTATTATATATACAACGTGTAACGTTAAATGCGCAAAACCTGAAAATAGTTTGATCAGAATCACGAGCAGAATTAATTGAACCACTTTTTAATATAGGTCAGATTTTTCAAAAAATCTTCATTAAAAACGTTGCCGTGTCTATTTATTAATAGGTCAAGCAAGCTAATGTCAGCGCGGCGCAGCGGCCCGGTGACGACTCCTCCCTCGATAAAGCGTCATTGCAGACGCAAGAAACGATCAGAATGGCCAGTAAAACTAAAACAGCACATAAAACCTTTACAATTTTTTAATGACTTGTTTTCTCTCTGAAATAGGTCAATTGAATTAAAAATCAGTTGGGGTGTCGGAGGTTTTGCGCATTTAACGTTACACGTTGTAAGTCGAATTCAAGTCAGAAATGAAGTTGGTCATTTGGCCGGTCACTGAGTACCTATTAATTATAATAAGCTTAATTTAAAAGTAGTGGTATATAGGTCAATAGCTTTAATAAATTGCTTGATATAAATGTAATTTTATTATTGTCCTGTCGACTTTTTGTTAGTCAGACGAAAGCTTTTTGACTGACTATTTTGAAAGACTTTTTGTTAGAAAGACGACCTGCATTAATTGAAATATACACATTCTATCCTTACAAATTAATCACGGATATCATTATTTTTTTATGCACGCATCAACAGAAAATATTATTACAATATCTACGACGAGTATTGTACATACGTCTGGCCTAAAGGTCGGTCAATCACAGCAGTTCAAAGAAATCGCTGGAACCTGTTATACCACTTACACTGAATAAGTACATAATAATTGCATCTGTCGTCATAACTATTCGATATCCGGCAGCTGAACTTTGTTTTACTTATAAATTTAACTACATCAATCACTGCGCTGTAATTATTTATTTCAGAGTAATAACCACTAATATTTATCAAAGTAAATGCCATCAGCGATTAGTTCTTAATTCTAATTTATTATTGGACCTTTTATTAGTCAATGTGCAGCGACCTGCGATAGTACCTTGATATCTAATCAGTCACAAAATAACTAAATCACCATTTATCTCAATTCGATTACAGCTCACAAAATGGCAAGTTTAATTTGAATGATAATTACCTGTTCAATGTTCAGTTATTATGAATCTAGTGCTCTTAATTCTAGTTGCTAAGATTATTATTTATATTAAGTTTAGCGTTCATCAGATAAGAACAGAATATTTTTTCAGGCGTATTGGAAAAAATCAAAACAACGTAATTAGGTAGTTTCACTTTTTATTTTAAAATAATATACATTATATACAAAGAGCACCATTACAATATACACGCGTCATTGTTTTACCACTTAGTGGCGTATGTGAGGGGAGCGGAGTATACGGAGGGAGCACCGTAGGCGTAGACCGAAGGAGCTCCATAGGAGTAAACAGAGGGTGAAGCGTAGACAGCGGGAGCGGAGTGAGCGGCGTAGAAGGCGGGAGCGGCTTGAGCGGCGTATACGGAAGGAGCGACAACAGTGCGAGCGGCCACGACAGCCGGAGCGGCAGCTACAACCGCGGGTGCGGCATGAGCGGTGTATACGGAAGGAGCGACAACAGTGCGAGCGGCAATGACAGCGGGAGCGGCGGCAACAACGGGGGTGGAGACAACAGCGGCATCTTTACGGACAACAGCGTTGAACCCGTTGACGTCATCGGCGGAGTAGTCGACGGTGCGCTTGGTGCCGTCGGCGTCCAGCAGCGAGTACTGGCCGGACACGGTGCCTCCGACGCGGGTTTCCACTTGGCTCTTGTAGTCTCCGGTGTTGGGGTCGGCCACATCGTACGCGAAGCTGCTGTAGTCGGCGTCTACTCGCGCCACTGGCACCACTGAGCAGTGGGCCAAAGCCACCAGGGCGGCGAGAACTACGAACTGGAAATACAAATGAATTTGGCTTAAAAACATGAACAAAAAATTTAAAGAGCTTCCTTTTGGCAGCAGTCTATCCATAATATAAGAAAACAAAAAATATAATGATCAGTTTACTGATTCTTTGCATGATGAATACAATATGGCAAGGATACACTTTTACAAAAAAGTTAAACGTCTTGGATGAATATATTAATTCGAAGAAAATATTTTTTTGCAATGAATTTCCGAACACCAAAAATACGAGACCTACCTTGGCTGCCATTGTTGATCCTGAGGTTATCACTGATCGAATGAGTGCAGACTACTTACCAGATCTCGTTTATATACAGCTCGTCCTGCCGCTACCGACGCGCGGTCACTTGACGAACTTGAGATATAGGCCGGATTCTGATGACGCGCCAGACTTATGGTAATTGGAACAAGTTTTGGGTGCGGTAGATGAAATGATAGGTGCAACGATCAATCACGTATTCGGTAGCTAATCTTTAATTGCTGTTAGTGTAACTAAATAACAATAAATGTGAATTGGTTCGGTGTTAACTTTAAATATGTAAATCGACTATCGAGCTTTCAGAAAGTTCTTAATCAAGTTTTGAAATTAAGGTATCGACTGAACCAAATATGTTTTAGGTACATATACAACATGTAACGTTAAATGCGCAAAACCTCAGACACCCCAACTGATTTTTAATTCAATTGACCTATTTTAGAGAAAAAATAAGTTATTAAAAAAATTGTAAAGGTTTTATGTGCTGTTTTAGTTTTACTGGCCATTCTGATCGTTTCTTGCGTCTGCGACAAAGCTTTATCGGAGTCGTCACCGGGCTGCTGCGCCGCGCTGACATTGGCTTGCTTGACCTATTAATAAATAGACACGGCAACGTTTTTAATGAAGATTTTTTTAAAAATGTGACCTATATTAAAAAGTGGTTAAATTAATTCTGCTCGTTATTCTGATCAAACTATTTTCAGGTTTTGCGCATTTAACGTTACACGTTGTATATAATTGATCTCTTACGGCATAGATAATGGCATTTTTTCTATTGCCTATGTTGATATTAAACTCAATTGGTTCGTGGTTTCCACCTTATCCAAAGCTTTCCTTATGCTTTGTGAATCGATAAAAAATAACGTGTCTCCTCTTTCTATCTTTTATTGGATTACTTAGTAGAAAACTGACAAGACGTAAAAACAAATGACGTTCAACAGAATAAATCGAGGTGATTGCATAATTATACGCAAGGAAGTTCGTTCAGCTGTTCGAGTAACAACCTTCACGCGTGGGGTATTGGACGGAAACTTGTTGGTGACATTATGATGTCGCGTCGTTCATTGATACCGGATATTATGACAAGTCTAAATAACTTGCAACTTAGCTGTGGAATCATTTAAATAGATTATATTGTTATGTTTTGAAGGAGTAGACAAGTGTTATCTTTTAATAACCGACCTACCACTGGTAGCTCAGTTTCATGATCAGTCCAATTTATATTTGTAGTGAAGAATAACTTGTAGATAAATTTTTATGAGTGCACCTACTACTGTTTGTCTCTGCATCACCCAAAGGTTGACTTGTAGAAAATGCCTAAGGCATTAAGTCCGCCTCTGTACACTTTTGCTTTTACTTTAATTTACTTAATAAATAAATAAATAACGGACTAAGCATTCAACCAATCAATGAACACACCTGTAGTAGTTCGCTGCTGGACGTAGGCTCTCCCATGCTGCGTCACAAATCCCTGTCCTCCGCCTTCCGTATGCAATATTCATCCCAGCCACATTCTTAAGGTCGTCGGTTCATCTAGCTGGAGGGCGTCCCACGCTACGCTTGCCGATCCGCGGTTTCAACTCCAAACAATAGGTAGGAGTAATAGGTGGGAGGGTTCGATCGAGGGGTGTCCCTCGTATCAAAGCTAAAGTAGAATTTATGAAAATTCATCCCCCAAAGGCTACAGCGGTTAAAATAGGGGATGAATGCTTGTATGGAAGTCCGTCATTTTTTAAATTAGCAATGTATAAGTTAGTTCTAGCATCGTTTTATGGTAAGGGGGATTCAAAGTTTTTATGAACGTTCGTTTTAAAAAAAAGTTAGAAACCTAATAATTGACTTATACGCTTCTCAAATAAATGTTAGTCGTATCATTGTTTTGATAACTCATCCCCAAAGCCTCCTAAAGAAGAGAAACCGCCGATGGAAATCCAATCGGGCACATGACTTCCTTTGAAATAATGTTTGTTTACTGACACCAACATAAATACATGGAATTATTTCGGGGCGACACGCGGAAGCGTATTAGATATGCAGTAATACTCTTGAATCGAAATACACGTGCACTTGCAATAAAAGAAAACAAATAAAAATAAAATAAAAAAATAATAAAACAACAAAATACACTGCGGTCATCGCGAGGTGCGCGGGAGTGGGTCCTGTCGGCGCATCCGCGACGATACAAATAAAAGGGGTAGTCTAGCGCGCGGGGCGAGCGTGTCGTTTTCGGCCAGAGTGGCATGTGTTTTGCTACGTCACTTTATCGTTTGTAATAATAATGAATTGAATGAATGAATGATTATGACATAGAATGACGACAAAAATGATATATTACTTTTAGATATTTGGGACAAGAATCGAATATCGAATATCCTCCTCTCATACATAACCTAACCTGATCTATAAATATAAAAAAAAAGTAATAAAGTCAGAACTATACATTTCATATGTTTGAATTTAAATATTAAATTGCAAATGTGATGAGGAACGATTCTGATGCCGAAAATATAGTTTTTTGAATTTTCGTCCGTTTATCTGTATGTTAAGCTACGCTTGACGCGGTTGGTCCGTGGATGGATGGCCATATTCACATACCCAGACCCCTCCGTGCCTCGGAAAGCACGTTAAGCCGTTGGTCCCGGCTGTCATTCGTGGATCTTTGATAGTCGTTACGGGTCGTCAGTAGCCCGAAAGTCTGACAACCAGTCTTAACAAGGGGTATCGTAGGCGTATCGTAACTGGGTTGTGGAGGTCAGATAGAGGCAGTCGCTCCATGTAAAATACTGGTATTCAGCTGCATCCAGTTAGACTGGAAGCCGACCCCAACATAGTTGGGAAAAGGCTAGGCAGATGATGATTATCTGTTTGTCTGGATGTATGTTCCGGATCGGCACAAAACGGCTGAGCTTATTTGGATAAAATTTGGCACACAGATAATTAATAACTTGTATTAACACATAGGGTACTTATAAGTCAGTGTAGCAGTGGTACGGTTTCAGTAGTACATTCCGTGAGATATTTCCCGACATCTACGCTTCTTTTTAAAGCTGAATTGGAGAATTGGAAGTTCACACGATTCCCGGAAACAGGGCACAAAAGATATCCGTGTCGAAGAGGACATCTTTTAGACACGTAAAAGATAAGGCAGTCCCCATACGAGGTGACAAGGGACTAACGATGTGTCAGTACGGGTGTTTGCAAATTGATAAATGTAAGTAAAAGTTGTAAGTACTTGCCCTGTTTTTTCTATTTTGTTTCTTGTTTATTTACCTTTGCTTTGAGCTTTGTAAAGTATTTAAAACATTATAAATTATAATTCGTCGTAATTTATAGTGGCGTTAAGAAGAAAATAAAGTTAAAAAAATGTCTTTGATTTCCGTTCTTCGGTATAAATACCGAGATTCGAGTTAATCGCACCGCTCGTTAAAAATCTTCCATACAAACTTTGTCACCCCCTTATATCACCATTTGGTGGGGTGGTTTAAAAAAATAAAGATAACCTAACCCTTATATTTACTTAGAAATGTATTCGTGCCATGTTTCAAGTTTATTAACTCAAGCAATAAGATTTTTCATACAAACGAAATTCCCAAAATCCCTTCTTAGTGCTCGTCTGCATTTAAAAAAAAAACCTTGTGCAAAATTTTGTACCACTATTTAGTTGCAATGTGGCTAATTCGTTATGAACTACATATTAGACCACGACTGATGACAAAAATTCCTGTGAGTGTCCCAAAATAAAAAAAGTTATTTTTTTTTAAAGTTCCTAATTTTTTTTTAAATTACTTTTTAACAAATCAGTAGGAGTAACTAAGGACGGAAGACTCGTGGCTAAGTAATAAAAGCCACTCTGTAGAGATCACCGTACAAGTTTTCACCAGGAATTTTGGAAATTGCAAAAATTCTGCAGATGAACTAAGTTTGGATCGACAGTTAATTTCACTGTGTATGAGCATCATTGAAGTATATACAAAAATTGAAGTACATAAAATACATAATGCATGCTTGTATAACATGTCGGCTTTAAAGGAAGTCCTTTAACAGACCAGCAGCCTAGACAAACTGCCAGTGACTCATTTAATTACAGAAGGTATCGCAATTATGGTGTGTGTCTATATAAAGTTGCTCCATTTACAAAAATATTATTTTTCCTTCCTTCTTTAGTGTGCTTACGCACAGCTGTTTTGGTATACGGCTTTATTTCGCAGAGTTTTGTGTTGTCAGGAATTCTGCAAATTAATTTAGAAGTGAACTAAATAGACAAGTTTGCATTTTAGAAGAACAGAAGTCTTTCATCCCAAATTCAGATTTGGTTTTATCCAGAACATTGAGGTAGATTTTTTATAAAATACATTTTTTATAATAATTATACTCAAGGTCATGCTATTGTGACAAATACTCGAAATTCATTTCACGTCCGTTCCAATGTAGGTAAGACGTGATATTATTCGGAATGAATTCAAACAACCAAGTAGTTTAAAAATATTCGTTTTATTTTATTACATACACGTATGTACAATCTAGTAACAATATTTACATGTCGTTCAAAAATGAAACACGTCGTGGTCTATCGCTATGGAGCCATAAAAGGCTATCGAGTTTACCAGTACGAAACAGGAGCGGAGTAGGCGGCGTAGGTCAGAGGAGATCCGTAGTAGGCGGGACCATAGGAGTGAGAATATACTCCGGGGGCAGCAACGGCGCGGGCGGCGTATACGGAGGGTCCAACTACGGTACGGGCGCCGGTCGTGTAACCAGTGGTGTACGCAACAGGGTGACCAGCGGAGTATGCAACAGGCGTACCAGAGGTGTAGGCAACAGGCGTACCAGAGGTGTAGGCAACAGGCGTACCAGCGGTGTAAGCCAAACGGGCACCAGTGGTGTATGCAACGGGAGCAGACACGGTGCGGGTGGCTACAACGGGAGCAGACGCAGCGTAGACAGTAGGAGCGGCAACAGTACGGGCAGCGTAGTATGCTGGGACAGCGGCATAGGTACGCGCGGCAACTACGGCAGGGGCTGCGACAGTTCGGGCGGCAACAACCGCGGGCGCGGCAGCTACAACAGGGGCAGAGACAACAGGGGCAGAGACAACAGCGGCATCTTTACGGACAACAGCGTTGAACCCGTTGACGTCATCGGCGGAGTAGTCGACGGTGCGCTTCGTGCCGTCGGCGTCCAGCAGCGAGTACTGGCCGGACACGGTGCCTCCGACGCGGGTTTCCACCTGGCTCTTGTAGTCGCCGGTGTTGGGGTCGGCCACATCGTACGCGAAGTGGGTGTAGTCCGTGTCTACTGGCGCCACTGGTACCACTGAGCATTGAGCTGCGGCCACAAGGGCGAGTACTACGACGAACTGTAAGAAAACAATAAACCAGCGTTAGTATAGGTTTCAAAGAAAATTGCTTTGAACTTTTGGCCCAAGAGATGAAAACTGCCATATAAATGCTAAAAGTCACGTTTTAAAATTGCATGGATGTGAAAGTGAATAATGATTTATCATGTCATCAAGACTCTGAAGAGATTAGAGAATAATAAAATATGTTTATTCAATAATTGTTTACAATGATACACATATAGGCTATAAGATATGTGTATCATTGTAAACAGATTGAGGTTGTGTGGCATAAAATCTTATAATAAACAAAGGAAACGTATTGTTAGTTAGATTTGGAACAATAACAACGAGTAGCAGTCAGTAGTACCTATTGCAACAATTTAGGTTAAATTAGACACATTTTTTTTAAGGAGGAAAATTTGATGATTATAATGATAAAAAATAAAAAAAAACTAGAGCAAATAAAACTAATTGGATTTAAAAAAAAAATGTGATTATCGTTCCCTTCCTAATAACTAACACGGATCAAAATGATCTTATTTAAATCTGAACACTGTTTTCCACTTCACTAGATAATAATAATCACCTTGGCTGCCATTGCGATAGACTGAGGATTTCCACTCGAAGACTGGTACTTGCTCAGATCGCTAGGAGCTTTTATATGAGCTTCGAACGCGAGGGCGTGGCGGACGACTATGATTACTTGTTGATCTTTAAAAATTACGTGAAGTACATTTTTTTAGGCTTGTGCGGGTTCTGTAGGTGTTTACTGTTTGTCTTCATCTTATTTTAAATACTGCAGTGCAATTCTGTAACCATCTCACCGTGAACTTAGAAGAAGTGAGCGGGAAGTGAGCTGTCAGTGTCATCCCATCTGATACTAGGGATTACAAACATAATCGAGATTTTAATAATATTTTTATGCTAACTCTGTTGATCATTTTATATAATTTCAAAGATAGTATTTTAACTGTCGAAACATTACTATTTTGTGGGGTTTTCATCTAAGAAAAACAAACTAGTGCTTATATAAGGACTAGTCTAGGAAAAAGAAAAAGATAAAGAAATAAAATTGACATTCTGAATAAATTTCTGTTTTGCTATTTTATTTCAAAACCCCACAAAATAATAATGTTTTGACAACTAAAATACTAGTTTTGAAATGATATAAATTGATCAATAGAATTAGCATAAAAAATATGATTAAAATCTCGATTATTAATGTAAATGTTTGCTTAGTCAATCCCTAGTATCAGTGGGATGACACTGACAGATCACTCTACGCAAGTTTTCACGGTGAGATTTTTACAGAATCGAAAATCTGATAAATTTTTCTAGTTATAATTTATAAAATTATACTAACTAAAGAGCTTGAATCTGTTTTATATTTTTTAAGTTATTTTAATTTACTTTTCCCTTTACCTTTTTCTTTTTCGGTTTATTCCCTGAAACGTCTCCGAACCCAAGTGGGAAGATATAAGTCAAACCTCGTAAGGTGAGGCTACCTCGACGGAATAACATCAGGGAGTGGATGTGGAGCTTTGTCACTAACTATGTTCCACCTTCTCTCCTGCCTTTTGTGCCCCAAAACATGTAGCCTAAGTGACTTCTACGCTGCCATCTACCGCCGTGTAAGTGGCGAAGTTTTGGGAAAAATAACCTCACTTTTTGTGAAACAGGGCTTTTTCATTGCGTGTTAATAAACGTGGGATAGTTATTACGAGAAGCTTAAAAACTGCAATTGTTATTTGTTTAGTAAAATGATGATAATTCTAAAACCCGCGAGTTTTGATACAAGAATATGTTTCATGTTTTCCTTATTTGGTAAGGACCAGTAAGTGCGTTCTTATAATATTGTAGTATCAATAGTTTTTCCTTTATTTATAACATTCAATTCCGATCATAGTGTCATTTCTATTAACATATACTGTCCCACAGCAGAGCAAAGGCACCCCTCAAACTGTTTCAAGAATTCTTTCCCGCATCACCTCGAACTAGCACTCGCAGTAAGCGTAAATTGTTGTCATATTTTCAGTTAATCCCCATCACTTCAGACGAAAATTCCACTGCTAGACGAAGGCCGTGGATGCGTGAGGCCTTCGTCCAGCAGTGAAATTTTCGTTACAATTAACAATTCTTCTCGAAATTACGACACATTAAATGGTATTACAATGTCGATGTGTCCTCTACGGAACCCCAAACACGTACGACAAGCGTCTTTATGATGCCGACGGATCCGGAAGGGCAAGGTCACTGATGAGAATTTGTACTGACGTCGAAGAAATGGTCCGCGCATCAAAGGTTGCATCTCAGGGCACGCCTCATTGCGTATGTTAATTTGTTTTGGTCACTTTTTTCTTTTTGTTCGTTGCCAGTTTGTTTCTTTTTCGTTCTGATTTGGACTTTCTTAATAGGCTTTTGTTTTAATTTGTGGATGATATTATGTTGAGATAGTTTTTACGAGGAAATTAATGTGCGCATAGTGCACTTGACTGTTTATGGTAAACGAGACGGAAATGAAGTCGGTGACAGTGTTAATTTATTAGACGTAGATCATGCATGTGTCACAATATGTTCATTGCAACTGCAATAAAAAAAATCTCATAAAGCAGCATTTTTTTTCTTTCTGCAATGTGGTGTCTCATAGTTTCTGTAGCGAGATTTTTCTTTTAGGAATACGGCCACGAAATTTGGACTGTGCCGTCGCTCGAGCAGTCAGGTTCAAAGGGATGGCACGCGATATGCGTGCCATAATGAGAGGACTTGAGGTCGTGGTATCAGACGCACTTGGCGATGGGGCCCGCTAGGAATGGCGGGCTGATACAAGTGGGGTGTGCGGTGAATGTACAGACACCAGCACATCAAGCTACTACAATCTGTCAGATTTCTTTAATAGATTTTCAACTTTAGCGCTAAATCATAAGGTTTAAAGTTGATTGGGAAAATCTGACAGTTTCGGGTAGCTTGATGGCGTCTGTACAAGTATCTCCCGGGCCCCCAACTCATGGTACTGGAAGGAACAGTGTGGTTTTAGTCGGTAGGGGTCTGGCATAGCCGTCCGTTCTTCCTAGACGGAGGGTATCCATAAGGATTTCCCCAGAAAAAAAGGAATACCTAGTATAAAATTAAGAAATCTTAGTTGGTATTGTGTCTTATACTGTTCTCTTTTTTCTGTATAGTTGAGCTACGAGTACTTAAGTGATTTTTTTAATGAAAAGAGGGATTGAACAGTAGTATAAATAGCGTGGAAACAAGATCTTTATCATAATGCGTTTGCTCTACATTCGCACTTCAAGGTAATCTCCGATGTTTACATTTGCATGCAACTTAAACTTTCTTGTTTGAAGTTAAAATTGTAGTTTGTTTAATATTTAATACATTAATGTTTTTTTGTCAATTATAATCCTTCTGCTGTATTTTCTGAACCTTTCTCTTCATCAGGATTTTGCTCTATTAATTACTATCTTGTTTTTGGCATTTTAATTTTATGAGGTTCCGACTTAACTTTGCGGTCGATATACTGGTATTTTCAATTCAAAAATAACTGTTATTACATCTATTTAATTATATATATTTTATATTCATTGTCTATTGAAACAGTATACAAGTGCATGTGTGATCAAAATTTTAACAAGTGTAATATTTTTAACAACATGTTCTATGTGGTACGAATTTAAAGTTTACTTCTGTTGTAGCAATTTTGAACTATCCGATAAAGATACAAGATATATTGTCGAATAACACAATCACAATTTTTGCAATTTGTTACTTATTTTTTGCAAAAGTAAATTCAAAACTGGTCAACCAGGAAATACTTACTTATGAAAATGTTACATTTGAAATGAGTAATATCTCACTATTTAATGTAATTAACATTGGGTTTATTATCCCTCTTGTATTTAGAGTTTTATAGTTTATTACTTAATGGGTTTTCAATACCAGTGATAAAAAAAAATAATTGAGTGGCTTGGAATTTATTGCATTAATGTTGATCATGGACAATGATCCCAAATAAAGCCTACCAAAATATATATGGTGTAAGGTTTTCTCCAAACCTGGTGTAGAGCCAGTGAAAAGGGACGATTTGTTTTTTTTTTTCCTGGATACCAGATTGTCTACTGCTTTGCGAGTCACAAGATAGTGCAAACTCCAACCTAGCTGCGGAGTAATCCTGCATTTAGAGTACCGCGCGGCGTCGGCTGCTGAACTTCGTGACCCCTTTCGTCTGTGTCCAGGAAACATCGATCAAAACCATTTTTTTTTTCGTTTTAACAATTTAGCTAATGTATTTTGTAATCAACTCTATCTAAAATCTGTTCTAACGAACCTAAAACCCGATTGCAATCTGATAAAAGATTCGCGATATTCTTTTTAAAATTAGATTCTAAAAAATCATTCAGGAATCGTTAAACTCTTCTAATTTTTCTTCTTTTCCTAATATTTAAAATAACCAATTGCTATTGTCAAGCCGTGTACCACGTTTTTTATATTTTTTACACATTTTGTGTTACACAATTATACGCATTATATTTAATGTGGTGTTTATTTTTTTTATACAGTAGGTACATTATTTTTTTTTCTTAACAAATAAATGGTATGATTATGACATTAGCAAGTTTTTTAAAGAAATTAATGCTTAAATGGGTGCTCCCAGCAGCTCGTATAAAAGAATCCCACATAAAAACATGCATAGAACCTTAAAGTTACACGTGAAAAACATAATCCTGTCTTTGTTGTCGTGCAGTCGGGTAAAAAAAAAAATATATATTTCGAACGATATAATTAACTCGATTCATATTTTTTTTACATTTTCAATGAAAATTAATTTTATAACACATTTAATTTAGAATTAAGATCAATCTTTGCCATAAGAGATCATCGTTCCACCCTTAAATTAACACTTGAACAACAAAAAAAAACTATCACAATACAAAAACAGTTCCAGAAAAACATAGCCAAGTTATGTGTCTGCCTATTAATTTTGACATAATAATATAACAGATTTACCATCCCAAATTGCTGGTGCTGTAACTTAGTCCATTGGCACCGTGAGCTCCATAACCACTCGCTACTGGGCTTGCGCCATAACCAGCATAGCCGGATGCTCCGTAACCACCATAAGTTTGGGGCCAGCCATTAGCGCCATAAGCTCCATTGCCGCCATTAGTTATTGGCCATACTTTAGCGCCAACATTGATAGGCCAGGCGTTAACACCAGCAGTGGAAGGCCAGTCGTTAGCACCAATATTGCTGGGCCAAGCGTTAGCAGCACCACTGCTAGGCCAACCGTTAACACCTGTGCTGCTGGGCCATCCATTAGCTGTAGCACCATAGATTCCGTTTGCACCAGTAGTCGTGGGCCATCCATTAGCTCCATAGATTCCGCTGGCGCCATAGCTGCTGCTGGGCCATCCGTTGGCACCGTATGCACCAGTTGCTGCACCAGTCTGAGGCCAGCCATCGGCAGCACCATTGTAGGCTCCGTATCCACCATACGCACCATTGCCATAAACGCTGCCAGCGTATCCTGAGTTAGCAGGGTTCCATGCGTTCTGACTACCATATGCCAAAGGATTGGCGCCAGCATATCCTAGACCACCATAGCCCGGCGAAGCAGCTCCATTGTATCCAACAGCAGACGGTGGGTGAACACCAACAGCAGGATCCTTACGTACTACAGCATTAAACCCAGTGTGGGGATGAGAAGAATATTCAACAATGCGTTTAGTTCCGTCAGCTTCAAGCAGCGAGTATTGTCCGACAACGCTGTCTCCAACTCGCTTTTCATGCTGGTTTTTGATGTCACCGGTGTTAGGGTCTGATACTCCATAAGAAAAGCTGGATGATCCCCCTGAAGCACTGCAGCGAGCGACAGCTATTAACAACACCACGAAAGCAAACTGTGGATATAAAAATATAAATTATACATAGCTTCAACATCAATAAATGAGATGAATCTAATAAAAGAAAATTTTGAAAACTTTGAAATCATTAAATAGTTTCCAGTAATCAATGGGCAATACAAAGATTATAAATGTTAACTTGCTTGGCAATAATTTACCTGTCAAGCATTATTAATATCTCTATTAAAATTTTATATAGACAGATTAAAAAGTCACTTCTTAATAGAACTAGTTCATAACTAGGTTTCAGATTGTTTTTTTTTGTTTTTGGTTTTGTTGTGATTACTATCGTAAATAAACTGAATGCAATTTAGCACACGTAACGACACCATGCTATCATTGACAACACTGCTGACCAGATTCACATGAATTCTATAAATATACCAAAACTTTATCAAAATCACTGAAAGAAATCTAAATCTACCAAATGAATGGGAACAGTACCAACTGGCACAGCTGAGAACATGATAATTCTGCACTAATTAGACTGTATTGGGCAACGACACAAGAATCAAAATCACAAAATTTTCCCAAGTTTTTGAGATTATTTAAATTATCAACCAAATTGCTCTTTGTGGTTCTAGTTTACTCAATTACCTTTGAGAACATTTTTTTGTATTGTTTACACAAATACTGAGGAGTTTAGATGTTCCACGCCTTTATATAGGTGCTTTTCATAATATTTTGTATATGTGCAATCAATTTAACCGGAAACATTTGAGAATTAGTGTTGACCTACGATATCATGTATATCTCCTTAGTTTGATGTAATTTTGGCTAATGTATGTAGCTGAACGACTTAATGATGGGTTTTATGTTAATCTTATGCTGATAAGACTAAGTTATGGAATAATTTACTTACATTTTGTAAGGATATGATGATCTTTTATCACTTCTTAAGAATCGTGCTGAAAGTTGGTACTGAAAGTTTGAACATTTGTTTGGGAATCAAACAATTGCCTGACACCTCATTAGTCCTTAGTCGCACAAGCAATCAGTTCTAGTTTAGTTCATCAAAGAGTTCCTCAGTTAAGATGGTGATAATTTAAAACTAATATCAATCCTACACGTATCCCTCGAAAAGGTAGACAAAAGTGTAGCTGAACTAGATTCGTTTGTTCGTTTGATGTTAATGAAAGTTTTGGTTTTTGTTATTTTATGGTTTAATTGTGAAAAATCACTGTTTACCGGTAAAAAATCACGGTTAAAATAGGGGCTCCCGCTATAGTTATGTTAATTGTTGATAGTAAACTGGCCAACTTCCTTCTCTTATGGTGACACCTAAAAAACTGCCATTAAACATCCAAAGTAAAGCATGCAAATTGTTCCATGTTTATTTTCACATGGAGCTTAAATGACCACGAAGAGACATGGTCATTTAAGCCCATATAATTAAGCTGCTTGTAGTTTTTAAAATTGCTCGTAAAAATTAAAAGATATCATCTTAATTCAGAACAAGCAAATCGACATCTTAACATGTATTTAACTCATCAACGAGGCCAATGTTACCATTCTAAGTGCAAAATTAGGTATTCCAGTTCCTAATTAACCTCTGAAAGAGAATCTTTCGACATTTAAGAGCAGATGTGAGCGCAATGATTTCAAACTATGACCCCCAAAACTACAATGCGGAGCCTCTGTGAGAATATAAATATTTGGAACTGACGGAGTTAAATCATTCACAAGCCTAAGTTGAAGAAGAACACATAACACCATGGCAGCTAAGGTAAACAATAATCTTAAAGCAATATAAAATATTTCGACATAAAGTGGTCTTTGGGCCTAGTGTTGGCCCTTGCGGTACTCCTGGTTTCATTGAGAAGTCAACTTTTCTACAACTATAAAGGCGATTATTCTGTCTTTCGACCGTTCAAATAATGATTACAAGTAATTAAATCCTCATTTTAATTCCACTCTGCCAGGACTAATGATATGAAATTTGGTTTATTCCAGCTCATCGTCCTGTCCCTGCTGGTGGCATCAGCCTACGGCAGCGGTGGTTACTCGAGCTTCTCCTATGGTGTGTCGGACCCCAACACCGGTGACGTCAAGGACCAGCACGAGAAACGCGTCGGTGACAGCGTCGTCGGCAAATACTCACTCCTGGAATCTGATGGAACTAAAAGGATTGTAGAGTACGCCGCTAACGCTGCCACTGGATTCAATGCTGTTGTACGCAAGGAGCCTGCTGTTGGTGTTCATCCGTCTGGACCTCATGGTGGGGCTCATGCACATGGACCAGTAGCCCACCCAGGACCGTTGGCTCATGGACCTATTGCTGCCGCTCCTCTCTCCCCTTTGGCTGGAGCTGGCGCCCTTGCCCACCCCGGAGGCTTATCTCACCCCGGACCGTTTGCCTATCCCGGTGCCCTTGGCCATCAAGGTGCCCTTATAAACCCTGGTGCTCTTGCTCGCCCTGGACCCATAGGTCACTCTGGTGCCTATGGCCATGCAGGTGCTCTTGGTCATTCTGGAGCTCTTGCTCATCCCGGTGCTCTCAACCATGCTGGCGCTCTCGGCCATCCTGGTGCTCTCGGTCATCCTGGTGCCCTTGCTCATCCTGGTGCTCTCGCCCATCCCGGTGCATTAGCTCACCCCAGTGCCAACCGCTACCCTGGTAACCAAGCTTACCCTGGCTACGCAGGTGCAAACGGTTACGGCAACCCCTTGGCTGGTCATCTTGGTAACCACGGAGCTCCCTCAGTCTCTCACTACTCCCACTCCATTGTTCATAATGCTGCTCGTCCGTATCCTGGACCTTACGCTGGAGCCAACAACGGTGCCTACGGTGGTGCTTATGGTGGTGTCTACGGCGGATACGGTGCCCATGGACAGAACGGTGCCTACGGATCTCCCTTGGGACATGGAGCTGTCAACCATCATGGTGGTCTTGCACACAGTTATTCGAACTCTGTAGCGCACCCAGCCCCTCTTGGTCAGGGTAATGGCGCGTATGGTGCCCAGGGTCTCGGAGCTGGCTGGGCTTGGTGAACAAATGACTTCTACTGATCTGTGATTAAACGACTAATAAATTATGATTCTTAATTTTGATATTTTATTTGGCTCCCATACTTATATTAGGTTGTCTTATTGTACAAATACGGTTGATTGATGTATTTCGATTTGAAGTTTATTGACGGACTCAAATTATACACGTAACCATTTCTGACAGCACATTTTTCAAACCGTTGGAATCGATTTTATCATATCATTCATCGAGTAGATTCAAAATCCAGTTACTTAAAATTGAACATAAAGCAAAACAGACTAACTGAACAGTCAGAGGTTTTATTCTCAGTAATCTCTGTGACTCATTACAAAATACTAGACGAACTCTCTCAGGAGACAAGGTGTAACAATGATATAATTAAATTAACGATCCGTACGTGTTTCACAAAAAGCGTGGAATTCAATGATGTGTTTGTTACTAGGGAGCTGACCTACTAGTCTTGTTACATTGTATCTGTGTTGTAAACAAAGAATTATGAGCATTTATACTGGACCTACTTCCTAGGTTGGACTTCTAAAATATAGGTGTTTTATGTGAAAGAGATACCAGTGGTGGCCTAGTAGAAAAGGTTAGAAACCAGGCAGGAACTTTATTTTGTTTCAATTATTTCATCCTGCTCTCAAAACAGTGAAGGCAAACATCGTGAAGAAACCGATATGTCCTAGAACTAAAAATTCGAAGACATGTGACATCTAATAACTCGCACTGGGGCCGCGGGGTCGATAAGGGCACAGGTGGAGCCTTGTATCCCAACAGTGGGAAAATAATAGGCTGATTATACTACGCGAAACAGAAAAAATGTTTTCTAAATGTACTTAAAGACCAAACCCCACATTGAAGTCCAGATAAGATATATTATATCACCGTTTCCAACCAAATCTTCATAAGTTTCCCATTCCTGATTATCGTAAAGTCAAAACTGGTAAGCATTTCATTAACAGTAATGAATTCAAACACTCATATTTTATCTCGATTAGGAAATACAATAATACAGTGCTACATAAAATGTTTAACAATATTAAGTCATTTGCGTAAGTGACTATAACTTTACAAGTGTTATTTTCATTAGGACCAACATTTGCGTAATATGCCCATTTCTTACACATACACTAGCTGCTTAATTCCGGTAGGTATATTTCCTAGAATTTGTTTAGTTATTGTAAAATTATTTATCTAGCACAATGCACGGTCAATCAAGGTGAACTAGATTTTTGCACTTAGTTTCGGTATTTTACTAAGCTCTGTTATTAGACCTACGGATACGGTTAGACCTTCTCGTTGTTAATTTGAGTTATTAACACATAAAGGTTAAATCGCTTTAGGAGCTAAGTGACCATTACGGGCATTGTATGGATTATTTTTTGCTATTTTTTTAATGAATATGACTAAGAAATGTGTCATTCTTTTGTTCTCAAAAGCTTTTTAATTTTGTAACCTGTATTAATAACGTTGAAGTGATTGTTTTCCTTGTAATTAGATTATTTTAGTAATAAAACAAACAAAAAATTAGGTACTTCGAACTATTTTATTTGATCACAGCATCTTTCATTGGGGTTTCACTATAAATAATTATTATCTTATCATTATTTAGTACAAGTGGGCGCCGTGGAGACCGTGAGCGCCATGAGCGCCATAGGCGATGGCACCATGAGCCAGGGGAGAGGCATGAGCACCGTAAACTCCGGCGCTGTAGGCCAGGGGAGAAGCATGGGCACCGTATACGCCAGCGCTGTAGGCCAGGGGAGCAGAGTGAGCACCGTATGCGACGGCGCCATGAGCCAGGGGAGCGGCGACTGCGCCGTAGGTAGTTACACCGTGAGAGTAGCCATGGGCCAGGGGAGCGGCGGCGTATCCGTGGGCGAGAGGAGCGGAGTAGGCGACGGGCGCAGCGTGAGCGACGACGGGAGCGGCATGAGCGAGGACGGGAGCGGCGTGAGCGAAGAGGGCGGGGTCCTTGCGCACGACGGCGTTAAATCCAGAGTGGGCGTCAGCGGCGTAGTCGACGGTACGCTTTGTGCCGTCGGAGTCGAGCAGCGAGTACTGGCCGACCACGCTGTCTCCGACGCGGGTCTCGTGCTGGCTCTTGACGTCACCGGTGTGGGGGTCGGACACGCCGTACGAGAAGCTGGTGTAGTCACCGCCGTGGATAGCGCTGCCCTGAGCAGCCGCCACCAGAAGAGCAACAACGACGAACTGAAAATGGATGAAAAAAGTTATTAAAAAATCGTTTCAAGAAAGTTTTTTTGTTTATTATTTGGTTGACTGTTTTTAGAAATTCTCAAACTACACATGAGTGTCGTACAGTCCCTTAAAATAGACTTACTAAAGATCTAAATTGTCTCTTCGATTGGAAGTGTTCGAAGCAAATAAAGGCGAAACAAGATCTGCTAAATGCAGAAAGATAAAGATACGAAAGACTAAGTTAAACATTGTTTATGCAAGAGACGAGAGAGAAAAGATTTTTAATTTTTTTAGGGATGAATAGGAAACATCTCAATGTTGAGGCTTCTTTTATAGTTCTTGAGTTTTATTTCGAGCAGCATAGCCGTTGATGAGTAAGTCAATGCATAATTTTGGGCTTAATCCACCACGCGGGCCCGGTGCGGGCTGGCGAATGTCACATATCTTCAAACTTTTGTTCTAGGACATGCCGATTTCCACACGATGTTTTCCTTCACCGTTCTGAGAGCAGTAGTTATGAATTAATTGACACAAAGTAAAGTACTTGCTTGGGATCGAACCCACAACCTACAACTGTAAGTCGCGGCGGGCCACCATTGCAGCTCTCCTAATAGAATCCATTAAATCACGATTATCAATCAGACACGTGGCCCTACCACAGTAACTAAGTCACAATAAATAATTATAAACGCTCTCCATACTAATCTACTTATCACAAACTTTTTATCACCAAACATTTTTTTACCACAAAAATTAAACAAAGAATAATTAAAACAAACCTTAGCTGCCATTTTTAGTTATTGTTTGTTACACAAGTAAACTGCGAATGATTAATCGGGGTTACCAATTCTCTTTATATACTATTCCTGACTGACTGACTTGGCTGTACTATTAATAGGAAGTAAGAGACATGCAACCACTAAGGTCACGCATTTGAACGTTTTTTGAGTATACATTTCGTCGGCACCGAGTTATGCGGAACTTGGTTAATACTGACCAGTGGGTACTAGAGTTCTTGTGGATTATTTAGGACAGCATCCTGTTTTAGGTTCTTGCTCTTTTAGTTTCAGTTAATAAATAGGTATTGTAATAGAAAAACTTTGGGGTTGTAATAAAGTATTGAAAAGATATGATAGAAGATTTCTCGCAGTCGGACCTACGATGCTAATTAATATTAAAATTAATGAGTTAACTTAAAAATCCGATAGTCGTAGAAACAAAGGTGTAATCATCTTAAAGGGCTCAATAGACAAGAAAATAGTGGATTTATGGACGTAAAAGAATAAAATTTAAGTAGCAAAAATAACAGAGAAAAGTGTACAATCTTTAGGCACCCATTGATGTGCGTTTTTTTAAAACTACTGAGAAGATAATGGCGGAATTGGCGAGCGCTCTATTCTCTTCAAAACCGAAGATATTCATTCGGTGATTGGAACCACTTTTTTGCGACTAATATGTAGGCCCCTTACTCACTATCCAGCACGTGGATAAGGGATAAAGAATGACGTCGATCGACGGTTAAAGTATGCCTGCCGCGGACACCTCCGTGCCACAGAAAGCACGTTAAGCCATTTTGTCTCAGCTGTCATTTCTAAAAGTCTGACAACCGGTCTTACCAAGTGGTATTGTGTTACCCAGTAACTATGTTGTTGCGGTCAGATAGGCAGATGCTAGTCATGTGAAATACTGCTATTCAGCTGCATTCGGTTAGATTAGAAGCCGAACCTAACATAATTGGAAATACGCAGAGACTAACTATCCTTTACAGAGAAGCGTCTAAGACCTCAATATAGCCAGGATACTTAAGGGAACAATAATATAATCCTGTCGAAAATATGCATCTTCAGAACAACCAGCAACACATCAAGTCCGTTGCTAGGTCCGAGTGCGCACTTGACCAGAGGGCTGGCCTATTTTTTGACCAAATAATTAATTAGCACCGCCGTACAACGTGGAAATTCTGCCAGCCTTTTGGGTACTTTTCCTGATAACAGCAATACTGACGAATTGTTCTCCCTTTTTTATTTTATATGCAAGTACAGACGCCAGCATACCAAGTTACTACAATCTGTCAAATTTCTCTAATATTATAGATTTTCAACTTTATCTTTAAAGCATTAGGTTCAAAGTTAATTGGGAAAATTTGACAGTTTCGGGTAGCTTGATGTGCTGGCGTCTGTACATATTATTACTATTATTTTAAATCTGTTACTTATATTATGTAAATATTATCTTGATACATACTCCAATTCGCAGTAATTGGAACTTTCACTACTCATTATGGAAAGGCTGCATATTTTAAAACAGCGACCTTCAAATTCACTGCATTCTTTATATTTATTGCTGATTTTTTTTTTATATTTTATTTTACAACGGATATGGTTAGACCTTCTTCGCACGTTTGAGTAATTAAAGTAATTATAGAGGTAACATTGTTTCTCTAGTTTCATAACTAGCTGCCAGTCACATAAAATGCATATTTCATTGATAAAATTTATGGAATTTAGTAGATGATAACATTATCGATTTTATCTCAGGTTCACGTTACAACATAAATGTTGTTGGATAAGTGATTTATTTATTATTTACATAATTTAATAAGTTAACAGTCTTAAAATAATAATATGTACAAGTATATTAAAACGTGGGGAAATAATCAAAGGGCATCAAAATATTCGTTACTGATAACAACATTTTCAATTAAATGTGAATTTTGCACAAGTTTATCTATCAATCTATAAAAATGCAAGGCATGACAATAATTTTCAAATACAATGTCAGCCCGATCTCATATGAAACACAGTGTAGGTAAACAATGAAAATTGGCATTCTTGAATCGGATTCCATACATTTTCAAAGTGAACTAGTGTTACCGATTCGCTACGCAATTATTGGTTAGCATAAGAACATATTAGGTACCGACGCCAGCACATCAAGCTACCCGAAACTGTCAAATTTTCCCAATCAACTTTGAACCTTACACTTTAGCGATGAAGTTGACAATCTATTAAATTAATTTGACAGATTGTAGTAGCTTGATGTGCTGGCGTCTGTACCTAATACAAACCCCTTGATTTACCTTACCTAAATGATTCTGCGTTAGTTTTTGTATTTATTATTTATTTAATATTATTTTTATTTTTAGCCTCTTGTTCCACTGCAGGGCAAGGGGAAGGCTTTTGCCCTTTGCCTTTTCTGATTTCCAAACCTCTCTGTCTTGAGCTAGTGTGGACTAATTTTGCCTGTAGGCATCAAGCTTGTTCCACCATCTTCTCCTGGATCTGCCTCAATGTTGCCGGACGTTTTCTGGGACCCACATGCTGGTAGATTTGCCCCATTACTCGTTCTACATGCGGTTAAGGTGTGTCGCACTCCAAGAATGCTGCGCTCTATTGCTCGCTGGCAAACCTCAAACTTGAACCTCTCCTTTACTTTTCAAAACCAGGTTTGAGCGCCGTATGAATAGAATAGAATAGAATAGGTAGATATGTAGATTAATTTGCATTAATACCAAAAGTTTCGGTAACCATCCCAACAAAATATTTCAAATGACAGTATTTTAAGGTTAAATCGCAACTGGAGCGGCAATCATCGACAATTACGCCTGGTTTCGCCAAAACACATGTTGTTGACGGTCTTGCTGTGTGCGATGTTTTGTTTGTACAATTAACCGCACATCAGTGCTAACACTAGCATTTAAAAAATTACCCTTACCGCTTCGACATAAAGGCATAGTCAATGTCGAATTGCTATAATTGGTTAATGTGTGGTTTGATGTACGATGATAATTATTTAATTTTTATGCTCTATGTATGATCAAATGCATCTTAAAAACATCTGCGATAGAGCTGTGGATTGTATTGACATGTTACTGATTCTAATACCTAACTAATGTTGTATGATTTGATAAGTATCACTACCACTTTTAGACTATCATGGATTGTCAAGATACGCTTAGGACACACATTACAAATCACCTTTGTAATGTGTGTCCTATTTATATCCTCTGCATTCCATACCTATAGAATAAGCTTTTGAATTACTTCGAACTCTTCAATATTATTTACTCGTATTTTGTCCACTTTTCTGGTGCTTTTGTGGGGTTGATCATGTATATTCTATTGAACTGCAGAAATATGCGTTCAGGTCTTAATAATTATGTTATGGATCAGATGGCAAAGACAAGGGGCAATCGCTTTAGATAATGCAATATAAATTAAACGAAAAAGTTGGTTCTTCGAACTATTTTATTTCATCACAGCATCGTTCATTGGTGTTTCAAAATAAATAACATTATTTCTAAGCATTATTTAGTACAGGTGGTTGTTGTAAAGACCGTGAGCGCCATGAGCGCCGTAGGCGATGGCACCATGAGCCAGGGGAGCGGCATGAGCACCGTAGACTCCGGCGCTGTAGGCCAGGGGAGAAGCATGGGCACCGTATACGCCAGTGCTGTATGCCAGAGGAGCGGCGTGAGCACCGTATGCGACGGCGCCATGAGCCAGGGGAGCGGCGACTGCGCCGTAAGCAGCTACACCGTGGGAGTAGCCATGGGCCAAGGGAGCGGCGGCGTATCCGTGAGCGAGGGGAGCGGAGTAGGCGACGGGCGCGGCGTGAGCGAGGACGGGAGCGGCGTGAGCGACGACGGGAGCGGCGTGAGCGACGACGGGAGCGGCGTGAGCGTAGAGGGCGGGGTCTTTGCGGACGACGGCGTTGAATCCAGAGTGGGCGTCAGCGGCGTAGTCGACGGTACGCTTTGTGCCGTCGGATTCAAGCAGCGAGTACTGGCCGACCACGCTGTCTCCGACGCGGGTCTCGTGCTGGCTCTTGACGTCACCGGTGTGGGGGTCGGACACGCCGTACGAGAAGCTGGTGTAGTCACCGCCGTGGATAGCGCTGCCCTGAGCAGCCGCCACCAGAAGAGCAACGATCACGAACTGAAAACATAAGGATTCTTATTAGAAATAGTATAACACACTATTTTCACATGTAGATTTATCTTATCCATTCATTTATTTTAATAAGTCACAAGATTTGTTTCTCAAATGTAGTAAAATTAATATTTATTGCCAAGTATTTAAGACTGAATCGTATTTTCAATTTCAATATACAGAAACATGCATCCAGTGTTACAAAAACTGAATTCATTATAATATTACTACACATTTTTTTCTTATCACAAAACTTTTTCAACTTCTTCCATTTTCACAAATAAACAATTCAAAAACTAAACAAACCTTAGATGCCATTTTGTTTAGCTATTGTTTGTTTCACAAGCGTACTGTGAATGATAAATTCTCAATTCTCTTTATATACCATTCTTACTTGACCGTTTCTTTGGTAGTGATAGGAAGTACGACGGGCATGGAAGGTCACTGGTCGAATCGAATCCTGGCATGCAGTGTGCGTAATTTTTAATTAAATGTTTTATCTAACAATTGCACCTCGTCAATGTCTTTTGCGTACATCTGATAGAATTATGCATTGTCTTTGAGAAATCCTCTTCATACTCAATCATCGACCTCAATAAAATCGTTGTCGTTTAACTTGTTTGTTATTTATTACTAAAGAAACTTTTAATTTAATTTAAATAATCCGGTCCTTTCTTCTTTTCCAGTTATGGCGCTAAAAGTACAGACGCCAGCACATCAAGCTACTACAATCTGTCAGATTTCTTTATTAGATTTTCAACTTTATCGCTAAAGCATAAGGTTTAAAGTTGATTGAGAATATCTGACAGTTTCGGGTAGCTTGATGTGCTGTCCATTGCTGGGACACAGGCCTCCTCTCTGTGAGAAGGAGCAGGCTACGTGGGCCCAGTGCTTATTTGGGAATGACGCATATCTTTTATCTTACATTTTTAGTTCTTGAGCATGCTAGATAAAACGTTATGCATTTGTAAAATTTATTTATTTATTTTATTATTAAATTTCAGTGATATGCAAAACTATTTCACGTACAACTACAGGAATCGAAATTGTGACCCGCTGTGAAAATGCTTTTAACCACTGCGCTTAAAAGTCCGGCCTATTATTTTTCGGCTTGACCGGTTGGGTTGAAATTTTGTTTGTGTATTTCCATAATGTATTACATTCGTGTCTCTGAAACCATGGAAATACACAGCCTACCTAATCTATCTTTCTTTATATACATATATAAATAAACCAATTACATTAACCACATTATTTAAGCAACATATTTTTAAACGGCGGGAATTTCGAATTCTACGCAAACGAAGTTGCGGGCGGATTCTAGTGTTAAATACATATGTGTCCAGTATATTATATTTATTACAATATACTTAATACAATATATTTTTAAAAGCTAAGAGTCTTAAAATAATAACAATATGTATGTACAAGTACCTATAGTAATATATGCCGTACAATGTGGCCTTCCACCCAAATCTCGAGCCTTTTGGGCACAGTTTTTCTATTGACAGCGACGCGGACGAATTGTTTGATGCTATTTTTTATACTTTTACATATTATTATTATTATTTTAAGTATGATTTATTGAAATAAATAAATAAGTCATTAATGTTACTACATAACTTATCAGCACTCTAATTGCGTATCACACTATTACTCTCAATTTGAATAATTTTGAAGCATATTGCTAATCCATTGCTCCACAGGTTCGAAAAAAGAGTCTGCTCAGCAACGTAAATAACGCAATGAATGTTGTTGAACTGTCAAAATGAAACCCATTGCTACTGATAGTGTGTTATGCAATTAGCCTGCAGGATAGCATGCATGCATGTACAATCATTCTTATTAACCATTGTGTTTGATTTAATTAAAGTAATTTTACTGCGTATATTTTGACTGCGTATTATTTGACTAATATTAATTACAATATCATTGAAACTGTCAAAAATGCGTCTCAGAATTAAGGTCAGTTTGATCAAAAATATTTTTTTTATTGAGTTAGTTATAGTGTTGCAACATGATTTCAATTGCTGGTATTCGGTATCGCTCCGTGTCATGTTTTCAATGGTGTACAATATAATAATTTTAATTAAAAATATTTTACAAAAACTGTACATAGAATAGAATAGATTAGAACACTTTTTATTATGTACACCATATACATAAATATAGAACTTTTACAAAGAGTGACACAATGACGCGGTCTTATCAATACCGAACTCATCTAGTTTTAAAAAAATGTGATTGACGTGTAAAAGTGTTTGTACAGACGCCAGCACATCAAGCTACCCGAAATTGTCAAATTTTCCCAATCAACTTTAACCTTATGCTTTAGCGCTAAAGTTGAAAATCTATTAAAGAAATCTGACAGATTGTAGTAGCTTGATATACTGGCGTCTGTACAAACCTACTTACAAAAAATAAATCATTTATCATTAATACGAGTAAGAGCGATCTTTTAAAGACATATAGCCACATATATTTCCCGTACAATGGCTTAACAGCGCGTAAAAATAAACCATGCATAATCAGTCTATAATGTTTCTACCACTGGGAAACAGGCCTTTATGTTAGAGGGAGTAAATAAAATAAGTTAGAGGTGCAAGTAATATAATATTTCAGAATTAGAATGTTGCGCTGCCTGAACCAGGTTTATTCCAACCTGTGTTTGGGTTTGTCCTTTACATCACAAAATGCCTAAGTCCAGCAGTGAACTATTATACGGTCATGAATTTGCCTAGTATATTGCGGAATACTGTCAAGGATTTGCGTTTATCATAAACTAGCGATCCGCCCCGGCTTCGCACGGGTGCAATGGAGAAAAACTGATAATTTTTTTCGTAAAAAGTATAGGATAAAAATGGTTATTGTGGGTTATCCCTAAGAGATAGACAATTAGACATATACCATCGCGGACTTTTTTGTAGACCTTTTTAAGTTGTACAATACTGTAGTACATTATTTTGATCTATCTCGACGGGTTCAGCCAGCGTTTACAATGTAAGCTCAAAAAAATGTGTTTATTTACGACATCACATTAGAAACCTCTAAAATTATCAGTGTTTGTCTACTATATTATGCATGTATTATACATATAAACCTTTCTCGTGAATCACTCTATTAAAAAAAACCGCATCAAAATCCGTTGCGTAGTTTTAAAGATCTAAGCATATATAGGGACAGACAGACAGGGAAGCGACTTTGTTTTATACTATGTAGTGATAATACAATTCATATTCTTCTTGAGTAAAACAAGTTTCTTATACGAGTGAGTCCACATCAACAGAAATTCGAACCCACTAACAGTTGCCCTCAACCACTAGGCTATTGCCGTTTTCAACTTGTGATGAACGAACGATGAACTCTTTGAAGTACCTACTTTCAATTTCAGTGGTTTATAAGTTTAGGATACTGGTTTTTTACTCGTACTTTTTCACGTGAAATTCTTAGTGGTTTATCTTTATTGTTTTATTTTTTTTATTTTTTAAAAAACATTGCCCCACATTAGGAATTTCTCCTGTATTTTGGGTGCGTTTACAAACATTTAAAATCACATACACAAACAGCCAGACCCGGAATAACTGCTTGTAGGCCATACAAATATCTAACAGAAGAAGCTCCTTTTTTTCCTTATTTTCTGTACATGTATATCAACACGAAGAGCAACATTGCATTGTAAGATAAATTTTATTAATCTGATATGCAATTGATATAATATTTCTAATATGCAATTAATATTATGTTCCTGGGAATCCAGAAACTTATAATTATTTATGTTAATTACTCACGCCAGTAGGTACATTTACGGGGTGGTCAGATTTTCTTATAAAAATATCTACTGTTACGAACAGGATACAGTTTACTTTAGTGACCTTATTTGCATGTCTCTTATTTCCTATTAACACTAATTACGGTAACACTCATGTATGAATAGTATAAAAAGAGAATTGGTAGCCCTGATTAAACATTCGCAGCTCGCTCGTGAAACAATAATAACATATCAAAATGGCATCTAAGGTTTGTTTTATTTATTTAAGTGATTTATGAAAAAAACTGAGTACTTCTTCTTATATTTGCTAAAAGTGTCACATTTGCTAAAAGTTAAAAAGTAGGAATACATTTAAGAAACTTTAACTACTTTGTTGCATTTGGTAAAAGTGTAAATAACACATATTTTAATTTACCTTTTAAAACAGACGGGAAATGACAAAGTATAGTACAATACAGTATAATACAACAGACCGTTTCTAATAAGCATCCTTCCTTTTTTCAGTTCGTGATCGTTGCTCTTCTGGTGGCGGCTGCTCAGGGCAGCGCTATCCACGGCGGTGACTACACCAGCTTCTCGTACGGCCTGTCCGACCCCCACACCGGTGACGTCAAGAGCCAGCACGAGACCCGCGTCGGAGACAGCGTGGTCGGCCAGTACTCGCTGCTTGAATCCGACGGCACAAAACGCACCGTTGACTACGCTGCTGACGCCCACTCTGGATTCAACGCCGTCGTCCGCAAAGACCCCGCCCTCTACGCTCACGCCGCTCCCGTTGTAGCTCACGCCGCTCCCGTCGTCGCTCACGCCGCGCCCGTAGCCTATTCTGCTCCTCTCGCCCACGGATACGCCGCCGCTCCCCTGGCCCATGGTTACTCTCACGGTGTAACTACCTACGGCGCAGTCGCCGCTCCCCTGGCTCATGGCGCCGTCGCATACGGTGCTCACGCCGCTCCTCTGGCCTACAGCGCTGGCGTATACGGTGCCCATGCTTCTCCCCTGGCCTACAGCGCCGGAGTCTACGGTGCTCATGCCGCTCCCCTGGCTCATGGTGCCATCGCCTACGGTGCTCATGGCGCTCACGGTCTTTACAACACCCACCTGTACTAAATAATGCTTAGAAATAATGTTATTTATTCTGAAATACCAATGAACGATGCTGTTATTAAATAAAATAGTTCGACGAACTCAAAACTTTGTTTCTTTTATTCTTAATTGTGACAAGCATTAAATCTCAAAAGGATATTATGGACCAGAGACAGAACAGTTAAGAGGATCCCTTTTTGATGGACATTATTCCATCTCCTAAACTGCTGGGAAACAGGCCTGTTTTCTGCGTGAAGGAGTGGACCACGTGGGCCCAGTGCTTGTTGGTGGATGGCTCATGTCTTTTATCCTCAATTTTTGGTTCTAGGACATGCAGGACAAAACATTATTAAACATTTGCACAAAATTATGAAAAAATGTTGTGTGATGCAAAACTATTTGACGTACCTACAAGAATCGAAAATGCTTTCAATCACTGGACTCATAGGTCCGTCATATCATTTCTCTTTGTCACATCGACAAGATTCAAATAAACTGGCACATTGTTGGTTACAGTATATCAATAATAAGAATCATCATCTGCCTAGCCTTTTCCCAACTATTTTGGGGTCGGCTTGCAGTCTAACCAGGTGCAGCTGAATACCAATATGTTACATGGAGCGACTGCCTATCTTACCTCCACAACCCAGTTACTGGGTAATTCGATAGCCCTTGGTAAGACTGGTTGTCAAAATTTCTGGGCTTCTGACTACCCGTAACGACTGTCAAAGATCCACGAATGACAGCCGGGACCAACGGCTTAACGTGCTTTCCGAGGCACAGAGGGGTCTCGGCATGTAAAGATGGGCACCCATCCACAGACCAACCGCGGCAAGCGTAGCTTAACCTGATAGATCAACCTGTGCAACTGTTATTATTTAGCCACGGGCCCCCCGTATATCAATAATAAGGATACCAGTCTGTTATTGTCTCACTGCAGGATAAGTGCCTCTTTTCATAGAGAGAAAAGTACCATCATTGATCACCACGCTTGCTCAAGACGGGTTGGCGACTTCCCTTCACCAATATCATTCATTGAAATAAATAAATCATTAATTTCATGAATTATGATCCAAAGGTTGTTTTTAAAAGATCGCTCTTAGCGATAAGACCGCCCATTGTGTCACCCTTTGTAAAATTTATATATTTATGTCTGTAATCTATATGGTGTACATAATAAAGAGTACCTATTCTATTCTATTCTATTTTATGATTCCTTAATTTTCCCGTTGAACTTATCAAGATTACATAATTAATAATGAAAACAATCTAATTAACCACTGTGTCTGATTTATTTAAGTAATTTTTACTGCGTATAACTTCAAGACATCATTTGACTAATGTTAAATACATTATGTCTGAACCTCCGATCACACAGCACAACTGTTAAAGTGCCCCGTTAAAAAAAAAGATGTTCTTAAGTATTATCGCAAAAGTACACGAGACTACAGTCAGGTAAATATAGAAAAATTCAAGACTTGTTTAAGTAGTCTATCCTTCTCAGATGTGTACGAGATGGACGATCCTAATGCAGCCTACAACTGTTTTATTGAAACGTTCCAATTAATGTACGAATTATGTTTCCCCAGTAAAATGATTACCATTAAGACTACTAAAAATCCTACTTGGGTATCACGTGGGATAAGGTTGTGTAGTAAAAACAAACGGAAGCTTCTATGGCAATATAGGTTAAAACCAAGTCAATCTAATAGAGATAGATTCAAAAGATATTCAAAATTACTCAAAAAAATTATGAATCTAACTCAGAAAGCTCAAAACAATTACAATATTAAAACCTCTAATAACAAATCTAAGACTACGTGGCAAATAATTAATAAGAGTAAATACAATGTCCCGGAAAACTCAATTTCTTGCATCAAATTTGAAAATAAAGACATCACACACCCAAAGGACATTGCCAATACATTTAATAATTATTTTATAGATAGAATACAACCAACAATTAACGCGGGAACCAACTCAACGTCATTAATTCTTGGTAGAGCACAATCTATGTTTATGGCTCCGTCTACGCCCTATGACATACTAAATATTATTATGAAGCTAAAAAAACACGAACAGCGTTGGCTACGATGGCATTGCCACAAAAATATTGAAAGCAGTTGCATTTGAAATATGTACTCATCTGTGTTTCATTATTAATCTTTGCATAAGTGCGGGTGTATTTCCTGATGCATTAAAGAAGTCTATAGTGAAACCATTATATAAGAAAGATAATCACGAATTCATGATAAATTACAGACCGATCACGCTTATACCAGTTATGTCTAAGGTGTTCGAAAAATACATATATGGTGAAATGAATACCTATTTAGAAAAATATAATATATTAAGTGAAGAACAAAAGGGATTTAGGAAAAATAAAAGTATAAATTTGGCTATTTATGAGTTTTTACATATTGTCATACTAAATGTAGATAAGAGAACACCAGTCTGCGCCATATTCTGTGACATGACACAGGCCTTTGACTGCGTCCATTATAATTCACTGGCAGAGAAACTTGAAGCCTATGGTGTTAGAGGCAACGTTTTAGAATTAATTAAGTCGTATCTTCATAACCGTAAACAAGTTACAGAAATCAGTAAAATAAATAAAAAAAGTAAACGTGTAGAAACCTCAAGATCAGAAGAACGCGACGTTATATTCGGAGTACCTCAAGGCAGTGTATTGGGGCCTCCGTTGTTCAGTTTGTATATAAATGACTTGCCAAAAATAACTGAACATCCGATGACACTTTTTGCTGACGATTGCACTTTGACAATAGCTTGTAATGACATAACCGCATATGAAGATGACATTAATAATGCACTAAAATCTATTATAAATTGGTTAAATGATAATAATTTAATAATTAATTTTAAAAAGACTAACGTAATGCACTTTAGACAACGTACACAAACAATCAACAATCCTAATATTCAATTTAATACTATAAATATCAATGAAGCTGACACAACAAAATTTCTGGGACTAATAATAGATTCTAAATTGAATTGGAAATCTCAAATAGAGGCACTTAGTAAAAAATTGAGTAGTGCAGCCTACGCTCTGAAACAGCTTGCTGTGGTTCTCGACACAGATGCGCTAATTACTGCTTACTATGGATTAGCCGAATCAGTTCTTAGATATGGAGTCATCTTTTGGGGGAATAGCACGGACAATGAAATAGCGTTTCGGGCACAGAAAAGGTGCATTAGATCGATGTTTAGACTGCAAACAACGGACAGCTGTAGATCTTATTTTATTAAACGTAAGATATTGACATTGCCCTCATTATATATCCTGGAAACAGTAATGTTCATTAAATCCAATTCTCGTTTATTTCAGCGTTTGTCTGATGCTGTCCCTAGGAACAGACGTGATAATTTCAAACTTTGTGTTCACGGCGCTAAAACAACTCTTATGCGTAAGAGCATCTTTTGCATGGCTCCGACCGTTTTTAATAAATTGCCCAAATCATGGAAAACATTAAATATATCGGCTCTTAAAAGTAAATTGAAGAGTTTACTAACTGAAAGAGCATATTACAGTATAGCAGAGTTTATGAAAGAGGACAATTTTCTTCGTTTTTGAGATGACAATGTTGTATTTTTGACATGTTATTGTAATGTACTTTTTTTTTTTTTTTTTTTGGAATTATTGTAATTTTAATTGAAATTTTCATTGACAGTAAGTAATTCATATTATTATTGACCATTTTATTTAATGACTACTTTGCGTTGGATTGCATCTAAAAATATGCTTATTGAATTGTACTTAGAACTAATATTTAATTAATAATGATGAAATGTAATTTTGATGAATATTATCACGGTTTATGCACCATCTCTCCCTACCAATTTGTACGCCACTATATGCGGCTGAACATGTTAGAACTTTTCTGTATACCACTATTATCCTGCATGCAATGTGTGTACACCATGTTTAAACAAATAAAAATTACTTACTTACTTACTTACTTACTTAACCTGCCAAAAATGCGTATCAGAATTAAGGTCATTCGAATAAACAATTTTTTTTTTTTCATAGAGATACACTACTCAACAAAGTCTAGGCAACCAGCTGACTATATGTATAGTCAGCTGGTTACCTAGACTGTATAAGTTTATATAAACTTATTTGAGAAAACGATCACGAAATGAAAACAGAAGGGCGCTTATTAGAATCGTTTTATCGTATTATGCTGATCACTGCAAAAACCTAGGTCATATTAAGTTTGAGTAACTTATTCCTTTTCCGCCTATTTTGAAAGTTTCATTAAATTGTGTTTCATTGAACGTTTTAGTAAATATAAAAAAAAAGTTTTTGGCTCATTAGAAACAAAAACGAATTCTTAAAACGTTCTTGGCTCCTTGCTTTATTAAATCAATTAAGTGAATAAAACAAGTAATTCATCAACTTGTCCTACATGACTACGGCCCATTTAGAACGTCTTGCAGAAAATCAAAACAAATAATATTTTCATTCTGCAGCTCCTTGAGTAGTATGAGAGAGTTCACATCAACAGGAATTAGAACCCACTACCATTTGCCCCCAACCACTCGCCTATTGGCGTTTTCAACTTGTGATGAACGAACGATGAACTCTTTTACGTATCCACTTTCAATTTCATTCCTTTATAAGTTCAGGAAACTGGTTTGTTGCTGGTGCTTTTTCACGTAAAGTCCGTGGTGGCAGAAGAAGCTCCACTTTTTCCTTATTTTCTGTACCTAATTAGTATGCCATAAGTATACATGTTGCTCTTTTTTGCCATAAGAAAAATATTATCAGTCTGTCATTCAATTAATGTTCCTGGGGGCCCACCTAGGAACTTATATTTTTTGTATGCTAATTGCTCACACCCAATACATTATAGTGTGTGGTCAGATTTTCTTCTTGGAAGAATATCTACGGTTACGAACAGGATACAGTTTAGTCTAGTGACCTTATTTGCATGTTTATTTCCTATTAATTTACTACGTACGGTTACTTTCATGTATGAATAGTATAAAAAGAGAATTGGTAGCCCTGATTAAACATTCGCAGCTCGCTCGTGAAACAATAATAACATATCAAAATGGCATCTAAGGTTTGTTTTATTTATTTAAGTGATTTATGAAATAAACTGAGTACTTCTTCTTATATTTGCTAAAAGTGTCACATTTGCTAAAAGTTAAAAAGTAGGAAGACAGTAAAGAAACTTTAACTACTTTGTTGCATTTGGTAAAAGTGTAAATAATACATATTTTAATTTACCTTTTAAAACAGACGGGAAATGACAAAGTATAGTACAATACAGTATAATACAACAGACCGTTTCTAATAAGCATCCTTCCTTTTTTCAGTTCGTGATCGTTGCTCTTCTGGTGGCGGCTGCTCAGGGCAGCGCTATCCACGGCGGTGACTACACCAGCTTCTCGTACGGCGTGTCCGACCCCCACACCGGTGACGTCAAGAGCCAGCACGAGACCCGCGTCGGAGACAGCGTGGTCGGCCAGTACTCGCTGCTTGAATCCGACGGCACAAAACGCACCGTTGACTACGCTGCTGACGCCCACTCTGGATTCAACGCCGTCGTCCGCAAGGACCCCGCCCTCTACGCTCACGCCGCTCCCGTTGTAGCTCACGCCGCGCCCGTCGTCGCTCACGCCGCGCCCGTCGCCTACTCCGCTCCTATCGCCCATGGATACGCCGCCGCTCCCCTGACCCATGGCTACTCCCACGGTGTAGCTACTTACGGCGCAGTCGCCGCTCCCCTGGCTCATGGCGCCGTCGCATACGGTGCTCACGCTGCTCCCCTGGCCTACAGCGCTGGCGTATACGGTGCCCATGCTTCTCCCCTGGCCTACAGCGCCGGAGTCTACGGTGCTCATGCCGCTCCCCTGGCTCATGGTGCCATCGCCTACGGCGCTCATGGCGCTCACGGTCTTTACAACGCTCACCTGTACTAAATAATGTTTAGATTATAGTGTTATTTATTCTGAAACACCAATGAACGATGCTGTGATTAAATAAAATTGATCGACGAACCCAAAAATTTGTTTTTTCTTATTTGTGACAAGCATACGATCTCAAAAGGATATTGAGGCCTAGGACAGAACAGTTAGGAGGATCACTTTTTGAGGTATATTATTCTTTCTCCTTAAACTATAACAGATGTAACCAATATGCTTGCACATAATAGTTTTTAATCCAAGATACAGCTATCTATTTCCACCTTCCAAATCCAATTAAAATATCTTACAGTAAGGTACCATGCACTTTGAATATAAATACTGCAGGATTCAATTTCAACTTAAGAATTAACACAGTCTAATAAATTGCCACGTCAGTTACCATCCACTAACCGACAAAGAATTTCAAGCAAGGTTTCTATAACAGGAAGAAAAGGTTAATATAAAATTTATAACAGTATACCAAAACAAAGAAATAATTAGCTACTAGTGACGTTCATAACTCAACCTTGTAGTGCAAGCCGCCATTACGACACCACCACGTTATAACGTGAACAATCTACAAGCATTCGTGTTAATTGTACGACTTATAAACCTAGTAATTGTTACTACACATTTTGTGTGTAGATCTCATAAATTAAGAAAGATGTTATCGTTGTTTAGGAAATGGTTTAAACATCTTGTTGGTTATACGTGATGGTACGATACTTAATTAATTTGGCAAGAAAAATGATAACAGATGATTCGTGGAGGATGGCATAGAAAAAAAAGGATATTGCTGATTAAAACGACGCCTGATAAGGGTATGAGAAAAAACATGCTGCATTAACGTTATACAGTATGAAAACCACATATAATGCTATAAATTATACCACAAACTTATTATCGCCTTTTCTGACGATATACAAAAAAATAACTAAATCGGTCACGGAAAAAATCGGTTGCTCCCTACATTTATGTTCGCATAACTCGTCAAAATGTAGGGAACAGTTATTTTTTTTTCGCGACCGATTTCGTTCTTTTTTTGTATATAGTCAGAAAATGCGATAACAAATATGTGGTATAATGTATTACATATAATTTGGTTTTCATACCGTGACAACAAAATGTTAACGAGATTATTTCCAGAATTCGTTTGAAAACTCAGGGGATATTCGCTACAGATCGTGATTTATTAGAGGTGTGTACTTATGCTCGGTGCCAGACATGCAAGTACTCTCACTGCTTGCTTGGGTTACTGGGCAGGCACACTTGTTTACGAGTACATTGTAGTTCCTATAATGCACATAACGTGCCCAGGAGCTTGAGAATCCGCATGTGACACCCAACGTTTACAGTTGGTGTCTTGGTAAGTGGATTTGTTAGTTGTTCCTTCAGCTCATTTTTTCTTCAGTTGTGCAGCGAGTCCAAAAATATTGTAAAGATTAATTTTTATACACCTGTGGCTTATAGATACGTGGCACTCTTTGATTGCGCATGGAGCTTTTTAATAGAACGAGAGCGTGAAGATAATAATTTGATTACTTAATTGAAAATAAAATAATTTAGCAGGCAAGGTTATTAGGTAGAGGTCGAAAATAATTAGTTGATGGCTTTAATTGTGTGCGTGAATTAATTATGTGAGTAATTAGTACTCAAAGCAACTTCTTTTAATGGCTATTTTAAATAAAATAATATGTGAAACAATATTTAAAACAACAAAATATAAAATGATTGCATATGATTGCATATTATGAAAAATATGTTGCTAAATATAGTAAATAATATAAATGTAATAATGCTATTAAGTTTATATTATATTCCGTAACTCTAAGGGTACTTTACTTTCAAAATCATTGGTAATAAATAACTTCAAAACCTTCGGAGTAACCCCTATCCTGTATGTGTTAATTTGACTATGAGGACGATTATCTACCTAACTATGCATAAAATAAGTGTTTCATGAATAAAAAATCAGGTATCACTAGAAAGTCAAACAATATATAATTTTATTTACAGATCCAATATTTACAAATACGAATTCGGTAGTCTTGGTTCAGTAGTAGCGGGCGTAGGGGAAGGGAGCACCGTAGTTGATGGCTCCGAACTTGGCGTAACCGAAGGGAGCGGCGGCGTAAGAGATAGGAGCGGCGATCGCGGGAGCAGCGTAGGAGATGACAGGAGCAGCAGCGATGAGGGCAGGGTCCTTGCGTACGACGGCGTTGAAACCTCCAGCGCCGGCGGCGTAGTCCACAGTGCGGCGAGTGCCGTCAGACTCCAGCAGAGAGTACTGACCCTGAACGTTGTCACCCACGCGGTTCTCGATCTGGTGCTTGAAGTCTCCGGTGAAGGGATCAGCCACGCCGTATGAGAAGCTGGATAGATCGCTAGCGCTGGCGACGGCCATCAAGGCGAAGAGGACGACGAACTGTTAGAAAACAAATAGAAATAAGAAAAAATTGATGTATATATACACTCTGGTCTCACAGTCCTTGTTGGTGACAGAAATTCCAGTTTGAGAATTAAGTTGAATTCTATGAATTCATTTTCATTTACTGAAATAAGGTTATAACATAGTACTACTGTTATTTATGTTAATATCTTAATTATTGTAGAAGACAAAGATAAAAGAAAATAAGAGTGTTTACCTTCACAAACATTTTGAAGGAGGTTTTTTGCTGTTGTGACTACGTCGAAGAGTCCTGAGAGTATGATGCTCTTCACAGCACCTGCCCAGCTTTTTATATCAACTGACAATTGTTCCAGTTTTATTTTAAATGTATTTATAATGAAGAAATTCAGGAAGTGTCTTAAAGTCAAGTTCGAATCAGGGCGATGCACCGAATGGAAAGGTCTCTCAGATCTCAGTTGCACACGCTTGTATAAATAAACTAGTTTAAAATTATTTTGTGTCACACCTTTTAAGTTACTCGGATTACGAGCTGGCTACTTTTTAAAATATATTTGAGTCATTGTCAAAGTATCAAATTATAGTTGACACGAGCGGATCTAAGTTATACTCAAGTCAGATCACGAGAATCAAAGAAAAAATTCGTTAACAAAAACTCGGAAAATGATATTGCAGTTTCTTTATTTCACAAAAAAATACATTACGTACATTACAGGATACATATCAAACTACAGATAAAGTGTATTAATTGTTATATCATTAAGATTCCGGTCGTACACTTCGCTATTATAGCTCATATCTTTTAGGATACTGACCACAACGTAGCAAGGCTATCGGGATCCGGTCGACTATACTGCGTTATTACCTAGGTAAATTATCACTTAGTCACTCATAGATATATATTCATAGGAAAATAATATACAACTCAAAATATAAATGCAATATATCGGAGTCCGTTTCACTAGCCGTGTCCATAAAGACAAGTAAAGATTTAAGCCCAAGGGTTATGGACACCATGGGCGGCAGATCCATGCGAAAATGTTTGGGTAATGGAAGATCTAGATATGGCAACAGGAGTGGGCGCTGGGGATGGTTGGGCACTAGGAGTGGGCCAGACTTGGTATGACTGGGCACTAGGTGTGGGCCACGCTTGGTAAGATTGGGAACTAGGAGTGGGCCAAGCTTGGTATGATTGAACATTGGGAATGGGATAGGTTTGGTAGTTCTGGGCTGCAAAGTTCAGGTGTCTTGTAACGTCACCGTTGATTGCAGGCTGCGCATGAGATGTGGGCACTGATCTCCCATCATTGTTGACAGTAGCTAGGAAGCCTGTGTGGTCATCAGCTCTGTAATCTACAGTTCTTCGGACACCATCAGGTTGCAGCAAGGAGTACTGTCCTAATACAGTGTCTCCTCGTCTACTCTCTTGCTGACTTTTAATGTCTCCTGTATGAGCATCGTTGACTTCGTAAGCGAAGTTGTAGTTGGGGTTTGAGTCGTATTGAAGTCCGAGAAGGGTTGTTGATTGGGGTCGATGTAAAATCATGCAGGTGGCTGATAAAACCAGGCCGGAGAGGACTGCGAACTGTGGAATAAAGAGACTGGTTTAACAACGGTTAAAAGTAACTAGTAGAAACTATCCATGTATGCGGAAGTTCTTGATTCCTTTAGATAAACATGTTTGAGCAACTGTGGTGTTAATGAATATCAGTAGAAAGTGGATGCTCCTAAGCTAATGTAATTTCAAAGGCGTTTCAGTCCTATTTTATATCTGGAGATCACTGAGCACAGAACTGTTGTCTGTAATCCATAGGGGATCGGAACTGTCACTCCTTCATACAGCTTATACTGTAACCTAGTTAGGAGATCAGAACTGCACCCACTACGATTGTAGCAAATCGGTAATTTATTGATATACCCCTGTACTGCAATACTTAAAACGAGATCAATAAAGATTTTTATTATTATTATTATATTATTTATTATTAAAATTAAATTTAATAATATTAAAAGACCACACAAGCCCCATTACTTACTGAGCCTTAAAAACCTGTTGAACTGTAGAAATTACTTATAGATAATTTTAGATAATATTTTTAGATAAAATTTACCTTATGGAACATGATGATGTATTTGCTTGTCTCTTCCACAGTTGGGTGATGTGTGATTCTTCGTTGGTTTTCCAACAATTTATATACAAAGTAAAATGAAAATCAATACTGTTTGTGTAATACATATCGAATTTCTAAGAGTATTAGACCGAGAATAGAACTGGTCCTAGGTGACAACTGGCTGAATGTCTTACTTTATAACAAAAAAATTGAAACAAAAGTCACTATACGAAATATCTTGAAGTAATTGAAGCCTAGGCTTTATTCAAGGAACAGCAATTTGATTCTTGAAAGAGACTTGAAACTTGATTCTTGAAAGAATCTAGTGTCCTCTGGGGTATTTGCGAAACATACTTTCAATAGCAATTGCTTTCATTTTGACAGTTCAACAACATTAATTGCGTTATTTATTTACGTTGTTGAGCAGACAAATTTTTCGAACATTATGAAGCAATGGATTAGCAATATCCTTCAAAATGATTCAGATTCTTATTGATACTCGTAGTGTGCTACGGAATAAGGGTACTGGTCCTGCGTTCATGAATGAAAGAAATTATCAGAAAATATACAGATGCCAGAATTCGTTAGTTACTCACGTAACTAACGAATTCTGGCATTCGTGTAGTGGCTTTTTAAGTGTTTTGTTTAACTTGTAAATATTGAGGAAAATTGAAAAGAAATTATAACTTTTCTTTTTATTTACACGATTTATTTGCAGGAGATGATCCGTCAGCCACATTACAGATAGGGCATCATTACGTAGTTTTCTGGTTTGACCGGGTTTCAAAGGTTTTTACAACGCCGGAAACCTTTTCATTCCTGAACTTGGATCTTAGCTCCTTTAACCACCAACTCAAAATAACATTCTAGTATTAACTAAACTGCTAAAGGTCAAACAAATTAATATGATCTATATTTATATAATTTGTACAACTACGGCAAAACAAATTATCTTGAAGCAAGCGGTTAGTCATCATTACATAGTATAAAACAAAGTCGCTTCCCGCTGTCTGTCCCTATGTATGCTTAGATCTTTAAAACTACGCAACGAATTTTGATGCGGTTTTTTTTAATAGATAGAGTAATTTAAGAGGAAGGTTTATATGTATAATACATGCATAATATAGTAGAGAAACACTGATCATTTTAGAGGTTTCTAATGTGATGTGTTAAATAAACACATTTTTTTTGCGCTTACAATGCAAACGCTGGCTTAACCCTACGAGATAGATCAAAATAATGTACTACAGTATTGTACACCTTAAAAAGGTCTACAAAAAAGTCCGCGATGGCATATGTCTATCTCTTAGGGATAACCCACAATAACCATTTTTTATCCTATACTTTTAAAGAGAAATAATGGCTCTAAAATTATCAGTGTTTCTATACTATATTATGCATGTATTATATACATATAAACCTTCCTCTTGAATCATTCTACCTAATAAAAAAAACCGCATCAAAATCCGTTGCGTAGTTTTAAAGTTCTAAGCATACATAGAGACATACAGACAGCGAGAAGCGACTTTGTTTTATACTATGTAGTGATAGTGATCACCCGCACCCGTGCGAAGCCGGGGCGGGTCGCTAGTTCGATATAAAAGTGAATAGATAATTGAAGAGAACGGAGTCCGCAATTATGTACAGTCAATCGAATATTAGTGACTTATGGCTAAGTAATAAAAGCCGCACAGGTCGATCGTACATACCAAGACTCCTCTGTGCCTCGGAAAGCACGAAACAGACGTTACGGGTCGTCAGAAACCCCGAAAGTCTGACAACCAGCCTTACCTAAGGGTGAGGTATTACCCAGTAACTGGATTGTGGAGGCCAGATAGGCAGGCGGTCCATGTAAAATACCGGTATTCAGCTGCATACGGTGAGATTTAAAGCTAACCCCAACATAGTTGTGAAAAGTATAGGCAGGAGATGAATCGCATATCAGTGATAACAATTGTAAATTGATAGCGCTTTTATCACGCAGCAGTAAGGGTTATTTTCGTACATAAAGTGTTAGTTACTCCTGATATGGTTGACTGTACCACCAGATATGTAGTCAGTTCACTACCTACTACTACTCCCATAGTAAGATGTTTGCGACACGTGGTTAATATCATAGTAATAACCTACATATATCATGGCCATTTTTCCTTAGAAAGAGAGCTAAATTTAAAGAGTTTTTCTAACGAAGCCTTCTTTGGGCCACTTCCCAGTTCAAAGGTTTGTTGTTTCATAACTTGATATTTAATGACATGTTTGTATTAATAGGCATTTTTTTAGTAGAGAAAAATATGAACACTCGCAACTGACGTGCGTGTATGACCAGATGTATGGATGTCAACTATGTTGGGGTCGGCTTCCAGTCTAACCGGATGCAGCTGAATACCAGTATTTTACATGGAGCGACTGCCTATCTGACCTCCACAACCCAGTTACTGGGTAATACGATACCCCTAGGTAAGACTGGTTGTCAGATTTTCGGGCTTCTGACACCCGTAACGACTGTCAAAGATCTACGAATGACAGCCGGGACCAACGGTTTAACGTGCTTTCCGAGGCACGGAGGGGTCTCGGTATGTAAAGATGGTCACCCATGCACAGACCAACCGCGGCAAGCGTAGCTTAACCTGATCGATCGACCTGTGCGGCTCTTATTATTTAGCCCCAACCAGATGTATGGATGTAAGCGAACCAAAAGGATCGGAACAGTTGGCGTTCGCCATGAGTAGAAGTTGTGAGTTTATTTATGTAAAAAATATTATAAATAAAATATTATGATTTTACCTAAGTGTGTCTTTATGATTCCAACATAGGATTCCTATCTTATGTTGAAATAATAAAAAAAAATTAAAGTTTGAAAAATATCGGCCTGTCGGTTCTGAGAGACTACTCTCTTAGTCCGTCAACGGAGATTCGCGCTCATCCGAAAATAGTTCATCAATCGAAACAACCGACAAATTAAATATTTCGGACGGGCAAAAAACGTCGGGAGTGGGAGATAATTGAAAATACCCGTAGAATTTCATAATTTCTTAGTTCGGGCCCCGAACTAATATTGTGTGTGTAAGTGGTACGGAATAGGAAAAGCCCGTATTTTGGTCGAAACTACGGACTTCGTGAAAAGGCAGTAGACCCTCTGAAGATAGTAAATTATGTTGGTACGAAGCAGATACTCGTTTCTAAAATGCAAATGCGGAAGCAGCAAATAAAATAAATAAAATTATTACTATGTCATATCCATATGTTTTTTACTGTGTGTAAAAATAAATAATAAAATAAATAAATAAAATAAATAAATACCGAAGCACATCATACGTTACTTTGTTCATTCATATGACATTATTTATTATCAAACATGCTTTGTGAAATGCCAACCATAAACGCTGTCAAACATTTTAATAAGGGAAACGCCCACCGATCTCAATATCGCGTCGTTTTTATAAAATGTCAGAAATTCACTTATCCAATGCGGAATTACAAGCAATAATGGTCGGCCTTGTAAATGCATGCCCGCGTTCTGGTTGTGGGCTATTACTACCGTTCGGTAACGGCTGTACTGAGAGCGGAAAGCGGCTTCGCTTCCGTCCTTGTAGGTTGATGCTTGATAGGCTTTGGTATTAACGGTCGTAAATATTCAAGCAACAAGAAGTAAGATATAAGTCTGACTTGTTTCAGCACCTCCTGTCTAGGCTGGTTCAATATACAGGGTGACCATGGATTTCGACAATGATTCTGAATCCTCTGCGTTGAATTTTCACGTCGATTATTTAAGAAAATTTGCTGTTGCATACATTTTTGATCGCGTAGATATTGCACTTTTCTATGAACAGCGGAAGTCATGGTTACAGTTTGCGCGTCGATGTCCCTACATCTTTGGAATAGGACGCCTTACTTCTTAACTTTCGCATTTTACGATTATAATAATGTTGAATACCTATTACGACGATTATTCAGACTCATGTTCCCGGTTTTACCTAACATATAGGAGACATTTCTTGTTATAAAGTGTCCGAGCGGTTTTCACCAAATCGCTTGCAGTAGAGCATAGAGTCAACAGTTTTCCATAAAAATATCATGAATTCCGTCACATATTGGATTTTATTTTAATGTTTAATTAATTTTCTTGTTCTTTGTTTTGATAGACTATATAACACAGCGTATATTTTGGATCAGAACACAAAACTAAGTGCTGTAGAATCTTAATGACATCATTGCAGGTTACAACTTTGATTTTGAGTTCTTTAATTAACTTCTCTTTGCTCTCATTATTATTCACCTCTTGTGGCGACCGTCAGGACTAAATCTACCAGCTAATCGAATGGATACGAGGACTTTCGCTCCTGAATTTCAACAAGACGTACGTCTTGAAGCATTCGGTGCAGAACACATGCCCATAGAACATCTTCAGGGATGTAGGAGTTGTTCGGCAGACACAGCACGTGCTGCAACACCTGTGGAAGCTCTGACCTAACGTCTGAATTCCCTGAAGGAATAGAAGTACATAATAATATACTTGTACATGTATACAGACTTATAGTATATTTGACTACGTACAATAGCTTAAATACTCGTAAAACTCAATAATTCACAAGCTCTTTGCAACAATTTATGTTTTACTGAAACACAATCTTTGCTTTAACAATATCGTCGATAAAATGTTCAAAAACCGTAAAAATACCATTGTTCATTATCAAAGAGTTGCTTTGGGATATCACCAAGCGATTGATCGATTTTTCACGTGACTCAGCATTGCCATCCAACGTGGCAACGCTACCACCATTTTGGGCACTTCTAACACTGACAGCGATGCGGACGAAGTTTTTGATGCTCAATGGGCTCTTCCCTTTCTTTTTGTACATAAAGAAAGAGCCGTTTCACATCTGAAAAGCAATCATCGCATTAGGCACATCGAGAAACCTTCTGCACCAGCAAACCAGTTTAATTAACCGAAACAAACATACGCAATCTTAACGGTTCATTATATAAGCTCATCGTATTGTAAAAAAACGTGCTCATCTCAGCCAATTAAAGTTTACGTAAGTTCGACCTCATAGTGACCGGCCGTGGCATTGAACTCGGGACTGCACGCTGCGCTTGCCTCGAGCGCCGAAATATGACAACCGTGGTTGCATAATGGATGCTGCAATGTAAAAGATTTTGGCGTTTTTGGTTTCTGGTTTGGATTTAGTCGATTTTTGCTGTGTTAATTGGGAACAATGACTGACATTAAATCAGATCCTATGTCAGTCAATACTACAGAATACTACTAGAGAATTGATGATTTTTCTTACAAGCCTACGCTGTCCCACTCCTGGATAAAGGCTTCCCTTCACTCCTTCAATCTTTCGCGAGCCCGCGAGTCATTATGGTATGGTAATGCATAAAATATTATCATGATTAAAACATTTCTGTATTTTGCAGAAATGTTATTTTTGACAGCAGTTTTAGTTAGCTGTTCTGTTGACTGGATTTGTTCCGTATTGGATTTAAGCTGTGGCTTCTCTTCAGATAGCTTAGGGCAAAACATATCCTCAGAGAAGGGCTTTAAGGAAATATTTTGCCCTAAGTAATGACAAAACTTCTTGAATGTCTTCCACGATTTACACTGTTCTTTAGGGACTTCTTATTTAACCCACACTCACTATTATTCCATCATTACTTACCTATATTAAGTACCATAAGCTTTGATACAAAAACTTAGGATACCAAACTCTTATAACTTGCGCCGTAACATAACGGTAAGCGATTCTTCGATAATTATTTTTTGTCCCACATGATGTAACTTGCTCTCACGTTCTGCTTATAATTATATTGTTAATCTAATACATTTCCAGCTCGTTACTTTCATGTACTCTCATTCGGTTAAAGATTGTGTAAACAAAAAAAACCTTACTTACAATACAATGAAACTCTGGAATTATTGTTTTACTAGGTTAAATATTTCAGTAATCTATTCGAATAAAAAGCTGAAGAGTATGATTGTCTGTTTGTTTGAACGTGCTAATCTCTGGAACTACCAGTGGGGTAGTCCAATTGTTGAGGAAGGTTTTTAACATCACGCTAGAACTTTTAGGAGCCGAGAAATAAGCTATAAAGAACGCTAAGTGAAAACTAAGTAAGCGCGGGCAGGCAATACGAAGCGACGGGCTGTGTGAACAACATATTTCACGCGAACGAAGCCGCAAACAGAGGCTAGTTAATTATGTAAATGCAAAATCATATGATGATAAAACTGCAATAAAAATTGAACATCCATAAAAAAACTAGTAGCAACTAGGTAGTCAGACTTTAATCAAGATTGTATTAATTACAGTCATTGAAACCACTAAATACTTCACGATAAAATGCTAATACACTTTGAATGTATCTTTAAAAAAAAAACAGCAATAGAACATCAATTATACGCGACTATTAATTTTGCATATTAACAAAATACCGATTGATTGATGTCACTGGGAGACATTAAATTACAATAACGATAAATTAAGAAACCTCTCAAATAGGTGTATTACGAGTATTAATATGTAGTGAGGTACCTGTTGTAGGTCGTAGGTTTGAACCCAGACAGGCGCTTTACTTTGTCTGAATAATTTCATAACCACTGCTCTCAAAACGGTGAAGGAAAACATCGTGAGGAAACCGGCATGTCCTAGATAAAAAAAAATCGAAGACATGTGACATCTAGCAACCCGCACTGGGCCCGCGTAATAGATTACGGCCCACTCCCTCTCACTGAGAGGAGGCCTGTGTCTCAGTACTGGGAACATTATAGGCTGATTATGTGTGATTATGTGAGGTACTGCCCGACTGCGGGAGGGGCCCGTGGCTAAATAATAACAGCCGCACAGGTCGATCGATCAGGTTAATCTACGCATGCCGCGATCGGCCTATGGATGGGTGACAATCTTTACATACCGAGACCCCTCCGTGCCTCGGAAAGCACGTTAAGCCGTTGGTCCCGGCTGTCATTCGTGTCAGTCGTTATGGGTAGTCAGAAGCCCGAAAGTCTGACAACCAGTCTTACCAACGGGTATCGTATTACACAGTAACTGGGTTGTGGAGGTCAGATAGGCAGTCGCTCCATGTAAAATACTGGTGTTCAGCTGCATCCGGTTAGACTAGAAGCCGACCCCAAACATAGTTGGGAAAAGGCAGATGATGAATCATTGACAAGACTGCCACGTCTATATAGCATATTGACACTCGCAGCCTTTATGTAGAAAAGTAAGCACATTGGTAATGGTACCAGTGACTTCTAAGGCTATTTATAATCCCCGAGCAGGATATAGCCTCTTATATACTTACTCGTTCAGCCTGCAACGTAGTGGTTAAAAAAACCAGAGTACGTTTAGACGACCTTCCATTTTTTGCAAATCATTAAGTCGGTTGGCGACTACCGATGTGTACCTATTGACTACGAGTATATTAGAATTATTTAAGTGTTTACGGAACTATAAATTACTTCGCACGCCCACATTGAAACTGTAGGTATGACATTTACGACAAAAATATTACCAATACATTTAAAGCGTCTGTGGGGTTATTTAAGTGAGACAGCAACTACAGACTACGCTTTACTGGAGTGCAATTTGGTTTCTTTTACCAGTCCATTACCGTAAAACGGGGCTACTTTGAACAGGTTTTGGAGGTTTTTGGTTTGTAACTTTTTTTTACGGCTCGAATTTCACTTTTTTTTACGCCAACAGAACAATGTGTCCTTTGGTTATCAGATCTATGGCAAATTTAAAACCTACCACCTCCCTAACTCCCTACTTTTTTGAATTTATTAAATGTCAAAGTAACCTCAGAAGTGGGGTTTCTTTAACAGGGCATTGAAATGCAACTGACGTCAAAGATAGTAAAAGCATGGGTTACTTTGATATCATTTTGACCAAAAAAACTATTATTTCATTGAAAACTACATGGATTTAAATGAAAACAAATATTTTTACAATTAAATTATTCTTTATTAACGCAAGTATTACAATATTTGTACCGACGGTACTGTTAATGCCACTTAATCAGTCTCATAAGTAATAATTAATATAATTGAGATCAATTTAAACAAGATAGGTAACAATCAACTTTGGCAATATTATAGGCAAGAAACAATTAGTTAGAGTCGTCCTCACACACCACACATTCGTATGACGGATTGTTTGAGCCCTTATTGCACATCCCACACACCCAGTTTTTACAGGTAATGCAGCATATCCAGTCAACAGAATGGCGGTACAACCTATATTCGCACCTACAGATATAACAAAAATTAGACTCCTTCTTATTCTTCTTCTTGTCCTTGTTTTTGATTTCCTTCTTGCGAACCAAACAACTCAGAGGCACATCTTCGTCGGAATCAGTCTGGTGCTTTGTAAGCAGTCCAGAGGTTGAAGGGACTGGTTGATTATTCTTGAAAGCTGAGACATTATCTTCTATTTCAGGAGAGTCATCCATAGTTGGAAAATCTAAATCTAAAATAGAAATCGATTTTGGAGAATTATTGAAGGTGCTTGACGAACTGACTTCTGGCATAGTTGGGAAATCGATTTCTGGAGTATCGTCGATGGTGGGTGGGACATCTATTTCTGGGGCATCTTCTTCTGCATTATCTCTTTGGCTCGTAACCAATATTTGTGCTCCTGACTTATTAACGACTTTCCTCCCTCTTCTGTGACGAATTTTTTCAGTATTGTAACCCCTTGTAATTTTTTCATTATTGTAACCCCTATGACGCCTTCCCCACCTCGCGCAATATTACTCGAGGTCACGCACACTTGCTGAGCACACATGAAAACCGATTTTGGCGCTATGTCAAAGTAGCCCCAAAATCTGTCAAAGTAACCCTGGAAGTCAAAGTAGCCCCGTTTTACGGTACATTGTCTTTCAGTGCAATTTGGTTTCTTTCTGCAATTCTGCATAATCAGCCCATCATGTTCCCAGTCCTGGGACACAGGCCTCCTCTCGATGAGAAAGAGTGGGCCTGGTGCGAGTTGGGGGAAGTTACATAGATGTCTTCGATTTTTTTTGGTCCCAGGACATGCCAGAGCAATGGTGATGAAATAATTTAGACAAAGTAAAATACCTGACTGGGTTCAAACCTATGACCAAAAAATCGTAAGTCGCCGCGCGCCACCGCCATTTCCACTGGGCCACCACGGCTCCCTATTTTTTAATTCTTAATATTAGGTGCCTAGAAAACATATCTTATTAGTCTGCTCAATCTTGGAAATGATGCATTGTATCAAATACTCGTAGCTTATATAATCATATAATCAGTAGACTGTATGCCCTCAATCTAGTATTTCGTATGAAGTTCACGACATCTGCCTACCAATAACGTAATTAAATGTATGTCTTCGCTGTATCTTTAAAAATACTTAAAAATACCAGTGTATTACCGTATTCTGTCAGCTATATTTGTATAAGGCATATGTAATTGCAATTATCTTGTAAGCTCGCTCCATATGTCCGCATGTTGGAAGCTGATACAACAGGGTACAGACTTTTAAAACATAAGGAAAAACGACGCATGTGTTCGTGATAAATGTTGTTCAACATTTTAAATTGAATTCTTATTTTTGCAATGAATTATCTGTATACAATGCAAAAGATACCTTAATTTTTAAACAAAAATAACTCTTTCATAGCAAAATTGCTCAGTAGCTGTTCTTTAGATCTCTCCCAATACATAAACGTAATGACAGCTGAAGTGAAAAAGTGTCAACTAATTTTTGGAGGACACTGTTTAAGTATGAAACTAGCGATCCGCCCTTGCTTGGTGGCGACATAAATAAAAACATCGATATTTCTGCAACGAGTATATCTAAGTCAGATATTGATGTATTTTACAGGGTGCCAGGGACATCGATGCGCAACCTGTTACCATGAACTCAGTACATGTTAATGATCCCCCATGCATTTGCGCGTTGAAGTTATTCTCTAAATGATAGTGAAAACTACATCGAAATCCATTGTGCACTTTAGAAGAACAAAGTGTACACATTGGCATAAATTAAAAGTGACTTTTTTATACTCTTCATTATAAAAATAGATAAAGAAAAGCACCAAATTGACCCCAAAAACCAAACTCGACCAGACAAATGACATAACACACCTCTTCAAGAAAATTAACATAAAGAATTCTCACGATGTAATGTAGTCTCGCAGATTAGCATAGAGATGAGTAATAGTGCTCATCGCGCGGTCGATGACACCGATCGGATGAGCTTATGAATGGAAGCACGTGGTATATGAGAGGTGACTTTGTAGGCGCCGCGGTAGGGTTGTCTCGAACATAAAAGTTTATTTTTTATTATGCGAAAATTGTTTTGGATACTTTCCGCTAGAGTAAGACAAATGAGTAGATAATCCGTTCTATGTTAGAAGGTTTGGTTTCCACACTTAGTCCTTCAAGTGGACCATTGTACATAAGCCATAGCGGCCGTCGGTGTTTATTCCAACTAACCCACCTCCCTCCAGAAGTTGCTTACGTCACCTGGCCTGTTATGTTGGGGTTTCTGACCTAATCTGGGTGACGCCTGTGCACTCAAAGAGCATATGCACAATAGTTTCCTCAGTCTCCAAGCAAGCCCTGTATAGGGGACTGTCCGTTATGCCTTTTGTGTGAAAGTAATATTCCGTTCGTTTATAGCACCCCAGATGTTAATGAAGCAACTGACTTTTTTATCAATACCCTTAACCGTATCATACTCGAAAACTCTATTTTAAAAGTTGTGCCTAACCGTAAAAGGCTGAACAAGCCCTGGATGACTCCGGGGCTCCTTAGATGCCTACGAAATCGAGACAATATGCACATGAAATTAAAAAAAAATCCTCAAAATAAAATACTTCAAACAACTTTTAAAAGATACAGGAATTATTGCTCTAAGATCCTAAAAACTACTAAAACTAATTTCGATAAAGCCCTTATAACTAACGCACAAAACAATAATAAAAGACTCTGGGATGCTATAAAATCTATCACATATACATCAAGGGCTAAAACAGATGCCAGCGCTCTTCTGTCACCCTCCGTACCAGAGCGCTCTGTAAATGAAGTGAACTCGTACTTTGCTAACGTTGGACGTACATTAGCTGAAAACGTAAAACACGGCTCCACATGCTTACCCCCACAAACCAATGCTTTTCCACCATATCATAACAGTTTTGTCATGTTGGAAACAGACGAACCTGAATTAGATACTCTGATCGGGAAATTGAGAAGCGATTGTGCGGTGGGTTCTGATGGCATATCAGGCACGTTTCTTAAGAAATTTAAAAATCATCTCACCCCCCCTTTGACTCATATATGTAATTTAGCATTTACCGCGGGCGTCTTTCCAAATGCACTTAAGCTGGCAGTAGTGCATCCTGTGCATAAGGGCGGGGACAGAGATCGAGTAGGTAACTACAGACCAATATCAATTTTGCCTACACTTTCAAAATTGGTTGAGAGGCTCATGAATAACAGATTGGTTAAGTACCTAGAGCAAAATCATCTTCTTTCTTCTTCTCAATATGGTTTCCGATCCGGAATTTCTACGAATAATGCAGTGCTGGACCTAACCACTAACATATTTTCCAACCTGGATAAAAAACAGAAGGTAATTGGTATTTTCTTGGATCTGGCAAAAGCCTTCGATACAATTTCTGTCCCCAAACTTATTGCTAAACTTGAAAGGATCGGAATTAGAGGTATTCAACTTGCTCTCTTTGAGAGTTACCTCTCGGGTAGACGACAATGCGTCAGGATCGGTGATTGGACTAGCGGCGAGCTCCCCATATCATACGGGGTCCCACAGGGCAGTATTATCGGTCCTACCCTTTTCCTCATTTATATAAATGAGCTCTGCCGGTTTACACTTCCCAATGCATCCATCTTCACCTATGCCGATGATACTGCCTTAATATTCCACGGAGACTCTTGGGAGCTGGTATTCCAGCATGCACAGTCCGGACTCAACCTTGTCACCAACTGGTTGGCTCAAAACTTGCTTACTTTAAATGCGGACAAAACTGTTTACCTAACCTTTTCATTCTCTGCCGCTGGAAAACCTTCTTTCTCTCCTTATTCTTTGATTGCCCACTCCTGTATTTCACCTCATCTCACAGCTTGTAATTGCCCCTGCCTTTCTCGTAACAATTTTGTTAAATATCTAGGCATACAAATTGATGATTGCCTGTCATTCTCTACGCACATAAATACACTCACCTCACGACTGCGCAGGTTGATCTACATTTTTAAGTCACTTCGTCACGCTGCGGACACTACAGTGTTGAGACTTGTATATCTTGCCCTCTGCCAATCGCTTATACAATATTGTATAATTACTTGGGGTGGATCAGCAAAGACTCACATGCTGAAATTGGAACGTGCTCAAAGGGCACTCCTGAAGGTTGGATGGCGGTTACCTTACCGCTATCCTACCATCGATCTTTATAGAACATGTACGGTTCTCTCTGTTCGCCAATTATTTATCCTCAACCTTGTTTTAACCACACACACTCGAACCCCCTACGCTCCATGCAAGTTTGGTTCCCTACGACGTAAACATACTGTTTGTCCTTCCTTCCGCACAAATTGTCGTTCGGCCCAACGTAGTTTCTCTTTCCTCAGTGGTTACGTTTATAACAAGGTTAACAAAATTTTAAATATATACCCTATGTGCAGATCAAAATGTAAAGGAACTGTTACGAGATGGCTACTTGAATTGGATTATGCAGAGACTGAAAATATTCTAAATATTCTACATTAATTTCGTCTATCGGAAATATTAAACTATTTGAATTAATTGTTAGATCGCGTTTCACCTTGATCGACACACAAACACACACACACACACACAGTGAGTTCTCACGCCCAATGCCCTTCGTGAGCATTGGGCGTGAGCGCTTACGTTCCACTCTCGGACACACAACACTCTCCAAAGACACACTTAACACATCTTTGTTTTGGAATAATTCTTTTCCTCTCTGTACTTGGAGCTTATATAATGTTGCGGTACGTAAGTGCAATTAAATAAAGTAATTTTAAGGGTGTGAGCCTGGAGATCTGTAATACAGGTCCCGAACCCAGTATAGACTCCAGCTCTCACAAAGGATCAACTAAAAATGTAACTTGATGTTAGAATCAAAATTGTACCTTTTTGAGAGAAAATAAATTATTATTATTAAAAAAAAAAAAAAAAAAAAAAAAAAAAAAAAAAAAAAAAAAAAAAATTCCGTTCCATTGTGGTGTACTTCAGAGCAAGAACAATAATTTTTGAACCCCTTGTTATAAGAGGTCCCAAAGGTGGTCAACTACTATCTAGTAAAACGTACCGGCGCGGCTCGATACCCTTCTGTCATGTCCCGGGAGATCCCGGTTGACCCCGGACAGGCCGTATTGCTTTAGGAAGGTCCTGATTCCCGATTTGCTGGTAATACGTGGTCTTTCCTTTTCTAAAGTTAGTTTTACAATTTCAAATATCACAAAATAATATGAACCTTGGGCATATCAATAATAACTGCACTAGTTTATGTCCACCTTAAAATACATTGCATAAACGGCTTTTCCGGGTTTTTATTAGACAACTAATTTAAATATTAATGCAAAACATAACTAATGGTATGTCTTTAAACATAATAATGTAACACGTTTTTTTAGCCAGACACATTAAATACCGTCGGTTTTGATAATTAGTTTTGATAGCCCTAACTTGGTATGTACATATATACCTACGAGCATTTATTTCATACTAGCTTTTGCCTGGACTTCGTCCGCGTGAAATGTTTTGTTTCCTCGACACACCCCGTGGCATCGCATCGCCTGCCCGCGCTATCGTTTTCGTTAAGCGTTCTTTCTGACTTTTACTTCTTTTTGTTCCTAGCGTGATGTTAAATATCCTATCTCAAGAATTGAGCTATCAAATGCATAAAGATTTTTTAAATCCAACCGGTAGTTCCGGAGATTAGCGCATTCAAACAAACATACAAACAGACCCTTCAGCTTTAGTATTAGTATAAAACGTGTAACGTTAAATGCGCAAAACCTGAAAATAGTTTGATCAGAATAACGAGCAGAATTAATTGAACCACTTTTTAATATAGGTCACATTTTTCAAAAAATCTTCATTAAAAACGTTGCCGAGTCTATTTATTAATAGGTCAAGCAAGTCAATGTCAGCGCGGCGCAGCGGCCCAGTGACGACTCCTCCCTCGGTAAAGCTTCGTCGCAGACGCAAGAAACGATCAGAATGGCCACTAAAAGTAAAACAGCACGCTTTACAATTTTTTTTAATGACTTATTTTCTCTCTGAAATAGGTCAATTGAATTAAAAATCAGTTGGGGTGTCTGAGGTTTTGCGCATTTAAAGTTACACGTTGTATAGATAGATAAAGATAAGTGCGTGCGCTCATAATTTTGATAATAACTCTGTGCTTAAACAAACACATTTTAAGAAGATGGCCAGTCACGAGCTGTCTTGAACTGCAAAGGTGTTTTAAGAAATCATTTTGTCTCTACCTCAATGAGCCAAAAGCGGAGCAGACCTTCGGTGCACTCCACTGAGTACTTAGATCCCAATATGCTATTGCAGATCTTCGTGAGCTGTAAGGCGATATACTCTTTCAGACGGAGACCATCCACAATTTACAAAATATGTACAACTTGAGCCTAGCATGGAAGTAGAAAAATCCAAAAAAGTCATCAATGAAGGGATCGTAAATCACGTGATTAAGACGCTTAGTGACTATGTCAACTGTGCATGACTTCGCGGTTTTGGTGGAATGCGGATTGGTGGGCGTTTAATTTGGCATAGTACAGTTGGCATATTACTTTGAATGAAAGAAAATGGTTTTATGATATTCATTTATAAGTCGTCAGCCCGCAATACTTGTGTCGCCTCCCAGCTAGATGGACTGCTGGGACAGATTGGATATGGAAGGCGGAGTACAGGGTGTTGTGGCACACCCCGGGAGATGCCTATGTCCAGCAGTGAACTGCGATAGGCTGAGTTGAAGTAGAAGATTAAATATCTCCATTTATTACCTAACTCTAGCAGGAAATGCGTCTATTATTAAGGCTGCAATAGGAACAAAATATCAAATTACTCGTACAAACAATTTCGAATTCGATACGTAAATTATTACACTCAAGGATAATGTTATGTTCGTGTGTCTTGATCAAATAATAAAACGCACAACTTGATCATTTATTATTATCAGTCTATAATAATTATCTATGGTTCACTGACTGAGCTTTTTGCCACTACACATTAAATTACTACGAGTAATCAAAATTGATCAATAATTAACACGCTTTTAAAATAAGTCTCCGCTATTTTAAACCTCAATCATGAAAGTAGTCTTCTAAAAATAAACATTCTACTTTCTGACGTCTGCTGTCGGTACATTTCGTCGAATAAGATCGAAATGGGTGCGCGCACGCAGCTACCGACAACAACCAAGGTCGTTACATCGTACGCGGACTCTTTGTTTGTACAGACACGGAAAAGTAGGCGAAGAGAAGGTTTAAAACACGTGATAAGGTACGCATGTATTAATTATTAAGGTACAGTCGAGGGATTATGACAGACAAATAATCACTTTTGGGGGTTAGTAGATGTCACATATCTTCGAATTTTTAGTACTAGGACATGCCGGTTACCTCGTGATGTTTTCCTGCAGAGCAGTGGTGAAGCTCCTGCCGGGCCCACGAACTACAACTCGTAAGTATCGGGCCGTTACCGCCGCTCTCAGATCACAGCTTTCACGTAATGAATCAAAACAATAGGTTCCCTGGTTGTTTTCTGAAGCAAATCAAGATGTGCATGGATTATCCTTCTGTAAACATTTCTATTCCGTGGTAAAAACTCTTTGCACAAACTAACTCTAATCGAGGTTATTTTTACTTAGTTTTTGTGGCAAATGATATAATTTGCGTGAGGAGAATGGTCACGGTGATTCAGAGGAGTTAGCAAAGATTGAGGGTCAAAGTTTTGGTATATCCTTGTTATTTTTAGTTTTATTTAGACATTTTATTTTTGGATTAAATTGCTCTTTGGGTAGATAACTTATCAGATGTTGTTGAGAAGTAAGTTAGGTAGGGAACGCCTAATTTGGCTTGATGACCGTTTTATTTTTTATTTTTTGGGAGTGGCACGGTGAATGAATTTGACATGCTAAGATTATGGCGAGAAGTTCCTTACGCGTCTTGAAATAACTCTTTTATTATAAGCTCTACCAATACGTACTTCATACCTATTAGTTTCCAATATGGTCATTATTGTGAGCAGTGGTGGTCCCGTGGTAACTGCCGCGACTTACGGGTTGTAGGTCTTAGGTTCGAAGCCAGACAGGCGCTTTACCATGTGTATTTTGTCGCCACTGTACTCAAAACGGTGAAGGAAAGCATCACGAGAAAACCGGCAAGTCATAGAATCAAAAATTCAATGACATGTGACATCCACCAACCCGCACTGGGCACTTGTGGGGGATTACGGCCTAGTCCCTCTCACAGAGAGGAGGCCAGTTTCCCAGCAGTGGGAACGTGTAGACTGATTATGTATAAGAAAGTAAATAGTTTTTGAAACACAAAAACTGTAATACATAGTTAGGTACAGAAAATTATAATACTTTCATTACAAGTATACAGTTTTTATGACTTCCTTTATTGACACGAGTTAATATCATTTGCGAAATAAGGCCCGGTGTAGATGACAATCAGCTGTCATGCGTTCGTCAACTTAAGCAGGATTCAAATCTCTATTTAAGTGGCTCACAGTAAGCATTTAATAAAATATTCGTACAATAGGCACTCAGTAAAGAACGCACGTCAAACGATTGTCATCTGAACTCAGCTTAATGTTTGTGTGGACACGAATTCACCCTTTAAATTAAATAAAAAAAGCATTGTTCTCCGTCTAAGTCCCCTGGCCGATCTGGATCAATTATGTGGCAACAACAGGTTCCCCTTATTTATCAATTCACAATGCATTAGCTCATTTATTTATTAATAATTGGAGGTACATATAGCCTTCAGTCAAGGACTAACCTATAATACCGGCCTTACTAGGCATTTTAGAAAGTCTAACATAAGTATAATGTTCCCACTGGTGGGATGAAGGCCTCCTTTCGGTGAGAGGAGTAGGTCGTAATCGTAGAGGTAGACGTAGTGGTATGGTAGACACCTATAATAAACAGTTTGGCTCTACTGACATTATGTTTCTCAGCAAAGCTATATTTAAGAGTGAAATTACAACTATTTTAAGAGATCATTACCCTGGTAATTAGTTAATAAGTGCTTTTTTAATTTGTTCTTTTTTATTTTTATTTAAGTGCTTTTTTTAATTTGTTAATTTGTACTGCTACCAGCTAGCTATTCTGTATAGTAATCTGTGGATAACGTCTTGAGTAGTGTATTTGTTAGGTACTTTTATTATAAGTTTCTACATTGTGTGCCTACTATGTAATATACTGCTGTTTGTTATTCCTATCAAATATAATAAAAATAAAAAAAATAAAGTAATCCACTATGTGGGCACAGAACAGTCTGAATTTGTCACATGTCTTCGAATTTTTGGTTCTAGGACACGCCGGTTTCCTCAAGATATTTTCTTTCGCCATTTCGAAAGAACTAATAATTGACACAAAGTAAAGCGCCTGGCTTTACTTTGTGTCAATTATTTCATCTAGGTTCGAACCAAAGACCTAAAACTCGTAAGTCACGGCCTTTACTACTGGGCCACCATGGCTCGCAAAAAGTCTAGGTTTGTTTTTTAAATTTAGGTATCAGAATATTCAATTAAACTTTTTCAATACAAAGGAAATCGAAATCGCAAATACATTGCCGTAGGCAAGTTTTACGTGGATACTTTTAATGCAGTTATTTATTAAATGATGTAAAGATTAATATAATTATTAAAAATCAAGTGACATTTAACAAATTAATTGGAATTTTATCGTTTTAGACCACGGCAATAAATGCGGGCGATATTTTTATGATTTACTGTAACTGGTTCGTTTTTATGGACGTATGTTATGGTGTGTACCCAACATTATGCTGCATTATTGAAATTTATTTTGAAGAAAGAAAATCGGGTCGGCTTCCAGTCTTACCTGATGCAGCTGACTAACAGTATTTTACATGGAGCGACTACCTATCCCCATAACCCGGTTACTGAGTAACACGGTAAGATTGGTTGACAGACTTTTGGGCTTCTGACTGGGTAGCCAGAAGCCCAAAATTCTGACAACCGAGACATTACGGGTGTAATGAATGTCAAAGATCAGCGACCATAGATTTAAGAAAGTAGGCCGGGACCAATGACTTAACGTGTTTTCCGAGACACGGAGGAGTCTCGATAAGTAATGACTAATGGATAGTCATCTATCCAGAAACCAACCGCGACAAGCATAGCTTACCCTTCAATCGATCCGTGTGACAGTTGTTATCAGGAAAAATACGATATACAAGTAATAGGTACAGGTGATTTTGTAGAATGCAAGAAAACTGTCCCCTTCGATTTAATTTAGGTAATCCTTAGATAGGGCGATGGTTCCAGTACATGATTCTGAACCCCCTACGTAGAAAATATTCGTTGGTTATTGAAGAAAAATTTGCTGTTCCACACATTTTGACCGTGTAGGTAATGCAGTCTTAGAAAAAGAAAGAAAAAAAAAATATTCTGCACAAACAAAACGCACGATACATAAAAAAAAAAGACATAAAATATACACATACAACGTAGCCAAAAGCCTCGTACTCAAGCATGTACAATGTTGACAATTTCTTTGACAGTTTATTTTCTATGAAACAGCTGATTTTATTTTCTAATACCCTCCAAAAAAAGAACATAAGAGACATATGAGATTTTTCATAGAATCATATGCTGAATTCATGGTTACAGTCTGCGCGTTAATGGTGGGTTATATTATATTTATATTATATTATATTTATTTATTTTATTATTTATATTATACCCAAGGTCGTGGGTTCGATTCCCACCTAGGACAAATGTTTGTGTGATGATCACGATCATTTGTTCTTTGTCTGGGTGTAATTTATCTATAATATGTATGTATTTAGAAATATATATGTATGTTTATCAGTTGTCTAGTAGTCATAGCACGAGCTCTGCTTAGTTTGGGACTAGATGGCGTTGTGTGAAAGTTGTGGAATATTATTATTATTATTATTAATGGATGCTAGCCTGTATAAAGTACCAGTTTCATAGATTTACGTATTCGCTGCAGTTCAACAGAGCTTGAAGTAAAAGTCTTATGACAACAGATTTAATTGAGTAATTATTTGACGTCAAGTTATTCAATGACAAGTTGCTTAGAATAAATATCAATAACTCATACTTGTAGCAATTTTAATTATATAATTACATTACACACTGTGCCAACGTTTATTCTTCCTTAAAAGGAACGGTTCTTTCCTTGGTTACCTGCTACGTCATAACTGTCGGTTTGCTTTGGAATATGCACTGATACCTACGCTTTCCTATCATATAACAAACTAGCGACCCGCCCCGGCTTCGCACGGGTGCAATGCTGATCACTACATAGTATAAAACAAAGTCGCTTCCCGCTGTCTGTCTGTCTTTATGTATGCTTAGATCTTGAAAAATACGCTACGGATTTTGATGCCGTTTTTTTTTATAGATAAGAGTGATTCAAGAGGAAGGTTTATATGTATAGTACATGCATAATATAGTAGAGAAACACTGATAATTTTAGAGCCATTATTTCTCGTAAAAAGTATAGGATAAAAAATCGTTATTGTAGGTTATCCCTAAGAGATAGACAATACCATCGCGGATTTTTTTGTAGAGCTTTTTAAGTTGTACAATACTGTAGTACATTATTTTTATCTATCTCGAATGGTTCAGCCAGCGTTTGCAATGTAAACGCAAAAAATGTGTTTATTTACGACATCACATTAGAAACCTCTAAAATTATCAGTGTTTCTCTACTATATTATGCATGTATTATACATATAAACCTTCCTCTTGAATCACTCTATCTATTAAAAAAAACCGCATCAAAATCCGTTGCGTAGTTTTAAAGATTTAAGCATACATAGGGACAGACAGCGGGAAGCGACTTTGTTTTATACTATGTAGTGATTACACACTGTGCCAACGTTTTTTCTTCCTTAAAAGGAACGATTCTTTCCTTGGTTACCTGCTACGTCATAACTGTCGGTTTGCTTTGGAATATGCACTGATACCTACGCTTTCCTATCATATCACAAATACTTTTCTCTATCTTACTGTTTCTATTAATCACACTACAACGAATTAAGTGAAAATAGTTTGCTATATTTTAGACTGTAGGATGCCTAGACTAGTTGATAGCTAAGCTGAGCCTGCTACTCGTAAAACCATGTGGACATCTTGTAGTTTTCCGGAATGAATTAATTTTAGCTCTATCTGCACAAATATTATGAAGAGGTAAGATTTGATTGTTTGTTTGTATTGAATAGGCTCCGAAACTACTGGACCATTTGAAAAATTGTTTTACCTTTTGAAGCCGACATTATCCCTGATGAACATAGGCTATTTTTTACCGCGGGGAAATGCTTCATCCCTATGGGAAAACGGGTAATAGGACAACGGGTAGTATGAATTATCCTTCCGTACTTATCTTTTTCACATAACTTCTAAACGGCTGAACCGATTGGGTTGAAATTTTATGAAGAGGAAAGATTTGATTGTTTGTTTGTATTGAATAGGCTCCGAAACTACTGGACCATTTAAAAATTTGTATTACCATTAGAAGGCAACATTATCCCTGATGAACATAGGCTATTTTTTACCGCGGGAAAATGCTTCATCCCTATGGGAAAACGGGTAATAGGACAACGGGTAGTATGAATTATCCTTCCGTACTTATCTTTTTCACATAACTTCTAAACGGCTGAACCGATTGGGTTGAAATTTTATGTGGGTATTTCGATGGTTTCCTGAATTATTTTAAAAATACAATTGGGCCCGGTAGGTGGCGCTGCGGTCGGTATTTCAACTACTAAATGGCTTGACCGATTGTGTTGAAATTGTGTATGTATATTTCCATGGTTTCACAGACACGAATGTATTAAGCCTACCTAATCTATCTTTCTATACATATATAAATAAACCAATTACATTAACTACATTATTTAAGCAACATATTTTTAAACGGCGGAAATTCCGAATTCTACGCAAACGAAGTTGCGGGTGGATGCTAGTCAAGCTATAAATTTCCAGTATAAGCTGACCTCAAATTTTATAGGTTTTTCATACAATGACAAGTCAGCTTAGATGGAAAAGTATAGCTTGATACGTCGTCGTGCGTACTTAACTCCATTATAGATTACCTGACTATAGAAATTAGTTGATGCATTTTTAATTAGAATTTATAGAGCCATTAAACGTATTTCTTAAATATGTATTTTTATATCTTTATCCACATCAATCAATCAATCAATTCAGCCTATCACAGTCCACTGCTGGACGTAGGCCTCTCCCAGGCTGCGCCACGACATCCTGTCCCCCGCCTTCCACACCTAGTCTGTCCCAGCATCATTCTTATCCCGATAAAACCATGAAAGAAAAAAGTGTTCGATCGGGGGACCCCTATCAGTAACGAAGTTTCTTACGCGATAATCACACGCACACCAACTCGTATATAATAGTAAGAGACAAAGAGAGAGAGAGAGAGAGAAAAGTTTAAAAACGCGTATTGCGTTTTTAATACAGAGCCATCTATTATAAGTTTATAGAAGCTCTCATAAAGTTAGTCAACTATTGGCTTCAGCACCCTCGAAAACCATGAAAACTATCTCTCATTTTCAGAAAGAAAGAAAATGAAGAAGAGGAAGTCGCATAACGCTTTTCCGATACGTGATGATTATTACCAGTTTACTCCTACCGACAGTTGCGAAAGAACTTCGTTAAAAAAAATCTATTACAATACGAAACTCACTATCCAGCCAGTACCTAAGGCACAGCCTAAGCTGTCGTGTAATTGCATAACAAACTAACAGTAGCAATGGCTTTCAGTTTGACAGTTCAACAACATTCATTGCGTTATTTACGTTGTTGAGTACACAAATTTTTCGAACATGCGAAGTAATGGATTAGCATTATGTATTGTTAAATATTGTACGGCCCTTCGAGTATGACTCACACTTGGCCGCTTTAGTATTAGAATTTGTATTAATATTAAAAATTTATTTGGTGCATAGACGTCCTTATACATTTTTTTTTCTAGCCTACTCTGTCCTACTCTTGGGCAAAAGCCTCCCTCAATTCCTGCCATATTTCGCGAGCCCGCGCGTCCTCCATCCAGTTTTGACGGAACCTATTCAGCTCGTTCCTCCATCTCCTCCGTGGTCTACCCAGACCCCGCCTCACTAAACACAAAATGTAATAGTATCTTAATTGTTTCTTTCAGTGTAGTGTCATCATCTGCCTAGCCTTTTCCCAACTATGTTGGGGTCGGCTTCCAGTCTAACCGGATGCAGCTGAATACCAGTATTTTACACAGAGCGACTGCGTATCTGACCTCCACAACCCAGTCACTGGGTAATACGATACCCCTTGGTAAGACTGGTTGCCAGACTTTCGGGCTACTGACCATCCGTAACGACTGTCAAAGATCCACGAATGACAGCCAGGACCAACGGCTTAACGTGCATTCTGAGGCACGGAGGCTTCTTGGTATGTGAAGATGGTCACTCATCCACGGACTAACCACGGCAAGCGTAGCTTAACCTGATCGATCGACGTGTGCGGCTGTTATTATTTAGCCACTTCTTTCAGTGTAGTGTAAAAATAGATATTTACTTATGTACAAATAAAATCTTTGCACCAATAGTTACGTTGCATTCAAAAGTTCTCACTCTGTATGAGTAAAAGTCGTTGATAAGTAAAATGATATTTTTTTTTCAAGTTTAGAGTATGCAGTGCAGTGGCAGGCCTGTTGGTCTAGTGGTCAGTGGCCCTGACTGCTATACGCAAGGTCGTGGGTTCGATTCCCGCCTAGGACAAATGTTTGTGTGATGAGCACGATAATTTGTTCTTTATCTAGGTGTAATTTATGTATAATATGTATGTATTTAGAAATATATATGTATGTTTATCAGTTGTCTAGTACTCATAGCACAAGCTCTGCTTAGTTTGGGACTAGATGGCGTTGTGTGAAAGTTGTGGAATATTAAAAAAAAAAAAAAAAGAGTGAACATATTTATAGAGAGTTTAATCACAAACTGATTATGGCACCCTCATCGGCTGAACATATGATCTAAATTGTATTTTTGCTAACTTCTTCTAGGTACTACCTACTGACCAGCCATGAACTTAATACGCCTCACTGATCAACCTATATTGTAAAATTTAAGTAACTTCACCCAAGAATGTCTAGGTATTGATCGGAAAAACGCCCAGTCATTCTATCTTTATTTATTTTTTATTCAACATAATTAATGTCAGTGCCTTTAGTTTTAACTTCCGCATGCTGTAGGTATTTGAAATATTTGTTTAATGAACTGTGACTTTAACAAAAAGGATTATTGAAATTTTTCGCAAAGATTAATGGTGCCGACAATTAGCTTTACTGGTGAAATAAAACTTTATGTACATTATAATATTTATTTATTATCATAAAATTAATGAATGACACATTGACAAAATTGTTCTAAACACGTTTTTTTTTTTTTTGTTAGCCTATATTAATTTATTCAAACTTTTCCCACCAAAAGGTACAAAGGTGAAATTAATGCCTTAGGCATTCTCTACCAGTCAACCAAGGGTGGTGAAGACTAGCAGGTGCTTTGGGTTAGAGGAACAATAATATATAAAAAAAAAACTAGGTACACATACACATAAATAGGTTATAAACACATACATAAGATTTACTACAGTACATATTATGTCCCACAGCTGGGCAAAGCTAACCGTTTTTCCTTCCAAACCTGACTGTCTTGTGCGATCTCTGGCCATTTTGGCCCTGTTAACTTTATGAGATCAGCATATCTATTCTGTAAATATCTCACCGTGAAAACAAAGGTGAAGTGAGCGTGGAGTGAGTCGTCAATAGTGTCAATCCCTAGCAACAGCAAGACTCACAGCTCACTCTAAGCTCACTTCACCTAAGTTATCACGGTGAGATTTTTCCAGAATCGACCGGTATTACTCACTTGTCGCCTGAGGGAGGATGTTTTTATACACTATAAAAGTAAAAAAAATCTGACAATTTCAACAAAAATGTAAGTTATACCTATTTGAAATCAATGAAATCTGCTCAAGAATGGTGGACTGACGAGCGACCTTAATAATCACCTGTTAAAAAATCATTATTGACATTACTATCCTCTACTTCATTACATTTCCTTGCCATGCCATGTTTGGTACACACTGGCCACCAGCAGTTAGGTAGCCAGCAAGAAAAACCCGACGCTACGTCATGAAGTCATTAGTAGGTGTGGTTCACACAACAGCGGATCGATTCTGTAAAAATCTCACCGTGAAATCATAAGTGAAGTGAGCTTGAAGTGAGCAGTGTCAATAGTGTTAATCCCTAATGACAGCTCACTCCACGCTCACTTCACCCAAGTTTTCACGGTGAGATGGTTACAGAATCGCACGGCAGGTGCCTGAGGGCGTGACATTTTGTGTATACTCGACCTTGCAACACTTCCGCGAAGGAAAGGGCAGGCGCGGGTGAGGCACTCCGGCTATGGGTTTGTTATTTACTTTATTATGTTAATATAGCTACCGTATGTATCCAGATTACTTATTGCCGGAAGGGGACGCCCTAGAATATCATTATAGTGACCTTGGTGATGTTCTTCAGAAACCTTAGGTGCAGAGTACTCACAGCCGGCGTATATGTAAGATCAGATGTATGAACGTAAATGAAGCAAGATGAGTATTAAGAATTATAGCAGGTACCATTCGGTAGTTTCTGCCTACCCCCATGAGGAGAAGGCATGAGATTATGTATGTATGTGTACCTATAATAATTCCGTGTTATTTGTCTTCCCATTTGTTTTACGGAAAGCCGCACATCGAGGGTAACAAATCCAGTATAAGCTGACCTCAAATTTTATAGGTTTTTCATACAATGACAAGTCAGCTTAGATGGAAAAGTATAGCTTGATACGTCGTCGTGCGTACTTAACTCCATTATAGATTACCTGACTATAGAAATTAGTTGATGCATTTTTAATTAGAATTTATAGAGCCATTAAACGTATTTCTTAAATATGTATTTTTATATCTTTATCCACATCAATCAATCAATCAATTCAGCCTATCACAGTCCACTGCTGGACGTAGGCCTCTCCCAGGCTGCGCCACGACATCCTGTCCCCCGCCTTCCACACCTAGTCTGTCCCAGCATCATTCTTATCCCGATAAAACCATGAAAGAAAAAAGTGTTCGATCGGGGGACCCCTATCAGTAACGAAGTTTCTTACGCGATAATCACACGCACACCAACTCGTATATAATAGAAAGAGACAGAGAGAGAGAGAGAGAGAGAAAGTTTAAAAACGCGTATTGCGTTTTTAATACAGTGCCATCTATTATAAGTTTATAGAAGCTCTCATAAAGTTAGTCAACTATTGGCTTCAGCACCCTCGAAAACCATGAAAACTATCTCTCATTTTCAGAAAGAAAGAAAATGAAGAAGAGGAAGTCGCATAACGCTTTTCCGATACGTGATGATTATTACCAGTTTACTCCTACCGACAGTTGCGAAAGAACTTCGTTAAAAAAAATCTATTACAATACGAAACTCACTATCCAGCCAGTACCTAAGCTGTCGTGTAATTGCATAACAAACTAACAGTAGCAATGGCTTTCAGTTTGACAGTTCAGCAACATTCATTGCGTTATTTACGTTGTTGAGTACACAAATTTTTCGAACATGCGAAGTAATGGATTAGCATTATGTATTGTTAAATATTGTACGGCCCTTCGAGTACGACTCACACTTGGCCGCTTTAGTATTAGAATTTGTATTAATATTAAAAATTTATTTGGTGCATAGACGTCCTTATACATTTTTTTTTCTAGCCTACTCTGTCCTACTCTTGGGCAAAAGCCTCCCTCAATTCCTGCCATATTTCGCGAGCCCGCGCGTCCTCCATCCAGTTTTGACGGAACCTATTCAGCTCGTCCCTCCATCTCCTCCGTGGTCTACCCAGACCCCGCCTCACTAAACACAAAATGTAATAGTATCTTAATTGTTTCTTTCAGTGTAGTGTCATCATCTGCCTAGCCTTTTCCCAACTATGTTGGGGTCGGCTTCCAGTCTAACCGGATGCAGCTGAATACCAGTATTTTACATAGAGCGACTGCCTATCTGACCTCCACAACCCAGTTACTGGGTAATACGATACCCCTTGGTATGACTGGTTGCCAGACTTTCGGGCTACTGACCACCCGTAACGACTGTCAAAGATCCACGAATGACAGCTAGGACCAACGACTTAACGTGCTTTCCGAGGCACGGAGGGGTCTCGGTATGTAAAGATGTTCACCCATCCACAGATCAACCGCGGCAAGCGTAGCTTAACCTGATCGATCGACCTATGCGGCTGTTATTATTTAGCCACTTCTTTCAGTGTAGTGTAAAAATAGATATTTACTTATGTACAAATAAAATCTTTGCACCAATAGTTACGTTGCATTCAAAAGTTCTCACTCTATATGAGTAAAAGTCGTTAATAAGTAAAATTATATATATTTTTTTTAAGTGTAGAGTGAACATATTTATAGAGAGTTTAATCACAAACTGATTATGGCACCTCATCGGCTGATCATAGGATCTAAATTGTATTTTTGCTAACTTCTTCTACCAGCCATGGCTGTACTGACCAGCCATGAACTTAATACGCCTCACTGATCAACCTATATTTTAAAATTTAAGTAACTTCACCCAAGAATGTCTAGGTATTGATCGGAAAAACGCCCAGTCATTCTATCTTTATTTATTTTTTATTCAACATAATTAATGTCAGTGCCTTTAGTTTTAACTTCCGCATGCTGTAGGTATTTGAAATATTTGTTTAATGAACTGTGACTTTAACAAAAAGGATTATTGAAATTTCTCGCAAAGATTAATGGTGCCGACAATTAGCTTTACTGGTGAAATAAAACTTTATGTACATTATAATATTTATTTATTATCATAGATTTAATGAATGACACATTGACAAAATTGTTCTAAACACGTTTTTTTGTTTTTGTTATCCTATATTAATTTATTCAACTTTTCGCACGAAAAGGTAGGTACAAAGGCGGACTTAATGCCTTAGGCATTCTGTACCAGTCAACCAAGGGTGGTGAAGAAACTAGATGGCAGGTGCTTTGGGTTAGAGGAACAATGATATATAAAAAAAAAACTAGATACACATACACATAAATAGGTTATAAACACATACATACGATTTACTACAGTACATATTATGTCCCACAGCTGGGCAAAGCTAACCGTTTTTCCTTCCAAACCTGACTGTCTTGTGCGATCTCTGGCCATTTTGGCCCTGTTAACTTTATGAGATCAGCCTATCTATTCTGTAAATACCTCACCGTGAAAACAAAGGTGAAGTGAGCGTGGAGTGAATCGTCAATAGTGTCAATCCCTAGCAACAGCAAGACTCACAGATCACTCTAAGCTCACTTCACCTTAGTTATCACGGTGAGATTTTTCCAGAATCGACCGGCGTCACTCACTTATCGCCTGAGGGAGGATGTTTTTGTACATTATAAAAGTAAAAAAAAATCTGACAATATCAACAAAAATGTAAGTTATACCTATTTGAAATCAATGAAATCTGCTCAAGAATGGTGGACTGACGAGCGACCTTAATAATCACCTGTTAAAAAATCATTATTGACATTACTATCCTCTACTTCATTACATTTCCTTGCCATGCCATGTTTGGTACACACTGGCCACCAGCAGTTGGGTAGCCAGCAAGAAAAACCCGACGCTACGTCATGAAGTCATTAGTAGGTATGGTTCACACAACAGCCGGTCGATTCTGTAAAAATCTCACCGTGAAATCATAAGTGAAGTGAGCTTGAAGTGAGCAGTGTCAATAGTGTTAATCCCTAATGACAGCACACTCCACGCTCACTTCACCCAAGTTTTCACGGTGAGATGGTTACAGAATCGCACGGCAGGTGCCTGAGGGCGTGACATTTTGTGTATACTCGACCTTGCAACACTTCCGCGAAGGAAAGGGCAGGCGCGGGTGAGGCATTCCGGCTATGGGTTTGTTACTTACTTTATTATGTTAATATAGCTACCGTATGTATCCAGATTACTTATTGCCGGAAGGGGACACCCTAGAAAGACATTATAGTGACCTTGGTGATGTTCTTCAGAAACCTTAGGTGCAGAGTACTCACAGCCGGCGTATATGTAAAGGGTGTCTCAGTAAGAGTGCACTTTTTAAAATTGGAATATTTTTTTTTTCATGCAAGTTGCAACTCTGAAATTTGACAGCTGTGACCTCTGTTTATTCCGATTATTAAAAATGGAGAGCTTTTCGAAAGATCAACGCGTTATAATTGTGAAAACTCATTACAAAAATGGGGAAAGTTACGCTGAAACCGCTCGCAAACTTCGCCAAATTTTTAGACGAGAATTAGATCGTGCGATTTAACGCCGTGCGATTTTTTCCTTTGGGGTTTTGTGAAATCTCGGGTATATGCGAATAAACCCGAAACAATTCCTGAGCTCAAATCGGAAATCCAACGTGTCATCGGTGAGATACAGCCACATCTCTGTGCAAGTCATGGAAAATTTCATGAAAAGAGTAATGGCCTGTCATCGGAACCGTGGGGTCATTTGCCGGATATTTTATTCCATACTTAATCGGAACATGTCTTCTTTACAATACATTAAAAATTTCACAACTCTGTCATAAAATACTGGTTTTTGTTTTAAAATGAAAAAGTGCACTCTTACTGAGACACCCTTTAATATCAGATTTATGAACGTAAATGAAGCAAGATGAGTATTAAGAATTATAGCAGGTACTATTCGGTAGTTTCTGCCTACCCCCATGAGGAGAAGGCATGAGATTATGTATGTGTACCTATCATAATTCAGTGTTATTTGTCTTCCCCATTTGTTGTACGGAAAGCCGCACATCGAGGGTAACAAATCCAGTATAAGCTGGCCTCTTATTCTATTGAAACTCTGTACTATACTAGGCCAGCTCAAGGTCAATGTTGCAACCGATGTGCTGCCTGCTGCATCTTAATGACAAATAAATTCTTATATTCAAAGAGGAGGAATTTTCAAAGAGGCAGATCTAAATCATTATATTTTATCTCATATATGCACTGGCATATATGTATTGCAATGCCTAAATTTCCCAAAAATTCTACGACATGTGACATCTACTAACCCACGCTGGGCCCGCGTGGTGGATTACGGCCCACACCCTCTCACAGAGAGGAGGCCTGTGTCCCAGCAGTGGGCGTTATAGGGTGATTATGCTTATGCTAAATCTACATGGCCACTTATGAAACGTTGAAACGTCAGAAGCAATGCACGATTCCAATTGATCGTTTTTTATGGAGAAGAAGAGCCTCCACCTTTATTCTTTTAAAAAATATTAGCTCTTAACATATTTTATAATTACAGTGTAGACCAATCAACGTTTCAATTTTGTTCAGTACCCAAGTACGAGGTACTGGCAAATCGAATCATCTGAGAGTCTACTAGGCCTACAACGTTCTCATATTCACGAAATAGAAGAGAATCCGTATTAAAGATAAATATAATACCTAATGAAAATAAAAGGAAACAAACAAATGACAAGACTGCTATTTACAAATGTAACAAATCTGAGTGAATAAATATTTATTTATAAACTTTTCGCACACAAAAAGGGACAAAGGCGGACTTAATGCCTTAAATATCATGTCCACAACGCGACCATCCCTTGGATCAGGTTGTTATGATTAAACCATCATCGAAGCTGATAATGGCTGATAATGGCGATTCCCCTTAGGTTTCTAATTGCAGCGGTGATTGCATATTCAATAGTGGACATTGACGGGCTGACATATCAATTAGGGTATCTGACTATAAGCACGAATGACGAAAGTATGTTCCGTGTTTCTACGACGTGCAAAAAGGTTTATTACCCCGCGACGAAAATGTTTGTTCGCGCGATTACGCGATTGTCGCGTTCATTATAATATGTTTGGAAAACCGGTAGGCGCCCTCTGTCGGTGCGATTACGCATTCGGAATCGTCAAATAAAATTGTTCGCTTGACATTCGCTTTGGTTAGGGGGCGGCTTTAGATTTTTCTTTCAAAGCTTGTTTTCATTTTCAGCGTCGGGCAAACGTGGTCCTGAAAATAGACCCTTCTCCAGAAATTACATTATACAGGGTGAAATTGAAAACATGCGACAAGTCGAAATGGGAGATTTTACTCATCATTATGAACAACTTTTACCATGGGACCAAACCTAAAATTGCGAAAAAAAAATCAGCTGTTCCCTACATTTTGACGAGTTATGCGAACATAAATGTAGGTAACAGCTGATTTTTTTTTCGCGATTTTAGGTAAGTACCGTAGAACGGGGCTACTTTGAACAGGTTTTGGAGGTTTTTGGTTTGTAACTTTTTTTTTACGGCTCGAATTTCACTTTTTTTTACGCCAACAGAACAATGTGTCCTTTGGTTATCAGATCTATGACAAATTTAAAACCTATCACCTCCCTAACTCCCTACTTTTTTTAATTTATTAAATGTCAAAGTAACCTCAGAAGTGGGGTTTCTTTAACAGGGCATTGAAATGCAACTGACGTCAAAGATAGTAAAAGCATGGGTTACTTCGATATCATTTTGACCAAAAAAACTATTATTTCATTGAAAACTACATGGATTTAAATGAAAACACATATTTTTACAATTAAATTATTCTTTATTATCGCAAGTATTACAATATTTGTACCGACGGTACTGTTAATGCCACTTAATCAGTCTCTTAAGTAATAATTAATATAATTGAGGTCAATTTAAACAAGATAGGTAACAATCAACTTTGGCAATATTATAGGCAAGAAACAATTAGTTAGAGTCGTCCTCACACACCACACATTCGCATGACGGATTGTTTGAGCCCTTATTGCACATCCCACACACCCAGTTTTTACAGGTAATGCAGCATATCCAGTCAACAGAATGGCGGTAGAACCTATATTCGCACCTACAGATATAACAAAAATTAGACTCCTTCTTATTCTTCTTCTTGTCCTTGTTTTTGATTTCCTTCTTGCGAACCAAACAACTCAGAGGCACATCTTCGTCGGAATCAGTCTGGTGCTTTGTAAGCAGTCCAGAGGTTGAAGGGACTGCTTGATTATTCTTGAAAGCTGAGATATTATCTTCTATTTCAGGAGAGTCATCCATAGTTGGAAAATCTAAATCTAAAATAGAAATCGATTTTGGAGAGTTATTGAAGGTGCTTGACGAACTGACTTCTGGCATAGTTGGGAAATCGATTTCTGGAGTATCGTCGATGGTGGGTGGGACATCTATTTCTGGGGCATCTTCTTCTGCATTATCTCTTTGGCTCGTAACCAATATTTGTGCTCCTGGCTTATTAACGACTTTCCTCCCTCTTCTGTGACGAATTTTTTCAGTATTGTAACCCCTATGACGCGTTCCCCACCTCGCGCAATATTATTCGAGGTCACGCACACTTGCTGAGTACACATGAAAACCGATTTTGGCGCTCTGTCAAAGTAGCCCCAAAATCTGTCAAAGTAACCCTGGAAGTCAAAGTAGCCCCGTTTTACGGTATTATTTCATAGTAAAAGTGGTTCACAATGATGAGTACAATCTCTCATTTCGATTTGTCGCATGTTTTCAATTTCAACCTGTATAAGTTTACCTAGAACAATTAGTAGTTCAATAATTGGTGAAACAAACTGGTCGACTTTGGTAACGCCAGCGTCGCTAGGTACACAGTTATATTGATAGCCACTCTATTTATCATGAGCTTAGTGTGGGCATTACAGTTCCGTGTAATGAAAATAGATGGCGTTGTATTAAAGAATAGAAAAGTTACTTTTCCACAAGACATACGACTACGACTACGACTGTTTAAGTTAAAACACTTTCTTGTATCCTCTTTATCCATAAGAACGACCACAGTACACTTCAACTGATGATAAAGATTATTGAAATGGCGGCTTAAAAGTAAAAGTTATCGGACTTGTAAAGAGTATTCTATTCTATTCTAATTAAATCTCTTGTTGAAAATAGCATTTCAACGAGACAAAGTACCGGGTTTACGAAACGAAGCTCAACTTTCTTTTTAAATAAATTGGTTTTCTTTTCATATTTCTTAATGGTAATTGATGACGATATCCTAGAGGTAATTTTTGAATATTTATGGAGAACATTTTTCTCAAACAACTTTGTTCCTAAAATACGGTGATCCACAAACATTATTTACATCCAACTACAACAATTACGGAATAGGATCTCTTGCAAAAATATTTTTGATTGAAATACTGTAAAAAATAATAAAAGCAAGAGGATATAAATAATTTTACGTGGTGATTGTTTATTTTTACTATTAATATATGGCATTAGTAAAACCAGAGTGAAAGTACCTAAAATATACGAAAACGCATTGAAGTCCTACGTAAAATTAAAAAATAAAATGTGACATAAATATTAAGAATTCTACCTACTACATCCCAAAAATAAGTTAACTTTAATGAATCAGCTAATTCTAAATATAAAATCCAACGGCTAAGCGCCGACTATTTTCGTCCAACGTGGGAGCTTGTTCTATTTACGCACCTGATATTTCGAACTCTTCGTACATTCTGCTCGCCTAGTACTTTCGGGGATAGAACTGACTTTTGTGACGTAACGGACGAGAGGTCGTCACTGTCACACGGCCTGTCATGTTGCGAACGAAAGCGCTAATGCTGAAATGCCTGAAAGCGTTTGATAGATTACGTTCAAGCGGATTTTTTTATTGAAAGCTGTGAGTGAAATTGGACCAGAGTTATGTTTATTCGATTTTTCTAGGGTTAATGTATGTACCTGGACTTTTTTTTTTAGGTTTTTGTTTATAATTATAAATGATAAAAAAATGTTTTTTAGTATTCGTTCTAATTCACAAACAAACCCGTTTCTTTAATTAAAACTATCTCAATTATATTTTAACTTTGCTGGGACATTAATAAGCGATTTAGTACTTCAATTACGATATTTTAATAAAGTCATAACAATACTAAGGAATGTATTAATAAATGTTTAATTCAATGATAAACCTTTATTTAATCATGCATAAAAATCAGTAAATTAATTAATATTGTTAATGGTAATTAATTAATTAATCTATCTTTCTCACAAACTATAGCAGCGATTTCAGTATTACCGGGGCAACGGATTTCCTTGAAATTTCAGGAATAAGGTTAACGATACTAGGAGGATATGAATCTAAAGGATGTTCGCAATGCGTCGCTGCGTGTATTAACGGGTATGTGTGCGTGGGACTTATTGGGCACCTGTTACGCTCCTGAGATTCAATGTACTTGAAAAAGTTAGCATATAAATAATACTTGCGAAGCTTTCAACTTCGAAACAGGTCATATTAAAGTAACAGGTGCTAATTTGTGTTCAATCGATTAAAATTGGAAATACGCGGAAATATTTTTAATCCCCTTTTTTCTTTAAACTCAATATCAGGCTGCGTAGCAAGGTGTCGGTGTTTTTGAGGAGAAACAAATATTTATGTTAAACACTATTTATTGACTCACACTCAAACTGTTTTTAGTGTTAAAATGTTAATGAAATGTCGATGTTATATTGATGAAACGTTTGAATACACCCGGCTACGCGGTAGACAAAAGTGCACTGATTCTAATTTAAAATAATAAGTAATAAAACGCCTATATTGCTAACCAAGGTGTTCGGTAAAAACACTGAACACTCAATTTTCAGATTTTGTACAGAAATATAACTAATATTTGAGTAATTCATAACAAAGACAAGTAATTAATTATTTTACAATATTTCACATTGTGTGCTTGTGTTTAACAAGATAATTTGACATTTGCGGGAGTTTTTTAATGTTTTGTTTCTACCTATACACAATATCCATATTTAGTTTGTGTACGTTTTATGCAAATCCAATACGTCAATTGATACTTATACCAGTTGCACTTTATTGGCTTCTAATCTGAGTACCACTCAAACACTTAACAGTCACCTGAAACTTACTAAACAGAATTACATTAGTATGTGTACACACACATAGAAATCTCAACTAACTTTTCAGACTGCTTGGCGCTTCCAAAATTAGTCCTATAACCATCTCTTTTCAACCCCTATTTTTAGAATATTGTTGTCTCGCTTGCTCCCGTAGCTTTTCTTGAGCTTTCCCTGACATTAGCCGAGCATGCGCGGTGCGCCCCGACGCACGTGGTTTGAGATCTCCTGGTGTATTCTGCTCGCCTGGTATCGGGCGCGCCTAGGGCGGCCGCGTCGCGCCGCCGCCGCCCATTGTCGCGTTTGCCCTAGCCTTCCCGCCCGCCCAGAAGCTCTGACGATCGCCTACGAAACGGTCCGCTGCCGAGTTGTGGGAGAAAGTCGCGCGCACGTGAATAACTTACGCGTGTTTGGAAAATATTATATATGCGAGAAAAAAAATGTTTAACCAGTGTTTCTGAATCTTTTTTGGAAACTCCCTAAGGACCCCTATTTTCCTCCTTGTCCCTTTTGCATTATTTTGTTTTCTCCTTCTTTCAAAGTTTGTCGTTATTTTTTGTAATTGATTGGTGTTGTTATAGACGCAGGTGTGTAGTGGTGTGTGTGTGTCTTCGTGGCTGCTGTCAGCTGATGCTCTTCAGGTCCTGAGCCGGCTTCGGTTGCAGTTTCAAGTATGAGGAGATATTCAGCTATGCCAGGTAGGTGAAGTTGAGATGAGAAATAAAAACATTTTCATTCTGATAATAACGCGCAAGCGGATTCCGATTCCTTATTTATTGTTATTATTTCAGGGAAAAAAAAAACAAATTCAGTAGAGATTTCAAAATCTCTGATTATAAATAATTTCTAGTTGTTAATTGTTAAACTTGATAGGAACAGTTTATTTATCTCAAGTTTTAATACGTCTAAGGGCTCATTTTTCAATAGACAGATAACTTTTATCTAAGGATTAAAAAATATTGTAGCTGACAGCGTTTGTATAGAAAATAAATCAAACTGTCAAATTTAATCTTAAGATAAAAGTTATCAAAAATTCAGCCGTAAGTCATATAAAATCCAATACTTACTTAAAAATAAAAGTTTATAATAAACCCTTAAACATTTTTAACACGTAAGGGTGGCCTCTTTATAATGACTATACTAAAGTGGTTAATAAAGATCTCACCCTTCCACGATCACCCTTTATGTGGTTGTCGAATGGCATACAAATAAAAATAAAGGGGGTGCTCCTCTGAGCCTCGAGAGGGCTTCAAAAGACGAATTTAGGCCGGCCCATTGACTGCATGTTAGCCCCTTGCTTCCATCCTTTATATCGTAACGTGTGATAAAAGCCTGGCTTTTCTAAAGACGTATTATACCTATTATTCCTTATTTAGTGGTTTTGTGATGTGGGTTGTCGATAGTAAAAAAGTGAAAAAGTATGCAAGCCTTGCTTTTTTATTGAAAAATTGGGTTGCAATATCGATTTTTCAAAGTACAGCTTGCTCAACATGTAGTCAAAAAATATCGATAATACTCTTAGTAACAGCCAAGTACCACTGGATGCATTATGGAAGTACCTTCTTATACAAATATATATAAAAAAAAAACGAACGTGAAAATCCTAGTAATCGACTTTTATGAGAATAAATTTCTTGAAACACATTTTTAAAAAGGTATAACACGAAGGACGAGATTATTGAATGTTCGTATATTGCCGTGGTAAAGCTATAATGGTACACATAATTCCAAATTATTTTGTTAAAACTTTAACCTTTCAAATAAAAAAAAATACATTTATGATTTCTCTAAACTGTTCTATAAACTTTAGCAAAATTATTTCTGAAATTAATGAAAGGATACAAATTCTTTAAACTGAACTGAAACTTTTTTGGTCCTTATTTCCTAACTCCATAATTCTGTTATTCTTTTGTTTTTGCATATTTTGTCAACTTCAAAATAGGTTTTAGGTAGGTACCTCATATCTACATATTCTTCACCTCTTATTTCCTTCTAAAAAGGTTTTGTTCGTAGAGAATTTTTGCATGCACCCGTTGAGTAATTTGCGAATATGAATACGATGGACTTTGTTCGAAGTGGTTTCATTCCCTCAGGACTTTTTAAAGATTTACCTATGTACTTTCTCAGAAAGGTTCTATACTTCATAGATATTATTGTGTCCTTCTACCAAACACCCTGTATAGTCATCTTATTGGTGATGTTCTTCAGAAAGGGTCTAGTGCGTAGTACTCGAAACCAGGGTGCATATAGGATCAGATGTATGAACGTAAACGAAGCAAAATGAGAATGTGTTCGTAGCAGGTAGCGTTCTTTAGGATCTGAAGGCGTGAGTTTAAGTATTGTATGGAGGTTTATTAGCTGTACTTTCAATCAAAGACACTTATCAGAGAGTCAGAAACGAGACGTATGTTAAACCCGCCTAATATAAGGAAAGCAGTGAGTAAAAAGTAGTGTCAGTCAATCAACTACTTCAAAATACGTATAGCCGATTAAAAGTAGACAGATTGCCAGACCATTGCCTGTCTATTAGAACGCATTTTACGATCCACGTGGGAGTCACACTGGCGCGTTAAACGCTTAATCCAGACCAACGCTATTACATCACTGGGTCACATAAAATAGTACTTATTGGGCTTTATGGGTTGAATAGGTTTTATAGAGGTCTTCTTCTTCTTCTCATGTATACACTCGTATACATGAGAAGATACTAATAATAGGTATACATGGGTGCGCTGGGCGTATTGTTAGTATACAATTATGATGTTGATGATATACGATAGAGGGGATTGTGGCTAAGTAATAACAGCCGCACGGGTCGGTTAAGCTACGCTTGCCGCGGTTGATCCGCAGATGGGTGACCATCTTTACGTACCAAAGCCCCTCCGTGCCTCGGAAAGCACGTTAAGCCGTTGGTAGCGGCGGTCAGTCGTGGATCTTTGGCAGTCATTGCGGATCGTCAGAAGACCGAAAGTCTGACAACCAGTAAGACTGGTTGGGAACCAAGGGGTATCGTATTACCTAGTAACTGGGTTGTTGAGGTCAGATAGGCAGTCGCTCCATGTAGAATACTGGTATTCAGCTGCATCTGGTTAGACTGGCTGTCGACCCCAACATAGTTTAGAAAAGGCTAGGCAGGTGACGATGTTGAAGATATATGATATTTATTTTAAATTGGTTTAAAAAAAAAAACACTTTTATACGACAAAAACAAAATTCGGTTTAAAACTAGATGAAGTCGGTGTTACCTATTTGACTATTGTGAGAGGAAACACTGAAACAAACTCAAAGATTGCAGTCTCTTTTTAAGTCCAGATATAATCTTGGTCGGGTTTATTTCAGTAGGTACCGTGTAAGATATACTGGCTGCCGAAAGTATGGACTAGTTTAATGTCCAGATTAGAGCAATACATTATTAACCCATCATCGTAATCAGCCTATGTTCCTACTACTGGGACACAGGCCGTTATTCACCAGTGGGCCGTAATCCACCACAAGGGCCCAGTGCGGGTATGATCATCAAAAACAACCCAAAATAATATTTTTTTGTTTTTGGCAGCATTGTCATACTGCTGCCAGCCTTAATGGCACGTTTCCTATTGACAGCGATACGGGCGAATTTTTTGATGCCCTTTGATTATTTGCCCTCCTTTTTATATACTCGTACATATTATTATTATTATTATTATTTTAAGACTGCTAAATTTTTAAACTATGTAAATTATACTTATTAAAATTCATAATTTATTTATTAAAAATAAAAAACATAAATGGTTTGCTAACAGTTTGCGGGACGCTAAACGCCCCCAGGTGTAATAACCATAGAACTTCTATTGAGTCTCGTTGGGTGTCCTTCAATACTCCATCGCGTAAAACACAGATATTCATTTATTTCCACTTCTCGCTCTCTCATGAAAACCTCTCCATTGCTGAAATATAGAGCGTAATAATATAAACCCGGTATTTCGCCCGCACGCGTAATTCTGTCAAGTATTTTTAAAATACAAATACGATATATCAAATCAGTTTTTCTAACGTCGAGTTAATAAACTATAATAATAATAATAATAATAATTTATTTGTTCAGACAACCATTGATCCATAACATTACATTACATTAAAATTTATATTTATTTATATTTATATTGTTAGTAAGAACTTAAAAACTATGTTAGTACCTAATAACTAAGAGCGACTTAGTCCTCTGGGTGAGGCTCCACACCAAGGGGCTGTCCAACCTATTGCCTATCACCCTCAGGATGCTGTTACTGCTCCCACGCAATCTGCTCAGCAATGAGGCTGTCTTTTTGCGCCAGGTGGCATCAAAGCCGTCTGTGCGCGACTCTGCGAACATTGTTGACGCACTGCAAAAGCGTGGCAGACGTAACAGCGCCCTGAAGGCATTGTTAAACTGGATGCGCAGGGAATTGTAAGCCGATTGGGTATATCTGAACCACAGGCTCGCTGAGTACAAAGATGTGCAATACGCTTTGAATAAAGTTACTTTGACTGCGTCTGTACATCGAGCGAACCTGCGGGCCAGCATGTTCGCCCGGATTGACAATGCCCTGCGCTCTCTTTCCATGTCTACATCATCTCCAAGATTTTCGGTAACCACATGGCCAAGATACTTGAATTGGTATACTCGATTAAGAGGAATACCATTGAGTAATAGTGGTGGCACAACAGTTGGACACTTTGTACCCGCCTTGAAGATCATGCACTCCGATTTCTTAACGTTATAGCTCAGACCGTGAGTGGCCGCATACTTTTCACACACGGCAAGCAACTTCCGCAATGCACAAATCGAGGGAGCCAGCAGCACCATATCATCGGCATAGCTAAGATTGTTCACACTAACACCATCCACATAGCTATTGGAAATTTGTTATAATAAGAACAGCAGCAGTGGTCAGATAGTTGAACATATATTCGTGGTCCATATTTTTATGTGCAAGTGACAAGTATAAAACATAAACAACTCGTAACTATGAATATTTAAAATCAGACAGACATGTGTAAATAGGATTATACACAAGCCAGTGGCATACAATATGCGACCTCCAATACGCCCCCTTAATCTATTACACATGCGTATGATCCCATCTGTACTTGTCAGTACTCGGTACATAAAACTAATTAAATTACTAACACTTCTGTGTCCGTCTGTACTACGCTGTACCCAAAAGTAGAGTACAAAAACAGAAGAAATCTAACAAAATAAGGCATGCATAACGAAATAAAATTTAGAAAAAATTATCTATTACACAAAACACTATTAAAAAACATAACACATCAAAACATCTAACTAGTCATTCGCCCTCTTAATAGAATAATTTGACATGGATAAATCCTTTAAAAATTCTCTAAGCTTCGGGCTGTGAACACTTTTAGTTAAAATGTCCGCTATCATCTTATCAGTTGACATGTACCTTATTTCAACTTTGTTATCCAGTACACACTCACGAATAAAATGATACTTGATGTCTATGTGCTTTGTTCTATTATGCATCATTTTGTTAGCTGCAATTTTATGCGCCGACTGATTGTCATTATAAATTACTACCGCTTTACTATCCACAGCTGTCAAACTGCTCAGTAAACTACGTAAATAAAGAGCTTCCTTCGAAGCTTGACTCAATCCTATGTACTCTGCCTCAGTGGAGGACAAGGATACTGTCGCTTGCTTCCTACTCTCCCATGACACAATATTTTTACCTAGTCTGAAAATTAACCCCGTAAAAGACTTCCTATCAAGTGCCCCTCCCCAATCTGCATCAACGTAGCCTCGTAAGTCTAAATCTCCTGACTTCCTAAAAGTAAGACAAAGGTTAGACGTACCCTTCAAATACCTTAAGATCCGTTTCGCACATTTAAAGTGTATTTCGTCATAACACGAATTAAATTGTGAAAGCACACTTACCGCATGTGCTATGTCTGGTCGCGTATTACAGGCTAAATAGTTTAGACACCCTATTAAGCTTTGATATGGCAGATTGCTATGGGAATTTGTCGATCTTTCTAATTTCATACCGACTTCCATTGGGGTCGAAACTGGTTTGGCGTCTGTCATGTTGAAGTCATTCAAAATATCTAAAATGAACTGTTGCTGATCTAGACAAATTACATCTTTATCTCTTCTCAGCCTCATGCCTAAAACATGCCTAGCCGCGCCTAAATCTTTCACTTTAAACTTGTCAAGCAAATCGGTTTTTAATTTTTGCTTTTCTTGTTCACAATTTCCAAAAATAAAAAGGTCATCTACGTAAATAACGACAATTAACTTCTTATTGTTTTTAAGCTGCTTTTGATACAAACACGGTTCTATTTTTGATTGCACAAAACCTAAATTCAACATTTCTTTGTCTAATTCCTTGAACCAAGCATTCGAAGCTTGTTTCAATCCATACAAAGAACGCTGCAGCTTACATACTCTGGTTTCTTGACCTTTGACTACTGCTCCTTTCGGTTGGAGCATGTAAATATCCTCTTTAATCTTACCATATAAAAACGCGGTCGTGATGTCCCACTGGTCAATAAACCAACCGTATTCAACAGCTAGCGAGAACAATAATCGTAGCGTGGAGCTTCTAACTACAGGAGAATAAGTCTCAGTATAGTCTACACCACATACCTGTGTGAACCCTTTCGCTACTAGTCTAGCCTTGTACTTCGTTACCTTGCCATCGCTATCTCTTTTGATTTTGAACACCCATTTGCACTGGATAGGCTTCTTATCAGCTGGAAGATCCACCAACGTCCAAGTTTGGTTCTCTCTTAGTGACATAAGTTCATCATCTATCGCTTTTTGCCATAAGTCACTATCGGGTCTCGCCAACGCTTCATTAATATTCAATGGATCACCATCAAGAGTGCTCTCCTTGGCATACATAACATTGCATCCGTACCGATCAACTTGTCTGCGTTCTCTTAAAGGATACCTTCTTTCTGATTCAGGTATTATCACTTCCTCTTCAGTCAATACGTCGTCAGGTACTTGCTCTGTTAGTACTGGTTCAGGTCCTATCTCCTCCGATACTTCTATGTTCTCTTCTACAGCATCACGGTACGCATCATCGTGAGTCTCCAAGAGTTCTGATCTGTTTGTTGATCTGTTTGTTAAACTGGAAGGAACAGAATCTGTATTCAGGTTTATGATTACTTCCGACTCTTTCACGTTTTCTTTCTGAAGAAAAACGTTTTCCAGAAATTTGACATCTCTTGCAGTTGTCACTTCACCTGTCTTAGGATTCATCAGACGATAACCCTTCTGATTATCTGGATATCCAATAAAAATCATCGGTTCCGTCTTCATATCCAGTTTACGTCTCTTTTGTTTTGGTATCAATCTATACGCCAAACAACCAAAGATTTTCAGATGACTGACATCCACATCTTTTCCAGTCCAAACCTTCTCTGGTATTGCATTATTCAATGCTTTCGTGGGGCTTCTGTTTTTTAAGTAAACAACAGTATTAACAGCCTCGGCCCAATACTTCTTGCTCAAGTTCGATTCTGACAGTAATGTTCTGGCCTTTTCTATTATAGTCCGATTCGCTCTTTCTGCAACAGAATTTTGTTCCGGCGTGTACGGTACAGTCGTCTGGTGTTTTATACCTGCAGACTTCAAAAATGATTTAAATTTACCATTACAGTACTCTGCGCCGTTGTCAGATCTCAGACATTTAATAGATTTACTAGTCTCATTCTCGACTTCCGCCTTGTATTCACGGAACTTCTCAAAAGTTTCGCTTTTGTTCTTCAAAAAATAAACATGCGTCTTCCGAGTATAATCGTCGATAAATAGAAGAACATACCTCGAACCACCGAACGACGGCTCCTCGATTGGTCCACAAACATCGCTAAAAACCAACTGTAAGACCTCGTTTGCTCTCGTACCTTGGTTTTTAAAAGGACTTTTGCATGTCTTTCCTTCAACACATGGAATACACGGCTCGCATAAATCAGTACTCTTGAATTCCATACCACTTACTAAAACTTTCATTTTATTCATATAATTACGCGATAAATGAGCTAATCTTTTATGCCAAATGTTCGAAATATTTTCATTTTCTTTTGACAATGTCACATTCACGACGTTATTTTTCTTTTCTGTCAATTCATAAATTCCGTCGACCTCTTCACATGTTGCAACCATTCGATTCTTATTTTGAATGATGCAACCTCCTTTGTCAAAATTCATGGAATATTTTTTCTTGGTCAAATCGCTCACCGAAATTAGGTTCATGGATAAATCAGGAACATGTAAAACGTTTTCTAAAATTAATTTTTCGTTTTCGCTGACTTGTGGCTCAGCATTTCCTCGTCCTTTAACCAACAATTTCTCGCCGTTTGCTACTGCAATCTTCATGTTACCTTTTTCAGGTGTATAAGACAACAATTTGTTTTTATCGTGGGTCATATGATTTGAGCACCCACTGTCTAAATACCACTTGTCTTTGTTTATCGCCTCCTTTGTATTCAGGCAGATATTCGCGGTTTTGATCCGCTCCTTGCATTCGGACGCCTTGTGGCCTTGCTTGTGGCACTTATAACACTTGTAGACAAACTTCTGCTTACGATCGTTAGTTTTAATATTAGATCTTGCATCGTTCTGTACTTTACGTGTAACTAAGGCTTGTTCGTACTCTGTGTTCAACTTACTTTGTCTACTTCCTTCTTGTAACAATTTCATTTTAATTTGCTCTAACGTGATCTCTTTTCCACTATTATCTACAGCCATTATAAGAGGGCTGTAATCAGCAGTCAACCCACCCAGCAAAATCGATATGATCCAATCATCAGGGATTTGAGCATCAATATCGGACAATTGTTGTGTCAGGAATGTAATTTTTGATATAAAGCTTTCCATAGAATCGAAATTCTGTAACTTACAGTTGAAAAGCTCTCGCTGAATATGTATGCGTCTTCCCCAACCTTTGTCTTCATACGCTTTCTGTAAGCTGTTCCAGGCTTCTTTCGCAGTCTTCGCATTGTAGACGTGGGTAAAGCACTCTGGTTCTAACAACAAGCATATTGTCGTTCGTGCCTGCCGGTCTACGTCAGCATTTACTACATCTGTAGAAATTACTCCCCACCAGTTTTTATTCTCCAAGTAATTTCGCACCAAGAATTTCCAGTTTGGGTAGTCGGACGATCCTTTCAGCTTCTTTATTCCACTTATGCCACCTTCAGCAGACATAATTGAAATTTCGTAAATTTCACACTTATCGTACTCAATTAATATTAAAACCACTCAACTTATTATGCTCTAGCACTATCAGAGCATGCAAAAGGGCAATAACTTATTAACCTTTTATTCTGGGCCCATAACCTATTGGAAATTTGTTATAATAAGAACAGCAGCAGTGGTCAGATAGTTGAACATATATTCGTGGTCCATATTTTTATGTGCAAGTGACAAGTATAAAACATAAACAACTCGTAACTATGAATATTTAAAATCAGACAGACATGTGTAAATAGGATTATACACAAGCCAGTGGCATACAATATGCGACCTCCAATAATAGCACCCTACGGGCATTTGACTAAGTTCCTCGATTAGCGCATTTACGTACAAATTAAAAAAACAAGGGCGAGCTCAACCCCCCGTGCCTCACTCCGCATTCCAGTCTGTATTCACTCGACAATTCACCCGCCCACTTTACATTATTTTTCTGATTAAGGTACCAATACCTAAAAAGTGATGTTAACTCTGGCGGCAGACCCGTTTCTTTTAGCTTCTGCCACAACATATCATAAGACACTAGGTCGAATGCTTTCGAGAGGTCTAGAAAGCAAGCATAAACCGGGGTCTGTCTGTCAGTGTAATATTTCACAGTGTGCTTAAGGCTCAGAATAGCAGCCTCAGTTGACAAGCCAGGACGAAAACCGAACTGAGCGTCATGTAACTTAACATGCTTGTTCAAATATGAGTTAAGCACACTGTCAAATACCTTCGCTACAATCGTGGCTAGCGAAATGCGTCTATAGTTACATTTATCAGACACATCCCCCGTTTTACTCTTGGCAATCGGTACCACCAGAGTCTTCATCAGAGCAGGGGGTAGGTGTGAGTGATTTAAGCACAAATTACATAACATTGCCAGTACTCTAGGAATGTGAAAACCAGCATGCTTGAGGTGTTCCACGCTGAGAGAGTCATATCCCGGTGATTTTCCTCCCTTCATACCCCTAATAGCACGATCAATATCTTTCGCAAGTATTAAAGTTGAAATATTCATCCCCTGAGTCTCAGCATCAAACCGTCCACATGCTGGTCCTAAGGGTGACTTTACAACAAATTGTTCCATAAAAACATTGGCAATGTCTTCAGGGTTAGAAACACCGCCGACACTCACTGGGATGCCAGGTCTAGTATTCAATTTATTTGTACACTTCCAAAAATGTTTAAAGTCCTTATTCGTGTAGTGTGTTGCCATGAAGTCCATTTTTATCTGTTCTTGATGGTTTTGACACCACTTAAGCTTACCTTTAAAAATTTTACGCGCCTCAATCATGTCTCTAAACAATGGTCCGCTAGCTGGCTTACCATAGCTTACCCATGTATTAAATGTCCGCCTGGCACCCAAGTAAGACTCGCTCACGTGCTTGTTCCACCCTGCTAATAACTTTTTATGTTTGATATTCTTTACCATACAGGTAGTAGTCGCAGCCTTTTGTAACACATTTATTATATCATCATATAATTTATTGACAATATCCTTATGGGAATTATTGTGACAGATTTTTCCACAACAACTCTGAAACTCACATGGGAAGTCTATAGTTTTTAAATGTGTATTACATATTTTTGTGTACTCATTTATCTGCTCTGGAGTCCTATCGCCCCATTTAATTTTATTACATGGTGTGCTCTTCACTGCGATTTTTTGTGTAATAACATTTAAATTACATGTAACAACTAATGGATAGTGGTCTGACCAATACACATCATACTTTACATATATATCTACAACACACGGCCACGCGGCCCTTGTGACAATACAATGGTCTAGCCATCTACGACACCCGTGTGCCTCACTAATGAAAGTGAAAGTATCGGACGATAAGCTAAGTTTATCAGTGTCCGCACATATCCAGTCCTGTTCCGCGGAGAATTCCAAAAGTTCAGTGTAAAAACGCTCACCTGGATGTGCATTCATGTCTCCGAGAATGAAAACAGATTCAACACTACTTTCCTCAATAATAGCACTCATCGCACTTAAGCAGTCTGTGAACTCAGGTACGTTCTCAGCACAGTCCGTAGGCATGTAAACACTGATAACCAACACGGGCCGATCATTTGTAGAAATACGAATAGCCGATATACGTGGGTTTGCACACTGTACCACTGACACAAACTGGAATACAGATTTACGCCATAGGAGCGCCACCCCTCCAAAGGGTCTACCCTTGAGGATACCCATACTGGTGTCAACTGCAGAGGTCCCCACGCTGCCAAAGTCTTCGTGAATGTTCGCCAGGTAAGACAGTTCACAGGGCAGCAGCCACGTCTCTTGTAAGGCAATGATGTCTGCAAAACCGCATATCTGTTTTATACCGTCCACAGACCGTTTTATATTTTTGCAGTTAAATGTTACCATAGTAGCATTATACATTATCAGTCGAATTATTTCTTTTTTTCTCATCATAAACTTGTTTGTACGGCATAAAGCGACGACATGTCACACCGTCCGGCCAGGTCTCATCATTTAGGAAAACGTCTAATTTATGCTTCGTAACTGTAATTTTGTAAGCGCTGTAACTTCTTTCTGTTTTCAATTTTATTTTCTGAAGAGTAACATTTTCATTGGTTTTTGTGAAAATATACTCGATTATGTCCTTCTCAGAGGTATTTTTGTGCACATTAGACACGAACAATGAGATTTTAAGATCAGCTGGTCTGAATCTATCTTCAGGTTTAATTGAAGCTTTCCCTCTGATGGCCTCCGTCCTGTTTCTGTGTCTTCTTTTCTGTACCAACAACCACTCATTACTTAATGAAGAGGCTTTTGGTTTCGATTCACCTTCCGACATAACTATTTCCGCCAATGACTTATCATTACTGGTTACGTTCGCACCACTAGCCGTGTTCATTACGGTGTGATTAGCGGCCGATTTTGTCAGCTGTTCCGTCGCGCGCGTGCGCTCGTTTTCATCTGCTTTGAGTGCGACGGCGGTAGGACTACACTCATGCACCAAACCAGGCGATTGTGTAAATGTCGAACACGGCAAAGTATGCACTTGCTGCTTCGCACTTCTGGCTTCTACCTCCGGTGCATTCTTTATTGATGTAGATGCGTCATCAATATTCAAAAAACCTGTCGGCCCGCTATCTAATAAATAGGCACCTCGTCTATTGTTTACATTGAATTCTTCATTTACTAATGATGCATATTTCATGTTATTCAACTCAGTTTTTAAGTGCTCGCTCGTAACATAAGTTTCCCTAATTAGTTTTAGTTCTGACTGTAGTAACACAATATCTTTCAATAACCTTGTTGCATCTATGTGATCAAAGGTTACCGGTGGTAATTTATGTAGCTCTTTTGCTACGAAGATGGGAATTTTATCCGGATCAACAGTTTTAAAGGCACTTATGATGTCTTCCACATCTTTTTGTTCCTTATTTTTACGTCGCACAATTTTTCTGACGGTAGATGGAAAAGACGTAAAAAGGAGTTCCTTCGCGTCACTGATTTCTAGTGCGGAGAAATCGCTTTTAATAAGTCTTATTAGACTCACTTCGTCCATAATACAGATTTTATTTTGCGTAAAACATAATAACTCATTTATAACTATGTTACACTGTGAACACTTCACAACTTCGGTAGACATTTTTATTCTGCACCCGTTCGCTTACGCGTTCGCGCGGAGACTTATATTATATTAGACTATAGGTACGCTGTACTTGATAACGAGCTGGTGATATTTGTTTGAACTTATATTGGGTATTATTAATAACAAGCATCTGGCCAAGACTTCGTTCGCGTGAAAGTCATGAGACGCCACAATTTAATTATACTTCGTTGCTTCGTCCTTCGAGATTAAGATAACAATGTAGTAATACGTCTAGGGTATCGCCTTTCATCCACTAAGTTTGAATATTTTTTTTTTTTTTTTTTTTTTTTTGTCGGTACTTTGTCTTCCTGATAGTTATGCCTGTACCGCCACTCATTCGCGTTTTAGTGCGTCGCCGATCACCACGTTATTTTCTTCGTTTCATTTGAATTGTGCAAAAAGATGCCAAAACGTAGTCACAAAAACGACGACAGTGATTATTTAAGAAAGAAGATTCGAAAACTCGAAAGGAAACTTAATAAACGCGACAGAAGGTCGCGTGTTCGAAGTTGTTCCGAGAGTAGTAGCTCGTCGACGAATATTATTATGTCGCCGGTACTATCGGACCATGAAGGTAAGCTGAAGTGTTATTTTTACAAACGGAAGATATTGTGAATAGTTTTTCGGACTATATCCGTATCATAATCTGACATGATGTCATATTATCTTAAATAGTGTTGTGTACATCTTATGGGGATGTTACCTTCACATAATTTTGGATTCCCAATTCATTGGGTATATACTACTAGTGATTGTGTACATTTGAAAGGAATGTTGCCTTCACTTTAGTTAATGACCTACTTAATAATAATTGCATTTTATATCCGTACGGACTAAAACATAGTGTTGTGGGTAGTTTTAAGGACTATCGCCGCTCTAAAACCACTAGTTGTATACTAGGAACATTGGTAGTTGTGATCATATCCACGTACCTACATAACAAAATGTTATCAGTCGATTTCGTAATTCTGAATATCGGTATGGATTATAAACTTGGTGTTGTGGATAGTTTTGAGGACTATCACCGCGCTATTTTCTATCCGATACCTACATTTGGTACATTTTCTATTCCAGCTGAAATGGAAGTTCAAGGTGATGTCGCGTCATCTCCGATTATTGACTCAGATGAGCCACAACCGGGTACGTCCACCTCGACGATACATGATGTTCCTGCTACAGAAGCAGTACAGGCAGGGGAATCGGAACTACCTGTTGAAGTAACGCTTCCTGAGCTGGACGAAGAGATTCTGAATCTCTTGGGCGAAACTCCATCAAAGGATAAAAAATATGGATCAGACATTAGATGCGAGTTATCTGCTCGCTGGGAACACATCGCAACAACAGGCTTGACCAAGGATGCCAGAAAGGAGCTGCTTGATAAGCATCTGGTTCCAAAAAACTGCACAAAGATTGATGCACCCAAGTTAAACCCAGAGATAAAGGCCGCCTTATCGGAGATGCTAATAAAAAAAGACAAAGCTTTAGAGAATAAGCAGGTGCAGGTCGCAGCAAGTATATCTTGTATAAGTGAAGCCCTAAGCATACTCTTTTCTGCAGGTTATAAAGATCAGTCGGTAATAAAATTACTGATCGAAGCCGGTCGACTGATGTGTGACTCACAACACAGCGAGTCCATGACACGGCGCAGTTTTATATGTTCTACAATCAAGAAAGATATAAAAGATCAACTGTTCAATACAGAAATCGATAAGTTTCTATTTGGCGAACATCTGACCGATACTCTAAAAGCTGCAAAAGCTATATCAAAATCAGGCGCTGAGATTAAAATAAACACACAGGTTCGAAGACCTGCACCAGCGCAGAGACCGAGACAGGCCCCTGTCCAGACTTTAAACCAGACGCCTCCGTTCCCGACAGCGCGGCAAGCGGGAACAGCGAGGAGAACAGCGCCGGCGCCGCGCCCGCGACCGGTGCAGCAGCAGCCGCGACAGCAGCCGCGCTTGCAGCAGCGCCAAGCCCCGCGGCGCTAGACCTGGTACGTTTTGCAGGTCGGTTATCCTACTTTTATGATCAATGGCAATTGATAACTAATGACCTCGTTGTATTATCGTGGATAAGAGGTTACAAGATACCGTTTACTAAACCTGTCTATCAGTTACACGAACCAAGTTTACCTGCATTAACTTCATGTGAGTCCTTTAAATACAAGGTGGCCATCACTGACCTTCTAAACAGTGGTGCTATTTCACATTGTGAACCATGTGAAGGACAGTTTCTTTCTAGTTATTTCCTGATTAAAAAACCCAATGGCAAAAACAGATTTATTTTAAACTTAAAGTCTCTAAACAAGTACATCGTAACAGAACATTTCAAAATTGAAGATCTAAGAACAACATTAAAATTAGTATCAAGAAACAGTTTCATGGCCACCTTTGATTTAAAGGATGCGTATTTTCTAGTACCTATACACCCGACGTATAGAAAGTACCTACGATTTAGGTACGAGGGTCAAATTTACCAATTCAATGTTTTGCCGTTTGGTTTAAACACAGCTCCATTTGTGTTCACAAAGCTATTAAAACCGGTAATTTGTTTACTGAGATCATTAGGTTATCTGTCATCTATCTACTTAGATGACATTTGTATCATTTCTAATAATTATCAAGATTGCTTAGATAATATTTTACAGACAAAACATATTTTAGAGTCCTTAGGATTCATAATTAACATTAAAAAAAGTTGTATGATTCCGAGTAATATTTGCAAATACCTTGGTTTTGTGATAGATACAAAAGAATTTCATGTTAGCCTTCCTAAGGAAAAACGAAATCTAATTAAACAAGAGTTACAATCGTTTCAATTGAAATCTCGTTGTAAAATAAGACAGTTTGCTCGCTTGGTAGGCCTCCTCACTTCGTCCTGCCCCGCGATTCAGTACGGTTGGCTTTACACCAAGCAGATGGAAAGATGCAAATACCTTGCATTGTGTAAAACGAGTAATTATGATAGCCACATGTCTTTACCACAGTATTTGCAGGACGATTTTTCCTGGTGGTTAAAATCTATTGATACCGCAGTGAATCCTATTAGACGGGACAGCTACTGTCTAGAAATATTTTCAGACGCTAGCAAAAAAGGGTGGGGGGCAGCATGCGGTGCGGAGACCGCCAGTGGCCAGTGGAGTAACACAGAGTCTAACAAACATATTAACTGTCTAGAACTCCTGGCTGCTTTCTTGGGCTTACAAACATTCGCAAAAGGATTAAAAAATTGTCAGGTGTTACTACGCGTTGACAACACAACTGCTATTTCGTATATCAACCGTATGGGTGGAGTAAGATTTCCACATTTAACTGAAATCACAAAATCTTTGTGGCAGTGGTGTGAAGCTCGTGGTATATTTGTATTCGCTTCATACATAAGCTCGGAAGATAACGAAATAGCAGATGCTGAGTCTAGAAAATCTCACCCCGATACCGAATGGGAGATTAAAGATCATGCTTTTGAAAAGATTGTGAGAGCCTTTGGGCAACCAAAAATTGATCCTTTCGCATCAAGGTTGAATAACAAATGTGTTAAGTACGTCTCATGGAATAGAGACCCAGGAGCATGCGCTGTGAATGCTTTTACTTTAAATTGGTCAAATCTTTGTTTCTACGCATTTCCTCCTTTTGCGGTTATATTAAAAGTATTAAGAAAACTTATATACGACCAGGCGGAGGGTATTGTTGTGGTTCCATTTTGGCCCACGCAACCCTGGTTTCCACTTTATCAAAAACTTCTCTGTTCAGAATTAGTTCAGTTTAGACCCTCTGATAAAGTGTTATTGTCTATTTCCAACAGTGTCCCCAAGCTCACGTTGATTGCAGGGAAGTTATCAGGACGGCGTTACGAAACAGAGGAGTACCACCATCATCTTTAGATATTATGATAGCTTCTTTATCTGAAAGGTCAATAAAACAATATGACGTTGCCATTCGACGTTGGGTAAACTTTTGTAAGACTCACAATATCAAAATACATGAGGCGTCAATTCCGATGATTATGTATTTTCTCACTGAGTTATTTCATTCCGGCTTACAATACGGATCTTTAAACAGTCATCGCTCCGCTCTGTCTTTGATCTTAGGATCGAGAGTAGGGTCTGATGATCGCGTTGCTAGGCTATTCAAAGGTTTTTACAGACTTCGTCCTCCAGCCCCAAAATATAATATCACTTGGGACCCGTCAATAGTTTTAGAATTCTTATCAAAATGGTACCCAAATAATAATTTAAGTTTCGAACATTTAACCAAAAAGGCCGTAACTTTGCTCATACTTGTAACTGCACACAGGGTGCAAACCATTAGCAAAATCAAATTAGAAAATATGAACGTCACTGATAATCTTATATTGATCAAGATAAACGATTTGTTAAAAACATCTCGACCTGGTTTATCTCAACCTTGTTTAAATATTCCATTTTACAAAGATCGACCGGAAATATGTCCCGCTGAGGCTCTTATAGAATATATTGATAGGACAAAACATTTGAGAAACAATGCCAATAGCCTTTTTATAAGTATTAAAAAACCACATAAATCAGTAACCACAAATACCATCAGTCGGTGGATAAAAGATATATTATCAATTAGCGGAATTGACACTTCAGTATTTTCTGCCCACTCCACCAGACACGCAGCCACCTCAGCTGCTCATAGAGCTGGTGTCAATATTGACACGATACGAAAAGCAGCTGGGTGGAGTGGTAGCTCCAATGTTTTCGCTAGATATTATCATAGAGACATTCAATGTGAACAAACTGATCAATTTGCCTTATCAATCCTAACCTCTGATCGATGTTAGATTTAATTACTTAAAATTAATAACTTAAATTTATCTACCCCTAATTAAAGAAAAACTACAATTTAATTACTTTATTACTTGTAAGGTTTGATTAATATACATGTACCTAAGCATAAAAATTCAGTGTTTTAATATTTCACCATCTTTCAAAATCTACATTGTTATCTTAATCTCGAAGGACGAAGCAACGAAGTATAATTGGAGATTAAACGAACTTACCTGAAGTGAAGTTCTATCCAAATTATACGAGTTGCTTCGTCCGAAGAGATTAGTTCCCTCCCAACCCTATGAACCCCATACCTAAAGTGAAATATTAAAAAAGGTTCCAGGCTTTCAACTAAATGAGTGGCGGTACAGGCATAACTATCAGGAAGACAAAGTACCGACAAAAAAAAAAAAAAAAAAAAAAAATATTCAAACTTAGTGGATGAAAGGCGATACCCTAGACGTATTACTACATTGTTATCTTAATCTCTTCGGACGAAGCAACTCGTATAATTTGGATAGAATTTCACTTCAGGTAAGTTCGTTTAATCTCCAATAAAACAGCCACATTTTTATTAAACTTTCCCGTATAATACGTTTGTAGTTTTGGTCTCAGTAGCAAAAATATGAAGATAGTCAGGACACGGGAGCAAGCGACGAACAGTTGTTAGAGATATTGTGTTCTGCTGGAAAAATCTCACCGTGATAACTAAGGTGAAGTGAGCTTAGAGTGAGCTGTGAGTCATGCTGATGCTAGGGATTGACACTATTCACGACTCACTCCACGCTCACTTCACCCAAGTTTTCACGGTGAGATGGTTAGAGAATCGCACGGCTGTTCGAGTAAATCGATTAAAGGAGTTAGTGAACATTAGTAGTGTAATTTAATTCGGTTAACTCTTAAATGCATGATCTATTATATCGTATTGCAAAAAATGCTATTGTATAGGTATTTATCTATAGAATTTAGAAACAATAAATATATCATAATTATATAATAATATTCATAGAGTATATATATTGTTTTGACAAAAAGAGATGCGTTCAGAAACTCACAGCTATCACATTCTTAAAAAAATGGAATGGTTTACTTTGTTGCCATATGGCAACATTATGCATTTAAGGGTTAAAGGTGTTTTGTTTAGTTAATACGCCGGTGTAGATGCCCTAGAAGGACATATAGTGACCTTATTGCTGATGTTCTTCAGAAGGGTCAGGTCGCAACTAGCGTGCATGTACGACTGATGTATGAACGTAAAAGAAGCAAAAAGGCTGTGTAAGGATCGAAGCAGGTGGCGTTCTGTAGTTTCTGCCTACCCCCATGGGTAGACGTGAGTTTATGTGTGTGTATGTCAAGTACTTTTAATAATTCAAATACGATAATATGAAGTCAGTTTTTCCAACGTCGAGTTTATAAACTATAGACCGTGCAGTGTCAAGTACACGATAACGAGCTAGTGATATTATTTAGTCATATATTTTTTAAATTTCACACTCATCATCTGCCAAGCCTTTTCCCAACTATGTTGGGGTTGGCTTGCAGTCTAACCGGATGCGACTGAATACCAGTATTTTACATGGAGCGACTGACTATCTGATCTCCACAACCCAGTTACTGGGTAATACGATACCCCTTGGTAAGACTGGTTGCCAGACTTTCGGGCTACTGACCACCCGTAACGACTGTCAAAGATCCACGAATGACAGCCAGGACCAACGGCTTAACGTGCATTCTGAGGCACGGAGGCTTCTTGGTATGTGAAGATGGTCACACATCCACGGACTAACCACGGCAAGCGTAGCTTAACCTCGATCGACCCGTGCTGCTGTTATTACTTAGCCACAAGCCCCTCAATTTTTAAAATTTCACACCATTTTATCAAAATGCGGAACAGTCGGAAGCTACCAACGAACTATGCAATTCGCAAACTGATCTGAAATATTTATAGACTTCGACTGCGTACATGTTTTGAAATTCGATAGCATGAATTTTGAAACCCTTTGTAGGCACTCTCTAACGCATTACAATAGCGTAACATTATAACTATCTTATTAGTTATTTTTATATGCGTTCAGTTTTTAATAAATCAATCATCGACCAACTTCAGGTTACTTCGATGTCAATTAATTTTAATCAGCAAATCTCCAAGTCTGAATAACTTTAGCCCTTCGAATTCCGTTCCAACTCGTATGCAATGCAGCTGTGGAGTGTTTCGCAAATATAGCATGGAGCAGGCGCAAGCACGTGGCTGGAGGGTGCTCTAAAGATTTAGGAATTTAGACCGTTTTAAAGTTGCAGCCATATTGGCTCGGTTTACATAAGGGTATTTGATTATTTTGTTTTTGTAAACGATTTTTGAGGGGCCCGTGGCTAAATAATAACAGCCACACAGGTCGATCGATCGGGTTAAGCTATGCTTGCCGCGGTTGGTCTGTGGATGGGTGACCATCTTTACATACCGAGACCCCTCCGTGCCTCGGAAAGCACGTTAAGCCGTTGGTCCCGGCTGTCATTCGTAGATCTTTGACAGTCGTTACGGGTAGTCAGAAGCCCGAAAGTCTGACAACCAGTCTTACCTAGGGGTATCGTATTACCCAGTAACTGGGTTGTGGAGGGCAGATAGGCAGTCGCTCCATGCAAAATACTGGTATTCAGCTGCATCCGGTTAGACTGGAAGCCGACCCCAACATAGTTGGGAAAAGGCTAGGCAGATGATGATGAAACAATTTTTAAGGTTAATTTGAGAGCAAAATATTTTCGTTTCGATGGCTCGAGCAGAACCAGAAGCGCATCCATACTTACTATTTATACCTAGTTATACATATATATGTAGCATAATTAGACTATAATGTTCCCACCGCTGGGACACAGGCCTCTCTGCGAGAGGGAGTGGGCCATAATCCACCACGCGGGCCCAGTGCGGGTTGGTACATGTCACATGTCTTCGAATTTTTGTTTCTGAGACATGTCGGTTTCCTCACAATTTTTTCACAGTTTTAAGAGCAGTGGTGATGAAATAATTAACACAAAGTAAAGCGCCTGTCTGGGTTCGAACCTACGACCTACAACAACTCGTAAGTCACGGCCGTTACCACTGGGCCACCACTGATCATAGTTACTTATACATACTAATATTATAAATGCACAGCTGAACGGATTTCAACGAGTTTTTGGCACACAGATAGACAATCACCTGCAGGATGATTACGTAACACATTATAATGGAACTACCTTTCATTTTATCAGTTCAACAACATTCATTGCGTTTTTTACATTATCTAGTACACGAAGTTTTCACGCGTATGCAGCAATGAAGCAGCAATTTCCTTCAAAATTTTTCGGAAGTGTATTACGCAATTAGGGCGCTGGGTTAGGATATAGGATACTTTTTATCCGATAGGCAGACGCTAGTTATGTAAAATACTGGTATTCGGTTAGATTAGAAGCCGAACCTAACATAGTTGGAAAAAGGTATCCTTTTTCCAACTGCATGAGTAGTATGTTCCCGTGGGATAGTTTCCGACCTCTACCATCAAACTGGAGGCGAAGGCTAGGTAAACTATTCGATTAACTGTGTATGAGCATAAGATAAGGAATATTTCGTCTTTATAAGGCGCTGGAGGACATTAGTAAGTGTGAAAATCCTGTGTGAATCTAGTCTGCAAAGAGCCATTATTACTGACAGGAATATGATAAGCCCGTGTGAGTTGATATCATACAAGTATGAAATTAAAAGTAGCGTGACACTTATCTAAGTTTTTCAGATAATATTGTCTTAGTCTCCAAACATTATAAAAATCTTAAATTCACTAACAGACAACACACAGTCTAGGGACTTGTGGTTAAGTAATAAAAGCCGCACGGGTCGATCGGTTAGGTTAAGCTACGCTTGCCGCGGTTGGTCCGTGGATGGGTGACCATCTTCACATACCAAGACCCCTCCGTGCCTCGGAAAGCACGTTAAGCTGTTGGTTCCGACTGTCATTCGTGGATCTTTGGCAGTCGTTACGGGTCGTCAGAAGCCCGAAAATCTGACAACCAGTCTTACCAAGGGGTATCGTATTACCCAGTAACTGGGTTGTGGAGGTCAGATAGGCAGTCTCTCCGTTTAAAATACTGGCATCCAGCTGCATTCGGTTAGACTGGAAGCTGACCCCAACATAATTGGGAAAATGCTAGGCAGATGAGGACAACACGCAATCTAAACCGCTGGGTCTAGAAGCGTGAAATTTTGCACTAGAGTTTCTTTTATATTGAAAGTGAAAGAGAGCACACAGGAAGGATTTTGTAAATTCTTTCACTTAAGGGCTTAAGTAGGGGATGAAAGTTTGTTATTTGTGGAAATCCAATCGGGCAGACGGCTTGTCCATAATAAATTCGTTACCGAATATAGAACAACAAATTCCGTAAATGTTAGTGCAACACTCAGTGTTACGCAGAACATTTCAGAACCCGAAAACACACACACAACTCTGCCCAACCTATCGAGAGAACAACGCGTGAACTTATGTTATTTCAGAACCATTACAAATCATAATAATTTTCCTGCCCATAACCCAATTTATTTGGGGCCAGTGCAACTTGTCTTTTTCTTCCATACTTCTCGATTAGTCGTCATCTCAGTAGTCATCATTCACACCTGTCCTTCCAAAACCATGATAAATACGAAAGATAAATAACTATTCATAACAACCAGATATTCCTCGAGACCCTATCAGCGAAGGGTTTTCAAACCGAACAAGACAAAAGGGATTCAGTTCAGTTAATCTGATCATAACTCAATTAATTGGGTATAATTTCGGAGGGATTCATATTGTAAATTGAACAAGGTTAAGCTTTCTCTTGTAATATCTGGGTATATGTATAACCTCATTGATTAGAAGTAAAATACAAACAGTGAGTGTGTGAATATATATGCCATGTTTATACTCTGCAGGGTTGAGGAAGAGATGTATGTATGTATATTTAGTGAATGTATAATTTGCCAAGAATAATTATTATAGGTTGTGTGTATCGATTTTATGTCGAATCTTCGTATGTGTATTCTAAGCATTAGAATACAGATAGCTGGGGCATCGATACACAGCCTGTTACCATAGATTCTGAGCATGATTCTGGAAACTCCAAAACGGATTATTTTTCTATTGCTCCACTGTAAACCTTAAGCACACACTTAATATTGTTTTAATTTATTGACGTTTAAACGATAGACGTCAAAAAAAAATGTATGTAAGCAGACGGTAATCATTACTTAATAAGTTTATAAATAAAGGGCAAATTGTCTATCTTGCAAGTTTTAACGTTCGAGTATTTTGGTAAAGTAACTTATGTTGCCAGTACATCTGGATAGGATAATACGAGTCAATAATTTATTTATGTTTACACTCGATTCAGGAGTATGTTTGGGTTAATTATAACGCAGTTCAAAGCTTTAGGAATCCTGACCGGATATGACGAATGTAACATGACGTTATCCATCACTAAAACAGTTTAGGGCGAACCAATAAATGTGTAATAATTCGACTAGAAATGATTTTGAACTTTAGCTTTTCTGACATAGAGATGTGAATAGCAGGATGCAACAAAACAGACCTCGTAAATCGGTTTTCGATGGAAACACAGTTTGTATTAAACAGTCAGTGTATTTAATATTTTACGAGTGTTGTTCTACTATACAGCGGTTCGAGTTGAGTTTTGCAAGATTACATTGCAACAGTTGCTGTTGAACGTAGGTTCTAGGATCAGTTATTGACAAAGGACAAAGGCAAGGTGCCTTTTAATATTAGATTAAGAAATCCTGCCAAGTATGCATAGCTCTTTTTCGAACACAGTACAATCAATTTCAGTTATAGTTTTGGCCGCACTCTAGCTTTTGCCTGGGACTTTCGTCCGCGTGGGACTCAAAATTAAATGTGCCATAAAACATATCTTATAGGACTCTAAAACAGTGTTAGTAGCCTATAAATGAACGGTTTTTGTGATCCGATCAGTAATTTCTAGAGACTAGAAAAGTAAAATGTGTATACAGGGTCAAATTACACCTACAGTATTTGTCTCTCCTTGCGTTTCAATCCATCCAAATGTTGCCTTTAAAAGATCGCTATTATTAAATTTGTACGAAAATATCCGCAATTCTATACCAAAAGAGGAGATATCCAAACAAAAATTGCACTTAGACATGAAAGCAGATTAAACATACCCACTTCACGATTAAAAATGCACTCTTCTAGTACATTTGTTATGTCCATTAAAATATACAATAAGTTACCGGAATACATCAAAAATATAAATAAAAATAATATCTTTATCAATAAATTAAAATAATTTCTGATAATCAAAAGCTACTATACTATTGATGAATATTTTAGCGATAAATTTTAACAACAATAAGTACACAATTAATAATAACATTCTACAAAACTCGAAAATACGATTTTATTGTAAACATTTAGCTCATTTTAATTTACATAAAATTAAATAATACAGTTTTAATGATACTATTTTAATTTAATATTAATTTATTTTTTCTTAACAATAAGCGCCTTCATCCTCTCTCCTATTAAATATTAACTTTGCTGTGCCCGACAGGGTCCATAATTGATTCGATGTTAAACATTCAACCATTATGTACACATTATGGAATGCAATAAAGTATTAAGTATTGAGTATTAGCGATAAGTCACCCTTTGTAAAATTTCTATATTTGCCTGTAATTTATATGGTGTACATAATAAAGAGTATTCTATTCTATTCTATAACTAGTGGTAGTTGAACACCAAAAAAACATCAAATCTTTTTTGTTTTTATTTTATCGTGTTTAGATATCGATACATATCACGTCTGCAGAGTTTCACTAGATATGTAATTTTATTTGACCCTGTATATGTAAGTAGATATTTTAACACACTTTTAAATGTCAACATTGCGTTGGTCAATATTTTAAAACCTCCGCCGGCATTTCCTAGCTGACTGATTCCTGAAACGAAATACTGAAACAAACTCAGAGGTCATGTTCCCTTTTAAAGTATTTATGTTATTAGGATTTTATGTGAATCTAACAAGTCTCTATAATACCAGTTTAGATAACGTGTAATCGCAATCCTTCGGGGAGTAAAATGTTAAGGTTTAATCCTATGTTTAACAGACAACTAACCACGCAAAGTTGGGTCAAAGCTACAATGACATTCTATGCAAATATTGAGAGTGTACAGAAGTTCATTTACATTTTACAGCTTGTGACATTTCTGGTGCTTTGTAGTAATGCGGGCAAATAGAACAGTAATCAATCACCTCGGTGTCTGTCTGTGAGATTGACGGTCTTGGATTTTAGTATAGAGTACTACATTGTTTGTGGTTGCCTGAAAGGCTCCGTGAGAGCAGTGGTGGCCCTGTAGTAACAGCCCTGACTTGCGAGTTGGAGGTCGTAGGTTCGAACCCAGGCAGGCACTTTACTTTTGTGTAAATTATTTCATCACCACTGATATCAACACAGTGAAGGAAAACGTCGTGAAGGAACCGGCTCCCAAAGAAAGGGCCTGCGTGTTGGATTACGGCCCACTCTCTCGGAGAGGAGGCCTGTGTCTAGGACACAGGCCTCCTCTCCGAGAGAGTGGGCCGTGGTGGTGGGTAGGCCAGTGGGAACATTATGGGCCGATTATGACGTAGTTTTCTGGTTGGATAGAATGTTATGAATTGACTTGTCTCGATACTATGTAACTCTCCCTCCGAATTTCACAGGATACCTTTTTTGCACATAGCAGGGTTGATTTCTTCGCCATTTAAAAGGGAAAAGGTCGCCAAATAAATAGTAAGTAATTCAATTGTGACTTCACATTTCCTTTCTTTATTTCTAACACGACAGTATGGTCTGACCTAATATTTAGTTTCAAACTTTAATATTAATTACAGACTAAACGTAATCTATTTCAGATTAAGACGTCGTGCTCGCTTTTGGTCAATTTCAGTTAAACTGTTGTGTCAGAGTTAATTTACGTAATGCCTCACGCAATGGTTAAAACTTGACTCGAGTTAGAGGATAATCAATTATAAGTTTCTAGCATAAATAGTTATGTAGGGGTATATTTAGAATAAGTTGTTTTTTATTAGCTACTGAACAAGATAATATTTACGTAGTCTATGCTAATAAGGCTGAAGAATTTCTTTGTTTGTTTGAACGCGCTAATCTCCGGAATTACAGTCAGATTTTTTTTTTCTTGTATTTCATTGGACAAATTTTGACTAAGGTTAAAGGTTGTTTAGCGTCACGCTAGGACGCTTAGGAGCCGTGCATAAAGATAAATAGTCAGAACTGAAGCTAAAACGAAGTAATAGCTCGGGCAGGCGATGCGAACGAATGAATGAACGAACGAATGTAGAACAAGAAATTTTACGCGGTCGAAGTCGCAGGCAGAAGCAAGTTCAAGTGTCTTATCAAATGTTCATAATATGTTGTCAGTAAGTCAGGCCTTTATTGTCGAACTGAAAGTCTGGTCAACTTAAGTCGTAGAACTTGCGAAAGTAATGTGTTATTCCTTCAATATAAATAAAGTCTCACGATGCAAGCTCGACAACTGGTACAGACGCCAACACATCAAGTTACCCGAAACTGCCAAATTTTCCATTCAACTTTGAATCTAATGCTTTAGCATAAAGTTAAAAATCTATTAAAGACATTTGACAGATTGTAGTAGCTTGATGTGCTGGCGTCTGTACAGCTTACAATTTCGTGACATAAATCATTGTCAATACATATTTTAATTTTTTATTAATATTAATGTATAATTGGAATCCAAAACGAAAACAAATGAATCATTAACCAGCAACCAACAGTTTTTATTGTTATATTGAAAAAAAAAATATTAATATTATAATATTAATCTATAAGTAAAATCCAAACCTAAAACAAATTAATCATCAACCACTTTTCAACATCCCATCCCTAAACAATAAGGCAGTGTTCAGAAAAGCGATCCATGACGGAAATTAAGGCATATCCAGTGGGTGGACACTCACGGCATATGAACTGAGATAAATTGAATCGATCAGTCACACATCAGTGCGCGGGTCACGGGTCATTACCACTGCTGTGTCTTCGCTTTAATATCTACCTGTGTGTATGTGGGTAAAGGTATTAAGGTAGTGTGGGGTGGTCGGAAGGGAAGATATGGGTCATTTGGGCGATTCGTTTCGAAAACAAAATTGTAAATCAGTCTTATTTTCACACACACACACACCCAGTCACACACACACATTTTATCTTAATTTTTAATCTTAATTTTTTTTATTTTCAATGATAACAAAACGAATCTTGAACTTTTAATGGTCTTACTCAATTCTTCGAAATTGTAGCAGTAACATCAGAAGCACTATGTACCTTTACGTCATTGTACCTTAGGGGACCGGACTGCTCCTCCTTAACACAGGTTTCCATAACCTAGCTAGGAGAGCAGTGCTTACACCCACACGTTTGTAGAAATAGTACTGATTTTGTAAAACTGTATTTTTAACGTGAACCACTATCCTTTGTTTTGAGTAAATAAATAAATAAATAAATTATTTTGCTACGAGAACCGTTCGAAGGATAATGTTTAATTACATTAGCTGCCTTACTCATTTATTTGTTTTTGATGAACATGTTCGTTTCGATACGCCCTTACCTTCGTGATCAACATCTCGATTATTTACTTTTTTATTACTTCAAGCACATAAATGTATAGGCATTTTCTACCAGTCAACCTTTGGGTGACGTAGAGACAAGTGCAATCATGAAAATTGAGGAATAAATATTTTAAATATAAAGATACGCATAAACCTATTAAAACTATGAATATAATATATACCTAATTACATATGAATATAAGCACAAATAAATATACATAAATATACTAAAAAGAAATAGACAAACAATGAGAAAATATTAGCGTTGTGATGATACTGCCAGCTGTTAGTGTTACGTCTTACTATAAATATTACATATTATATGCGTGTCGCAGCATCAAGATTGATCCGTCGAATTTATTTTGATTATTTTATCGGTATCTAAATTATTACTAAACCCACAATTATAGGAAGTGGCAACACTTGGTTGATGGCGGTCACTTGTCTTTCAATACATACACAGTGGTTCTTAAATAGGCCACATCATATATACATTTACTAGTAGGTAGTTATCGTTATGTTACGAGGGCGGGTCAATAAGTCCGTGACTTTTTGAATTTCTGACCTCTTTACTGAAAAAGCAACACTACTCCTGTCAACAGGCATCTGTCAGTTGACTCCTATAAAAATTTGAACTTGCTGCGTCAGTTAGTTTGTGTTTGACAGCTATCTTTATCAGACTACCCAGTAATTTGAGGAAAAAATGGAAAAAAGTGAATTTCGTGTGCTTATTAAGCATTATTTTTTTGCGAAAAAAAACCATTACCGAGACCAAGGCTAAGCTTGATAAATATTATGGGGACTCTGCACCATCGATTTCAATGGTAAAAAAGTGGTTTACTGAATTTCGTTGTGGCCGTACAAGCACTGAAGATGCCGAACGTCCTGGACGCCCAGTTGAGGTCTCTACACCAGAAACAATCGAAAAAATTCACGATATGGTGTTGGCCGACCAAAGATTGAAAGTGCAAGAGATTGTGGAAGCCGTAGGGATCTTGCATGGCTCAGTGGTTTCAATTTTGAATGATCACTTGGGCATGAGAAAGCTTTCCGCAAGATGGGTGCCGCGTTTGCTCACAGTCGACCTCAAACGCAATCGTGTAACAACTTCACAGGAAGGTTTGGCGTTGTTTAATCGCAATATGGAGGAGTTTTTGCGCCGTTTTGTAACCGTGGACGAAACATGGATCCATCACAACACACCAGAGACCAAACAACAGTCAAAACAGTGGGTTTCTAAGGGAGAATCGGCGCCAAAGAAGGCCAAGGTGGGTTTGTCAGCCAATAAAGTTATGGCGACTGTTTTTTGGGATGCACGTGGGATAATCCACATTGACTACCTTCAAAAGGGAAGAACAATCAATGGGGAATATTATGCCAACTTATTGGACCGCTTCAATGACGATTTGAAAAAAAACCGACCTCATTTGGCCAAGAAAAAAGTTCTTTTCCACCAAGACAATGCAAGGGTGCACACATGTGCAGTTGCCATGGCAAAAATCCATGAATTGGGCTATGAATTGCTCCCTCATCCGCCCTATTCTCCAGATTTGGCTCCGAGTGTCTACTTCTTGTTCCCAAACCTGAAGAAATGGCTTGGTGGAAAAAAATTTGACTCCAATGATGAAGTCATCTCGCAAACAAAGGCCTATTTTGAGGACCTCGACAAATCATATTTTTTGGAAGGGATAAAAAAATTGGAGAAGCGTTGGACAAAGTGTATAGAGCTCAAGGGAGACTACGTTGAAAAATAAAATGATTTATTTATCAAAAAATCTGTGTTTTATTCCAAAAGTCACGGACTTATTGACCCGCCCTCGTATATTATCTTAATATATATAGTTCTATTGTCTTAATTATAATAAACTGTGCTCATGCTACAACTACCGACATACGTTTGAATTATAGGCGAGGACGCTGGTACACTAAACACAAGTTAAATCTTACTCTGGGTGCCAGAGTTCAATTAAAACAATCTTTCCCTTAGTTGTAACGCAGCATAGTGTTTAAATAAGTGTTTTTGTACAACTGAAGGTAATAAAAATCTTTTTTTTTTGACATTTGACATTTTTGAAGTTTTGTGAAAAAGAAACGTGAGACGTCGGAATTGACGGAAAACATTTTTGGTATCGAGACGCGCTTACGAGAGGTTGCCCTCGCTTGTATTGAATTCACCGCGTTCCCCTTTTAAAATCGGATTGCAACTGCCTAGTTTCGTGATAGTTTTGAGATTACTGAACTGTAGTGGCATAATGAACGTTTGTACTAAGTGCTTTGACTTTTATTTCGGTTACCCATCCATCATGGTCAACCACTCTTCTTCTTCTTCTTCTTCATGTTGCTGGCACGACTGAATTTTATATCTTGTTGGCCCAAAACTTTGCTACTTCCATGGCGTCGTCAGTGGCAAACACTGATAACGAGGAAACGGAGCTACCTTCGTTATGTATTTAAAATGTTTTTTCCTAGCTTGATAAGATTTAAATTCAAACGTTCTCTTATATCCTGAAACTGAAATGAAAACATACCTACATGAACTTTCACATGATTATATCTACGTTCGTTACTTAACGAAGTTTCCTGTGCCTAGTAATTTTCTTAGACTTCTGAAGAAGTAAACCTACAAAAAGAAACAGCCATAGTTCTCTCAGAACATAAACTTAACAATTCTTAGTAAATGAGAAACGCCGCAGTAGCTCTATCTTAAGAAACGTAGTCCGTTACACTTTGTGGAACAATTCCGCAGACAATGGAGAAAGCTCATGAATTGTTTCTTGTCATAAATAATACCGCTAAGTTATATGGAACGTCCATTTTCTTTATTATCTCTTGATTACTACTCTTTTAGGAAGCTGACTAAAAGTTTCACTCAATGGTCAACGTCGTATTTCAAGTAACGCATAATCCTGAGCTATTTATTAGTCCACGGAACGTGTATGACCAGATGTATGAACGTAAACGAGGCAAAAGGAGTATTTAAGACTGACATGTAGAAGTGTTTGTACAAACCTACTTACAGAAAATAAATCATTTATCATTTATAAGGATCGTAGCAGGTAGGCGGCGGCGTTCTGTAGTTTCTGCCTACTCCTATGGGAAAAAACCGTGAGTTTATGTATGTAGGTATGTACGTAGTCCACGTAATTCTATTCCATGATACTTTTAAAGTCACGTCAGACGCCACATTTTTAATATAGGATTTTCATTATTTCGAGTGAGACAATCCTCTTTCAAATTCATTTAGACTTTAAAAATTATTTGGGCGGAATATAACCATTTTTTATCCTTTTAATTTCTTATTTAAGAAAGTGAATAATTCCTTAAAACCAAACTCGATAACTCGTTTTCGATTTATCCACCACTAGCGATCCGCCCCTGCTTTGCACGATTTTTACTACTTGACAAAACATCGAGATTATTTTCATAAGTAAGTTAACACTTATGTGTTAACTTACTTATCCCAGAAGGCATTCTGTAAATGATGGTAAAAAAACCGAATCAATCCGTTGCGTAGTTTAGAAGAACTACGCAGTCACTCAGACGGATACGAAAAGCGACTTTAATTTATAATAATATATATGTATAGACATAGATTTTTAAACAAGTGCTACACAATAATAAAAGCAAACTTTTCGTAAATACTAAAAGTTCAGTATGATTTATTAAATCCTTCAATGTAACTTAGAAGAGTAGACACAATATGTCGCCATAAGTTCTGTAGAGGACTTGAAACGCCTGAAGACTCAGCCAGATACTATTCACTAGAGGGTACTGCTTGGTATTTTCTAGTGAGAATTATTTAAACTTTTGAGAATGTCAGCTTAGCTTCTTATTATCACAAAGATCGGAGTAGTATTTACAAGTAGGTAGGCATCAATCTGATTGACATTTTATTGCAACTGTTATGAATATTTTGTTAGTATATTGACATCAAATGCTTTAACTAAAGGACTTTAACAATACAATAACAATACATACAATACAACACATAATCAATACGAGTACTGACTGGTAGAGAATGCCTAAGGCATTAAGTCCGCCTTTGTACGTTTTTGTGTGCGAAAAGTTTAAATAAATAATAATACTTTTTTTAGTTGTAGATACCTATTATACATTTTATAGAATTTTTAATAGGTAGGTACATATTAACTTGACCATTATCTTGCCATTTTCTCAATTAATTTGGGGTCGGCGCAATGTCTTTTTCTTCGATACTGTCGTCATCTCGGTAGTCACTCGGCACCCTCTTTCTAGCTATAATATCATCTTTTACACAGTTCATCCATCGTTTCTTGGGTCTTCCCCTACTCTTGCAGCCAGCCACATTTATTAATAAAACCTAATTAACTTAATTATTGTGATAATTATTTTAAAAACATGGTTATCGGTAATTTAATGATCCACAGGACCACCCAAATTCTTCGATGTTACAAAAAGTATGCTCACTTAAGTTATTATAATTTGAAGTATAAAAATAATTAGCCAGGGAATTGTGTTTCATTAAAGGTTATCCGTCGTAATTAGGTCGTTTCATAGATTAATATTAAAATTTACTTTTTCCAATCAATTTCAGTTTCACGCCAACGCGATGTGGAAAGCAGACGGTTCGAGGTGAAATTGGAAATCAATCTACGTTGGATTCAGTGCCACCAACCTTTATTTTCAATCTATAGGTACATCTCTGCTCTATACATAAAAATAAATAAAATTGAAGAGTTTTTGTTTTTAATGTCAAGATAACAGCTTAAACTGTTTTTACTAAATGCATATAAAAGTATATACGGTTCTTACAGCAAAAAAAAAAACATTTTGAAATTTTTGTCTGTCGGTCTGTCTGTCTGTATGTTTGGTCCGGCTTATTTCCAAAACGGCTGACCCAATTTTGACGGGACTTACACTCGCAGATAGCTGATGTTATAAGAAGTAACGTAGGACTTTTATTTTAGAAAAAGTATTAAGGTGCTCACTTGGAGCATTCGCCTATAGTGTAACGTTACAGAGTCGAGCATTACATCAGTGAGGGAGGAGAACTGAGCATTACAGTGAACAAACTGTAATGTTACAGATTCGAACATTAGATACATTGGTGACGGAAAAGAGCCTATCATTACAGTATTAAGTTAATGCTCAAAATCGAATCTGAAATGTTACACTACAGACGAATGCTCGTCAGTCAGGGAGACAGTATTGTAAAGTCATGACACACTATACCGGCATCGCAATGGCACCGCTCCAACGCAGCAATTAACTTGTCATTCAAATTAGAGCATTAAATCGTGTGTCGTAAAATATGTTTCACTATGTCAATATGAAAAAGCTAACAGCGGGCAGTCAGCGCGTTTGTCACTAACATACAACTCGACTCGCAGCCCGCGCGCTGCAAGCGGACCGCGTGCTTACAGCGCGCCGACCGCGTGCTTACTGCGCGCCGACTCTGAGTCGCCAGCGAAACAATGTCGTTTGCGACGTCGCCCGCGCACCACCGTCGTCCTAGGCATGTTCAATCACAAATGCCATATAACAGTTACTATATGTCCTCCTAGGGTGTCCCATCCCAGCGTTTCTACTCATCTGCCTTGTAAATAGTTTTTGTTAGTCGCCTTTCATTTATCCTTAACATGACCGAATCATCTAAGCTCATCTAACTCTTTTCAATCTTTGTCTGAGAAATTCCCGGTTGAAAAATCAAGACATTGCCAGACCTGAGAACCGACCTCATGCCAAGCAGTAGCCCTTGCGAACACTAAATCAACGAAGCAGTATTTAAGGAATCAATGCAATTCAAAAAATATAAATCGTATTAAAGGACAAGGCATCCTAAGAACATGCTAACGTAAGAAAATCGATTCACCGATATTATTTTAAATTCGACTGTCAAGTAACAGACTTGAATTAATTGGTTTCTTTATTGCATTCGTAATAGATGAGCTTTTGAAATCCATTTAATACGAAGTTCAATTAAGGATAAAGTTTTTGGGTGATCTGGTCACTTTGAACTGAAGAGCAGCTTGTAGGACAAAGACAATTGATAGATTTTAGTATACAGTAAGGTTAATCAAAGGTTATTTTTGACAGATTGGGTTAGGTATATATTGATTTAATTTAACTTATTAATATATGGCAGTATGAGTACGGTATAAACTCATCCTCCATAGAAAAGGAAGGATCCTCTGAATAGACAGTGTCGTGTCTGGTGGGAAACTGCCCGACGATTGATGTCGGTATGTTGTATATTTGCTAGTTTTGCGGTAAACTCTGCTTGCGCGATGCAGGATTTTGCATGACGTCGGTGTGACGCGTAGTTCGCATGTGACGATGTAGATGCCGCTTCAACTTGACTAACTAACCTATGTTTTTCTTACATAGAATATCATTTACCCGTAGGTAAATTGCCGCCCGTTGTATATTTTGTAGTGATTGATGTATTTTTTGTGTTATGTATTTTGTGGTGTACAACAAAGTACGTATAAATAAATAAATAATAATAATTAATTTTAAACCAATACTGATATTAACACATATATGGATTGAACGTAACCTGGGTTAGGACATAGGATAGTTTTTATCCCAGTAGTACGTTCTCGTGGGTTAATTTCCGACCTCCACATGGGTTCACAAATGCTATTTATCAATGCCGTTGATACCATGACATATTAAATTAACGTTTCATTTTGAACACACCGACAGGTATAAAAAGCTTTTACATTTGTTACTCGTTCAATTACAAGCAAAATACATTTTGACAGGCTTTACTGTTTAGCTTATTAAACGGCAGAAAACACGTATTTTCCCTAATAATATTATAGTTAATGCATCGACGGACACTAAATCTGCCGCCGTAAGTAAAAGGGGCGCATCTGAGAAAAGGGAATGGAGAAAAATGAGCCTTAATGGATGCGCTTTTTTGTTTAGTAAGGCTTATTTTTCTTTACAGTTTTGGACAATATTCGTCCTTTTCACTTACTGCGGCAGAAATGCCCACAGGCGTAATGACAATGCAAGTTCTATTGTGTCTCGTTCAGTGTCCTTTAATCATACTCTAATTGCGTATCACACTTTCAATCAAAATCTGAACCATTTTGAAGGATATTGCTAATCCATTGCTTCATGTGTTCGGAAACTTTGTCTGCTCAACAACGTAAATAACGCAATGAATGTTGTTGAACTGTCAAAATGAAACTCACTGCTACTAATAGTGTGTTACGCAATCACCCCGCAGCACTGTTTAACCCTTCAGATAAAAACAGACGACGTGACGTTGTGTTAGTGAGAATAATAAAAGGTAAATATTCAAATTATTCCTTTCAGATAACTTTGTCTGCTCAGCAACGTAAATAACGCAATGAATGTGGTTGAACTGTCAAAATGAAAGTCATTCTTCCTGTTAGCGCAATTACCATACTGATTAACAATTTGAATCTTTTACCCACTTGCAACAATGCTGGCAAAGCTCAAAACAAATGAAGAACATGGAAAACTTTAATAGTATAATCAACCTTTAATGGGAACATTACAGGTTGATTACTGCTGTTGACTACTGGGACTCAGACCTCCTCCCTACCACGCGAGCCCAGTGCGGGTTGATAGATGTCACATGTCTTCAAATTTTTGGTTCTAGGACACGCCGGTCTCCTCACGATGTTTTCCTTCACCGTTTTGAGAGCAGTAGTGATGAGATTATTATTTATAAAAACTAAAAGTCAAGGCCGTTGCCACTGGACCACCATTGCTCGCAAAACAAAGAAAAAAAAAACTTGAATAGAAGATGGGTAATGATCTCGATTCATAAAATTTATGTCAACAATTGAGATAACAGTCTGATCAAAAAGGGGCTTAAACTGCAACAACCATTCTCTTCCTAAAATAGATACAAACGTGTTAGTTTTCCTAGCGAGATCGACAGATTATCTAGCGACCTCGAACGATCTCGGTGACGTCGCCAACTTCGATAGATCTTGTGATACACGAGAATAGATTTCTCTTGAAGATACATTAGTGAAGCTAAACAATACTATGTCTGTTCTACCTTATGTTCTGTTCATTATGTGATGATTTGCATGTCAATCTTCGTCTTGTCTCGTATTTATAATCAATTATACAAAGCCTTTCATCACGCTTGTTTTTTTCAAAGGAGGTTATGCAAAGGTGTACCTATTGTAGAGAAAAAAAAATGGTTCAACTTCTTCGCCACACAATTAAGTATAATTTTTGATAATAGTCTAAAATAATATTAAAAAAAAAACCGGCCAAGCGCGAGTCGGATTCGCACACGAAGGGTTCCGTACATCTCAAGGGTTCGTATCTATAAAAACGGCAAAAAATCATGACTGTTTTGTGGGAGCCCCCTTAAATATTTATTTTATTCTGTTCTTTAGTATTTGTTGTAATAGCGGCAACAGAAATATCTGTAAAAATTTCAACTGTCTAACTATCACGGTTCATGAGATACAGCCTGGTGACAGACAGACAGACGGATGGACGGACATCGGAGAGGGAGTATTAGGGTTCCTTTTTACCCTTTCGGTACGGAACCCTAAAAATAGAAAATACAACAAAACACCTGCCATCTAATCTCTTCACCACCCTTAGTTGACTGGTAGAGAATGCCTAAGGCATTAATTCCGCCTTTGTACCTTTTGTGCGAAAAGTTTAAATAAATAAATAAAACTTGATAAAAATAGTACACAAAATAGGACTAGACTGCTCAAACCAAAACTAGGGTCACTCAGTTTTATTGACATAAGGAGACGACGCGCAGTTTTTAGGGTTCCTTAGTCAACAAGGAACCTGTTTCGCCATATCCGTCTGTCCGTCCGCATCTTTTATACTCTTAGTACTAGAAAGCTATAATTTGGCATGGATATATACAACATTATTTTTAGTATATGGTAAACCCGAAACACGTGTCTAGTATTTTTATGTAAAGAATCTTTCTACAAAATTTCAAGACTGTATCATGAAAAATCACGAAGTTATAAGGTTGTTAGGTTACCTGATTTTCCGTACAAAAAGTTGGTTACCACTTAACACGCGCCACCGGCCGATCGGCTGTGAAATGTGTTGTGCGCATATGATTGCGGATATGTACTTAGTGTCGCCCGGTGTCCAACTTGTTACTATTTTTAAAGATTTTTGGGACAAAATATAACATGGTGTAAAAACTATTGGAATCGATTCAGTTACTTATTCTGAACAAACTATATTCAGGTTTGCAGTATACTAAAAATAATGTTGTATATATTAGTCGAAAAATAAAATGAAGTCGTAAAATAAAATCATGAAAAAAAAAATTTAGGGTACCTCCGGTACACTTGATGTGGGGATGTTTTTTTTTTCTCATCTACCCCATGGTGTGGGGTATCGTTGGATAGGTCTTTTAATAATATTGCGGGTTTGTGAAAACAATTTTATGTTCAATTCCCATGAGATAGGGTGCGAGTTTATTGCCATCAACCGACCACAAATCCAGACTCTTGGCTGCCACTGACAAATTCCAAATGGAAAAATCCAATAACACTACCCGACCCGGGAACCGAACCCAGGGCCTCATGCTCAGCAGTACCGATCATTTATTTTCAAAACTTCATTATAAGTGGCAGGCATCGTATGACGACGATAAATAGGGTGACTGGTAATTAGTGACCGATACTTAAACACATGATCCTACTCATGACAACAAATAAGTTTTATAATGGGACAAAAAGTGAAATGACGAAAAAAAAAATCAGCTGTTCCCTAAATTTTGACGACTCGTACGAACATAAATGTAGGGAACAGCTGATTTTTTTTGTCGCGATTTCGGATTTGGTCCGATAGTAAAAGTTGTTTGTAATGATGAGTACAATCATGTGTTTAAGTATCGGTCACTAATTACCAGTCACCCTATATACAAAATCAAAAGTCATTTATTCAAACTAGGCTGAGAATCAGCACTTTTCGAACGTCAAAATTACAAAAGACAGTCCCCCAAAACGCCCGCCCTTCACCACTTCCTAGTGCTTTCGCTGGGAAGAAGAAGTGGCGCAACAAACTCCCCAGCAGCACAGCTGTCTGTTCAGTTAGAAAATATACTTGACTGAATACAATACAAGGTATGCAAAGCAATTAACATTACAAGACACAGAACGCTAAATTAAATTATTTGCCATATGTCAGCTGGCAACGCCAATATACCAAGAAATACAATAAAAAACTATACGTACTCAAGCAAAAATTAATAAATGGAAATTAAATAAAAGCCTCCAGGTATAAAGGGCGTGACCGCTAACATATTTATGCAATGCTGGGTTCAGTTTACATAGCTGTCGCTTGAAGTCACAAATGATAAACTAGGACCATAAGGAAACTAAATAAACAAGTTATTAATAATGATAACAATGATAAAACCATGGTCAGCAAGACGACCAGTCACCACAAGCAGCACCCGTTCACGAGCATAACGCAAAGGTCAGCCATTACCCCCCTCGCCATATTTGAGGGAAGGAGACAACCCGACCCCCGACGCTACCGCAAGCAGTGACATCTAAGGGAGCATGACGAACTTGCTGCCGGTTGCTCAGGTAAGAATTATATGATCAATTGTCGAGGTCACTAGCTAACCACATATTGCAATCAACTCATTAGAAAACATTGCAATGGGTTGATTATGTCAATAATAAAATTAAAATTAAATTTAAATTAAACTGATTAGACTTATACAGCCCAATAAAAAAACAATTGTATAATGAGCTCATATAACCTATCAGTAATTCTTTGTAAATTAATTCTGGAGAAAGAACATAAACATTGTCTTGAGTTAATCAGGGCGACCAACTATTCTTATCGTTTAAGTAGTCGTTGATAGAATAGTATGCCTTTGAACAAAGGTTAGATTTTACTTGAGCTTTAAATGCATTAAAAGGCAAATCTAGCAAAGAAGAGGGTAGCTTGTTATAAAAGGCTATACCAAGACCAACAAATGAGTTATGAACCTTATGAAGCCGGTGAAAGGGAGCACGTAGTTTGTCCTTATTTCTGGTGTTAACATTGTGAATATCACTGTTTTTAGTATACAAGTGTATATTTTGCCTAATATATAAGATGTTGGCAAAGATGAATTGTGATGCAACCGTGAGAATACCAATATCTTTAAAAAAATCTCTTAGAGAAACTCTAGCACCTAGCTGGTAAATTGCTCGAACAGCTCGTTTTTGAAGGACAAATATATTTTGTATATCAGCTGCTTTGCCCCACAGCAGAATACCGTAGGACATAACGCTGTGAAAATAACTAAAATATAGTAAACGAGCTGTATCAACGTCAGTGTACTGTCTTACTTTCCTGACGGCGTAGGCAGCCGAACTGAGCCTTCCTGCTAGGCTCGATATATGTGGTCCCCACTGAAGTTTGGCATCTACTGTTATTCCCAGAAAAACTGCCGAACTCACAGTTTCAAGCGCCTCTTTATCTAAGACGATGTTGGGTCCTAGATTTCTAACATTCGGTAAGGCGAACTTTACACATTTCGTTTTCTTGGCATTGAGAACTAGGTTATTTGACGTAAACCAATCCGTAACTATTGAGAGTGCACTGTTTACGTCGTCAAAATCTTGTCTATTCCTATCTACTTTAAAAATAAGAGATGTATCATCAGCAAACAGTACAACGTCACAGATTCCCTTTAAATGGAATGGTAAATCATTAATATACACTAAGAACAAGAATGGACCCAGTATTGAGCCTTGCGGTACACCTAACTGAACTGGTAGCGCGGAAGATTTCACACCATTAACATCTACACATTGGAACCTATTATGTAAATAACAATTTATTACGTTGAGAGCTTCGTTTTGGACACCGTAATGACTTAGTTTACGCAAAAGCGTGTCTTTGGAAAGATCACAGAAAACTCCGATAGCATTTTGCGAGCTCTCCCATGCGTTAAATATGTGTTTCAGCAAAGCAACACCCGCATCTGTAGTCGAACGACCTTTTGTAAAGCCATACTGTTCATTATGAAGGAGGCTATTTAACCCTTAACCCGTGAGAAGGCGCGCCTAATTTTCTTACACGAGTAGGCGCGTGCGAGCAAATTGCTCACACTATCATAAATGTTTATATTTTTAGTGTTTCTATATTTATTGGCTTATAATGTATTTAAATAAATAACACAAGGTTTAGTAAGTAAGAAAACAAGTATTTTAATCAAAACTATTAAACATAATAGCAACTTCTAACGCAAATAACAAAACAACCTAGTATTAATTAATTTTTTTGGCACGTTTCATAAAAATCACAATAAAAATTGTTCCATAACAAAACCTAAAAAGTGTTATTCATCCATTAAATCTACACTAATGTGCCTCTCGAAACACACTGAACACATGTATTTTACATGTTCGGTGCAAAGTAATTGCTGGGCGCGTGATGAGCAAATTACCGCACGTTGGTACACGGCCTCCACAAACGCCTTGCTGCGCGGTCGCAACGCCACTGAGCGGATCGAGAATTGCGTCAGGGGAGAGGGGGTGAATATTTAGGAAGGTACTTAAGTGCTTGAATTGGTGTGGCATGGGAAAGACAAAAAACTTTTTAATTAGATTTTTGTGTGAGCAAATTGCTCATAGCGCGCCTTCTCACGGGTTAAATGCATAATGTTGCCATATGGCAACAAAGTACGTCATTTAATTTTTTTAAGAATGTGATAGCTGTGAGTTTCTGAAGGCACCTCTTTTTGTCAAAACAATATATCTACTCTATGAATATTAATATTATTGTATAATTAATATATATTTATTTTCTAAATTCTATAGATAAATACCTATACAATAGCATTTTTTGCAATACGATAAAATAAATCATGCATTTAAGGGTTAAATTAAAATGTCTTAGCAACTGCTTGAGTATTAATTTTTCAAATATTTTGCTAAATGCAGGTAAGATGGAAATAGGCCTAAAATTACCAACGTCGTTTTTATTACCTGATTTAAATAAAGGTATGACTTTACTACTCTTCATGAGGTCAGGAAAAATTCCTAAATCAACACATTTATTAAAAGTAACAGCTAGATAGGGGGCTACGATGTCTATTATATTACTTAAAAGTTTAATGGAGATGCCCCAGTAGTCACCGGTGTTTTTAGACTTTAGTAGGTTAAAAACATTAACTACATCATGTGGGGTTACATGTTCGAAACTAAATAAACGAATACATTTAGGTACACTACTATGCAAAAGGGTTTCAGCTTTAGACGGGGACGAATTTAAGGAGCGAGTCGTAGTTATAGGTATGTTGGCAAAAAACTCATTAAAAGCTTCAGCTACGTCAGCGGCTTTATTAACTAATTATATATATACAATGACGTCACCAATCACGTCCGTGTCAACTAGGTTATTTTCTTTAACCCTTAAATGCATGATTTATTTTATCGTATTGCAAAAAATGCTATTGTATAGGTATTTATCTATAGAATTTAGATAATAAATATATGATAATTATACAATAATATTAATATTCATAGAGTATATATATTGTTTTGACAAAAAGAGGTGCGTTCAGAAACTCACAGCTATCAAATTCTTAAAAAAATTAAATGACGTACTTTGTTGCCATATGGCAACATTATGCATTTAAGGGTTAATACAATTAGTTGAGTTATAAACTTAGGAGAATAGGTCTCTCCTAAGTTTATAACCCAACTGATTATATCTACAAGTTACAGATATGAGCCCCTCTGGCAAGCACGTACGAATCTAATATTTATGTCACGGTCCGCGGCTATAATGTCTGGGAACTACTGTTCGAAAAGGTATGACCTATTTCTGGTTCATTTATCTTAAGTAGGCTTCAAGATCCGCCGGGTATATATAAATGGGAAACATTTTCATGGGAAAATGTTTTCAAAATCCGTTTTTGTCGCTGTTGGATTTTTCACACCTATTAAAGTAGGATTTACGGTTCAAAGAACTTTTGTTGTAATTTTGTCTCACCCATATTCAAGCAAATATATCTACGATTTGTTTTGATTTTTGATTATTCTTGGCTCTTTTATTAAGTGCGGTATTCCCGAACACTTATTTTTGAATTGTCACTTTCTTTTTGATTTTTCAAGTTCAATAAAATTAGATTCGTATGTTTCTGTCTCACAATATTCAGGAAAACTAGTTTTTCTGGTTCTTATGTATGACTTCATCTTGCATACGTCTTCTTTAGTCGTCATCTTAGCGTTCCCTTTATTCCTTAACATAATAAATTATGATCTTTCGTTTGTCTTTTATTTGGCATCATTTGTTCTTGTATTTTATTTTTTCTTTCCTTTCTTTTCTTACCTTATCTATATTACAATAACTGGTGCCGCGACTTTTACCACGGAAACAAACTACCGTGATTAAAAGTAACCTATATGTGTTAATCTACGTGATAAACTATCTGTTTGCCAAATTTCATCCAAATCCATTCTGCCGTTTTTGCTGCAATCCGGAAGCAGAACATACATCCAGATAACATACAAAAGAATAAAGATTCTTCGTTACTATTTTATTGTGTATGGTTTTAAGCTTACACGACATTGTGAGCATTCTTAAGCAACCCTTATCATTTTCCTCCCCTTATCCCAATTGACTTGTGGTCGGCGCAACATTGTCTTTTTCTTCCATTCTTCTTTATTAGTCGTCATCTCGGTAGTCACCCCCCTGTCTAACCAAATTATGATTCACACAGTCCATCCATCGTTTCTTAGGATTTCCCCTACTCTTATACCTATCGACATTCATACCCAAAACTTTACTTTTAACTACATACATTTATGTCTGTAATTTATATGGTGTACATAATAAAGAGTATTCTATTCTATTCCATTCTATTCTATCCTCATTCTTAAACAGTCCTACGACTGCAATAATAATTGCAACATCCATCTTATTTTGTATGCTATTGGACTCGTTAGATTCATTCGTGCAATTCATCTCGTGGGACAGATTGAATGGGCTTTACATATCACCTCGAGGTACGACATTTATTCATCAATCCATCAAATAATGTAAGAGGCATTCATAAATGAATATCCTTAATGATTTTCATTGCATCGAGTTTTTATTGAAATTTGATTCAGAATGTGTAATACTAGTTTGTTTATGTAATCGAGTGATTATCTTACCTACTTATTACTTTCTGAGCTTATATTGGATATATACTGTCATCGCCATAGGAAAAAAAACGTGAGGAAATTTGGATGTATCTAAACTTATATATTATTAAGTGAAAGATTTAGATTTTTTGTATGTTTGTTTGTTACTCTTTCACTCTGAAATGCCTGAATAGATTTGGATGAAATATGGCACATGAGTAGACCATGACCTGGAGTAGGACATGTAATACTTTTCATCTCGATATTCTTACGGGATCGAGACTTATACGGATGAAACCGGGGGTCGCAGTTACTATAAGCCTGGAATCGCAAACTCGTCTTGAGCAAGCGTGGTGATTAATGCTCGTACCTGTTCTGTATGAGAAGAGACCTGTGTCCCAACAGTGGGGAGGTTATAGGCTGATTATGCAGTAGGTACTGATCTTGTCTAAAATGCTTGTAGAACATTTTCACTGAGAAATGGGAATAATATATATGGGACCATACCCTTAATACATGGGACTCATTACATAATTATAACTGGTGAAACGTACGAGTACACTCAGCCTACCCTTTTGGGAAACGCAGGTGGCATATTCAATTGTACGCGTGTATGTTTAGACATAATCAGTCTGTCAGATTCCCACTGCTGGGAAACACTCCTCTCGGTGAAAGGGAGTGGCCCTTAATCCACCACGCAGACGCATAAGGCCGGGACTCCACCAAAGCGGAGACGAGACGAGCGGAGAGGAGATGTTTTTTAAACAACCAATAGAATTGAGTTATTGACACATCTCCTCTCTGCTCAGCTTCAGTGAAGATCGCTGTGCGGAGATGTGTAATATTTGTATGGACCGATGGAAGCGGAGATGTGAGCTGTTCGCGGACAATGCACAGTGGGGACGAGAGATGTGAGCGGCGTGCAGTGAGCGATGTCACCCTCCCCCCTCTCGCCCGCCAGCAACCCGCAGAGCCCCGCGCGCGCGCCGGCTACTTTTTTAATAATAGTGACATCGTCTACCTTTCGCACCCGAGCTGAAAAACATCTCTTCTGGCACAGCACACAGCACACCGCACACATCTCCGCTTTGGTGGAGTCCCCCGAGCTGAAAAACATCTCTTCTCGCACAGTACACAGCACACCGCACACATCTCTGCTTTGGTGGAGTCCCGGCCTTAAGGGTGGGAGATGTCACATCATGTCTTCGAATTTTTGGTTCTTGGATATTCCAGTTTCCTCACTATGTTTTCCTTCACCGTTTTGAGAGCAGTAATGATGAAATTATTTACACAAAGTACAGCGCCTATCAGGGTTCGAACCTATGACCTACGACTCGTAAGTCACGGCCACCACTGCTATGTTTAGGCAATTTGTTGAATTTATTTCTGCTACTACATACATAAGCCACAGACTCGGAACTTTCCACTTTTCAGGATCACGTTACTGAACTATTATTGAAACTGGAGTTTTCCTAACTTTTCTGTTTGAATTTCTGAAACTTCAGGTTTTAATAAAGATGGATGTTGTTTGCAATGAAAGTGAACTAATGGACGGTATTGTACTGGTAGTTTCTGTTATGTTATTATTTGTTTTTTAATTATTGTTGGTCTTTGTTATTTGAGTTGCTTGTTTAGTGTCTGTTTTATTAGTTTATTATTTCGTTTGACGAACGCCTTTGTTCTCTGAGTAGCGCTCACGTATATAAATACTTTTAGTAGAGGAGAACTAATGATGTTTGTCAGCCCTTGTAATGCGAATAGCCACGCTACTAGGTATATATATTAGGTACAGTAGCGATTAAGACCCTCATAGCTGTTTATGGAAATATTCTCCGTTGCCTTCCGAAGTATATGAGTCCCAAATATCTCCAACCAAATTCCTAACGCTTTATCAAGTACTTACACAATAATTAATTAATTATAACAAGCCGAACCACTAGACGTCATCCACCTTGAGCGCTTTAAAATTAACTGTCAAACTTGTTTCATTAAACTAAAATAATATTATAAGTTTGAGTGTATAACGGGTGTATTGTCTCTCACAGTCGCGACTATTCACACATTTATGACTTTAATTTTGCTTTAATTTTAGCTTTAATTTTGCAAAGTTGTATTTGGTTTGGATATTAAAATTTGTACATATCTGTACAAATTTTAACGTGAGGAAAGTTTTGAGTATGAATGTCGATAGCTGTACGAATAGACGACGATCAAAGAAGCTATAGATGGACTGTGTGAATGATGATATGGTTACAAAGGAAGTAACTACCGAGATGAGGATTAATAGAGAAGTACTTATGGAAGAAAAAGTCATGTTGAGCCGACCCCAAATCAATTGGGATAGAAGCAGGAGAATGACGATCATTAAAATTCGTTTATGACTTTCACTTTTTATTTTCATTTTACTTTTGTTTTTATTTTCATGTTTATAAGAGTATGTTTAGTTAGTTTATGATATTCCTGTCCGAGTCACAATAAGTGCGTTTTCTTTTTTTCTAAAATTATCATTTGTATGGGAAGAGAATTTCGATTTAATTTCCGTCTTACATCTTACTTAGAAAGAAATAAAAATAAACAAAAATGTTTTATTCTGCACAAACAAAACGCACATTACAAAAAAAAAAGACATAAAAATACACATACAAGTCAAAAACCTACTCAAGCGTATTCAAGCATATAAAGTGTTGACAATTTTGTCCATTGCTTGATATCAGGGCCAGAGACAAAACGCAATACACATTTTGACATTGACCATACAAATTAATCATAATCCGACACTGGCAGATGACCACAAAACAAAAACAATCAAAACAAAAACACAACAATAAGAACAATTAAGCTGTGTGTCGTATCTGTGCAAGAACAGGTCGTTGGTAAGCAAAATGCTGTGACTTCGGATGACCCTTTCGTCAACAGCGCTGATTTTCAGCAACTACTTCTCCGCTCTCTTCTCTCTAACTTAACATATAGCTGAGAAGTTTTTTGCGCTTCTTCGTGCGATAAACCGATTAATAATTCTAAGGAGTAATAATTCATCTGGGGGTGTAACTCAGTGGTAGAGTGTCTGCTTCGCATGCTGAAAGTCCTGGGTTCAATTCCCAGCACCTCCAACTGAGACTGTTTTGATATTTTTTTCATATCAGATTTTTCTTTAAAATAAACGGTTTTCGAGGCATTCGATTACTTATCTATTAGATACGCCAAAAATATTTTATCAACAAAAGCTTTTGTATCTTTTTAAATTAATATTTATATCGATATCCATCACCCCTGTGAAGCTTTGCTAGCTAATTATATTTGAATCTGTATATTAAAAATATTTTAAACATACATTTAATAAAATAAATAAAATAAATAAAATAAAAGTTGTCTTTTTTGAATAATTGCATATGTTTTTAGTATTTATCAAATAATATTAATAACGAAATAATTCAGATCAGAAAAGATTGTTATTCATCACTGTGTAATTCAAGATAATATTTTATATTTCTGACAAATTACTAGGTATAATTTCCATACATAACTTACAGCGGGGCACCTATTTACCAAACCTAATGTGAGCCATTAATTCTAAATGCTGTTAAATCACTGCTCATTAACTTGATAACAAACACATCATCATAAAATTAACCCATGCACATTAAATATCTAGGCACATTAAGTTGATCACGCATAAAGGGAGATAAAAGCAAATTACGTAGAAATTATTTTATGTTCTTTATGGAACCACCATTTATGAAGAGTTACGTAGCATTTAACAAGATGGGGGCTTATTTACTTAAGTCATTTCGTACAAAGCTCAAGTGGCTTCCCATACGTCTTTCGTCATTTCAGCCCTACAGTATTCTGTTCAATCCTATAACCAGAGGGGGTTGTATTTTAAAGAACGTTTCAAGTTTCTTCATACACACATAATAGAATGATATCTAAGGTCATCGGAAAAGTTGAGACTTGAGACTGTAAATATTTACAGCTCAAGTAGTACGGGTATGGAATGCCTTGCCCGTGTCGATAAGATGTGCATAATCGTTGTCCATTTTTTATTAAAATGATGGTAAGAAAACACTATCTCTCTCCTTAAACGTAATTTTTATCTTCTTTGCACTTGTTTTATGATCTTTATTGTATATATTTACTTATATAGATAATTATGTTTTATGTATGTAATTACATATTATTATTATATTTCCTAGTTTGTATGTAGATTCCCTAGTTCATAAACCAGTGTAGGTAACAAAGATTTATCATCCAAGATACTTTAAGTTTTCTCGTAATCTTTTTACATTTTGGCTATTTTATAATATTTATTTTTAACATTTTTACTTAATTTTAGATGCATTTTTTAATAATACTCGTAATAAATTATACGTGTTTAAGGGTGGGTTGTTTCACGTCCACTTGACGCGTATACGGCAAAAATGGCGCCAACTATCGTCAAACAAAAAAAAAGCGTTGTTTTAAATTAATTACAGTCACAAAATTATGGCCTTGCCGTACGCCAAATAATAACGGATACATAATCGTTATTATTTGACGTACGAATTGTAAGGGGTGGTTCTGCAGGTGCTAACGGGTAACGAAAACAGGTGAACTTCTTTAAAATCACGTTTATTCCGTTTGACAAAAAAAAGCCGCGTGCGCAAAAATTACAAAATTGGGCGTGCGCACAGATTCGCGTTCGTTGGCAGACTGGCGGGGGCCCACAGTGTGACCAGCATGTCAACTAATATTATTATATTATTATTATCATTAGGGATTAACAATTTTTTTATAATCTGTTGAACGTGTCGCTTACACGTATCTTACGTTAACCAACTTTTTGAAACAACCGGCCCTAAGTGGTGGTTTTTTTTTTAATTTTGCTACAGTACCTACTAAAAGAATGAAAGCATCGCAAGCGTTTCCTTAAATATTACATTCATTGTAACGTCATCCCGCGGACATGACGTGCATCAATCTGTCCCGACCATCAAACTCCTTAACTGCCTCACTAAAATTGTAAGTACCACTGAAATTGATTGCCCCATACTGCCTTAGATATTTTTATTATAGTACTTCGGCGATGTTCCGCATTTCATATATGAATATATGCCAATAGTTTGACGACGTGGTTCTATGAAAGATGTAGGCTATAATCGTGGTTGTAAAGTTGTGATTTTATATGCATATTATAATGAATGTTATATAAGATAAGAATAAAGATTAATATTATTAATACTTGTCATAGCATGGCCGATAAAATAGTACAATAGTTATTTTATATGTAGTGTAGAGGCAAACGGAGCCAGTTGCAAACTAGCCATCATGTATAAAAAGTTAGTAGTGTTTACCGCTGCTAACAGATATCTAGGACCTATTTGACCTGTAATACACACGAAGAATACATACGAAGATAAACTGAGGGTATTTCCAAAGCTTTGCCAACTTTGGAAAAAAAAACTGAAAAATCTTTTTTGCCATCAACTTCACCGATTATATTAAACCCATACGAACTCTGTTTCGAAGTTATTAACGAAGTTATCCGAAAAGAACCGGAATTAAAGACACAGCTTGCAAAGGAAGCAAGCCGATGGCCGTTGGAGCAGACGAATCCTGGAGTGTGATGTTATTGTTCCCTTTATTGAACAGATAACCTGGTTCCAAATACACTTCAGATAGATTTTTTTTTTCTTTATTTGTTTTAGGAACTTTTAACAAAATGTTATGCTAGTTCCATCATAAACTAATCTAAATACAAACAAACTTACAAATTAACCAATGAATATACCAATGCAGCCTCTGACGACGTTGGTTTCGCTACAGTTAGATTTAGAGTGTGTGTCTGTGACCGGGTGACTAAATTTGATTTTGCAAGTCATCAGAGAGCTCACAAAAGGAATGAAAATTTGTCTGTTTCGCTGTCGCCGTATACTGTGAAGAGAACTACGATTACAAGTTCAAAGTCTTTCTCAAACAACGCACAATGAAAAAACAAAAAAAAAAAAAAGAAATTATAGAATCCGTAAATCTATCTATACTAGTATTTTTGTAGGTATGTACTATAATGTGATATTAATTCATTTATTTAAACTTTTCGCACAAAAGGTACAAAGGCGGACTTAATGCCTTAAGCATTCTCTACAAGTCAACCAAGGGTGGTGAACAGATTAGATGGCAGGTGCTTTGGTTGACACGACGATGATAAAAATAAAACACAAACAAATACATAAATAAGTTATAAACACATACATACGATTTACTATAGTAAATATTTGTAATATATAAATATTTATGTGTATATAACTCACTACATAGTATAAAACAAAGTCCCTTCCCTGTCTGTCTGTCTCTATATATGCTTAGATCTTTTAAACTCCGCAACGGATTTTGATGCGGTTTTTTTTTTAATAGATAGAGTGATTCAAGAGAAAGGTTTATATGTATAATACATGCATAATATAATAGAGGAACACTGATAATTTTAGAGGTTGCTAATGTGATGTCGTAAATAAACACATTTTTTTGCGCTTACATTGTAAACGCTGGCTGAACTATTCGAGATAGAGCAAAATAATGTACTACAGTATTGTACACCTTAAAAAGGTCTACAAAAAAATCCGCAATGGTATATGTCTATCTCTTAGGGATAACCCACAATAACCATTTTTTATCCTTAACTTTTTACGAGAAATAATGGCTCTAAAATTATCAGTGTTTCTCTACTCTATTACCTATGCATGTATATTATATGCATTATATTGAATCACTCTTAAATGGACTGAATATGAAAGGAAGAATGAACAAAGTCAGAAGTACAAAGTAGGAGAAGGTTGTTAGAAAAATGCAGATTCTTAGTGTTGCGGACGCCGAACTCCCCGTAGCAATAATGAACAAAGTAGGATTATGATACTAAAATGTTTGTGATTGGTCGCGGAGTCAGGCCTCCGACAGGTTTGGACAAGTCGAAACCTGTCGGAGAGCGGACACGGACTAAAGTGATCGGATTGGTGGGTCGCCAAGAATTTTAATAAAGTACACTAAGGGCCACCCACTACTTCCACCCATGAACCGGTGTATATTAGACGGACAGATTTAGAATAAGTTCAATAATAAGTTCAATCAGATCATCGATAGCAGACAACAAGAATAAATCCAGAATAGAAACCAAGACTTTTATTTGAAGATCCATACAGTCCACACCCTACAGTCTGGTCCTCCGAACTCGGATCAAGGAAAAAAGGAACCTTTCGTAAGTTGAACCGATAATAACTTACCTGTGTATCCTGCTGTGTATCCTGCTGTGTATCCTGCTGTGCATTCTACTGTGTACCGTCAACCGAGCGAGATGGTAGTCACCCGTAGCCAAGGGGACTTGGCAGAATTGGAAGAACAGCGTCGGGCCTTAGAACGAAGGGACGAAGAACTGCTAGTATCAGTACGTCGCCGGGAAGCGGAACGAATAGAACGAGAGCGACTAAGACGACTGTCTCTCGACCCGCCGGCGTCACCTCAAGTTGAAAGTATGACCGGACCTACTACCGCCGTGGACATCGCAACAGCGGGACCATCGTCTGAACAACGACGAATAAGATCACCGCCGCGCTCAGTGAGATCGAACACGAGTGCGACTACACGGTTACGATTGGTTGAACTTGAGGCGGCCGAGAAACTAGCAAGCATTCGACGAAAGGAGCTGGAAATCGAAGCAGATCTGGTGAAAAAGAGATTGGCTGCTGAGGTCTCTGTAATACAAGATGACCAGGAAAGCGTCCATGAAGATCTACTTCAGGAAGAACACCAGCACCGGAAGGTGGACCAATGGCTACGAACCCACCCCCTCAACACACGGGGGGAGGGGGGCACGAACACAGAAGCCAAAGAAGACCCAAAGCAGCAACGCTTTGAGGCACCAAGAGGAAGATCGCCAACGCCAACGAGAACCAGAAACAGCATTGACCAATTAGCTGCGACCCTGGAGAAGATGGCCAGGCCACGACTTCGACACACAGATCTACCAACTTTCTCTGGTGCGGCCAACGAGTGGTTGCCATTCAAGGCATCGTACTATGACACGACCAACATGTACAACGTGTCACCAGCAGAGAACCTTCAGAGACTTAGAAGTTGCCTCAAAGGCGAAGCACGAGACACAGTAGCGGCTCTTCTACACGCGGCCACAGAACCGGACGCTGTCATGAAGACGTTGGAGCAGTGCTTTGGCCGACCAGAGGTGATCATAGACAAAGCTCTGGATGACCTGAAAAAGATGCCAAAACCTAGTGCTAGTGCCAGTGACCTAAATAGTTTCGCGATTAAAATCCAAAACACGATATGTGTGTTAAAGACAATCGATCGCAAGGGGTACCTCTATAATCCCTTGCTAACCCGGGAAGTGCTTGAAAAGTTAAGTCCACATCTCCGATCTCGATGGTGCGACTACGCCAGTGACAACGAAGGGTCAGCAGAGCCCGAAATAGTGACACTATCTCGTTTCTTAATGCGTGAGGCGGACAGGGCGTTACGCTATACATACGCCCCAACAACGAGTACCGCAACTCACAAGAACGAAACCAGGCCTGCCATAACCCTGAAGAAGAAGAAGCCTAACGCAGTGTACGTCACGGTTGAAGGAACCGAAGAAGATCAGTGCCCCAGTTGCAAACAGAATCACGTACTGACCCAGTGTCCGAAATATAAAGCACTGACCGTGGATCAACGCTGGGAACTAGTGAAGGACAATAAGGTATGTTTCAAGTGCGCCCAGAAGAAACACAGGCGTGCCATGTGTAAAGCGAAACCGTGCGGTGTGAACCAGTGCCGCCGACCTCACCATGCCACGCTACACCAAGAAAGGAGAGAGTCGCCCGAAATAAAGTCAGCGACTGAACATAAGTCTGAAGAACCCACTCAGGAGGAGGCAGTCATGTCGGTGGCTACCCTAACAGCCGCCGGCCCGAAGACTGTCCTCCTCAAAATGTGCCCCGTGATCATCACAGGTCCACGGGGGGAGGTGAAGACTCACGCACTCTTCGACGAAGGAGCCACCGTCACTCTCATTGACGAAGACCTGGCTGTGAGTATCGGGGCAGAAGGAACGTCACAACCACTGCATATCCATGGAGCGAACATGTCCTCACAAGAACGAGACAGCAAGATCGTCGTGGTGCAAGTGAGAGGGGTCAGCGAGATCAGCGCACCACATAAGCTTCAGGCCAGAACAATGAAAAACCTGAGGCTTCACCAGCAGTCGATCCCAGACACTCTGCTGGAATACGAACACCTACGTGACCTCCCAACAGACGAGGTGTGTTATGCGCCAACACGCCCCGGAATCCTAGTGGGGACAGACCACTGGGAGTGCATCGTGTCGAGAAAACTCCGAGTCGGCGGCCCCAACCAGCCAGCTGCATCCCTAACGCAGCTCGGCTGGGTAGTACATGGGACCGCACCACGAAGCATCTTCATGAACGAAGACAACGTGTTGCATCTCTATGAATACGAGAAGCAGCAGCAGCACGACCACCAGCGACTGCATGACCTAGTGGAAACTCACTTCAAAATAGAAGCACTAGGTATTGCAAGAGAACCACGCGTGAGTGACGCTAACCAACGAGCGATAGCAATCGTCGAAAGAACCACTAAGAAGATCGACGGTGGCTACGAAGTCGGATTGCCATGGCGGCACGATGACATCACCATGCCACCCAGCTACGGTGCAGCGCTCCGCCGATTGAAGAAAATCGAACAGAAGATGGATGCATCACCCGACTTCGCCGAACAATACAACGCTCAAATAAACAACCTGCTGGAAAAGGGGTACGCAGTGCCGTGCGACGGCACAGAACAGTCAAGTGCCGTCTGCTGGTACCTGCCTCACTTTGCCGTACAGAACCCAAACAAACCCGGCAAACAGAGGCTGGTGTTTGACGCAGCGGCGAGAAGCCACGGAGTGTGCCTGAACGATAAACTACTGGAAGGCCCGGACCTACTGCTATCGCTGCCGGGAATCATATTCCGTTTCCGAGAGAAAGCGATAGCAGTAACGGCAGACATCCAAGAAATGTTCTTACGCGTCAAAATAAGAACTGAAGATCAACCGGCCCAACAGTTCCTGTGGAGAGGCACCAACAGAACAGAGCCCCCGCGCCACTACAAAATGACGAGCATGATATTTGGCGCAGCAAGCTCTCCATACATGGCCCATTATGTCCGCAACCACAATGCAGACATACACGGAAATGAATACCCACACGCGTTAGAGGCTATTAAAAACAGCCACTATATGGATGACCTGGTGGCGAGCTATGATAACCAGGAAGAAGCCCTGAAGGCAATACAAGAAACAAGACAGGTGCATGCGGTCGCCGGGTTCACTCTGCGTGGATGGAGCACGAATCATGAGACAGTGCTACGCGACGTGCCCCGAGAGCTGCACGCTACCACTCCCACACAACTGGGAGGAGAGAAGCCCACGAATAAGATACTCGGGCTGTACTGGAACGCCGAACGGGACGAACTCGGGTTCAACACGTCAATGAACCGGGTCCCCGCTCCGGTACGAGAACGGAAGCGCCCACCGACCAAAAGAGAAGCACTCAGCGCAGTAATGTCCATCTACGACCCTCTAGGACTGCTGAGCCACTTCACGATAAGAGCAAAGATTATACTGCAAAGTCTGTGGTGCCTCAAAATAACGTGGGACGAGCCGATACCGGAAGAGGACAACGAACATTTCGCGACCTGGCTCGCTCAACTCACCGACGTCGCCCAGCTTCGACTGCCCAGAAGCTACACGTCAAAGAAGTACAAGGACATAGAACTACATGTCCTATGTGATGCGAGTGAACAAGCCTACGCAGCCGTGGCCTACTGGAGAATAGTGAACTGCGATGACACCGTAAGCATAGTGCTAGACGCCGCCAAAGCAAAGGTGGCGCCACGACAGACACAAACTATTCCTAGGCTGGAACTACAAGCGGCGGTCTTAGGGGCCAGACTCGCTGACACCATCCGCAAGGAACACCGCATCGAGGTCAGCAAAACTGTGTACTGGACAGACTCTTCCACCGTCGTGCACTGGATAAAACATGACATGCGACGATACACGCCGTTCGTCGCGCACCGACTGGGAGAAATCGCCGAGCTCACCTCAAAGGAAGAATGGCGTTGGCTACCAACCAATCACAACATAGCCGACGACGCCACCCGACTTACCAACGCGCCGATCCACATAACCGATCGGTGGTTCCAGGGGCCTAGCTTCTTATACTCACCCGAGGAGCAATGGCCCGGGAATATGCCACCCGATGAAGACGATGAACAAGGAGTCCTGCACATTACCGAGACTCCGCGAGACAGCTGGCTACCTGACCCTGCCCGCTTCTCCAAGTACGAGACGCTAGTAAGAGCAGTGGCAAGAGCCTTGGCGTTCATCGACATATGTCGACGCGCCGCTACAAGACTGGAACACAGACATATCCAGCGCGCTGAGAAAGAACTCCTGCAACGAACGCAACAGGAAAGTTTCGGCGAAGAAATGAGACGGATGCAGTCAGCCCGTCCTATCCCAAAGACGAGCAGACTGTACAAACTCGATCCAGTATTGGAAGACGGCCTCCTGCGGGTACGAGGCCGCATTGAAGCATCAGCGGCAACACAAGAAGCAAAACGGCCAATCATACTAGATGGCCGCCACCGAGTGACGAGGCTTCTGGTACAACGGGAACACTGCGCTGCGGGTCACGCCAACCGAGAGCGCGTGACTAACGACCTGCGGCAACGGTACTGGGTCATACATCTGCGACCCACCGTGCGCGCGATCGAGAGAAGCTGTGTCTTCTGCAAGAAGCAGAAGGGGACACCACAAACGCCGGCCACGGGAGACTTACCACACGCCCGCCTAGACCCCTTCCACCGCCCGTTCACTAACTGCGGGGTGGACTACTTCGGGCCCATGACAGTCAAGGTGGGTCGTCGCCGTGAAAAAAGGTGGGGTGCATTATTCACCTGCCTCACCTCCCGGGCCGTGCACATAGAGCTCGTCGCATCCCTTTCAACGAACTCTGCAATAATGGCGTTGAGAAGAATGGCTGCGCGCAGGGGTTGGCCGCGTATCATGTACTCCGACAACGCGACCAACTTCCGCGGGGCCGACCAAGAGCTCCGCAGTGCCTACGCCGAGTGGCTACCCGACCTGAACAACGAGGGGCTGCGTCATCGAATGGAGTGGCGGTTTATACCTCCTGGCGCGCCCAACCACGGCGGCGCGTGGGAAAGAATGGTACGTTCCATCAAGGCGGCCCTCAAGGTCACCCTACGAGAGAAGGCACCGACTGAAGAGGTCCTCGGCACGCTACTCACTGAAGCAGAATTCTCAATAAACGCACGACCCCTAACCCATGTCAGTGTGGACCCGAACGATCCCGAGGCCCTGACTCCCAACCACTTCCTGTTGGGGTCATCAAACGGCCTGCCTACGACAGGGCCGTGCAAGGAAAACGACCGACGAACATGGCGAGCTAGCCAAGCGCTCGCCGACCACTTCTGGCGGCGCTGGCTGCGGGAATATCTGCCCACATTGATACCCCGCGGCGAGCCGAAGAACAACGCGAGGCCGCTACAAGTTGGCGACGTGGTCCTGGTGGTCGACAACACACTGCCCCGGAACACCTGGCCGATGGGGATTGTGGAGCGCACGCACCCTGCAACTGACGGCAGCGTCCGGGTGGTCGAAGTACGGACCAGAACTGGAATCTTCCGACGCCCGGTGAGCAAACTCGTCGTCCTGGAGAAGAAAGAGGAGGCTTCGCGAGCTACGCCGGGAGGAGAAATGTTGCGGACGCCGAACTCCCCGTAGCAATAATGAACAAAGTAGGATTATGATACTAAAATGTTTGTGATTGGTCGCGGAGTCAGGCCTCCGACAGGTTTGGACAAGTCGAAACCTGTCGGAGAGCGGACACGGACTAAAGTGATCGGATTGGTGGGTCGCCAAGAATTTTAATAAAGTACACTAAGGGCCACCCACTACTTCCACCCATGAACCGGTGTATATTAGACGGACAGATTTAGAATAAGTTCAATAATAAGTTCAATCAGATCATCGATAGCAGACAACAAGAATAAATCCAGAATAGAAACCAAGACTTTTATTTGAAGATCCATACAGTCCACACCCTACACTTAGCATGAGAAGAACATAGATATTGGAAGTGAGACACGTATTTTATACCAAAGTTTATTGGAATCCTTTACGTTCATTAGATGTTATCAAAATTAATGGCGTTAGAATAAGGGTCTAGTGAAACGAGATAATAATGAGCTTTGATAACTTTTGGGACTAGGCCTAGTGTTTTTGGGAGCAATTAGACATGAGTCATTAGGTCTAGACTTGAAACCTAGGTACCTGCAGTCCTTTTACAGTTATTTTACTCCTGATTTTGTATGACGGTCAAATCAAGGTGATCTTTATTTTCTTCGCAATGAGGTTGCTGTTTGATTGCTGTTAGGATTGCTGTCTGTGTTAGAATAGCTATAGGTACGTAATGGTTCATGTTATACGCGGAGGAGACGACAGTAAATTAAATTTCGTATATTTATTTAATCTTTTCGCAAACAAAAAGGTACAAAGGCGGACTTAATGCCTTTGGCATTCTCTACCAGCCAACCAAGGGTGGTGAAGAGTTTAGATGGCAGGTGCTTTGGTTTAGCCCAAAAAAAAATCAACTAAATATATCCAAGAGTTTAGTTACTACATAATAATACTTGTCAAAGATTTAAAACTCATAGTCAGCCCATTACTACAATTTAGTTTGTTTGAAAAAATCCCTTTTTAAATCAAACTCAAAGGCGTCGGCCAGTCAGGAAGATGAAGCTAGTGGCCCACTCCAAAGCGTATCTATAGAGATGAACGGACAAGAAACTCCACAAATACTCTTTTAACAATTCAGAAATTAAAATAATCCGTGGCAGCTAAGAGATGACCAGTCCCTACTGATAGCGTCCGTTCACGAATATGACGTATGGATCAGCACCATTCAGCTCAACCATTTTGAAGGAAATTTAATGATTCAACACACACGCCACCACCAGCGAGACATTCAAGTGAGCTTAACGTACTCTCAGCCGCTAGGGCACAAGTCAAGTCAAATTCAAAACTCACAACATTTAATTCAAATAAACCAATTACGGGCACTCTTGAATTGTCAAGGGGTCGGTCAGTTAGAAAGATGAAGCTAGTTGCCCATTCCAAAGCGTTGTAGGTGCCTGTGGAGAAGAACGGGCAAGAAACTCCACGGACACTCTTTTAAATCATATAATTGTTACAAAATATTGGTTACATCATTCATTTATTTATTTATTTATTTATTTTATTATTTATGTACACACAGTAAAAAACATATTGATATGACATAGTAATAATTTGAGTACAAAGGTACTGCTTATTTCTTAAGAAATTTCTTCCAGCAGACCTGCGAAAGGAGAAGTAAAAAAGAAATGTAGACAATAGTGTGCGAGAACATGAAGAGAAAATATGAATGTGTGAATTCTAAAAGTAACATATAAAATATACCTACACATATAATGCTAAAATTAACATAAGTATACTTAAATAAATACATAATGCTAAAATATACATACACATATATTTATTTATATATATAACTATATATATATATATATAGAAATACTCACAGTATAGAGGAAAGATAATGCTCTTTTAATCGACATTTAAATACCGAGATAGTTTTTAAATCACGAATGCTAGGCGGAAGTGAGTTCCACAATCTTACAGCATGGACAGAGAAGGAATAAGAATAGTAGCTTGTTTTATGAGGGTGGGATTTAAGGAGGGATCTTCGGTGTGATCTACACGGTGTGGCGCTAGAGCGAGCGTAAGAAAAACGCTCACGCAGGTAGGAAGGATAAGACGGGTTGTGTAGGATATTGAAGAGGAGACATAAAATCCGAGTATTCCTGCGAAGGCGGATTGGGAGCCACTTGAGTTCCTTGCGAAGGTGAGAGACATGGTCATACTTTCGAAGACCGAAAACAAAGCGAATGCACAAGTTTTGCAAGCGCTCAAGTTTGTTTAATAGCTCCTCAGTAGCATCCAGGTAGCAGGCGTCGGCATAATCTATAATCGGCTGAATAAGTGTTTGTGCCAAAGAAATTTTAGTCTTCAAGGGCAGAAGACTTTGAAGGCATTTCAGCGAATGAAAAGAGAAATGTACCTTTCGGCTGACCTCATTGACCTGAGCACGCCACGAAAGATTGGAGTCAATAACTACACCCAGATCTTTAGCGGTTTCGGTATAGTCGATGCGAACACCATCGAGATATAAAGGCATCAGAGATGTAACATCAACCGCATTGCGAACGAATCTGCAGGCTGCCTATGATCATGGCCTGGGATTTAGTTGGGTTAATTTGCAAACCAAATGACTTAGCCCAAGCGCTGATGCAAGTCAGGTCATGATTCATTGCAGCAATAGCAGAACCCGCGCTAGCTACAGTAAAATGTCGATAAAGCTGCAAGTCATCTGCGTAGAGATGAAAACTAGAGGAGATTACTTTGGTAACAAAGTTTATGAAAATTGAAAAAAGAAGAGGAGAGAGAACGCTACCCTGAGGAACACCCTCAGTGAGACTACACCAATCGGAGAAGGACTCCTCCAGGCGAACACGCTGAGAGTTCAAGTCAGTGAAAGACGTACCCAGTAAATGGGAGCTTTATAGTAAGTAGATAGTGCTCAAACGTGTGCTATGCAACTATAAAATACTAAGACATTGAATTTATACACTGCAAAAAATTCAAATTATTAAAAAAAATTGGTGTCATAAGGATTTATTTTATAGTTCCAAATACTCTTATGGATTAGTATTGCCAGTGTTTTCATTTAGTGTCGTATTTTTGTCTCAACATTTTATACGTTATTTGGATTTAAATAATAATAATAAATATTGGCCGGCTGGCGTGAACGCCTCGACAAGGAATGCCTCGACAAATCTCGACAAATGAAAAACATCCTAAAAGTCTATTTTACCACTGAAAAGTTTGGAATGGGGGAAGGGCCTGCGTGGGGGTCTACGAACGGACAAATAACTGTGAGCGAGTAACACCTAAATCCGATAGCGCACATAATCTTCTCAAAGAGATTGAGCGTTATCCTCATGTAATAATAAATCTTGATGTATGCATGTTGAAATAAATAGTTTGAAATTTTAATTTTTTTTTTTTTTTTTACTTCATTAAAAACGTCTAAAGGGCCTCTGCGAGTTGGCTTCGGCTCCCTGTATGCCTTCCAAAGGCGAGAAATATCATAAGAAGTTATAGTAATATGACAATAAATATAATTAATACTTTATTCAGTAATAGAACCGGTAAAATATATACATAAAGTCTTACATAATGTACAAAGTTATAATAATTTTAGATGGCTGTACTAAGATAAACCTGTATCACAGGCGGCATGAGCATACTTTGTGGTAATTATAGGACAATAAAATTCTTAACAATATTTAACAATGGAAGTAATGAAATAAAAATAGTAAGTCTTGAAATAATAAAAGAATTTTAACTATTCATTATTTTATACCTAGTTTACTTAAATACTATTTACCTTAAAGATCAAAATAACAAAAAGTCAAGCGCAAAATAGTTTCTTGCACTTTATAATCTAGCTAAACACATGATATATGACTTTGCGTCAGCAGAAATTGTTAAGTGGGTAAAAGTCAATGTTGCAGAAAATTGAATCACGTTCGAGGCAACATGTTTATTCCACTTTTGCTGCGGGCGACTAATGTACTTAAACATCAACAAAATCGAGGGTTTGTCGGCCAGTGAGTGATCTATGTGCATAGTCTTATAATAAAACTCAGTCAAAATTCAAGTAAATTGTTTTCATAGGTCGATTTAAATTGCCTTTCGCCATCGTTGAATTGAATCTATAATTAAAGAGTAGGTATCCTCTTAGGAATAAATTTCTCCGGAAAGTTTTCAAAAGAACATTTTAATTACAGTTACAAATACCGACTGCGCACCTAGCAGTTTTCAACCAAACCCGAAGTGCAAAAAGATCTCGAGGATTCAGTTTCTGAATCAGCAAGATTTTATTTCCTTGCTTATCTTAACCAATCGGGTAAGCCACTGTTAATTTCGATTCTTTTTTTTCTTCGGTTTCTTGTTATCAAACAAGTACTCAATTATTTTATTTAATTAGCAATGGTACCAGCACCTTATTTGCCTTACAAAGTTTCAATAAAAATCAGATAGTTTTGAAGGATATTTGTAATCCATTGCTTCGTAGGTTTAATAAATTCGCCTGCTCAACAAACTAAATAACGCAATGAACGTGGCTATACTGTCAAAATTAAAGAAAATGCGATCAGTGGTCATTTTATGTGTATTACGCAACTACTCCGCATGGGACACAATGTAGGCTAATAAAAAAAGGTTTTATGGAGGTTTTGTTTTTTTGAAGAAAAGTTTTACAAACATCACATCTGTTTATAGAACACTACATCTGATTATAGAACCAAAAAGTTGACGGTTAAAAAGCGCTGACTCAAAAACTTATCTCTATTCCATTATCATGCCTGCACAATTTAAAACTTGCCCCATGTACAAATTAAGTTCAATTTCAAGTTAAGCTAAGTGCCTAATTGTTCAATTTGGGTACCGCTCAAGTGCTTAAAACTTTAAAGTTACTTGATCTTCGAAGTTAAGTAATGTATCTTTATTTTTTTACGAGTATCTATCGTGTTAAACCTTTTCTTCTGCTCTTGCTCAACTTAAGTCAGAGTAAATGATTTGTTTATTTTTGAATAGACTAATGCTTACAAATTGTATCGTTTCACGTTTCCATTATCAAAACCTGTTTAAAAACCACCATCACTGACTTATTTTATTTTATTTATTTTTACAATTTTAAGAAAGCTTACAGACTAATACACGTAAATGGTAACGAAATAGTAAACAACTGACAATTGCTAATTACAAGCTTCCACATATATATTGCAATGATATATAAAAAAAAACATTAAAGAAAAACAAAAAGACATGGAAAATAGGTAGGTATGCGATAAAGCACAAACATTCACCCATCGAAATATTCCTTATTCAAGATTTTCCTGATTCTTAACGCACTCGTGCAAAATAAACCAATTTCTAAATGCGATGGCAGGTTGTTGGTTGTTTTCATAACTGAAGTCCTGTCACGGTTTTAAAAGATGACTTTGCTCCACCAACTAACTATGCTTTGATATTCAGGAATTGAAATCGGGCATTTTGATAATCTCATACATAAGGCTAATAGCGTCTGTCAAAAGACACATACCAAAGTTTCAGTCAATATTATTAAATTCTTACCAGTAGCCCAAAATTTCGCATTGTACCCTAAGACCAAATTCCGTCATCGACAAATAGAAAGGAAAGTCTGGAAATTACAGGCACCTAATCTGGAAGGTTGAGCCCTATAGTGGTTGGGTTAATATATGCAAAGCTGTTTCGTAGGTAATTTAGGAGGCACTGTATTTTCAACTCTAAGTATTAAGCAGAGGGTTGAGAATCCAACAGGGCGCAACCCAGCGCGTCAAAAAACACACTGTTTGATTTTCAACTCTCGGCGGTAAGCAAAGCGTTGAAAATTCAGTGCGCGAGAAAAAATTGTCGCGGGAAAATCACACCTGTGCGAGTCCGGGTAAAAGCATTGACCGAATGATGGCCAAAGTTAGGCTAAAGAATGGTTTCTTTGGCCGTTCAAAGGCGCGTTGGATTGACGATTTTGTCAAAGTCGTAAGAAACACATGGATTAGAGACGCAAGGAACTGAGAAGTATAGCAGAAGAAAGAAGGGGCCTATACCCAGTAGTGGGTGATTCCAGGCTCAAATCATGTGCGATGATGGCGTTTCTATTATGAGTTTTGTTTTATATAATTACAGATTTTCTATAGAATCAAAACAATTAGCTAGAAGTCGAAATGTAAAGCTATGATCGGAGTGTCTTTGATGAATAAAATCAGTAATTAAATTATCCGGAAAAGAACAGGATTTACCGACATAGCTTGCAGAATAAGCAAACTGAAGTGGCAGTGGGCTGGCCATGTCTGTCGAAAGACCGATGGCCGGTGGAGCAGAGGAGCCCTGGGGTGGAAACCGCGTATCGGCAAGCGTAGTGTGGGACGCCCCCCAGCTAGAGGGACGGACGACCTAATGAAGGTAGCTGGGGTAAACGGGATGCGGAAAGCGGAGGACAGGGTGTTGTGGCGCAGTCTGGGAGAAGCCTATGTCCAGCAGTGGACTGTGAAAGACTGAGTTGATTGATTGAGAAATCTCAAACCAAAAAATGTTTTTACCGTTTAATGGTTCACCATTAGCGTCATTAATTGTAAAAACCTCGGCTTTTTATCGTTACAGATTTAGGTCGAACGTCTGAGCCTATCTGAGGAACATACATAAATGTGATGCATCGAGCAAATTGCTCAAATAATTACTTTGTATTAGCGATGTAGGTAAATGCTTTCAGGCATAGATAAATATCAGCCTAGAAACTAAGTATATTATACATATTATGGGTACATGCTAGCAGTATTATTGTTCAGTATTAATATTATAGTCATTTTTTTGTACGCATTGAGGTTTTTAATTCAGTATAACAGCCGCACGGGTCGATCGATCAGGTTAAGCTACGCTTGCCGCAGTTGGTCCGTGGATGGGTGACCATCTTCACATACCAAAACCCCTCCGTGCCTCGGAAAGCACGTTAAGCCGTTGGTACCGGCTGTCATTCGTAGATCTTTGACAGTCGTTACGGGTAGTCAGAAGCCCGAAAGTCTGACAACCAGTCTTACCATGGGGTATCGTATTACCCAGTAACTGGGTTGTGGAGGTCAGATAGGCAGTTGCTCCATGTAAAATACTGGTGTTCAGCTGCATCCGGCTAGACTGGAAGCCGACCCCAACATAGTTGGGAAAAGGCTAAGCAGATAGATGATGATGGTGTAATCAATTTATAAATTCTTCATAAGAGTTTAGAGTTTGGTCATCTATACTAAAAATAAAGTTGAAGAGTTTATTTGAATCTCTAATATTACCTGGGTCTAATAGAAGCAGAGCAAAAAAAAAATGTCAGAAAAACGGTAAGCGAAAACGAAGTAATAGGGACGAGGAGTCTTTTATAAAGGTGGCTGTTATTTTAGTATAGGAATTGTGTTTCTTACGAATTCTCTGCGAATGAAATCGTGAGCAGAAGCCATTTTAATATATGACTGAAGTGAGAAGGCAATCTAATAAAGCTCCATTTTCATTGATAAAACGTTTAAGGGTTTTCTGAAGTAAACAACAAGAACAAAATCGGAAAAGCCGGAAATTGCTAACGCTACATTCTAATATTATTGCGCAACTGTGTAAAACCTACCAAATTTTAAACATAGAACATATTCAAGCTTATTTAGAATAAAATATATGGCATTGGTTTTTAAATATGGTTCTTCATAGTCAAAGTCAAATCATTTATTAAGGCACTTTTGAACGTCAGAACTTAGAAGAAAACAGAATTGATGTTAGGCACCCCTTCCAAAAGGTTCTCGTATTTCATATGGACAAGAATGGACAAAAACCTCCATAATTACTCTTTTAAAAGGATTTACAGAATGTTGTATACGTTCATTATAATTATGTGAAGACGATGTACAGACGCCAGCATATCAAGCTACCCGAAACTGTCAGATTTTCCCAATCCACTTTACCTTATGCTTTAGTGCTAAAGTTGAAAATCTATTAAAGAAATCTGATAGATTGTAGTAGCGTGATGTGCTGGCGTCTGTACCTAGAATAAAATTACTATATTCAATAGGTACAAAGTATTAAAAATTAAGCATTGACAGATAATGGTGGGATGAGTTGGACTCCTTTAATAAAGATTGGTCCTTGGCAGTTCTGGACAGAGAGAGGTGGAAGGAGGTTAGGGAGGCTTTTGTCCAGTAGTGGTACATTAAAGGCCAATAAAAAAAAAATACAGATAAATTAACCCCACAAGCGTTACGTCACTTTTCGCGCCGATACGCGCATCTGTTAGGGCCCTTTCCCACGGTAAGATCCCGTTTTTTGCAGGTACGGTTTTTTGCACGATCCCGTTTAGTGATGTACGTGTTTAAATATACATATTCACACAAGCATCCTGTTTGCAGTATCTGGAAAAAAGGATGCTTGTGTAAATATATATATTTAGACACGTACACTACTAAACGGGATGCTCTCTCATCTCAGAAATTGGCATTAAATTCGACCCTAAGCACGCCAGACTGAATCAGCTTGGTAACGAATGCGGAGTTTTTGACAACAAACGCACGAGTGGTTAATTATGTCGATAGATATATGGTGCTCACATATTTACAAATATTGTATTAGATTTTCCTTATAAAACTTTCAAGTAATAAGACAGTGTGTGAGTTAAAGGAATACCAGATTGTAAATCAATGTCATAAAAATAATAACTAAAATTATGTTAGCAATCAGTTTGATTTTTTCTAGACTCTAGATTGTCCTATGAAGCAGGTCCAACATGTCTCCAAGCATTCTTATCTTGGTGCTCCTCTAATTTGAATATGCTTGATAACAAAGTGTACTTTTAATATAACTTCTAAATTTTCTTTAATTTAATTACTACATAAACAATAAATCAATGTGTGAGTCAAGGTTCTCCAACTACTGTCCTAATAAGGTGGGTAACTAGACTAAGCTTCAATTCAGCGATTCACTGTTAAACAGGCCAACTTTGGGACAGACTGCTACGACACTTTTTGGAATCTAAAAACGGTACTAAAAACGGCAACTGGAAATACTTTTGTCAAAGCTAGCACTAATGATCGCCTCCATTTAAACGAAAAAGATAGTTCTGTCTTGGTTCAATGTCAAAGTAGTTACTTGGAAAGAGAATCGTTGAGGCAAAGAACATCTTTTATTGATGATCGTATGTCTAGCTTATGTGGACAATGAAAGATTTTCTTCAGTCAGTCTTTACTCGAAGATATTATAGTATGAACAGCGTAGGAATAGCTCATCCTTTAATAAAATATACGAAACTGCCTCGTTGTAGACCAACGAGGCAGTTGGTGGGTTGCAAGCACTACTACTGAGCATGAGGTCCTGAGTTCGATTCCCAGGTCGGGCAAATTGTTATTAGGTTTTTCTATCTGGAATTTTTCAATAGCAGATCGGAGTCTAGATTTGTGCATGGTTGATGGAATTAGGCTTGCCCCCTATTAAATGGGATTTAAACACAGCTGGCAAAATATGGGTACTACAGGGACACCTCTGCCTTACTCTTTGTGGAAACAAGGCGTGATGTTATATCAAGGCCGTTAACGCAATTTATCATTTATATGACGATGTATGGATCTGTACACAAATAACAGAACATGTACCGCTTTGTAATTTCCAAGTATTATTTTCGCTATTCGACATTTATAGCCACGGTTGGAGGTGCGAGTTTTCCTGACAAAGTATATTAAGAAGGTTGCGTTTCGGTCGGCGGCGAAGAGTCCTGAGACGCGATGGTTTCCTTCTGCGAAACAGTCGTCTCGCAGAATGATATGTATGCGGATATTGCGGATGGGCAAAAGAGAAAGAAAGAAGTAATCTACTGACGGATAGTTGGTAGCACACTGACGTTTATTTTACAAGTCAAGATGACACATATAAAAACCATAGATCGAACATAAAGTATACAACACAGAAGGAGGCTGCGGAAAGGGAGAGGGAGATCTTGTCCACTCACCTGGCCCGCAGCAGGCGCACGGGGCATCGCCAGAGGGCGGACAACGCCCTCTTCCAGCCCTCCTAAATGTGTCCAGGGGTGATGGACTAGGGGACATCCATCACCCCCCACAAATCAGGACCCAAGATAACGGCGCGTAGACTTCCACGCGTGCCCCTCTTTGATATCGCGGGGGGAGTTAGACACCTCCCTCCCCCCCGACCCGAGGAGCCCCGCAGTGGCGGGCCGGCACCAGTCGAGGGTTGCGGTGGATGGATCGTACCGCGACCCACCGCGTAGGTGTGAGATGGAGCACCGGGGTGGATTTTAGTCAATAAGAGTCTGACAGACCCCTCCGCCCTCCCCAGGGCGGTGGACATCCATGAGAATGTTACACCCAGGAACAAAACAAAGGTATTGGTCCATTAGTCTAAGTTATAAAGATTTAGGTATAATTTATATTTTTAAATTTAATTTCAATAGGTTTGACAAAATGCCATAAAAAAAAAACGAGAACCTTTCCAATAAAAACGTAATTCGGACTATTACGAACATTTCAAACAATCAGTGTCCAATCCACGTATTTGTATATAAACACAAATACGTAGAATACACACGCATTCCATGTATTTGTCTAGTTTTTTTATTTTTATCATTAGAGTACCTGCCACTTAATCTCTTCACCAACCGTGGTTGACTGGTAAAGAATGCGAAAGGCATTAAGTCTGCCTTTGTACCTTTTGTGCGAAAAGTTTAAATAAATAAATAAACAAATCCACACAATTCTGTCTTTTGCGAGTGCCGGCCAGTCCTTACGGTAGGAGTCAAGCTCGTCTCACCATCTTCGTCTTGGCCTGCTGCGATGGCATCGTGCGTTTAGTGGGACATGATCGGTGGTTCTTTTAGCCCAGTTGTCATCTGACATGCGGCAAACATGTCCGGCCCAATCCCACTTAAATTTAGCGTCTCTCTGGGTAATGTCCGAAAAAAAAGAATAAAGCAGTAAATAAGTCAATCAACTCAGCCTATCGCAGTCCACTGCTGGACATAGGCCTCTCCCAGACTGCGCCACAACACCCTGTCCTCCGCCTTCCGCATCCAGTCCACCCCAGCCACCTTCTTTAGGTAGTAAATAAGTAATAAATCATTTATTATAACTGCACAATTTGACAATGTCACGCGAGCCAGGTTTGTGCCAAAACAAATTTATTTATCACACAATCTCGATAAATGCGGAACGAATTTGAATATCCTGACGGTTTTATTGCCATTTCCGATTATTATACTTTTTTTATTTACCTACGTCGAGTCTACTTGCGTTGCTCGTGGCTAAATGATGTCAGCCGCATGGGTCGATAGAAGGATAAGCTACGCTTTCTGCGGTCCGTTCATGGAGGGGTGACCATCCATTACACATCGAGACCCTTCCGTGCTTCGGAATGCACGTTGAGCCGTTGGTCCCCGGTAGTCATTCGTATGTATTTGGCAAATTTTACGGGTAGTTAGAAGCATTAAAAAGTCTGACAACCAGTCTTATCAAGGGGTACCACGATACCCAGTTATTGGGTTGCGGTGGTCAGATGGCCATTCGCTCCATGTAAAATAGTGGTACTCAGCTGCATCTGGTTAGACTGGAAGCCGACCCCAATATTTGTTAGGAAAAGGCTAGTCAGATGAATCTACCTTTCAGCGTGTTCGCGATTTCAGACTTTATTGTCAGTCAGTGAAATACCTAGTTAGGTAAAAAGGATATTTACTATATTTTGAGTTTACTTGCGTTAGTGATCTGTACTCAATGTAACTAGGTCAGTCTATTCTAGTGGATTCCTCAGCATTTACACTACAAGAACCCGGGTGCAGATTAAATTTAACACGCACAATTTAGTCACTCGGGACAAATATGTTTATAGCAACAGATATTTTTGGTCTGCAAACACATCTAAGACACAACAAAATCCTAGCGAGTCCTCTTTTGATACAATTTTGTCACATTAACAAATCAAAATACAATCTTATATTAACTTAATAATTATGGAAATATGGGTAAATACAGCTTTGAGCCGTTTGGGATCGAAACGCTCGGGTCATGGGGCCCGAGTGCACGTCTCCTTTTTAATGAAATTTCTCGCCGGCTGATCGAAATGATGGACACTTTCTTAAATTAATGAACCTCTGAAAACTTCTTGCGCTTGTGAATGATACACACTTATTCTATATTATAATTGATCCTCTTTATAACTTTCTGGCCTTTTCTTACAGTTAGTAGCAGTAAGTAAACTAGGGTACTCCGACCAAAGGGGTTAGGTTAGCCCTGTGACCAACCGCTTCATCCAAGTAGGTCACAGTTACTTGGGTACTTAGTATTTTTAGGGCCCCAAAATTGGAACTGTTTGAGGTTCACAAAAAGAGGCGCAATCATTAAATAAGAATGTATAATATTTTTAGGAGCGCAAAGTAGGAATTATTAGAGGTTCGATTTAATACATGCCATTAACAAGTCAAACTGAATAAGAAGGAATTATTGTTGGAACAGAAGAGAGAGAGAGTCAGTGTATTCCATTAAAGTATAAATACTGCAAAGAGGTGTTACTGAGCGTATTTGACGCATTAATGGTACAACGTGAGTTTCCTCCCAGTAAAGCAAATAAATCAGCTCGCTTCCTTAGTTTTAAGATTGCAATGGTGCATTAGTACTGGCAGGTAAGATCGATTATAGCCGGTCCATGAAATCATAAGTGAAGTGAGCACTTAATAGTGTTAATCCCTAATGACAGCTCACTCCACGCTCACTTCACCCAAGCTTTTACGGTGAGATGGTTACAGAATCGCACGGCAGGTTATGTTTTGTGCAGTACTTTTGAGAAACAATATTGTTTTGAAATATGAACTAAGGCAAGCAGTGGTGACCCAGTGGTAACGGCCCCGACTTACGAATTGTAGGTCGTGGGTTCGAACCCAGGCAGATAATTTACCTACTTCGTCTAAGTAATTTCATCACCACTGCTCTCAAAACAGTGAAGGAAAACATGGCGAGGAGACCGGCATGTTCTGGAACCAAAAATTCGATGACGTGTGACATCTGCCAACCCGCACTGGGCCCGTGTGGTAGAATACAGCCCACTCCCTCTCACTGAGAGGAGGTTTGTGTCCCAGTAGTAGGAACATTATAGGCTGTGTGATTAACCAAGGGTCTATGTTAGGCGGTTAGAATGTTTTGTGATTGCATTATAAATATTCAATACTAGCTGTTGCCCGTGAATTCGGCTGCGATCTAGGATGAAAAGAAGCCTAGGTCTTTAACCAGGTCATGATTTACCTGTGTGCCAAATGTCATGCAAATCCAATCTACTCTTTTTTGCGTGACTGAGTTACAAATATAGAGGTATGAGGAACTGGGAGTAAAGTTCACTTATCCTCCATAGAAAAGGGAGGATCTTCCGACCAGACAGGTGTCGTGTATGGCGGGCAACTGCCCGATGATTCATGTCGGGCCGTTGTATACAGGGTCCCATTAAAATAGATGGACAAATTTTAACACAGCGCTTAGTACGTCTAACCAAAGATATCCAAGCAAAAAAAAGACACTGATTTAAGTGATTTTATTTTGACCTAAAATAATAAATTGCCGGCACATTAGTGCCGTCAATTTATTATTTTGATTTATTTGTGTGTGCGTGTTTAGTTTTCGTTAGCTGATTATTTTTCTTGTAAGTATCTAATGCGTTTTTCTAATATATTTTTTTACCGTTGTCCTTATTTTGGTGATCTGAATGATTTCTAAAAGTTTGTCTATCTATCTTAATTTGACCGTATATATGTTAGTTGCGCGGTAAACTCTGCTTGCGAGATCCAGGATTTTGCGTGACGTCAGTATAACGCGTAGTTCGCATGTGGCGTTGTAGATACCGCTACACAAACATCTAAACTTTCATATTTGTAATACAGGATCATGTTTTAACCAGTGCGGAAACTGTAATCATGAATTCAGCGCATGATTCTAAACCCCCTAGAGTAGAAATTTTTCTTCGGTTATCAAAAAAAAAAATCAGCTGTGTCATAGAAAACTCTAATACCTACGCGGTCAAAATGTATAAATAATAAATAAATTCATTTTATTTCAGGTAAAGAACACCCATTGATATAGCAGAGCTATTTTTTTTTTATTAACCGACGAATAATTTCAACGCAGGGGTGTTCAGAATCAGGTAGTGAATTCATGGTTACATTTTGCGCACTGGTTAAAAAATTGTCCTGTGTTATTAGGATTGCGGACTCATACGTCGCATGGGAATCGACCTTTTTTTTAACTATATTTACATTAATGCCTGTGTTTTCTACTAAAATTATGCATACTAATCTGACTTGAGATCTTCATCCTCATAAAAAAAAAAAAATTAAACTCATTATTTATATTATCCATAAAGCTTTCCTCGTAAAAGCGGCTTGTGGCTAAGTAATAACAGCCGCACGGGTTGATCAATCAGGTTAAGCTACGCTTGCCGCGGTTGGTCCGCGGGTATCTTCACATACCAAGACCACTCCGTGCCTCGGAAAGCACGTTAAGCCGTTGGTCCCGGCTGTCATTCGTGGATCTTTGACAGTCGATACGGGTCGTCAGTAGCCCGAAAGTCTGACAACCAGTCTTACCAAGGGGTATCGTGTTACCCAGTAACTGGGTTGAGGAGGTCAGATAGGCAGTCGCTCCCAGTAAAATACTGGTATTCAGCTGCATCCGGTTAGACTGGAAGCCAAACCTTACATAGTTAGGAAAAGGCTAGGCAGATGATGATGATGAAAGCTTTCCTCGTAAAACGATACAAAAGCTTCAACATATTTTTCTCAAAGAAAACACCTACCACCTACATCGCGTGTCTTAGAACTCACTTTATTGCTTGTGCTGATGAACTATTGGCTAATTGCCACTAAACCCCACTTTATGTACTCACAGGTCTGTTGTGAAACTTTTACTGCCGCGGTATGGGTCGCTGTTGTATTATTGCGGTCAGACGAAATTAAAATGATGAATGGAATTATTCTTTGGGTTCATTTGAGAGAAATATGGAAATTATATCATAACATCGCGCTTCTATTCTCGAAAGAGTTAGGCAGAGGGCTATCGAACGCCCACATTTATGTTTAAGTAAATGTTGACAATCTTTTTTTTTATTGAAGTGGTTAGGTGGGTGGGTCTTTCTCCACAGGTACCTACAACGCTTTGGAATGGACAACTAGCATCATCTTTCTGACTTACCGACCGGTGAAGTCGACAGTGGTCGCGTGAGTTTATGTACAGACGCCAGCACATCAAGCTACCCGAAACTGTCAAATTTTCCCAATCAACTTTGAACTTATACTTCAGTGATAAAGTTGAAAATCTATAAAAGAAATTTGACAGATTGTAGTAGCTTGATGTGCTGGCGTCTGTACGTGTATGTATGACGTAGAAAGACAAGACCAATATCGCAAACTTTACGTCAAGCCAACATATTATTGTCAATCAAATTATAACTAGTACCGAACAATAATCTGGAAACTAGGTAGTTAATCTATACAAAGAGAACTCCCTTGTGGCATCCCTCGGAGAAATCAGCTCCGATGTCAATAATAACTTATAAATTATTTATTGGTTTTTGTGAATGCATCTTTATTGTATTGATTTATAATAGTTATAGGTGGCGCTACTGTCTAAGATCAAATCATTCAAACCAATTCAATTCATTTCTGTCAAATCAATTTATTTCCCATAGGTGTTGGTACAATTTCAGTCTAAATAAATGATAAATGACTTTATTTCTGTAAGTAGGTTTTTACAAACACTTTTACGCTTGTACAAACACTTTTACACGTCAATCATATTTTTAAAAAACTACATGAGGTTGGCGTTTCCTACCTGACTACTCTGAGAAGGAAGGCTGAAACAAACTCAGAGTTCACTGTGTCTTTTAAAGTCCAGACATAATCTTGGTCAGATCATGTGAAGACCATATAGGTTGGTTTCTGAAATGGTCTTTTGAGGAAAGAACCACATTGAGTGGACCCGTCCAGTCATTGCACGCATTTGTCAGTAATCATGCAGCTCAACTCAACACTTAAAGAGCTCAACGATTCGACAAACAATACCAAAGAAAGTACATTAGGGTAGGCCGCATAAATTACTCAAACTGCCAGAAAATGACTAAAATTAACTGAGGAAAAATAAAGACAAAAGAAAATTAACCCACCTAATCTTCCCATTCACATTCATTAAAATAATATTGTATAATACTTTACAAAGTATTCATGCCACTGTATATGTAAAATTGATCAATGTCAATGTGTATATAAAAATCCGGAAATAGTCTTAGGTCTTAGGTCAAATTATTTAGAGGGTCATGTAGATTCAATTTAAATTCGATTCAATGGTCTTTTGAGGAAAGAACCACACAGATTTGAGTAGACCAGTCTATTCAGTGCACGCATTTGTCAATTATCGTGCAGCTCAACTCAAAACTTAAGGAGCTAAACGATTAAACGAACAATACCAAAGAAAGGATATTTAGTTAGGTAGGCCGCAGAAATGACTAAAACTGCCAGACCATCACTAAAACTAACTGAAGGGAAAAGAACAATGACCCACATAGTAAATACCTAAGTTTATAATAAATACCTAAGTCGTAAAGATTTCCACGAAGGTTAGCCTGTCCGGACTCTCCACTTATTTAATTAAGTACAGCCACATGTTAAACCCCTGTTTTACAGAACATTTTCATTAAATTAAACTCTTCAGTGAGGTCCGCGAAATAATAAACAACCTTATGAAAACCGCATGACGTCACCAAATTGGACGTAATTTGGACCCTAGACTATGATTGTTTAACGAGGACCCACGTTTTTGTCAAAGCCTCTTCCGTGTCCTCAAACGTTAACCGTCAGGTTTCCTTTCTTATCTTTGGATATCTTTCGGATCCGGAATTCCGTTTCAGCTGTTTTTTTGCTTGACAGCCTGTAGCGTTTGAAGTCTTTTCTGTTTTTTGTGCGTTCCGTGAAGTTCCTTTGGAGTATATTTTTTATGTATTGTATTTATTTTTAAGAGAGGTAGTGGTCTAGCCCAGTGAAAATGGCCGCGACTTACGAGGTCGTAGGTTCGAACCCAGACAGGCGCTTTACTTCGTGTAAATTATTTCATCACACACCTGCTCTCAAAAACGGTGAAGGATAAATAGAGGAATTATGATAAAAAAGCACCTTCTCTCTCCTTAAACATCATCATTATATTTTCTTTGCTCCTGTTTTATGTTAATATTCTATATATATTTATTTAGAATAGTATAATATACTTTATGTATGTATTTATTGTATTATGTAAATGGGACACCACCTCCTTCCCTTTTTTAATCCATCCACAGATTGACATAAGATAGTCACCGCCCATTATGTCACCCTTTGTAAAATTTCTATATTTATGTCTGTAATTTATTTGGTGTAAGTACATAATATTATATACTATTCTATTATATTCTAAGGAAACGATTGTGAGGAAATCGGCATATCCTAGAAACAAAAATTCAAAGACATGACATTATCAATCCGCACTGTACCCGCATGGTGGATTATGGCCCAAACCCTCTCACAAAGAGGAAGTCGGTGTCCCAGCAGTGGGGATATTATAGTCTGATTACGATGACTATTCTTGTAACGCATTATTTTTGGCTTTTTTCCGTTTTCCCATCAAGTGAAAGACTTTAATGGACCCAACCCCACTAGTCAATTAATAAAATTTACATCCAAGATTTAATTACACAGTTACAAATGAAGCTAATAAAAGCGTACCTAATACAAATGAAAATCCGATAAAGACACCCTCGATAAAGAAATTAATGAATAAATGTATACCTTTGTCTTGTATCATCAGAGGGGCTTGTGCCTAAGTAATAACAGCCGCACAGGTCGATCGATCAGGTTAAGCTACGCTTGCCGCGGTTGTTCCGTGGATGGGTGACCATCTTCACATACCAAGACCTCTCCTTGCCTCGGAAAGCACGTTAAGCCTTTGGTCTCGGCTGTCATTCGTGCATCTTTGACAGTCGTTACGGGTCGTCAGTAGCCCGAAAGTCTGATAACCAGTCTTACCAAGGGGTATCGTATTATCCAGTAACTGGGTTGTGGAGGTCAGATAGGCAGTCGCTCCATGTAAAATACTGTTATTCAGCTGTATCTAGTTAGACTGGAAGCCGACCCCAACATAGTTGGGAAAAGCCTAGGCAGATGATGATGATGATGATGTCTTGTATCATCAGAACTAAAGTAAACTCAAGAAATATCTTGTGTAATAACTTTAAAAGCTAAAAATTCTCATCCTTTCGTCAAGTTTCTATTATTACAGAACCCCTTTTATTCGGCGCCGGAGTTACAGATTTCTTAGCCGAGTGCATTTCGGAGCTGCGTATAAAAATTTCAATGCACTCTTGAGCACTCAGCTTTCAACAAATTCAGTCGTATGAATACGATCTTGATCAACCTAACTTTCATATAATATTCGGATATGGTGACCTAGAAATTGGTGTAAAGGGTTTCGATATGACTGCAATTGAAATAGACATGATTACGGTAAATGGTTGGGTTTTTTGATATGCTTTCAAAAGCTGTGTTATACCTAATATTATCATGCCATATCAAAATTGGGAACAGTGGCGGCCCAGTGGTAACGGCCCTGACTTACGGGTTGTAGGTCGTGGGTTCGAACCCGGGTTGGCGCTTTACTGTGTGTAAATAATTTCATCACCACTGCTCTCAAAACAGTGATGGAAAATATTTTTAGGAAGCAAAATTTAAAAACATGTGTCATCTACCATCCTGCACTGGGCTCGCGTGGTAGATTACAGCCCACTCCCTCTCAAAGAGAGGAGGCCAGTGTATCACCAGTGGGAACGATTATGCTATATCAAAACTTTTCAAAGTTGAAAACACATGTCATGATACTGATAATATACCAACCCAACCAACCCAACTGCCCAACCAGCCAACTGGCCTAGCTGGCTGTAGCAGTGGCCGCATTGAGACTAAATTAAATACCTACACACATATTAATTTACTAAAAGTATTGTGGTTTCTTTGAGAATTTTTGTTAAAGATTACTGCTATTTTATTCCTGTTTCCGAAGCATTAACCAGTAAGTAAAACGTTTATTACAATGTACAAAACAAAACTTAGTCATCAACCCAAAAGGCCAAAATTTTCAGCAAGCCGATAAATAGATAAGTCAGACTCGTTATCTCGAATCGTTCGAAGAAACAACTCGACAAAGATATTCTTACATTTCCTGCAGTTTCTTACGAAGTTGCTACCCTTAAAACTTTAATAAAGACTCCTTACTTGCGATATTCCTGTACCCAATAAAGTGTTATCAAAGTCCTTTTTAAGGGGAATTTGTGATCCCTGTACGGTTCCTGCACAGTTTACGATCCCTGCATCCTCGGGTTTCAACTATTTAATTAGGTAGTTAACCTACATATAGTTCGCAGGTTACGGTTGAGGATATGGAACTATTATGAGTAGTACTTGGGAGATTGTGGGATATTTCTCTTCTTAGGTTAAAGGATTAATTTCGCAATTGAAAATAGAATACTTGAACCGAAAATGAATTTTGGTTTTGGTTAACAGTTGAATAATTGCATATTGCATATTATATAGTAGTGTTTCGTGCCTGTGTGACCGCATTCTTCTACTAAACTGCGGAACGGATTTTAATGGGGTTTTCACCATCATTTAAAAAAATAATTCCGAAAGGTATTTATATAATATATTAATAAGAAACTATGAAATATATAATTAAAAAAAAAAACGGATTTTTGTCAAGTCGTAAAAGCCGTGCGAAGCAGGGTTGGGTTGTTCGTATAATATCTTTAAGACTGCACAGAAAACGCCATATATGAATATCCTAGTCTTATTTTAACACAGTGTACCCAACGATACTTTGTTTATGTTCTTTTTATTAACATAAAATACAAGATACTTCCCTTTGTTGTAGCTAGATCATTAAATCTTGCTTCCAGTTTATTGAAAAATCTATACCCTTCTACAACGTGTAACGTTAATGGCGCAAAACCTGAAAATAGTTTGATCAGAATAACGAGCCCAATTCATTGGACCACTTTTTTAATATAGGTCACATTTTTCAAAAAATCTTCATTAAAAACGTTGCCGTGTCTATTTATTAATAGGTCAAACAAGCCAATGTCAGCACGGGGCGCAGCGGCCCGGTGACGACTCCTCCCTCGATAAAGCGTCGTCGCAGACGCAAGTAACGATCAGAATGGCCAGTAATACTAAAACAGCACATAAAACCTTTACAATTTTTTTAATGACTTATTTTCTCTCTGAAATAGGTCAATTGAATTAAAAATCAGTTGGGGTGTCTGAGGTTTTGCGCATTTAACGTTACACGTTGCACTATGCATAGTCTATGAAGCGAGACAGTAGTTCTTCATCTTCCAAACTGACTTTAATTATATCCTCAAAATATGAGTATACTATTATACTAGAGCATTTTCTCGATCATTTCCATTTAATATAACATTCCTGCGAATGTTCGCTGATACATTTGTAGAACTCACGATTATTCTAAGCCAAGTACGTCTAAGGCAATAAATCTTGAGCTTAAAGGAGATATACTTCTCCTTATACTCACATACGGTGCCTTATCTTTGATACTTCAGCAGAGGTCCAACCTCAATCTCATTAAGCATCTTGCCTTTTGTTCTAGCATCTTCTTTGTTGTCTAACATTCGGATCCATACAATAATGTCGGACGAACTGCTCTTTTATAGACTTTGCCTTATGTTTTAATAGGAATTTGAAGATCACACAATAAATGCTCGCCATTTCACTCACATCGCATTTCACTCACATCTCATTGTCACTCTGAACCTTTTCCGATACTAAGGTATAATCTATTGCAAGGCATTTGATTGCGTTTTTCATGAAACATTAATCAGAAAACTGCATCACTACGGAATCACGAACGCCTCTTTAGATCTTCCTACTTCATACTTATGTAATAGGATTCAGAGAGTTAGTGTTAACGAAAAAAGACGACCCAGATCTGTAGTAACAATGGGGGTCCCCTGGGGCTCAATTTTTTGTCCTTTTTTGTTTCACATTTATATTAATGACTTGTCTTACCTCATAAAGGATAATTATGATATGTTGTTTGCAGATTTGTGATTTAACTGATTTAGAGACAGCCAGTTTAAAACGCCGACCTCTTCTAGTTTTTAAAAAATATGATTGGCGTGTAAACGTGTTTATCCTACCTACAAAAATAAAATCATTTAACATTTACTATTGAGAAAAGAATATGGGTAGCGTGGTGGCCTACAGCGGATGGTACCTAGATAGTTTATTGATCCTTTTTAAAATAACTTGTTTCGGGCAGCGAGCCAACATCTTTAGGCTCCAATTCCGAATATTTTGAGGGAGAGTTCCGGTATGTACTTATAAAGGTTACATGGGTCAGGCGTTTTTGTTGTGAATACGCTGCAAAATCTTCTTAAAATCTTTGGTGTGAGAATTACAGACTAGTATCGGAATTGAACACTCCTAATTTAGATAGGCTTTAGATAGATTATAATCTACATATATAGGGCGACTTGTAGTTTGACGTATTCCATTCAGGATGTGATAGTGTGACCCATTTGCAACAATTAAGCACTCCATAGCCTAGGTGAAAATTCATGGAATTCGAGAAAATTCAATTTATATGTATTTTTGAAAATTTCCCAGAATTCGCCACTAAATCTCACTTTTCTCTAAACTCTCAAATTTTACGCGTTTATTGCTATTCCATTGGATAGAAATTTCAAAAATCTTTCAATGTAACCAAATGTTCTAAAACATCAAATAGTTAAAAGTCAAAGGAACGAGTTTATTAATTTCCAAAAATCATCTACATATATAATTATGAACTTTGATACCAGTTATCTCAAAATTTTACTATGGCACTAAGCGTACAAATTACGGGGAAGACATTTTCATTTTATCAGCTATCTAACGAAGTACAAATATTTAAAAAAAATATTCAGAGATGCCGCGGCATGAAACAGTCGTTATTGTTGGCAAAGGTTGACAAATTGTTAAAATATTTTAAAAATTGAAAATCTAATTAATAACTGGTCTATGTTATCTTTTTACCTTCTCACCACCCAGTAACTCTTCCTGCGTTATGTATCCAGGTTGTTGCGACCAGTTCACATGTTGAGACGCCACTTTTGAGTATTTAGTATTAATTGCAGTCGATAAGGTAATCACTGATCGCTTGTCACTTTCGCGTGACTTTAAATTACTGCACACGTATAAAATTCTAAGCTCAAACATTTTTAGAGGCTTTTGTAAAAGAAATAACGTTTTATAAAACGCCCACTGGCGGTACCAGACGAATTACGATGTTCTAAGGAAACACCAGTAACCACGTTCATCAGACTGTGAACGTTCATAAAATTACGAGAATTGCCGCCCCTCCGATACTTACAACTAGAGCGAAAAATACCTATGTCAAAAAACAAGTAATAAGTAGGTACTACCTGTCCCTAGTCTAAACTTTCCTACATAAGTAGGCGCATGAAAAATTTAATAAGTACAAAGACGTACCGCGTAAAAGTATAATACTGCACGCGCAGCGTCTGTCTTAAACTTTATTAAGTCCGAAAACGTGAGATTAAAATGCCCGCCAGCAGAGTTTTATCTTGTTATGACGCAAATAGTCAGGGACTTAGTAATATACTTGCTCTGCTTTATTTAGCGGCTTCCGTAAGAAATATATAATTGCTCAGGTAACGAGGATTGTTTTTTTGCGGGTTTGAAGCTTGAAAAATGCCTTTTTGTATTTCTAATAATGTCGTTGCCAATTTTTTTTTATTTATCGTCGTTGTATACACAACCCATAGTGTAGAGGAACCAAATTTAACGTTTAAAACAATAGATGTATAAGTAGCTCTTCCTGAGTATCGAATTGATAACAATCCCTTTTTCCTCAGCGTCGAAAATGGCACTTATGAGAAATTTTGGGGTGGCCTTTGTTTTGTTTTAGACCACTTTAATGAAGCATCATATTTAATCCAATATTGAAAATGATCGAAATTATATCGTTGCTTAAGAAAAATTTAAAATCTTAAAATGAAAGATTAATGTGCCTACCTACACATACAATAGAATCTGACAGGTTCAAAGGGTCGGTAAACGGGAAAGAATGTATTTTTTTTTTCAGAATTTTTAATTTCCTCAATGTTGTCTAAACTAAACGTTGTTGATAATAGTCATATTTGGCTCCCGCAAAAAGGCGCAATGCAACTCTATTGAAAAAAACTTTATGGAAATTGTTCGATCAGAATCAGCGTCACACCATCGCACCGTCGCGGTAGCCTTTATGATTTCACGACATACTTCACAGCAGAAATATACAAACAATAACACAAACTTAAAACATAACTTAAATTATAACACGCATTGTCATAGCTCAATCAATGTAAATTCAGAAACTGCAAAACATCGTCATTTGTTCCTATACGTAAGAAACTTCGCAGATTACATAACACACAAACAATAGCATGCAGGTTTATAGGACATTGCAACAACTACACGACGAAACGCGACAGTTAACAGACCTCCCGAATTTCGAACACAAACTCATTTCGCTAAAACAACTACATGCAACTGCTATGTTACAACTACAATGTTGTAAAATGTTGGTATCAAACTAGCCAAATGAACTAGTGAATACTCGAGCAACGTTTCCTGTCGCGCCAACAATTTTGGAATAATAAATTGCTTGTCGGGGACGTTTCTATAACTGTTGCATTGAAGTTTAGATGGTTAGGTTGCGCTTCCCGTGATGATTAATGGGAATTGAGGGTCTGTGAGTGAGATGAATAGGATATGGGTTATTGTTTAGAGTGGACTGGTCGTTTGCCTGTCTTGTGTTGAGAACAATAAAACGTTGAGTAGGCATTCAGCGCTGCATGAAGCGTTGTTTGTGCTATATCCAATGTATTATTCTGATTTAGGTTGATAATAAAACCAGCGTATCGCCTTTGTACGCAATACACTGGTTTTTTTGCCTTTGCACCTTTTAATCTCCAACTATATGTGCACATTGATACCTATATTCAGCTGAATTCTGGAGAGAGTAACCGCCAACACTCCACCAGGCTAACTTATAAACCTAAAACTGTTATTTTACACAATACATATTTTCGAGATCTTTATGAAATCTCGATTTCTTCATTTATGTAAGCAGTAGGAACTTTGTCCATCTTCTGCCCATATTTTAGTACTGCCAATAACTAAAAGAGAAATGCCAATTTCTTGAAGCATAATTTAGTCTGTCAATCATTCTTAACGATTGACATCGGTTATTTGTATCTAGTGTCTAAAATGGATAGTGATCGATGATGGCAGCTATGTCAGTGGAGGTATTATGTGAGTGGTGGCAAACGTTTCCACCCGATATTGTTTCTATATACTGGATGCTTTTTTTACAGACTCCAAATTTTTACAGGTTGTTCTACTCATAAATATGAACAACTTTCACTATAGGACCAACTCTGAAATTATGAAAACAAAATCAGCTGTTTAATACAAAAGTTCAATACATACTTGACCAAAATGTATGAAACAGCTGATTTTTTTTTCGTGATCTCAGAGTTGTTCCCATAGTGAAAGTTGTTCATATGTATGAGTAGAACACCCTGTAAAAATTTGGAGCCAAAAAAAAAACATCCAGTATGTATGACACATATCATAACTCCTCCGAAGGCCAATGTTTTTTGATACCTCAAATAGTGTCACTGATAGTTTCTGTCAATAAAAATATTTTAAAGAATTACTTAATCAGCCTATACTTTCCCACTTCTGGGACACAGGCCTTCTCTCTGTGAGAGGGAGTTGGCTGTCACACACCACGCGGGCCCAGTGCGGGTTGGTAGATGTCACACGTTTTTGGAATTTTTGGTTCTGAAACATGCCAGTTTCGTCACGATATTGTCCTTCAACGTGTTGAGAGCAGTGGAGGTTTAAAGAGTTGCTAAACGATATTCTCTGACAAGGCATTGTCCTTTCAATGTCAATATTATATTTGATTAAAAATTATATTGTTACCAGCCCAAGGCAAGTTAAAAGAAACGACGATAACAATAACTTTGTCACAGCGAAAACCCATTAAAAATAATAAAAATCTGACACAAATTACTGACTTGTAAACTACATAATATTTTACTTAAGCTTTAAAATTCAAGGTCGCATTTTATCGCGAGCGAAAGTGCGGCGACTGTCAACAGTAATGAGACGAATTTTATTCCATCCGTAATCAATTCAAGAGCACCTTGTTTTGGACATCAGTTTCCTGATCCTGCTGAACTGGATTATCTTTTGGAGATATAAAAAGGTGGAGGAGACAAAGATCAGCATCAGTCTTGTGTCAGACGTAGTCACTACAACAATTCTACAAAATGTTTGTGAAGGTAAATTAAAACTTGGATTATTTTTGTGTAAAAACGCAAATTCAATAGAAGACAGTTTTTTACCGTCCCAAAATTCCCAAAAGACATAGACCATAATTTTTAAAGTTCCATTGAGCTTGGTATATTAATAGCTTTGAAAGAATTTTCAATTTATTATTCATGATTAGCCGCGGAATATTAAAAAGCGAACGTTTTATGAACTCAATGAAATTCTTTCATTGCTTTGCAATTTTCTATTAAGGCGAACATTTTGTCAGATATTCAAATGATCATCCTATTTTCAGTAGAATATCCGTCTTCAATAAGTTTTTAATTTTATTCAACAGTATACCTAAAAAAAAGGAAATGTATTTATTATAATACTTTGGTAGGTCGGCTATTTTATGATTGTCTTATTCTTGCAGTTCGTCGCACTATTCGCCTTGATGGCCGTCGCCAACGCTAGCGACCTGTCCAGCTTCTCATACGGCGTGGCTGATCCCTTCACCGGAGACTTCAAGCACCAGATCGAGAACCGCGTGGGCGACAACGTGCAGGGTCAGTACTCTCTGCTGGAGTCTGACGGCACCCGCCGCACTGTGGACTACGCCGCCGGCGCTGGAGGTTTCAACGCCGTCGTCCGCAAGGACCCTGCCCTCATTGCTGCCGCCCCTGCCATCTCTTACGCTGCACCTGCCATCTCTTACGCTGCCCCCGTCATCGCTGCTCCTGCCATCTCTTACGCCTCCCCCTATGGCCTTGCCAAATTCGGAGCTATCGGATACGGATCTCCCCTCACCTATGGCCGTTACTACTAGATACCAGAAATCGAACCGTTTGTAAATAAAAAGTTTATGGAATTTTGACTGAATTTTGTGTTTTCTTTTGGCAAAAAAATATGATCGAAAGCCTAATGACACTATTCATGAAGGGGTTAAATTGAATCAGAATATTGAACATGTATATCTAGTCAGAACGATAAATAAAGAGTACTTAGAATAATTAATATGACTATAACATCTTTCTACCATTTCATCTACGAACTTGTTTTGTTGACACACGTGAAATATAGCTAAGTTAACAAATTAATTTGCAATTCCTTCTGTTACAACGAGGTCGTAAGAGCTTAAAAGGAATGATAATCACAGCCTCCGCGGGATTGCAACTGTTTGTTTATTTTTAGCACCAATTTCCCCTTACAATAGAACATTGTTTATTTAAATATATGGTTCGTCGTATCATTTAATCAGGTTGCTGTTAAGTTTAAAATTATCACCAGCATTGTTCTGCTCCGAGTGAAGGCTATTCATAGTTCGACCTATTTTCTCCTCAGACTATTCACATTAATTGTAATTTCTTGTACATCTACTTTAGTTATCAGATTGTATTTTGTACACAATATTGGTTTTTCCCGTAGGTACCTAACTTTTAATTAATTCTCTTTCGGTACCGTTTCTAAACCATAATTACCGTTATAAAGGGTGACTGGTAATTAGTGACCGATACTTAAACACATGATTCTACTCATGACAACAAACAAGTTTTATAATGGGACAAAAAGTGAAATGACGAAAAAAAAACCAGCGGTTCCCTACATTTTGACGACTCGTACGAACATAAATGTAGGGAACAGCTGATTTTTTTTTCGCGATTTCAGATTTGGTCCGATGATAAAAGTGTTTGTAATGATGAGTAGAATCATGTATTTAAGTATCGGTCACTAATTACCAGTCACCCTATATACCTATATTTAATGTTAAATTGTAATAAAATGTTTCGTTTCCTTTCAATTCGTGTTGTAAGACAACATTTCATATTTTATAAGTTCCTATTTGCTTTGAAAACTCGTATCTCTCATCTATCTTAATTAACCACCAACGCAAACATACACTATATTGCTCTACAATTAGGCTGCTATTCATACAAGAAGTTATAATTAGCACAATAATATTAGTTTCGCCGCGACCAGCCTGTAGATCCGCCCACAGCTTCGAGACAAATGGGGACAGGACGGGTAGCCGAACTGTGGTCGGAAGCAAGAAATATAGCTAGTATAGTAAACTTAACGTTGATTTTCAAGCAAGCTTTATGGTTAGATAAATAAATTTGCCTGCATCTCTTCTTCATAATTTTTTTTAGCCATATGTTTCTTAGCCATCAGTTAATTGCTGTATTAAAAACACGAGACATGATGATTCCGATAGCCATTAGAAGCATTTCTAATGTCAGCTCAGTCTTCACCCTAATTGCCTAGCATGCTCGTTATATTTTCCTTATTTTGACAATCCAACAATATAATTATTGTTGAATATGATTACAGATATGTATAATACTTTTGAGAATATGTCTCTTTATTCAATAATATTAGCCTCTCCCGTAAAGGGACTACGTCCATCAAATCTGATAAAATTCATATATAAACTCACTCCTTCTTCTCAATAGGGGTAGGCACAAACTACAGAACTTGCTACATTCCCTACATAATCCTTTTTCCACGTTCATACATCTGGTCCTACAGGCACGTCGGTATGAGTACTACGCACCTGACTTTTCTTAAGAAGATCACCAATAAGTCCTCCTAGTGTGTCCTCCCGCGTTTCCACTCCCATCTGCCTCGTTAATACTTTCTGTCAGTCGCCTTTCATTCATCCTCTCAACATGACCAAACCATCTCAAAGAGAACACGAATTTTAAAAATCAATACCCATTGTTTATATTCAAAATTACGTATCCTATTTTATCAACTCTCGTTTCGTAGCCTCGGCATCGGGTTTTTATTTATCTGGAGATAAATCTCATGTGTCTCGGGCCATGCGTACTAAAACCGTATTAAGGATTCAATAAAGACTCCTGTAATTTGAGTACAATAGGTTTTGCGGAGTGCCGGGACGTATTGTACGGATCTTGATTAATCCTAACGGGTTGAAACTCAGAATAAGATGTGGGAATAAAATGTTGTGAAAGGATTCGTTAAATAAACTAAGCTATTTGAGTAGCAAGCAAATTGACTAAGGGTCGTAGAGACGGCATCGAATTGAGCCTACTAAAAAAAAAGTTCACTGTAGCACATTAGCCTCCCCAAGCACCGCCACTTCGACCAGTTCTGCATTTCTCGCATCCAGGAGGTTCGTGCGGCCTTCACCAGGTCATCGGTCCACCTCGTCGGTATTAAATGGCTCATCTGAACAAATTCGCTTGCCATCAAACCTCTCTTTACCCACAAACTTCGTCCCCATTGTACCATTTCGCGTTCCCTCCGCCCTTTACGGCCAGTCGGGACAATATTTCCTCCATTTCAGGATCTGATAAATAAAAAAAACTTTCGGCAACGACATTTTTTATGGGACACATTTTAAGTTGGAAGCTGAATAAAGGACAAAATAGAAGTCCTTGAGTTGGGAAAAGTCTGGTTTCTAAGTTGGAGAATACAAGTATATTCTTCTTGGTTTAAAATGGGATGAGCATCTGTCTACAGTGGTTTCGGAGTAGGTCTCCCTCGCCTTTTAAATCCAACCACCTTTGGTTGGATTTAATAGATCGTTTTGACTGTAAAGTCTTTATAAGATCGCTTTTGGCTATAAGGTCTTTATAATGTATTACTTTGTAAAAACCTGAATAAAATTTTTATATTTTTTTATTTTTTATAAGGTCGCTTATGGTTATAAGGCCGCCGTTTTGTCACCCTATGTAATTTTTTTTACATTCTTCTCTATACTTTGTTTGGTGTACATACTTGTTTATTCTAGGTCCCAAAACGTGGCTATGCCCCCAGAGTAAATTAATATATACGTAAATGTTTCAGAATTAGATAAATGAGGATTTGATAGGCCCGACGCACGCATTGTAGCAATAGTCTTGGCTCGAAGGAACAAAACTGTCTTAGCAAGTATTAAAAGTCTTTTATGATTTACCCCAGTATACTTAATTACTATTATATCTTTCACTAAGAATACAGCATCGCTGTTTACATAATCTTTCAAAAGTATTAAAGCATGAAAAACTTTTCAGGAACAAATTCCCTATAAGTTTGACGTGCTTATAGAACACGGTTTCTTGGGCATCGGATATTGGAACTTTTATGTGAAATATGTTGCGGTGGTGCGAGATATCTCACACTCAGGTACGAAGTACCAGGGCAGAGCTCAGGCTTGTCACTTGTGCAATTGGTAGGTTTTATTGAACCATAATGTTGATGGCTAATTTCAACGATGGCCTTTGTAGGCCGTTTGAGTTTTGACGTAAAAAAATGTGTTTAGCTGGTCAAAATTTTAATGATTTTAGACAAAGGTTTAATAGCACCTGTTTGCTTTTTCGATGTTGTTGACTTCAATTTAATTATCAAACATTTTCACTTCAAGTAACTCAAGGAAGATGATGAATATTCTACAATAGTTTGCCTAGTGGGTCGCCTCTTACCATTGAAACACGCATTTCACACAGCGTATTACAATAATTGTAATACGCTGTGTGAAATGTAAAGATTTATGATTATGATTATTCCCAATTATTGGGAATAATCATAATCATAAATCTTTATTTAAACTCAACATTATAATTATTACAGGCATTGGTTAGCAAAATGCACAATCTGAAATATAGAAAGGTGTCTGAGGTAGGAGGATCCAGAGTTACAGACCTCCCGACTCTCTTAGATAAGACATGTACATTTACAAAATGTTTACAACTCTCTTCATATATTGACTGCTGAAACTAAAACTACAAACGTAGAATACAAGAAAGTTTAAAAAAAGTGGCTGTTAATTTAGTAAATTGTGGTGTCTTACGAATTCAACGCGAACGAAGTCGCAGGCAGAAGTTATTTACATATATAACATAAGTCTGAAATCGCAATTAGGTACATACTAGAAGAACCTAAAAAATTAAAAGAAAACATTGAATAATACCAACTGCTAGGTATGTTCTCTATAGTACCTAAATAATTTGCCTATAAATATCACATAAATTGCTGTTAGTAAAAGTCCATCTAGTAGCTCTTCTTTGAAGGACGGTATTGAGGAAATATTTTATATGCAGGAAGTTTGATTTCGATATATTGAGGAAACTCATTCTGACTAGCAATTTCAACATACATTGTAGAATGAAGTTCCGTATAGCTCTCGTTGGCAGAACAACATTTCTATTAGTAATAAAACTATCTTTGCATCTACCAAACTGCTAGACGAGCGATGGGAGATGGGGGACAGAGGTATTGAGGTTAGATGTAAAAACATGACCACGATTATAATTTTTAAATACTTATATAATAATATTATATATTTTAGTGTTCGCTTGTTCACTGTATTTGAAGATGGCAGGCGTATTGGTCTAGTGGTCAGTGGCCCTGACTACTATACGCAAGGTCGTGGGTTCGATTCCCACCCAGGACAAATGTTTGTGTGATGAGCATGATTATTTGTTCTTTGTCTGGGTGTAATTTATCTATGATATGTATATATTTAGAAATATATATGTATATTTGTCAGATGTCTAGTGCACACACAAGCTCTGCTTAGTTTGGGACTTGATGGCGTGTGAAAGTTGTGAAAAGTTATTATTATTATATTGCACTGTAAATAATTAAGTAAATAAAGGAGAAAGCTACGGTAGATCTGCTTCTATCTTTATCATGACTGTATTTTATTTGCTGGATCACATAAAATATGACCTATAAAATGTTTTGAACTTCCATATTTTCACGAGACCTTAATACGAATTAGGTGCCTACCTACCTTTCAACATAATACAAGCAAAGATTTTCCGTTCCGCCGAGCGCTCTTTCCTGAAATAGCCTGAAACTAAAATAGAAGTTCAATACTGGCCTCCGAGTGGCTCTCGATCAGGTAACGACACAGGTATTGACCTGCATCGCTGTCTACTTCCATTTCTTTGTGTTTATATTGTTATTTCAACGAGGAATCCGATGGGGTCGTGTCTCGATAGAATATCGAATCAAATTGTGAAATGCTCTGATCAAATAGATCTTTGCTATACAAATATAAAATAGTTAGTTTTTGCGGGAAATAAAGCAGTTCTTTTGTTTTTTGGGGTTTTTCTGTCAGTACAGTAGTCGGCTCTTTTGCATGGTGCATAATCAGATAATGTCTCCTATGCAGGAACATAGGCCTCCTCTCTTCAAGAGGGAGTGGGCTATAATCTACCACGTGGGTCCAGTGCGGGTTTGTAGATGTCACATGTCTTCGAATTTTTGGTTCAAGTTTTTTTTACGGGTCGTTGTTTATACAAACAGCCTTAAGTTTAAAGAGAGACGTATAATTTGTCTGTCACCATTACCCTTTTGCTTAATTAATTGACAACACAACGTTTTTAATAAACGTTTTGTCAGATTATCAATTGGAAATGCCTGAGGCATTTAGTCCGCCTCTATACAATTTATTGCTGTACTTAAATAATAACTAAATTAACACTACGTCGGTACACGTATTTAATCCATGTGACATACAAATAGTGGTTGGTATTGAATAGTGGTAGATTACTTTAAAGAAGGTTGGTAAAAGGCGTCTTACTTGAGGAACAGATTTATGTAAAAAAGATTTTTATTTATTTGTGCACGTGCGAAGTAATTATTCTGCATAACTGGATTATTTTTTGAGGATATATAAAGCTGGAGCAGCGGAGGATCAGTATCAGTCTTGTGTCAGACGTAGTCACTACAACAATACTACAAAATGTTTGTGAAGGTAAATTATATTTTGCATTATATTTTATTTTTGTGTCAAATGAAGCAGTTGTTGCACTAAATAATATAAAACAGCTCTTTAGTTTGCAAATTATACCTGCAAGATTAAAATATTTTTTCGTCACGTAAAATTAAATCATGAGGAGTTTTTAAATGACAATATTTTTAAACATCATGGCCTATACGATAATTAAAATAACAACCTCATTCTTGCAGTTCGTCGCACTCTTCGCCTTGATGGCCGTCGCCAACGCTAGCGACCTGTCCAGCTTCTCATACGGCGTGGCTGATCCCTTCACCGGAGACTTCAAGCACCAGATCGAGAACCGCGTGGGCGACAACGTGCAGGGTCAGTACTCTCTGCTGGAGTCTGACGGCACCCGCCGCACTGTGGACTACGCCGCCGGCGCTGGAGGTTTCAACGCCGTCGTCCGCAAGGACCCTGCCCTCATTGCTGCCGCCCCTGCCATCTCTTACGCTGCACCTGCCATCTCTTACGCTGCCCCCGTCATCGCTGCTCCTGCCATCTCTTACGCCTCCCCCTATGGCCTTGCCAAATTCGGAGCTATCGGATACGGATCTCCCCTCCCCTATGGCCGTTACTACTAGATACCAGAAATCGAACTGTTTGTAAATAAAAAGTTTATGGAGTTTTGACCTAAAATTGTGTTATATTTTAAAAACCTTTCTTAGTCCTAAAATAGAGTTTGTGCTCTACACCTCATTCACTTTGCTATGTTTTCGATTATTATCGTTTCCTTTTCAATTCATAAAGGACATGGATTGGATGTGGAGGTAGTTGGGGAGGCCTATGTCCAGCGGTGGACGTCTTTCGGCTGAAATGATGAAGATGATAATGGATTTTTTGTGACCTAGGACGGACAAAAAGTTGATAATATTGAAAAAAATAACTGATAATATTTGAAATCCCACCACACCTTTCGTTACTTTGCAAATGTTTGCAGAAAATATTTCAATTTAAAAGATTATTATTTTGATTCAAGTATTCAGAGAGGTCAGTTTTGGAAATAAGATGGTAATTGGGACATGTTTATTGTAAAAACTGATGTGATTTCACAAGTATTCTTTAGAGCATGGAATTTCAAAGCTGTATTTAAAGCGTATTGAATAATAACTACACTGTTATGAACATGATATTGAATAATTGATTAATGTATCAATTTTGTTTTTAAATAAATATATTAATCCTGTCTTTAAAGTATGAAATGGCAGCACCTTCTTTATCGTTCATAATAATTGTCACTGCCCGTCATTGTCATGCACTTGTCATGTCATTTGTGCTTCACACAGAGTTAAAACTAACACAGAGGAGGCTTTAAAAGATAAATAATGCTTCGCAATATTTTATTTTTCTTTGATCTATACGAAACATCCTGTGCGTTAGAAAGAGTATCCTTTAGTGCTTATATATTCCATTAGTTATTTTTGACGATCCCGATAATATGACATAAGGCCGTAAGTTATTGTTGCACTGTCTCATACCCACTTTTGCATGTTACCTTTAGCATAAACCAGGGTGAAGAATTTTTAGTGAACCAATAAAAATAAATAAATGACCGTGGTGACTCCAGGGTCATAAGCCATATTTTTGGACTCGTCTCCTCGAGCTCTTTATTTTGACTTAGGTAAGTGACGTACGTTACGCTGGGCGGTCACCACAATCCTAACGACATGTAAATCATTACAATGCATCCAGACCGACCTCTGGATGCTATGAAAGAATAAAGAATCCTACTACATAGAGCATAATTATGTACTTCACAAAGACATGCGCTAAAAACATAATCCTTCTTTTCAGCCGGGTTTGGTGCTTTCTATTTTATTTATAACTCTGTGGTGACGCGAGTGATAGAATCATCAATGTTTATTTAATACAGGGTCTTCGAAACACTATTATTAGTTCACAATACATTTTGTTTATATGTGTCCATTTCTGGACCAAGCTTATATGGGACAAAAATCCATCTCTTTTTCTTTTTCGTCCCGTACTAAACTTACATTAGTTTTCTTTTTGTTAGTAGCCTTTATAACTTTTGTAATAAGCGTAGCAGTGCTGGCCCAAACGTTCACACGAAAACTTTTACAAGCCAAACAAAACAGACTGTACATATAAAGTCCATGCAGGTATATGAAGGCAAGCATCATGTGCAGTGAAAGATGTTTTATTAACAAGACTACGATACGCCTGCAATGCCGACGTTTTCCTGCATTTTGTATTTCGTTCAACTTTTCTTGACGAGTGTGCGACTAGCTGGCACAATGTGAAATATGAAACGTTATTGTTATTCTGTCAGAGATTTTATATTCAGAAATATTTTTGGAAATTAGTCCTTGGTGCATAATTATTTGCTCATCAAAATCCCGACGGACAAAAGCTTTCATCAGACATAATTTTCACTAACTTTTAAAAATCTCTGTTGCTAAACTTCACCCTTACAGCTTTCTTCATGTTTCTTTAAAATATAAAATTTCCAGATTTTAGAACAAAACCTAATATCACGTTAGTAAACATAATGTATCTCGTTAAAATTTCATGCAAGCAAAAATACTAAACAAAGAATTAAAGAATTAATTCATTGAATTTAGGATTTTTTTTTAGAGCAGCCAAGATAAATGCAGCAAAAATCTCTGAGACAAAACATTACGGCCACGTCCAACCGTCAAAACTTAACGAAATCACCTTTATTCACCCTTATCGCCCTCCCAAGGAGTACAGCTGCACAAACAATCTGAAGTTCCAAGTGATCGTACCGCTGATAATGCTGTTAATTTACTATATGACATACTACACTGTGTACATGTTTACTAGAATTATGGAGCTCTAGATCGAGTTACTGATGAAAAAAGAAAAGAGATTGGAGACATTTTTGGGGGAGGTTCTTATGAACGAGTTAACTTAACCTCTCAATGGCATTATACTTAAGAAAAATAAAGACAGTAAATGATGCACTTACATCGTTTACTGTTGTAGTGTGCAGTTACAGTTATATAGATAACTGTAACTGCACACATACTAATGTTCATTATTATATCGATATTGGAACCAAACAGTTCTCTTTATTTAATAACCACGTCACCCTATTACATGGCGACCCTGCCAGGATATTTAGAAAAATATGCTTTAAAGTTTAAACATGTACTCATATACAGGGTGAAATTGAAAACATGCGACAAATCGAAATGGGAGATTGTACTCATCATTATGAACAACTTTTACCATGGGACCAAACCTGAAATTGCGAAAAAAAAAATCAGCTGTTCCCTACATTTTGACGAGTTATGCGAACATAAATGTAGGGAACAGCTGATTGTTTTTTTCGCGATTTCAGGTTTTATCTCATAGTAAAAGTTGTTCACGATGATGAGTACAATCTCTCATTTCGATTTGTCGCATGTTTTCAATTTCAACCTGTATATGAGGGATGCGCGGACCAAAAAACCACAAGCTGGTTTGTCACATCAAAAACCAAGTAACATATTCCGCTCAGCAGTATATTTTTGACATTGCTTTTCGTTTTCTTGGTGATTTAATAAGAAAAGGAATCTACAAAAAATCTCTTAAGATGTGTGAATAAAGGCAATATATATTTTTACTAGCACTTATCTTTACGACGAGATTCCGAGAGGTAGGGGCCATTTGCATAATTTCTCTAGCATTTTTATTAATATTGCTGGGACTCGAAAGTATTTCGTTCAATTTATTTCATAACTGTTTTAATTATGGCGTAACCAGCGTCGTCTGCTAATGCTCTCTGATAAATTTTAATAAAGGTTTTAAGATTTTGTCGGTTCAACTAAATCTACGCGTTGTTTGAAAAGACCAGTGAGTGAATTATCAAGTAATTTTATACATACTGTGGACATCCTATTAGACAGATAGGATTTAAAAATTTTAATAAATCCTATAATTTGAAGCTACACGTAAAAATCTTACATGCATTGTCATATTTAACAGATGTTAAAGAGAAACAACAAGCGAGAATTCTAGATAGTAGGAAAGTAAAACAAAACGGCTATTTTAAATAAACCTGTTCATCGTCACGTCAACAGAAAAGTAAGACTAGACATTGACTTCGCTATTACGGCATGCAAATATAATAATTTATTTAAATTTCTACAAAACCTAGTTTGTATAAAACTAATAGATTGCGCGTCCCACCGTACTCCGTTAGCAAATTCATTAATATTTTATCTCACTTTGCTGGAATTTCTTCAATTTTCATCTCATTGTGTCGCTGGAGTAGCAACAGAATAAATTTTCCTTTCGCAATCAAAATATAATTGCTTTTTAATTCCCCAGTATCAACTGTTTTATGAGCAGGGTTCTACTGTATGAAGTCCAATTTTAATGTAAAAATATGCTTTTAGAAATTCCCTAGATTTCATTAAAATAGTCGACGTATAATTAACATGAAGGTATTATTTTGAGAGTTTAATATTGAAATGTCAAAATTATAATTTTGTGCAATTTAAACAGTTTGGTATAATACTAATTAATGTGTTTCATACTTACATAAATTGGTTTTCCATTATTCACATTACGATAGCATATAGAGACAGCATTTAAACCATTATAATTGATTTATTATGCCACACGTCCGATCTTTATCGTTTCACCGATATAAATGACATTTAATTACCCTCACTCTCTGTCCTATCGCTCGCAACTACCTTCCAAAAATCCATCCCAAATCGTTAAACCTTAAAAGAGGTTGATCAATAATTTAACGGGTGATGATTGATGAGTGTCGGTTTAATCCCTAATCATCAAAATGCATGCCTGTCAGATGGTCAAACTGTTAGTTTAGGATACAAGGATCAATCAATGTTTTCTAAGTTACTGATTGGTATCTTAACTAAGTTAATACTTAGTTACGATAACCCAAATGTCTTGAAAATTTCAATATTGAGTTGAGGTTATGATTGAGTTTAGCGACTAAGTTGGTAATTGAATGCTGTCATTAAGCAGGGTTAGTCTAAACAAAGGTTTGTAGCTTTCATAAAATTAGATAGATAGGTACACCAAATTTTGCTGGTTTAGACCGCCACCATGTTTTTTTAATCGCGCGTTTTTGTAAACATTGATTGCTCATAGGATTTCCCTACGGTGTAACTATCGAACATTGCAGCGGCAAATGCTACTCATTTACTCGATGATTATAGTTGGAGATCATTTTTGTCGAGCATATTAATTTAATTACGCTCATTTTCTGGATTCCCGTATCGAAGGACAACGAAGGCGTCAATTTTTAGAATAAATTTAGAATAGTTGTAAAGAAGCGTACCAACAAATGATATCAAATGAACAGACGCCAGCACATCAAGCTACTACAATTTGTCAAATTTCTTTAATAGATTTTCAACTTTATCGCTAAAGCATAAGGTTCAAAGTTGATTGGGAAAATTTGACAGTTTCGGGTAGCTTGATGTGCTGGCATCTGTACATAAGAAGGTACTAAGATTAATAACAATGTTAAACAAGCACCATGAACAATTCATAATCAACAATATAAAATCACAAAGCTAGCAACTGTTATTTATAATCCAAGTAGCGACCCGACTTGGCAAAACACCGTGATTTCTTCATTATTAAGTAAATTGAATATTAATTATGTAAATAAACCTTCCGGAATAAATTCTCGATGGATTTTTTTTTTCTTCAATTTTGGATGTATTTTTTATTCATTCACATAACTATCTACCCTATTAGCTAATAAGTTATTATCTAAATGATGGTAAAAATCGTATCAAAATCCGTTCCGTCATTTAGAAGAACAACGCGGTCATACATACAGAAAAGAAAAACAACTTTAATTGATAATTTTATGTATGTCGGAGTCATTCGTTTGACTATTCGGAACGCCAGCGACACCCGGCGACGCTCGACAGAGTCTAGCCTGAGTTCATGGGGAGTCTAGGAGAGCGAGCAGCGAGGTGGAGCGGCTCTCTTGATCATCGGACATCAAACGGACAACAGAAACTTTCTTAGAAACAGTCTCGCGTTCCGAATCTAGTCGTGTCGTGTACCTATAGCATATGATTCGCTAGTGAGATTAAGGTGATATGTAAAAAATAAATCATCGCTCGAGGGGTGTGGCTTAACTGAAGACGCGGGGAGCGCCCCCGCATGAATAAATTGAAGCCGGATCCACACGCTTACCAAACCTCTACAAGCCGTCACAAATACAAACGTGTGGATAGAGCGTTTGGCTTGGGTTGCGCAAGTTTGAAAGCGCTTGGAGGCAATCTGATCGAGTGTCGGTTTTTTGTCACAAATCGGAGGGAGTTTTCCGCAAGCGCTTGCGACGCTTCCACACGTTTGTGCGCCCCTCAGTCTAGTTTGTGCTCTGCTGGCGAACGGACGTCCGTTGTGCTTTTTGTTTATTGTTTGAAAATGAGTGAATGGTCAAATGAAGACATCTTAAACTTCCTGGAATGTTACCAGGGAGAGCCATGCATTAGGGACCCCACCAATAGTGATCATAAAGATAAAAAAAAGTATCCGATGCATGGAGTCGCCTAAGTAACCTTATTGAATAAACCAGTAAAAGAACTGAAAACCAAGAAAGACATTCTTATGATTACCTTCAGTACCTTTTTAATCAAATAGTCAATAAACATATAACTAAAAATCAAATCCAAACATGCTGCAATAGTGAAATAAATGGATTCGAAAAAACACCCAATTTATTTTGGTATCGCCTTAATTTGTTCGTAAAATTATAATTTGATTTGAACTGCAAACGGTTCTTCTATTGCGCAATAACCAACGCTACCCATAGTACGCCCACACTAATTAAAATATGGCTGATGGTAACGAGAGACAGACACGTACCGTCGCGTAATTCCAGAACACACGTTCTCCAATCCAAAACATTCGTACAACCGATTTACAAATGAGCACGTGTCGTAAAACATCCCGAATTTCAATTGTTTCACGGATATCGTCTGTCGAAAATTCCATTTCGTATCTCATGATCAATTACCAGGTGTTCCAGCGTTCTGGTTAGTGACGGCACTTTGTGTACAGCAGCGGAATAGGTAATTATTTTCAGACAAGGGAATTTTAGCATTGTAAATATTGTTTTCGATTAACCTTATTTAACTGTAAAGGATCGTTTATTTGTTGAAACAGATTAGTCTAAATTCCCCCTATTATTTCTTTTTAATTTTACTTTGAATTCGCTTTTCTTATGACCTTTGTCTTTTTGTTCTTTCAGCCCGTTAGATACATATTTATCGTGAAATTAATGGAATGTTTATTTTTCATTTAATGTTTAACTAGCTGTTTGAAGCCTACCATTTAAAATTCTAAGTTCCCTGGTAATATTGCAAAAGCAGATTTCGTGGAAAATCGCGTCATATTTGGTTTCATTTTAATGACGGTAGTGCTTGAAAAAAACTTTGCTTTATCTATAGAATTACAGAAATAACGAATGAAAAATAAGTACGTAAGTAAGTAAGTAATAATTCTTTATTGACATAATAGGTTACAGAAACTTTTTAATCTATAGTATAATAATAATATTTTTTTTTAATATTTTTTTTTTTGTTTTGTTTTTTTTGTCATTTTTTCAAATAGGTTTATTTGTCACAAAAACACGTGTATACAAAAATATAATTACCCAAATAATAACTAAATATAAAAACAGAATAGATCTATAATCACGAGCACAAAACAGAAATAGTCGACAGCTGTACGTCATGACTGTGCCAGAAAGCTTTCACTCAGCATGATGCTGATATAGGGGACCCTCAGGACAGTGCTGATTTTCAGTGGTGCTCCGAGGTATAGCATGGAATACGACTCAAATGATATCGTTATCCGGGATTCAATTTCTGGTCATATTAGGCGAGAATTTCCGCATAACTACATTTCAAATGTCGGAAACCGGGAAGACATGATTGACACTCGGAAAATATATTTTTCTGACGCAAAAATGATTTTTCCTATATTTAAAAATAAATTAGTCTTATTCATTGCTACAATTTCTTTAATGCCTTCATTCCTATTCACTTTAGTCCACGAATAAGTCGATTGAAAGGCCTGATAGACATGATGTTCTATCTATTATATTATCTTGGAAATTGAAATAAATGTAGTAATTATTTTAAGACTCAAAATAATAATAAATACAATACCACGTTGTATGGTAATTCGGATTCTTTGGCCAAAAAATAAGCCAGCCTGGGTAGGCCACGTGAAGAGTCCACCAACCACTTGGAGATGTCTCAAAAACCTAAGTGGGCACTCCGACCCCATGCTTAGTGTTTCAACCACAAAGGCCTGATTAAAATAATAATTAAGCTGGGGAAAAAGGCGAAGATTTTATAAAGTAAATTATTATGATTTGCATAAGTACCTATCACTTTTCTTCGAAGACGTCTACTCCTAAAAAACCGTCAAAATAAGTTAATCTGTCTAGCCTTTTCTCAACTATGTTGAGGTCGACTTTCAGTCGAACCGAATGCAGCTGAATACCAGTATTTTACTGCCTATCTGAACTCCACAACCCAGGTACTTGGTAACACGATACCCCTTTTCTTTGGGTGGGAAATTATCAAATAACTTCTCCCGCTCTGGGCGGAGCGGGAGGGCGTGTCAGACTTTAACTGACTAAAACTCACCCGTGTTCTTTCAGTTGTCTGTGCCAAGGGCCACGGTAACTCTTTCTCTCACGACGTCCCTTATGAAAACTGGTTGTAAGACTTTTGGAGATATGATAATCAGTAGCGACTGTCAAAGATCTCCGAATGACAGCTGGGAACGACGGCTTAACGAGCTTTCCTAGGCGCGGAGGGGTCTTGATATGTAATGGATTGTCACGCATCCACGAGCTGACCGCGGCAAGCGTAGCTTAACTTATGATCAACCCGTGCGGATATTATTATTTAGCCACGAGCCCTTCTAACCCCCTCTAACCGCCAAAATGAGTGATCATCGAACAAATCTAACTAGGAAAATACGTGCAACTTTTTAAATGTCTTTCTCGTAATTATAATTAAGGTAATTATAATTATATCGGTAATTATCGCATTTCGCGAAACTTTTCTGTTAGCTAAAGAAAATCTTCAGAAAAGAAAATATCTCCCACTTCGCTCTAGTGAGTGGCAAATATTTTCTCTAGTACTACACTGTATGGAAATGCTAATTTCCAAGTGTTAGCTTTTCTCTCGGCACTCTTGGTAATAGAGTGAAAAGCGTTCTATACATTTTTCAAGATTCATTTCACATTCTTACATCAGAATCTAATAAATACGCGGACTATGGTTACTGGGGGATTATGTCATAATCAGGAGAACTGGTGAACGACGTTGTGTTCTCGTTATTAGCTGACAAATGAAGGATGTATTTTTATTTATTTTCTTTAATTAAGACGATTTAAAGCCAGAAAGTCTGACTACCAGTGTTTACAAGGGGTGTCGTATTACCCAGTCACTGGGTTGTGAAGGTCAGATAGGTAGTCAATCCATGTAGAATACTGGTATTCAGCTGCATTCGGTTTGACTGGCAGCCAACCCCAACATAGTTGGGAAAAGGAACAGATGATGAACAATTAAAACCATTTACAAAAACTAAAGACTTTTTGTGAACATTCTTAGTGTGGCAAAAAAAAAACAAACTGATATGATATGACGATTGGTAGATATATATAGAAGAATAAAACTTATTGTATCGACTTCAAGTAAGGTGGGGTATGAGCGGGAGGGATAATAAAAATAAAGGAGGCATTGCTACCTAATCTCTAGAATTAGATCGAATATGTCTTTTCAATCACCCAAACTTCTAACGATAATCATAATTGTGAAACGGTAGATATTTGCTTCAATTTGTTAGTATTCCAACCTCAACCGATGCTAGTGATCTTTGGCATTTGGCACATGGAATAGATCAATTTATAAATTTTACAAAGGGTGACACAATGGGAAATATTATCGCTAAAAGCGATCTTTTAAAGACAAACTTTTGATGGATTTAAAGGGAGAAGGAAAGACAATATTGCAGGTATGTATATATACAATAACTAATATAATATTATACACGCGAAAGTTTGTGAAGACGGATGGATGTTTCTTACTGTTTCACGCAAAAGCTACTGAATGGATTTTCATAAAACTTTACAGTAATATGGCTCATATCAGAATAATATACAGCGTGTAACGGAAGGGGGGTATCAACCCTGAAGGAGGTGAATGTGCTCATGAAACTCAACAACTTTCCCCAAAGAACATAGGTCGAAATATGAAAAAAAAATTTGGCCCTCCCTTACAAAACTGACTACCAGCTGATTGATTTACTATGGGAGTGCCAAATTTTTTTTTCATATTTCGACCTATGTTCTTCGGGGAAAGTTGTTGAGTTTCATGAGCACATTCACCTCCTTTAGGGTTGATACCCCCCTTCCGTTACACGCTGTATAGGATACTTTTATCTCGATACTCCTACGACAACACTTATGCGGGTGAAATCGTGGGGCGCTGCTAGTAAACAATAAATGCATGCTTTAAGCATGAATCATGCATAAAGCATATCTGAATAATAACAATCAAGAAACAAAAAGAACTTTAAATAACTGTAAAGCTGGAAGTATTTTTTTAAGACCTGTGACATCTACCATCCCGCACTGGGCCATACAGCCCAGTCCCTCTCGAAGGGAGGAGGCCTGTGTCCTAGCAGTGAGAAAATTATAGGCGGATTGTGTTTAAGCTACTTTTGATCTAGCAAAAATTTGTAATAATATGGCAAATCGCAAAATAATACGACGTTGCAAAATATTTTAAGAAAACTCTGAAATTAATCCCCAAATTTTCCGAAAACTGATGATCGATGAGTCAGCAATTAGTCACTGTTCTCTAAGCGTAATTTTATTATTATTACTTTTGATCCATCGCCACCCGTTCGATGTCCACCGCGCCACAGGATGGATGGAAACCAGCACATGAAGTTTTTTTTTTTGCTCCGCTGGTGTAATTGCTGAATGGCGTTCTAGTGTGAGGATAAATAAATAAATAAATAAATAAATAAATAAATAAATAAATAAATAAATAAATAAATAAATAAATAAATTAAGTGCCATTAGGAGACGCTCCGTTCTTAGTCTCATTCATAAAATAGATATATAATTTAAATAGATAGTTCATCTCATTTATAAAATAGATAGTTGATCAGACAGACAGTTGTAAAGGTTTCGGTTCATTTTTAATTTGATGTAGTTTTTAAATTGGTATTTATTTATTTGTATTTAGTACCTAATATAAGTAGGGTAGGGGGTAGGTAGGTATTTCAAAAATAATAACTAACTGTGGACAAATAATCAGCTGATCGCTTAGTATGGGGATGGCCTGAAACACAGGTTTTTATTTACCTAGCTTAGGCAGGTCGCCACAAGTTATAATGTCAGTACCAACACACCTTTCATAGATAATTCTTCTTCTTCTTCCTGCCCTTGTCCCATTTTATTTGGGGTCGGCGCAACACGTTTTCTTCTTCCATTCTTCCCTGTTAGACGTCATGGCATCATTTACTCCTTTCTCTTTCATATCATTCCTCACACCATCCATCCATCTTTTCTTTGGCCTTCCTCTCCCTCTCCATCCATCTACATTCATATTCATCACTCTTTTCGTTACATGCGTTTCATCCCTCCTCATTACATGTCCATACCAAGACAAACGACTTTTCATAGATAATTATAACATATAAATTAAACTAGTTTTTAAATAAGTATTTAAGTCAATCTGTTAAGAACCTGGTACTACTAAGTATTTATAAGTTTGTAAATTTATTACTTTGTAAAAAACCGAAATATGGTCTAGAAGACTATAATTTACTATGTAACACACCCTTAAATTTGACCTCGAAAAAGGGGTTAATTATCTAGACACTTAAAGTTGCTCGTTAAGCTAGATATAATCGCCTTAAGTTAGACGATCGCTCTGTGAAAACAATGATGGTGCAACAAAACGGACTCGGCAACAAAACAGGGTTTCGTCAACAATAGACAGAACTGTTTTAAAACTGTTTGTCTATGTCTGTGCACAGCCTAACAAATTCCTCATTGAAAAACCCAATAACATTTTGCCTGACTTGGGGATCAAACCGACGACCTCAGTTCAAAAGACGCGCTTGCACTAGTCCAAAGAAGAGGCAAAAAAATATTCGTAAACTTTTCCTGAAACATCATTTTGGAGATTCAGATGTTGGTTGAGTATGCTTTTAAAAAAATAAAAAAAAACAACTTTTGTATGTCAACTTTTAGTTTTAGAGGAAATGATAAAACTTTTGTCAGTGGAAGTATTTTATCTCCCTTGGGAACTCAGAGTTAATGACGTCTGCGTGACTCGTTTTGCGTTATGATATTATGTGAGGAGAATTCTTAATAGTTTTTATGTTCTGTAAGTTTCTAGGTTTTTGGGGGCAGCTGGCAAAGGTTTACAGGTGATATAGCTGAACAAGGAGTAAGTAATTGTTATTCAAATGGACACGCTACGTCGATTTGCCGTGTTATACCTATTCATACTTTCAAAGAATGACAGTTGTGATTTGAATATACGGACAATTTAGGTTGGTATTTGGTTGGTAGTTAAAAATTACTATCCTGGACTTTACTAATGATGTAACCTACATACAGCATTTATCAGACCAAACCAAATTCAAAGACTTGCATGCTAAAGGCTGATTGCAGTTGCAGTTCGTTGTTTAGTTGTACTTGATGACACATGGTTGCAAATGCGTACAATTTATTTGTATAGTGAAAGTCGGGGAATATGTAATGGTTACAGAACCAAGCTAGAAGTATCTTTATCTTAAGAAGTTCATCTAATATTTTAAAATACAAGTATTGCAATATGCCAAATATTCATTATTTATATAAACTTTTCGCACAAAAAGGTACAAAGGCGGACCTAATGGCTTAGGCATTCTCTACCAGTCAACCAAGGATGGTGAAGAGATTAGATGGCAGGTGCTTTGGTTGAGAGGAATAATGATAAAAAAAAACTAAATATTAAAACTAGGTATACAAATACAAATCGAAAATATTGTTTTTTTTTTAATATGGTAAAGGTCAACAGGAATTTATTTATTTATTTATTAAAACTTTATGCACAAGTAAAAAAAGTACTGTACAAAGGCGGACTTAATGCCTGAGGCATTTTCTACCAGTCAACCTTAGGGTGATGCAGAGACAAAATATGGTAGGTGCAACATACGGGATAGATAGCTAGGAAATTACTATACAATACAAGAATTAATAACAATACATAGATAGATACATATATACATACATATATACATACATATAAACAAAATGAACTGTCTGGAGAAAAATTATCGGTAGAGGGGAAGACGAATCCAGCATATCAGCGTTGGGATGTTACGGCCAACTTCTGACGGATATGTTCACGTGCCTTCACTTTAAAAGATAACCGACTGGTTGCCGTCCTGATGTTCAGAGGGAGCGCATTCCAAAGAAAGACTGCCTGGACAAAGAAGGAATTGCCTATTGACTTGTTGGGTCTCCTCTTAAAATATAATACAAATATTGTATGGATCTTGAAAGGCAAAGGCGAAGCATTGCTTGTAAAAGTAATATGCCTGCCAGACAATTTGCATACTGTGCAAAACAGGCTAAAGTAACCATGTATAAAGCATACTGCTAGGCGTTCTACATCGGCTAACTCTGGTACAAGTACACGAAGAGTAACTACAATACTCTTCGTGTACAATACAACAACGCGTTTCGGGCCAGACTTAATTTGCCCTAGCGGTGTAGCGCGTCTGGTGTGTTTGCCGAAATCAGGGTTGAAGATTTTTATGCTTTATTACGTAGGCTTAAACCATCATTTCACCTGAGAGTGATTAAGTATAAAAACAACATTGTGACTACTCTATTCCGTATCATTTACATGAACACTAAGTATTTCATTTTAGTATGAGTGTTTGATTTTAAACTTAAATTAAACCTACCTGATATTTATAAGAAAACTGTAATCTATTTGAATGTATAACAATCATTTAATATTATATCTATTTCATATTAAATTTTCTGATACTATGCGTGTATGTCTAAAAACTTGCCGGAAATAAATGAATTTTATTTTATTTTTATTTATTTATAAATAGGTTATAAACACATACATACGATACACGATTTACTATAATATATACACACATACAGTAAACGCTCAGAAGTCCATAAGCACGCTAAAGTTCACATTGTCATGAACAGTACGAGCGCAATACAGTCAGTGCGTGTGCGAGTGATGTCTCAACATTCCGCAGATAACACACACTAATGAACTGTCGTCGTAATAGACGAAATAGCATGATATTTCTGTTGCATTTACAATACGCGTCTGTTCTTACCATAGCATTGCTAAAATTCGCAAGTTTCTAATATGTGCTGCTAGCTATTTGCGCTAAGCGACAGGTTCACGATCAATGAGGTCTGAGTTCGAATCTGTATTATTGTTAGCCGTTTTTTTGTTTCTTTGAAACCATAATAATGTTAAGTAAAAACTTATTAGGTTTATGTTTATTTATAATGTATTCATGCTTATTATCATTTTTATAAGAAGCAAATATTAGTAATTGTATTATTATTTAAGTATTTATGTGATATTTAATTTATTTTTTCGGTTTTGGAAGGTGGAACTAAAATAGTCGTGCTAAATCATAACAAAAATGTTTATTCGTTTTATTTATTTATAAAATTAACAATTTTGATGACAATAATTGTGACGTCACATTCCTACTTAGATAAAAAGAAGTTTTCTTGTAACCGTTCATAAGATTTTTTGTTGTATACTCACTTAGTCAATTCATAATAACATAACAAGGAAAGGATGTTCTAATAACACAAATATAATTGTTGATACCCACTTATTAGAGGTATCGGTATTCAGTAAAGTTTATTGAAAAGTAATATATGATTTAGACTTTATAAACATGTTTTTTTTAATGTAACGTCACAATAAATGTATTGAGGTAATAGCTTAATTTTTCATTTTCTTGACGAAAAGAAGATTGAAACTAAACCTCAATTGTTTAAGGTCATTAAATAATACGGATATGCTAATATTACTAAATATTTAGTTACACCGTCTAATTATAAAAACAAAACATTTAGATATTAATATTTTGTATAACTACATAAAAGCTAGTTCTCCTGGCCCTGCTGCACTCATCCATCCCCACATATTAATCGCAATTCGACCTGACTCTGCATTAGGGCATTCGTTTTTATCACACCAGCGAGTGTTATCCTTGCGCCATAAATGAAGCCTACCCTTATGGCTGGATTTAAATGTCTTTTGATCTGAAAATATGGTAGTATTCCAGTCAAAATCTAAATAATCCCGTGCGAAACGTAATCGTTCTTGTTTATGTCGTTCTGTCAACAAGGGCTTCTTAGCTGGTCTTCTGTGCAAGCCATCAGCGTGGAGGGCACGGCGAAGAGTTTACGATGAGGTGTCGAATAGTTCAGCAAAGTGTCTCGTTGGTGTGAATCCATTAAATTCATGCTCGCCCACCATATGTCGTCGCTGTGCCTCGCTAATAAGCGCCGGCCTTCCACTTCGGCCTTTCTCTGCCTCGTTTCTTTTGATCCAGAGACTTACAGTATTCCTCTAAAACAAAAAAAAAAGTGAAATTAGGCAGCTGTAACAAAATACTAAAGTGACTTCATTTTAATATAATATAATAATATTTATTTAATATAATACCTATTCAAATATTACAACTTTGCATTTATAAATCCAATAATAAACACTAGTTATTTATCTTTTAGGCCTCATGATGGACTTAATAATCAATAAAAAGAATCATCCATTGTCAACAAATAATAGGTATTTTCAAATAAACGTTTAAGTTACAATTCATTAATATTAAATACTCACATTCAGTCCGGTTTCATTAGATATTTGTGTTCTATTAAGACCACTTTTATGCAGCCCAATAATCGTCGCCCCCGCCTCAATATTAATATATGCCTGCATTTTGAGAATAATCAATACCGCTATCTATACCACACGTCACTAACCAACTACTACAACGACAACGGTTAAATATTCATAAAACTCATGTCTACCTCACAGAAATCTAAATTCTTTATTAAGTTTTTTACGATCTACCTTCTTAACTTTACAAAATGTGTGAACAAAGCGAACAAGATAAAGAATATTATATTTCTGTCCCATTTCTTCCAATCGAGTAAAAACTCGCAAAAAGTCTACATATTCGGTGTGAGATTCGAACTCACGGCTTACTGATTCGCGCATCTATCTGCAGGCACTTAGCCGCTAGACCTTGACTTGCATTATAATGTTGAAATTATGAAGTACAATCACTTGTTGACGACAATAATGATACATGTGTCTATTCTTGAAAATAGAAGGTCGTAAGTCAAACTAAACGTCAAGCTAATGCTTTGTGAGAATGCCTATGGACTTTTGGAGGCCATATATAATATATACAAAGTCAAGGAAGAGAGGTGTTGGGATGACTACGGTATTTGTTTTGAAAATAACTCTGCAATTTACGCTTAAATGGGTAGCGACTAGTGGCCGTCCTGATACAAAGAGGAAGCGCATTCCAAAGAAGAATGCATACTGTTGTATAGAATCAAGTTCTTCCAGCTAAACAAACAGCTGTGCTGGGGAGTTTGTTGCGCCACTTTTTCTTCACAGCTAAAGCACTGGTGAAGGGCGGGCGTTTTAGGGGACTGTCTTATGTCATTTTGACGTTCAAAAACTGGTGATTTACAGACGTATTTGAAAAAAATTACTTTGGATTTTGATTATTGTGTAGGCAAATTTTCTTATTTCTAACGTTTGGCATTGTAGGTGTCTAACAATCATTTTTTGACGAGGAAATGGCGGTGTTTTTCCTGACCTGACCAATTTATTCTTCAATGGAAACCACACGGGTGAAAGAAGTGAATACGGACACTTTAAATTTATAGCGCAGTAAATCTTGTAAGAAATAAACGGTGCTCAGGCTAAACACTATGTAATACAGCGTGTAAATGCTTGAGAACGGTGACATAAGGAGACATTAATCAAGTTGGCTATGAAGCACTGGCGCTTTGTGTACATTTAATGCTAAGGGTCATAAGTCTACTCTGCTTATTCCTAGTATTTTTAGTCTAAGCTTCATTTTTGTAGAACATAGGTTCTCAGCCTTATTTTGCCCATCATTGGACATTTTTTTTTTCTAGACCCTCACAATTTTTGCAATATTATCTACTTAATCGTAAGATGTCAGAACCATCTCGTCCGATGTCCACTTCTTGCAAAAATAACTTTTTAATAACTAAATCGTACGTAGTTTTTTTCCTCTTTCTTTCTGTCTGGGTGATATATTTGTAAATAGTCAGATATTCATTTGGAAATGGTCGGATGCTCATGGTCCACAAGAGCCAAATGGTTTGAACTTCATTTGAAATTTTATGGTCCTGAGATGAACAAATAAAAGACTATTTTTACCACTGGTCTTGAAATTTTTTTTCTACTTTTATATATGGACATAGCAACCCAAGTGGGTCGAAAACTTTCAACGTTCTCGATATCATCGACGTTGTGGTAATATGAGGGACTTAGAACTCTCCCCAGCTCTAAGTCCGAGAAGAACTGTTACAAATAATCGACATTAAATGAGCGGTTATGCAAAACACTATTTTCGTTACTGGAATCAAAAGTTCCAACGATGTCGAGATGAAATCATTGAGGAGAGCTCCTCCTTCTCTTCCTTTACATTATTATGAATATATTTTCATGCTTTTGCTAGCGGCTTCATCCGTAAACTCATTTTTAATTTAACTGACCTATTTCACAGAGAAAATAAGTCATTGAAAAAATTGTAAAGGTTTTATGTGCTGTTTTAGTTTTACTGGCCATTCTGATCGTTTCTTGCGTTTGCGACGACGCTTTATCGAGGGAGGAGTTACCACCGAGCCGCTGCGCCGCGCTGACATTGGGTTGCTTGACCTATTAATAAATAGACACGGCAACGTTTTTCATGAAGATTTTTTGAAAAATGTGATCTATATTAAAAAGTTGTTCAATTGATTCTGCTCGTTATTCTGATGAAACTATTTTCAGGTTTTGCGCATTTAGCGTTACACGTTGTATATATATTATACATTTATCCCCATATTCAATGGCTAGCTGCAGTACCTCAGAAAATCGTATTCAACTGAATTACAACTCTATCTCTTTGCATAACCACGCCACAAAATCAATTCAACAAATTTTTAATTCAGTACAATGTTCGGATGGAAGAGGCTATAAAGACTCATTTAACAATACAATGTATACCAGTAAAAAACTCAGTGCCAAATAGTCTTATATGATGCTTATTTAGGCCTTAAGTTGGTCTTAAACAGTAAGTTTTTGTTTGAACGAGTCAAATGGTGTTACAATGACGTAAGACCTATTTATTAGATTTTTTTAGAGGCATTAATGTCATGTCTATACATACGCAATATAAACAACCAAATGATAACTGTCTCCAGCCATATGGTCTGTTGTTAACATACATTAACATACATAATATATAATTATAATACACATTATTTATATTTTTGAACCAAATGGTCGGATTTATACATCATCTAGCATAATTTTTAAATCAAATAGTAACATTTTACAAACCAAAAGGTCTGATAACAACATAAAAATATTGATTGCAACTGCGCCTTAAAAATTGGGTCAACCCTTAGATATAAAATGTAGTTTTTTTGGGATTTATTGGAGGAAGAACTTACAAATTGGCATTCCTCGAATCTCAGATAACCAAGCGTAAATAATTATAGCTGTGTTCTCTTTAATCTTCAAAATTATAGAACAATTATTAATTTTTAATGTTTATTTTTGCTCTCCTTAAAAGTTGCAAAAATGTATATCGGACCAGATGGCTCTGATGTCGAGAATTTTCTCTGGATATTTTACTGTCCCCCTAAATGTCTCAAACGCTCACGAGTGGGGCGTTGAGAACCTATAGTCCAGATTTAGAACTTGGTGTTCTTTGTTCCCGGTAAAATAAAAAATAGCAAAGTTTTAAGTAAAGCGCCTGTCATAAAACGTTAGCAACTTAACGTTGTTCAGAGGTATGCTGTGAAAATAGTATAATTTTTGTTTCTTGGGCTACTGTGCTATGTAAAGAGAATGGATAGAATAATCTAAATTAAAAGTACATAAGAGGAAGTCTGAAAGTGGCACCGATAACTGAAAGTTTATGTGGAAATCGGTTGTCATGGTCTGTTACGGAGGAATTAGGAAAATGTCGTAAGGAATGTATTGAGTATGAATGTCGATGGTTACAGGGAAATACCAAAGAAACGACGGATGGATGAATGATGATATGGTTAGAAAGAAAAAGTATGGAAGAAAGAGACATGTTGCGCCGACCATAAAAAAATTGGGATAAGTAAACAGGGTTCCATCACTAGCATGGTTTTCTCCATTTTTTATGACGGTTAAGCAATTTTATAAAAGGAAGTTTTATTGTGATCTTATTTTGTTTATCTGACTGATAAACTTATTGTTTTAGTGAAGGCCCTATAATGAACAGTTAGAAAAACTTGCTGGCTACTATGTAATTTGTAGATAGTCATTATTTAAAAATATTAACATTATTAATTATCCAGGTACTTTCTCAAAATCAAACTCAAAGAATTTATTTCAAATAAACCACAGGCACTTTTGAATTGTCAACGGGTCGGTCAGTCAGAAAGATGAAGCTAGTTGCCCATCCCAAAGCGTAGTAGGTAACTATGGAGAAGAACGGGCAAGAAACTCCACGGAAACTCTTTTAAATCATAAAATTATCACAAAATATTAGTTACATCATTCATGTTGAAATTATACATGTGAGAACGACGTAGAAAGACCTACACGTTAAAAGCGTCCGTACTAAAAAAGATAAAAACAAAAAGACAATTCAGAAATTAAAATAGTAATTTTAAATAAACCGCAGCGGCTAAGAGATGACCAGTCCCTACTGACAGCGCCCGTTCACGAACATGTCGTATAGATCACTTTATTTATTTATTTATTTATCAAAACTTTATGCACACGTAAAAAGAACTGTACAAGGGCGGACTTAATGCCTGAGGCATTTTCTACTAGTCAACCTTAGGGTGATGCAGAGACAAAATATGGTAGGTGCAACATACGGGATAGATAGCTAGGAAATGGCTATACAATACAAGAATCACTCTCTTTCTCTTTCTTTCTCTAATAACTTAACCCAATCACAATCCCGCCTACCATTACCTAATTTATCGAATTTACCTCTGAATGATACTCGGAACCAGTATTTACAAATAAAATAAAATAGGTAAATCCTTTTCATGCAAAAATTAGAATAATTCCCTTTTGATGTACCTAAAGGCTGGAAGAGTAAATAATGAGGTTTTCCTATGTTAAAATATTGGAGGGTAGTCTGAAGGGATAAAATGGATAAAGCGGATGATCTCGCTGTTTGCTTAATAGATCAATTTTGATAACTCGTTTTGTGAAGTTGGGTTTGGGTACATAACTTTAGCTGGAGCTTCTGGTTATGGATAGTTTAGTAAACCCTTGTTTTTTGGGGTTTTCACCCTTTTACCCATCTGCGTGACAGCAAATACTGTGCATTTTATTATTCAAAAACATGATTTATGTATTTTCTACATAATGTTTTTAGTTCATTTTGTATGCAATTGGGTTATTTGTATTTTTATTTTATTTACTGTTTGTTATTCTTTGATAGAGAATAAAAAACAGTAAGCGACCTTAAACCTTAATATACAGCCTGTGGCCTGTTGGTGTAGTGGTCAGTGGCCCTATACACAAGGTTCGATGCCCACCCAGGACAAATGTTTGTGTGATAAGCACGATCATTTGTTCTTTGTCTGGGTGTAATTTATCTATAATTTGTATGTATTTAGAAATATATATGTATGTTTATCAGTCGTCTAGTACTCATTGCACAAGCTCTGCTTAGTTTGGGACTAGATGGCGTTGTGTGAAAGCTGTGGAATATTATTATTATTATCATTTTATCCTACCTACTCATTACTAAAAAAAACTTCTAGAAAATGACATTGCTCTGCGCCCATACATTGTTCGCCCTGGAACCAAGAGCGTCGGAAAATTATGTGTTATACTGTCGATCATTAGTAAACTCCTATAAGTTCTTATTTTTATCGCGTACTAGCTGCAGCAAATATAAAAAATAAAAAAAAATAGTTATAATTATAGTACAGGAAATTTACTAACTGTTAGGTACATGTACACTTTTTGTAAACGTTTTTATTATTATTAAAACAAACTGCGTTTTTTTACGCACACGACATTAGTACCACGTCTAGTCGGTATACTTAATTATCAAGCCACAAATCAAACCATGTCTGTTTGATTGATGATCAAAATTGATCTTTTTAACTTCAAAAAAAATGTAGAGCAATTTTTCCAGTAGAATAATCTCCAGAAAAAAAAAAACATAATGGGTACTGTATAATAAAGGAAAAACTTTTCTCTAAGAAGCGCGCTTTGCCAAAATTTAAGCCGATCCTTGGCAGTTCGCGCGCAGCTGTCGAGAGATAACACTTTTATGAATATCTGAACAGCTACACCGAATAGTTTCAAGGTAACTGGCGCCTTCGTCGTGTTCTACAGAATAATAAACTAGTTCACAGCAGTTTCGTTTGAAGTTAATTTCCATGACGGATCTTTTCATAATGAATTGAACTTGCACTAGTAAGTTCTTGAGGATTCTCAATTTGATAAAATGTGCTTAACTGTTAGCTTTTTTTAGCCATAACCAGAGAAATGTCAATAACAATTAAACAGATAAAAGACAAAACAAAACAAGACAAAACATGTAAAAAAAGAGGTTCAGCTATTAAAAGTAAAGTGCATCATTAGAAGCGCAACAAGTTTTTAAGAAGATATTTTTAATATATCCCCTTATTTTATTTATTTAATACTTCAAGCACATAAATGTACAGAGGCGGACTTAATGCCATAGGCATTTTCTACCAGTCAACCTTTGCGTGATGCAGAGACAAACAAATAAATTACAATGTCGGTCCCCGGGATAAAGTTGTTCAGCACCCTAATTGCGTAACACACTATTACTATCAATTTGAATCACTTTGAAGCATATTGCTATTCCATTGGTCCATATGTTGGAAAAATTTGCCTGCTCAATAACGTAAATAACGCAATGAATGTTGTTGAACTGTCAGATTGAAACCCATTGCTACTGATACTATGTTACGCAATCACCTTGCAGTTTGATGGCCTGTACCACACCGCCAAGTTTGGACACACCCCTCTGAGACATATTGTATACTCGTACTATTATAACAAAGCTAAGTGAAAATCAGGTTCTTAAAGTTTTTAATAAAGCTTCCGATTTATTCTGTAAAAATATAATCGTGAAAACTTAGGTTAAATGAGCTGTCGTCGTTCCACCTGATACAAGGGATCGCGTAGTAATTGGCAGTATTGGCAGCTCACTTGAAGCTAACTTCATCTAAGTTTTTACAGTGTTTTTGACAGAATATCAACATCATCTGCATAGCCTTTTCTCAACTATGTTGGGGTCGGCTTCCTGTCTAACCAGATGCAGCTGAGTACCATTTGACATGTAGCGACTGCCTATCTGGCCTTCACAACTCAGTTACTGGGTAATGCGATACCCCTTGGTAAGACTGGTTGTCAGAATTTCGGGCTTCTGACGACCCGTAACGACTGCCAAAGATCCACGATTGACTTATTTCAGATCACTTCACCTTAGTTTTAACGGTGAGAAATACAGACCGAATAATAAGATAATAATAGATCCGATGGTTTATCTTTCCAAATATTGGTTGTATTTCCCGTAGCAAAGCTCGCCAATATTGCTTTGTTTCTTTCATTTCTCCCGTTTCATCATTCAATCGTTTATAAGAAAACTATTAAAAAAACTTTATAATTTTCCTTCATAACCAGTCCTTCGTACAATGGCTCCAGCTGACGGTTATGTTAGGGTCCACTTTGGACGCAAAAAGCCAAGTACGCTTACGTGACTAGAAAACTTAATTTATAGTGGTCCTTAATACAGTCGCCCGAACGTCGTTGGGAACACTTTGACTTTGAGCTGGTCTAGCGTAGTACGGAGCTTCAATAGAATAAGAGGCCAGGTTATACTGGTTGTGTTACAACTGACGCGCAGCCTACTATACCTGTGTTCGTGACATATCAAGTATGGTTGATGACCCCAATTTAGTTTTATGTTTAAATTAGTCTGCTGAGTTTCAATTGTTATTATGATTAGGGATTTAGTTATCTTGGTTAGAGTGGTTTGTACAAGGAAATTAGTGAGGGGTAAGTATAGTGTATAAGGGGTAGGTATTTTATGCCTTTTTCGGGACAGTTTCCCAGAAATGTTAGGCCTATATTTTAGATTAAGCATTTCCCATCCACAACAGCATTTGTGATGACAAATAAATAAAAAAAAACTGCAATTTATTGCACCGAATAGGCAAATAGCCAGAGAGTTACTTACGTCTTGAAATTTAATTATAATTAATTTCTGCCAGTGTTCATGTTTGTACTTACTGTTTTTTTTTATGTAAATGGGAATGTTATTGTTTAACAAATTACATTAGGTATTATTCTAAAACATTTAACAATCAGCTGTTTATGTATGTGAGTTTAAATGTTTGTAAACGCACCCACAATACAGGAGAAATTCCTAGTGTGGGGCAACGTTTTTTTTATGAAAAAAAATCAACGTACCTACGTACAAGAGTAAAAAGTATAAAGGAAAAAAGAAAACTAAAAAGGAAACCATCTTTTGAAAATCATTTTTGGCCATGTGCTAAGCACTGGCTAATACCAGCTTTAAATTAATTCGACAAGGGTTAAACCTTAATTTAATTATTTATTCCTCTGGCTTAAACAATTAACAACATTTTTTTGCTTCATAGAAATTATACAGGTACAAAATTGACCTCATAAATACAGAAATAATACAGGTACAAAAACTGCAGGAGTTTATGAAAAATACGTAGCAAAAAACAAAATTTTCAACTTGGCTCTCTGTAGCGATATAAATATTTAATTACCCACTCCCGAAGTAACCGTATTTACAATACGGCAATGAAATAAAAAACCCGGACAAAATTTTACTCAACAAGACAATAGAATTGTCTACTATCGACAGCTTTAGAGAATCCGAAATGAGGGAATATGACAAAATGAAAATTTCCTTCAGGTGTAGGGGCCGTTATTAAAATTCATTCATTGCCGCTTTGAGCGAACCGGGCTGAATTTCAAAATGAGATTCACCCGGCAGCTTACTTGCGTGAGCTCCGGTTACTTACGCAATTTAAAATTGTAAAACAGAGGCGTAGGTTTTAAAAATATGTACATTTTTGGGCTGGATAATGTATAATGTACCCACTGCCTCTTCTCGGTGAGACACTGGCCTCTTCTCGGTGAGAGGGAGTGGGCCGCAATCCACCACACGGGCCCATCTAAAAAACATGTACATAATGACTGTAGATGAAGCAAAAATAGTAGGTATGTAAGAATCGTAACCCCTTGGGAAAAAGACGAGTCTAGTCCATACTCATTCATAAACAAGTTGTATTTTAAAGCCATACTTCAAACTTGAACCTTGGAATATTTATTTTTAACATTTTTAAATACTACGATTTACGCATTTTATACACACACCTTTTTCTTGCCGTGAAATCCTGTGGTTTATTCGCCGTGTGTAGGCACAGTCGTCAGTGTTGTATGGATCACTATGGAAACTTCTTGATAGGCATGTTTTTTCTAAAAGAAAGAAAATTATTTATTGCGACTCGTACTGGAAGATCACAAACTAAACTAAACACAGTCAAAAATAAAAAATAAAAAAACCAACGGCACGGCGGCGGCGCCACGTGGCGCGGTGGTGGCTACGGTTTTTTCGCCGTGTGTAGGCACGGTTCGTCAGTGTTGTATGAATCACTATGGAAGCATAAACACGGACACATTTTTTCTACGATGTGGTTTATACGCCGTACCGTAATGAAACCGTGCCGCGGTTCTTTGAAAGTAAAAAAAAAACAGAAACTTTTAAAAAGATTCTTTATGGTACTTGTAATTCCAGGGCCGGTCATTTTTGAGGGTTGGACCACCCCGTATTCATCTAAAAAAAGAATAATAAGATAGATACTAAAATATTACCCACTTGAGGATTAAAAGAAAAAAGAATTATCTTTCGGGACAGCTTTATATCTTTCGTCTCTTGTGACTAATGTTCGAGGTCATGATTTATTTTGATATCATTTTTACCTTTTCGTAGTCTTTTTTGGAGTTCTAAAGCAGCAGCAATCCTTTATAGGTTCGTTATCTTTCGTTCTGACTGCTCGTGCATCTATATCGTTCTAACAGAAACACAAAAATGTTTTTGCCATTCAGTTTTATGGCTCTTGTCAATATCTGCTTTATATCATCACTAGCTGCGCACCGCGGTTTCATCCGCATAAGTCTCGATCCCCTAGTAATATCAGGACAAAAGTTATTCTATGTGTTAATCCTGGTTATAAACTATCTGTGTGCCTAATCTCATCAAAATTGGTCGAGCCGTTTGAGCGTGAAGAAGTAACAAACATACAAACACACACACACATACACATAAACACACACACACACACACACACACACACACACACACACTCACAAACTCACAAACTTTCGCCTTTATAATATTAGTGTGAAGTGTGATGCTAATAATAAAGCTGGACAATTTGCTTGTTATTTGTTTGAATGCACCAGAAAATTTCTTTGGAAGTGCTAGTCGAATTAAAAAAACATTTTTTCCCAATTCTGGAGGAAGGCTATTGCCTAGGCTATTTAACATAACGCTAAAACCATTAGGAGCCGAGGAAAAAAAATCAGAAAGAACGCTATGCTAAAACAAAGTAATAGCGAGGGTAGGCGATTCAACGTGACGGGATGGGTCGAGCGAACAAGAAATCTCACGAGGACGAAGTCACGGACAAAAGCTAGCTATTTTGTAAAGTTTAATTAAACCTTTTGAAGCAACACATATCGAGCATAGCGTGATACCCGCTCCATTATGTTGTCGAGCGCAGTTCTGCCACCGACACTCGAAATTTCACTGCATTTACTTTTAAATTCATTCATTCTGCTTGTTAATTGTCCTAAAACTTATGCAATGTAAAATACAGCACCTAAACACTGTGGTGGGAGTCTGGAGATCCACAACACAGGGTTTTTCTAGCACGGACTCCAGTCTCTCGCAAAGGAGATTTTTCTTGTACCTATTGTTTAGTCCTAATGTGTTATTTATAAGCTAACCTTTGTGGAGAGAGAAATAAACTTTATTACTAGTATTATTAATTTGACAAAACGCAAAAACAGATAGAAAACCAAAGCAGAATGATCGCGCGGTGTTTGCTCTATGTACTATTTTATATTCTTGTGAAGGCCGCAGGAATTCGTTGGATGTGAAAAGCACAGAACCGGTCGAAATGGCGGAGCTTGGGGGAGGCCTAGGACCAACAGCGGACGTGTTTCGGCTAAAATGATGATGGCTTTTGGGATGTTTATGATAGAGTTTGAAGTTTAGTCTCGACTGGCCAAAGATCCACCAACTAGCCCATCTTAACACACTACCTAGTGCTCCAAGATCCTCTATTAAACAGTCCAGTTTCCACTTTCCTGTAACACTCCTTACGTTTGCTTTATTACACGAACAAACGTAACAAACAATTCCCTATGTAAAGGTACCAATCTCAAAACGTATCAGACTCACTGATGCAGACATTCAGACTGCCTGCAGTAAAGTAAACATTTGCCTTCGTAGGCTCCGCGCAACGACATTCCAAGATTAGATGTCACTCACATCGGTAGGTGGAGGACATAGGTAAGGTCAGAGAGCGAGCGGTTAACGGAAAAAGTAAGTTACATAACTAAACATTAATATTTTGATCCCTTCATAACAGGTGTGTCCTCGGCCAGAAAGTGCCTGAGCTTTTTCATTAAGATTTTTTATGTTCGGTTTCTTATTCTTGTATTGAATATGAAATGTGAATTTAGTTTAACCTTGAATGTTATACGAGTACTGTTTATTTCTCTCTTTCTTTTTTTGTTAGCTGTATTGTGTTGTTCACACTCTTTCTTTCCAATCTGTTTTTAGAAGTGTTGGCTTTTAGTCGCACATACTATCTTTTATTATGTTTTTTTTCGCTGTAAGTCATCCATAGTTAATAAATATTTAAATAAATAAATAAAATCAAGTACATATTTTAATTCAGACTCGTGTAGCATTATAGCGTATCGACTAAGACCTTGCTTATAAAAGTACTACACAGCACAAAGCTATATCACTTTTATAATAATATAATAGTCCTCCCGACCGTATTTCAGCAATGGCGGCCAATCTCAAAGGAGACTAGCCTTCTGCGCGGGAGATATTATAGTGCACAAGACGTGTGTACGTAGACACAGGTGCACTCCCTCTTCCCTCACTCTCATAGTCCGATGAGACGGCAATCCGACACGACAGATCAGCGTGATCAGCGTGATTAGAGGGTGCCTCGGAAAGCACGTTGGTATCAAACCGACAACTTTCAAATTCGGGGGTGTTAAAAAATCCTAATGGAAAAACCCATTAACACTTTGCCCGACCAGGAAATCGAATCCAGGACCAGCACAGCAGTCTCACTTGCGACCACGAGACCATCGGGATATCACTTTTATAGGCAGAGTCTGATAGTCATAATAAATAGCACTTAAAAATATATTTAACCCTTAAATCCATGATTTTAACTTTTTAAGCAAATTAAATTTATTTGGACGTAACATTAGCTCTAGCTATAGTAAGGAAAAAATATAAAAAAAAATATATTCATAAAAATACTTTTTATTTTTTATTTTTTAAATGACCTGGTGGAAATTTACATCTTTATGTAATCAGAACGAATCTACTGGGAACAAAATGAATTGAATATCTCTAAAAATTGGGGAAGCCCCGTGCTCTGTGGAAACGAAAATATAGCATAGGATTGGTTGTTGGAAATATACAACACTATGCATTTAAGAGTAAAACAGCACTTAACCCAAGTGCTGTTTATTTAGAAATTCACTGACAATAAGGCCTGGCTTCACTCTGTTCTTGTTTTTTGTGTTCCACTCTAGTATTTTTTTTTATTACATCCCGATTGACAGTCACAATGAGGCAGTCGGACTGCCTCAGTGTGTGTGTGTCAACCACAAAATGTAAATTCGAGGACACATCGCTACCTTTGTGACCTACCCTTACAAACGATGCATGTAAGTAAATACGAGTGAACAATCCGCTGAATATTGGTTTACACCCGACTTCACCGTACGTTATGAACACAAAGGATACACAATCCTCGGAGTTCTAGATGCCTTTCATCAGTCTCCCGTCATGTTACAGGTCTGAAAGGTAAATTGCTTTTACTGTTTCCTATACGCCTTTCAAATACGCTGCTTAAATAATAACCTAGCAAGAATCATATTTAAACAAATAGCGTGGCAAGGCTTTTAATTGCAACGGAAAACCAACATCATCGTTTTATTGTCTATAGCAAGCAATCTTTGACTCAGATACAAGGTGAACAAAGAACATATGGTTAAGGTTGCAGAAATAGCGAATAAAGTAAAATAAGTCAGACTCAGATGGTACGGTAATTTACTTCAACGGGCAGATGGTCATAAAAAAGTACTTTTCCATGGCCATAAAGAAGAGGAGAAGAGGAAGACCTAAAACCACATGGATGACAAAGATCCAAAAGGATATGTGGGGGATGGAAGTCCCATCACCCACATATCCTTTTGGATCGTCTTTTGCCACATCTTCCGTAAGTCCCATCATGGGACTTACGGAAGATGTATATTAGTTCTATTATTGATCAAAAGATGGCCTAAAACTGCAATATTCTACACCGCAGTGTTAAAATTGGCATGTATTTAACGCGGCGACAAATTAATCTGAATTTGGGGTAGCAAAAATAGTAGGTTGGCAGCTACGGACGGCGGATAAAAAGTAGAAAATGGGTATTCTTAAATTAAACAACGAGGTTGTGTATCAAGTTAACTAATTATCTTTAATAATAATAATTAGAAGTAGTCGACGGAGCCCCGACGGCCCCTATTTCCGCCTGCAGGGTTTAAAGGAACCTAACAGAACCTAATATTAGTCGCCATGTCATTATTTTTAGTAGCAAATAGTTAGTCGCCCTTTTAAGTTGTTAGTCGCCTGGAAAATAATATTCCCTTAAAATTCTCTGACGAATATAGGCCTCGCCGATGAAAATTTAATATATGATGGTACGGAACACTCGGTGTGCGAGTCCGACTTGCTCTTGCATGTTTTTTTTTTAAATATTATCTGTAGAGTTTCTTTCCGGCTCTTCTCCATATCAAAATCAATCAATTCAGCCTATTGCAGTCCACTGCTGGACATAGGCTTCTTCCAGGCTGCGCCATAATACTCTGTCCTCCGCCTTCCGCATCCAGTCCATCCCAGTCACCTTCTTTAGGTCGTCCGTCTATCTGGCTGGGGGGCGTCCCACACTACGCTTGCCGATACGCGGTCTCCACCCCAGGACTCGTTTGCTCCACCGGCCATCGGTCCTTTGACAAGCATGGCCAGCCCACTGCCACTTCAGTTTTTTTACATCCATCTCCATAGGAATCGACCAATTGGAACCGTGCACCCATTCTGTGCCCATGAAGGTTTACGTGAAATAAAATATTTGGATTTTGAAAAGAAATACTTTCCCCACAAAATAGCGCAAAGATCTTTCCACGTAGCATTATTATGCTTATGGATTCAGGTCATAAAACCTATTAACTACCCAGTAACGACCAGCCATTACGACCTATTAAAAGTTTAACAGTTAATTAGTCTGCAAGACTGTAGTGTCACGTTGACGCGGATGGTGCACCTGCAGTGTGCTGAAACGGATGATTAATTAATTTATGTCTGTAAAGGGTTGCGAAGGTTTTAAAAGGAGTTCGTGTGATTACCTCTGAGGTATTGGCGTGACTTTACTGATGACACTTATTCTACAACTTTACGTGCTCATTACGAAATCTTAATTATAATAATAATACTAAATTTATTTCTGCAAACTTCAATATACATTACATCAGTGCGGTCTCAACCCCTGAACTAGGACAGCCTGTATGACAGGAGTTGAGGATACGCCGGTTACATTGATCTGAATGTGGAAGCTTAGACAGTGCTTACTGTAACTACATTAGATGATTAAGGTAATAGACAAAAGGAAAAAAAAAAAACTAACAGTAAAATAATAGTAATATTTTTACATACTTGTACATAATGTATGTAATAATAATTACATACATTATGTACAAGTATGTAAAATAAAAAAAGGGAAAATCTCATTGGGCATTAAAAATTCGACCGCATCGCTGTCAGTGTGAGAAGTGCCCAAAACTCTGGCAGCGTTGTCACGTTGGATGGCAATGCTTATTCTTTGACCTAAAAATAGGCCTGAACTCTGGTCCCGTGAAGAGGCAACCAAACGCTTGGCGATGTCCCGAAATACTCGATGCGCACTCGGACCCCACGGCCCTAGTGTTTCAACCCCTTGGTTAATTAATTCTCTAATTTGGTTTAACTTAGTTGCATATTTAACGAAGTTGGATGAACTAACCAAATACTTGTGATGGGGTTACCGAATTATGAATACAATTAATACTCACAGGAAAATACCTAGCCTCTTGACGTTACAAAACTCCATAAGCCCCATCAAACATTGATTCAAAACAAAAATGATTTAATATACGAAGTTTCAAAGAAAGGATATTTTATATTTCAATTATTTTTGAATCAGCAACCGGTCTTGTGTTTAACATTACAGTTTTTACGTTTTATGCTGGTACTCGTAGAACTATAAAGTTCCCTAGATGAGACGAGTTTATTTGTTAACATTGCTATATAAAGACATTGCATGCTACTTTTGAAACTATGTAATGTATTTGTCAATATCAAGTTCTTGGGTAATGGGCGTTTTTGTAATTTCTAACGTGACGTTGTTATTGTGGACGTGTACGTCACGGCATCATGTGTGGAAATATATGAAGACCTTTATAAAAGTTCATTCACGATAATATCCTCGAGTTAAAAATTATAAAAGCGCACAAAATGTTGGGTGCAGCTGAGCTAAAATGCGCTTGGAGCTATAAGTACATTGATAACTCCAGCACATAATGCTTTGAGTGCGTTCTTCTGGGTTCCCGATACTGCATCTTATCAGGACCGGGAAGTCAAATGATATAAAAAAAAACATGTGCGGTCGGGGGACCCCTGTCAGGAACGAAATTCCTTACGAGATACTCGCACGCACACACACTCGTATTAATAATTATTAGAAAGAGCCAGAGAAAGAGAGAGAGAATGTCGCATAACGCTTTAAGTGATGATTTCTTCCAGTTTACTCCTACCGCAAGCCGCGTTAGAGAAGTTCGGTCCAAAAAGCATTTGATTTTGATAGCTGGCTTAAACATAGCCTTTTTTTTTTTGGGTGGGAAATTATCAAATAACTTCTCCCGCTCTGGGCGGAGCGGGAGGGCGTGTCAGACTTTTACTGATTAAAACCCACCCGTGTTCCTTCAGTTGCCTGTGCCAAGGGCCACGGTAACTCTTTCGAACAATCCACGACCCTGGCAGGCATCGGCCCTAGCGGACCCCGTCAGTTACTGCTGACATCTCTTTGAGGCGCGCGTGGAACACGACGCGCCGTCGACCCGGGCCTGGTCCTTATCGGACGGCGAACTGCCCATTGCTCACCGTCCGCAAGCCCGCGCCTACGGTGGCCGGGAGTCGGCTCTTGACTCCCGACGCCCAGGGCGTCTCCTGTGGTGACTAGGGGCGTCAGGGCGCAAAGATTGCCTCTCCCTCACGCGTTCCGGCGTGACGGCTTCCCATGCAGCCTCGCTCCGTACCATGGCCTGGACCAGGGCCGGACGCGAGCGATCGCCGCCACCAATCGCCGCCGTGAGGACGCGGCGGTGCTCTGCCCAAGCCGGGCAGACCTCCACCGTGTGCTCCACCGTGTCCTCCGGGCGATCCACACAATGGTGACACCCGGGCGTTTCCTCCCGCCTTATATGGAACAAGAACCTCCCGAAGCAGCTGTGTCCGGTGAGGACCTGCGTCAGGCGGAAGGTGAGGACGCCGTGGCGCCTCTCTAACCACTCCTCAAAGAGGGGACTTACCGCCGCAGTTGTGGCGTGCCCAGCTTAAACATAGCCTAAAGACTAAACTTATATTTTATCAATCTATAATAACCCAATCTGTTTTAGTGAAGATCGACCTTTATTAAAACGGTGTTTTAAACAACACTCAGATTGTTAGAATAGGTTCGCTCCTTTATTTATTCACCACATAAAACTAAAAGGGCGAACGTATTTAAAAGCTAGTGTACACTGGGTGTTTTTATTACACAAGGCGATCTTTTAAGCCTTTGGATACACTGAAAGAATGAAGACACATTCAGCATACACTCATTTATTTGTATGCATTTTGTGAATCATAGAATAGAATAGAATACTCTTTATTATGTGCACCATATAAATATCAGACATAAATATACAGGTTGAAACTGAATTCATGGGCATCCTTTTAAGGGGTTATTGTACTCATCATTATGAAAAAGTTTTACTATGGGACCAAACCTGAAATCGCGATAAAAATCAGCTCTCCCCTACATTTTTACGAGTTATGTGAACATGAATGCAAGGAACAGCAGATTTTTTTTTCACAATTTCAGTTTTAGACCCCTTAAAAGGATGCCCATAAATTTAATTTCATCCTGTAGAAATTATAGAAAGGGTGAAAGAATGGGCGGCCTTATCGCTAAGAGCGATCTTTTAAAGACCACCTTTGGATGGATTGAAAAGGGGAAAGCATTTACATTACATAATACAATGAATACATACATACATTAAGTATATTATATTAATCTAAATAAATGAATCATGTATATCACCAACAATGATGCAAAGAGTGTATCAGTTCATACATCTTTTGTCCTCTCCTTCAGGGAATACATGACAGGCGTCACGTTTTACAAACACAGATGACAACAACCGTATCCTCCATCACTTATTCAGAATATTTTCAAAGCCATTGTCTCACAAGGGACATGCTGTATAAACATGATTCCATGAACCATGTGGTGTTATAAGGGCCTTTATAACGCTGTAAAAATATGGGCACGAAAGGTTTGAAACACCTTTTAAAATATTAAATTATGAGACTCATTTGTCCATTGTTAGTAACCCTACTTTGTAGCAGGTGTTATTTTTGGTGGTTATTTTTAGTTATTTTGTCATTAGGGTTTTACCCTTGCTTGCAGGATCTTCCCACGCATGATATGCTAAAATTATGATGTAAAATCATGACTTTCCAAGAAGTAATTTGTAAGGTAGGAACTAAAACATGTCCATTTTATCTCTACAAAAAAAATAGGTAAAAAAACTTTTTAAGTTAAACGGTTTTATGTTAAACATACATTGCAATGTTTAAGATAAATGTACTAAAAACCAAAAAATAATAAAATAGATACAGTCGTGGGAATTATAAACATATGCATAGACTAGACTAAAATAAAACCGTGGGGCACGTCAATTGTCTACAATCGTTGATTAAAATGTTTGTTTTGTAATGTTACACTATAATTAGGCAGTTGTTCAACCGACAACGATGGACGTGTGATAAGTAGGGCTAGAATGTGGAAACAAGCTAGCAAGCTCGATTATAAGCGAGTTTTAGGGTTTCATAGTGGTGAGCGAGTAGTACTTTTATCATATGTTTTGTCGATTAAAGACAAACTACGAGCAGTGAAACGATACCTCGCCAGCCAGCAGTGTGAATGTCCAACGATAAACTAGTTGAAACATCTCTTTTATTTACATGGAGTGTATAACTATTGGAATTTCCATGAGCAAGAAAATAGTAAGTAATTTCCTCACCGTCTGCGGGCCAACTGCCTATTTTAAAGACGAATTAAACGATTCTTCTATCGCACATTAAGTCTATAATTTGTAGACAATTGACGTGCCCCACGGTTTTATTTTAGTCTAGTCTATGCATATGTTTATAATTCCCACGACTGTATCTATTTTATTATTTTTTGGTTTTTAGTACATTTATCTTAAACATTGCAATGTATGTTTAACATAAAACCGTTTAACTTAAAAAGTTTTTTTACCTATTTTTATTTTCTAGTTTTTAGTTTTTATTTCCAAAGGGGCAAGGCTATGTACAACAAGATCCGCCTGAGTCTTGAGGGGAAAACGCTAACGACATATCATTTTTATCCACCCTAATGCCATACAGTTCTCGGCGCGTTTTAACCTTTCACCTTAACTTGGGTGGTGTACCGCTAACGACGTATCATTTTTAGCCACCCTAACGCCACACAGTCCTCAACACGATACAAAATCTTGACTTGGGTGGTGGATTCAGGCTGGATTAATCAGATACCTAAATTACAGATTCAATTTCTAAATTTAAATCTTATTATTATACGCCATTGGTGGCTGCGCCCATCTTAAATATTGAGGTTGTATAGTGCACTGTATTCTTCTTGTCAAGCCCTTTTATTTGATACCCATATTGGTGGGATTGATAAAAAATTGTTATCAGCCATTTGGTAGCGGCGGCCATCTTAGATTTCAATTTTGCATAGTAAATTGTATTCTACTTGTTGAGACCTTTCATTTGATACCCATATTGATGGGATTGATAAAACCTACGTTATCCGCCATTTTGTAGCGGCCGCCATCTTGGATTTCAATTTTTATAGTATATTGTATTCTGCTTGTTGAGCCCTTTCATTTGATACCCATATTGATGGGATTAATAAAAAATTGTTATCAGCCATTTGGTAGCAGCGGCCATCTTAGATTTCAATTTTGCATAGTAAATTGTATTCTACTTGTTGAGACCTTTCATTTGATACCCATATTGATGGGATTGATAAAACCTACGTTATCCGCCATTTTGTAGCGGCCGCCATCTTGGATTTCAATTTTTTATAGTATATTGTATTCTGCTTGTTGAGCCCTTTCATTTGATACCCATATTGATGGGATTAATAAAACATAAATTATCCGCCATTTTGTAGCGGCGGCCATCTTGAATTTATAATGATAATGAATAAACATAATTGTATTGTCACCAAAATCCAAAGTGTATACAAAATTTCAGATTAATCGGTTGACAGGAAGAGGGTGAAATTTGAATTACTAAATATCACCCAAGAATAATAAATAAATAAAACAAACGGGGTGAGCTAAATAAAACCGTTTAAAAAGCGTCAACAAAATTAGGTACTACATTTATTTATTTTAAAACATCTTCTAAATTATTATTCTTCTCTCCTTTGCAGGGAAAATCTAAATATACAGTGGTCCATAGAACAGAATAGCTTTTGCCTCTACGTCAAAAACAAAGTTGTAGGTTTACTAATTGGTTTCGAATAGTTTTCTGCGAGCAAAATGGAAACGGAATTAATTGTACCCGAGCCTGTCGAATATTCCGTTTGTATAAGACTAATATTTGACAGGCAAGTGCCGTACACTTTCCGTCATCGGGCAAACTAAGTACATTCGACGACGCTGATTTTCGTTTTTTGTAATGTGCAGATCAATGTCTGTGAAAAAGAAAGTGACTGCTTACTTCTTCAACCAACATAAGTGAAGGAGTGCACTTACCTGATGTTGGCCTTTCTTTTATGTGTCACTAGCTGCACCCCGCGGTTTTTCCCGCATAAGTATCGGTTCCGTGGAAATATCGGGATAAAAAGCATCTTTTGTGTTAATCCCGGTTATAAATTATCTGTGTACCAAATTTCATCTAAATCCGTTCAGCCGTTTGAGCGTGAAGAAATAACAAACACATACACTCACAAACTTTCGCTTTTATAATATTAGTGTGATGTAACATCTTTTGTTGGAGTTCCTAAATACATTTATAAATAAACATCGTCCGATAACACTCTCTTTTACGTGTGTTTGGTTCGATCGGCCGAGATTGGCTGACGACGCAAGGAGCATAGTTCGGCCAATGACGTATTTAGGCGTATGCCTCACGTTGAGATAAATTCTTCTCTCAGTAATTTTCTTAGTTAAGGCCCCACATGCTGCTGTCAGCTATCCTCAACTTCTCTCTTAGAGGAAAACTGGTATGTAAGAGAAAAACTGTACCAGCTGCGTACACTTACATAAAGTGATGACGTCAATCGTTGAAGCGCATCGTTATGCCTCTCTGAATGATGCAATATTTAAGGCCATTAGTGAAGTGCATAGATCTATATTGCCATGCCCTGCGTACAACTAAGAGTTGTAGTCATTACATCTATCTATGTAACACCTACTTATTTACATATGTGGGAATGCGTTTATAGGTATGAAAAATGGAAATTTCGATGAGCTTCTTGTTCAATGAAATTCACTCCAGTTGGATAAATTGTGCACAAAACAGGTTGCTATTCGTCATCATTATCATAAAATAGGTAAGTATAAAGGAACAGTAGAAGGATAGTTTTAAGCTGTGGTAAAAGGAAGTATGTAGTAAAATATTTTAGCATGGACCTTATTTAATTCCATTTTACTTATTTAGGCAATACCCCAAAATCCGTGTTAACATAGCGAAAAACCAATTCCGAATTTAGGGACCGTAAAGATTTGATTACCAAAATCACTGCCGCGAAAATAACTTTGCTATAAAGTTAATGAATATTTAGTTAATTCATTTATAAAACTTTTGCTAGCCAATTAGTTGGTACTTAGTCATTAGTTAGCGAGCACTCGACAGCTAAATACTTCCGGCCGCCTGTCAAAGCCTCTGATGAAGTCCTATAATGTACTTGAACATTTCAGTAATTGCAAATATTAGGTTACATTATTAAATTTAATTAAGGTTACTTTTTTGTTATGTTATTTTGTTACTTTAAGCCCACGTATGCACGGACGTAAAAATATTGCGGCGTGATTTTATAGCGCACTGGATTTCCAACTCTTGGTCTTGAGCCGAGGGTTGAGAATCCGACAGAGCGCATTCCAGCGCGGTAAAAAAAGAAAACTGTTGGATTTTTAATTCTCAGCGCTAAAAAGTACATTGAAAATCCAGTGTGCGATAAATAAATCGCCGCGAGAAAAACGCGCCCATGCGTACTTGGGCTAAGAGGTGACTAGGGAGCGAATCGCTGAACATACTAAACACACCAACGTTAAGATAGATACATACAACGTGTAACGTTAAATGCGCAAAACTTGAAAATAGTTTGATCAGAATAACGAGCAGAATTAATTGAACCACTTTTTAATATAGGTCACATTTTTAAAAAAATCTTCATTATTAACGTTGCCGTGTCTATTTATTAATAAGTCAAGTAAGTCAATGTCAGCGCGGCGCAGCGGCCCGGGGTGACGACTACTCTCTCGGTAAAGCGTCGTCGCAGACGCAAGAAACGATCAGAATGGCTAGTAAAACTAAAACAGTACATAAAACCTTTACAATTTTTTCAATGACTTATTTTCTCTCTGAAATAGGTCAATTGAATTAAAAATCAGTTGCGGTGTCTGAGGTTTTGCGCATTTAACGTTACACGTTGTATAAGCCGTATCATAAGCTCCCAATGATGGTCAAGTCGGACGGTCTACCACAGGAGCCGGCCACTTTTTTCTGATGCGGAAAACTAGCGAGTTCAGTTAAGTGACCAAGTTTATGTCAGTGGTAAGAAATGAATCCGATATGGATAGCTGTCTGCTGCACGTTTTATGCCACGTTTTATGTCCACGCTGTACTACACCGCGTGTTATCTTACAACATTCGTTTTCAACGGTATACAGGGTCAAATTAAATTCGGTAGCGAAACCCCGCTGATGTAACGAGTACCGATATCTAAACACGATAAAATAAAATTATTTGATGTTTTTTTGAGCGTTAACGACCGCTGTTAGTTTTTTTACTTGAAGTTTGAGTTGAAATATCTGTTTTCTTTGGTTTTATCATATTTAAATATCGAAACCCATAACGTCTGGGGAGTTTCGTAGCTAATTTAATTTGACCCTATATAACGTAATTACAATGTCTTTTAAACGTATACTTGGCATGATACAATTTCAAAAACTCCCGGACTAAAAAAAAGTAAAAATAATATAATATTGACAAAAATTAATTTGAAACAACCAACCTACCAACTTTATTTTCTTCCTATCGCTTGTTAGCACAGCTACATAAAAAAACCGCAATCTTGAATGGATTGCGGTTTTTTCACTTGATAGAATTTCAAAACAATTTCTCAATTCAATAGAATTCATAGCCGCCCAAACTGGAGCTACTCCCACAAAACAAATCTCCTCAATTGAATTTTCATGACAAAAACAATTTGGTTAAAACCAAAGAAAACAAACAGTCGCACTTCGATTGGACCCTCAAGTTTGCGTCTTCCGTGTTCTAAGGCTGCCATGATTAATGTTTGTCAAGGTTTTGTTTTTTTATAAAAGGTTTTTTTGTGTCAAAATATAATCTGGGACACGTGCTTAATTATAGTAAAGAAATATTATAAGCAAATAAACGTATCGTTTGATTTGATTTGAAGAGGAAGCCTGTGGGGTAATTGCGACACACACCTAAGATCGATCTTTCACAGTTCACAGTTCAGCCACGTTCATTGGCAAAGCCACTGTCACGTTCCATACTCTTTTGAAAAACGAGCCTTAGAACATTTCGATCGGAAACCAACCTGCCTTAGACAAACTAGCTTAGACAAGTTCAGTTATCGCGAAATAAGCCCGTGGTGGTAAAAATTAACTTAGTGAATTTTATTTTCTTCGCACATTGTCAAACAAATCAAAGTGCGGCGCCGACAAACAAGCCGCCATCCATGCCGCCCGTGTGCATCGTTGCCGCTCTTCGCTCCTGGGGTCAAGGTTCTTTGTCTAAACAGTGTTTACTGTATCGAATTTATTTTCTTTGAAAATTTAACTTTTTTCATTTACTGTTTTTAATCTAATCGTTATTTTTGCTATACTTCCGTGGAATAGTATAACTTATGGTTCGATTGCATATAAGTGAGTTCCATACCTGTATAAACACACTTCACACTAATATTATAAAGGCGAAAGTTTATGAGTGTATTTGTATGTTTGTTACTTCTTCACGCAAAAACTACCGAACGGATTTCGATGAAACTTTACAGTAATATAGCTATGTGCTATTAATGTATACATGCGAATTAACTGTTATATGTATACATCAGAATTAAATGTTATTGATGTATACATCAGAATAACACATAGGATACTTTGTATCCCGATATTTCCACGGGATCGACACTTATAAGTGTGAAACCGCGGGGCGCTACTAGTAGAAAATAATTATGGTTTCAAAGAATGACAGTTGTGACATAAATACCTGTTCGGACTATTTAAGTTGCAAGTCAATATGCTTATGAATTACTTTAATAAAGCATATTCTAACTATCTATCTAAACAGAGAAAAAGAAGTAACGGTTTGAAGAGAAATTAACTTTAGTGTACAGCAGTTTGTAAACCATCTATCGTATTAGGTAAGCGAGCGAGCATCGCCTACTGACATTACTCGTAGAACCAAGTAATGGCAGTCCTGGGTTTTAAATGCTCTCATTTATAGCTTCCATTTCATAACGGCAAGCTAGTGCTCCCTTTTACTGCTATAACTCGATACTATGCGTTGGAAATACTGTAGGATGAATTCGTCTCCATCCATCCAGGACCATAAAATGTTACAATGCCAAATCTAACAAAATAAAAAGAAGGTTCTCCTTCTCGAATTCGCTTCTTTGTTCATTTAAACTGGTCAACTTTCTCCTCGATTCGTCCATTATGTCTAGATTCAACAAAGAGGTAGGCAGAGGCTGTTTTTAGAACCCTCTTACCTCATAAAAAAAAACGATTTCGATGTAGACGCCAGCACATCAAGCTACTACAATCTTTCTTTCTTTAATAGATTTTCAACCTTATCCCTAGAAGGTAAGGTTCAAAATTGATTGAGAAAATTTGACAGTTTCGGTTTGGTTTTATTGTTATTAATTCTTGTATTGTATAGTAATTTCCTAGCTATCTATCCGGTACCTGCCTACCATATTTTGTCTCTGCATCAACCTAAGGTTGACTGGTAGAAAATGCCTCAGGCATTAAGTCCGCCTTTGTACAGTACTTTTTTTACTTGTGCATAAAGTTTTAATAAATAAATAATAAATAAATAATAAATAAATACAAAAATAATATTTGCCTCAAGGATTATCGTACAAAAACCTTCATATCTCTTCGTAGGAGGCTCTAATTAGTGCTGGTCTCATTAAACTCACATGGACCGTGTGGTAATTAACCGCAAGCTCTAAGCGGGGTAAAAATGTCTTTTGTGACTCGTTCACAATGTGGCTCGGAATTGTGGGGCAGTCAGAGCTGGTATTAAAAAAAAAAATAGGGATTTTAAGCACCTTCCTTTTTTTACCTTCACTTTTTTTTTGGTGAGTTGGAAATGAGCACGTTTCTATGCATTTTTACCAACTTAAGAAACACTTTTGTGAGAAGACTTTCTCACTTTTGTGAGAAACGCAACTCAATCAGTCAACTCAGCCAATTGCAGTCAACGGCTGGATATAGACCTCTCCCAGGCTGCGCCACAAAACCGTTATTATTATTATTTTTTGTTTCCGGTGTGGAAAATCCTCATGGACGTTTTCCGCCCTGGGGCAGGCGGAGGGGTCTGTCAGACTCTAAAAACCACCCCGGTGTCTCCATCTCACTCTTAGACCGGGGATCATGGGAACCTGTGTGCAGATGACATCTATCACACATGCGACATCTATCAACCCGCACTGGGCCCACGTAGTGGATTACGGCCCACTCACTCTCACAGGGAGGAGGTCTGTGTCCCAGTAGTGGGAACAATATAGGTTGATTATTAAGGAAGATTCTTAACTCCAGCATGTTTTTCTATAAAATACCTACAAAACAAATAATATAAGAAGACACTCCGATAGTCGACACCTTAAATAGATCTTTGTTTAGGACAGCACCCATTTCGTTGTCAATCATAAATAAATTGGGACTTGAGACGGCAAATATCTCTAGTGTTTTAAGGGACAGACATTTTATCAGTTCGTCCAGTATTTACGTAGTTTATTCGAGCACTCTTACAAGCACTCTTACATGGTAAAAAAACTTCTTTTTTATCATACAGTTAATGAATTGAGATTGATTCGTACAGGATAATACTTTGTTCAATATGGTACTCGTATTAGTAAGTACCTAATAACATACCGAGAAGAAGGCTCCATGAATTTCAAACACTAATTGAGGCACTAATCTACACGAACAGGCCCGGGTCGACGGCGCGTTGTAATCCACGCGCGCCTCAAAGAGATGTCAGCAGTAACTGACGGGGTCCGCTAGGGCCGATGCCTGCCAGGGTCGCGGATTGTTCGAAAGAGTTACCGTGGCCCTTGGCACAGGCAACTGAAGGAACACGGGTGGGTTTTAGTCAGTAAAATTCTGACACACCCTCCCGCTTCGCCCAGAGTGGGGGAAGTTATTTGATAATTTCACACCCAAAAAAAAAAGACACTAATATACACTGTCCTCGCATGATCTGACCAAGATTATGTCAGGACTTTAAAAGATACTTTGATACTTGAGTTTCTTTCCCCATTTCATCTAGCTTAATTTTATAATAGACATGTAACACATGACATACATATTTTATATATGTTTTTCATGTTAGGTATTTTTTGGTGTACAATAGTATATATAAATAAATAAATCAAAGTCATTCTGATATCTTATTTAAAGAATAAAACATTTAATTTCATTTGAGCTTTAGTAGCTACTTACCATTATTTTCTCGTTTAACTGACAAAAAGTACAACAAAGGAAAAAGGTACAGCATGTCGATTCTGTAAAAAGCTCACCGTGAATAATTGCGTGGAGTGAGGTGTCAGTATCATCCCGCTGACGCTAGGGATTGACTAAGCAAGCATTTACAATCATAGGTCATCGAGATTTTAATAATATTTTTTTATGCTAATTCTATTGATAATTTTATATAATTTCAAAAATATATTTAGTTGTCAAAACACTATTTGTGGGTTTAAAATAAAATAGCAAAACAGTAACTTAGTCGGAATATCAATTTTCTTTTTTTTTTTCTTTTTTTTTCCTAGACTTGTCCTTATTTTATAAGGACTGGTTTTTTTTCGTAGAGTATAACCCCAAAAAATACTGATATTTTTTTTTTTTTTTTTTATTTTTTTTTTTATTTTGACAGTTAATATACCTACTACCTTTGAAGTTATATAAAATGATCAATAGAATTAGCATAAAAAATATTCATAAAATCTCGATTATGATTGTAAATGTGTTCTTTGTCAATCCCCAGTATCAGGTTGGATGACACTCACAGCTCACTCCATGCACATATCACCTATGTTTTCACGGTGAGATGGTTACAGAATCGCACTGCAGATTTCAATTATTATAAATACACAGCCACTAAAGAAACTATACAAAATACCTATTAACACTAAATATCAGTTCTTGTAAAATACTCGAACTACAAATAAAAGCTGTTGGCAATTCCAAACGTCCTTTTCAAGCCATCGATGACACGAGAACTGAACGAAATTTCGTAATGAAATTCCGAGAAGATTCATAAACCCGTTCCCGAGGACCCTCTGCTTTCATCTTGAGGGTTAAGAGACGCAAGAAATTTCATTCTCTTGTGAGAAAAATAAAATGTCTTCTTTCATTGTTTTTTTCTTCTTCATTTTTTGAGTTGTCAAAATTTTTTGTTCTTCTGTTTGAATGGAAAGTAGTTTTTCTATAGCTGCTTCGTCTAGAGATGCTTCTTTCTCTTGGATAAATCTTTTAGTCAATTGGAAATATGTATTCTTATGAGATTTCTGGTTTACCTAAACTTCAGTATAATTGTTAGATACCTATACAGACCATAGTGTGTAATATTATTTAATAATACTTATTCATATTATTGAATGTTCATTTTGTTGTTTTATTGGGTGTACGGGAAAGTTCTGTCGGTTTTGGTAGTACATAGGAATACGTTAAAAGTATTGAATAATATTACGTCATAATTTCTGGGTTACGGACTATAAATACACGTATTGCGCAATAATTTGTCATTCACTTCTGAGTAGCCGCAGTGTCAAAATGAGTGCCAACGATAAAGTTCATTTGAGGCATTGTATACTTTATGAGTTCCAGAAGGGAAATAACGCTGCTACAGCCTGTAGAAGTTTGTGTAGTGTTTTTGGAGTCGAGTGTGTATCTGAACGTGTAGTATAAAATCAGGGACAATATGTAATTGATTAAAATATAAATAATAGCTTTAAGAACTAACCACGAGTTTTATTTACAAAAACCGACAGAACTTTCCGGTACACCCAATATATGTATTATAAGTACTGTTTGTGTTATTTTATTTTGATACCTATAGTACTAATAATTTGATCTGACTTGGTTTCCGTACGTCCTTTTTGGGTAACCATTGAAAATCAGCGCTGTGCTGTGGGGGGCCTATAGCACATCATCGTGCTGAGTGGAAGCCTTCTTGTAACAGTCATGACATGCAGCCGTCGACTATTTCTGCTTTTTGCTCGTGATTATAGATATATTTTGTTTTTATTTTTCCTTATTATTTATACATTAATTTTTTTTTTGCATGCACATGTTTCTATCACAAATAAACCTATTTTCCTTTCTTTCATAATATAAATTCAATGTATTTTGTATGTATTTTTTGTTTTCACGGTAGCATTTTCACTGCCAAATTTGAATGACGTAAAGCCATCAGTACTGTCATTGCAATGATCTAATGTAATAAAGGGATGTAATAATATACTAATGGTTTTACGTCGATCGTGAATTTCCTATCTTAGATTAGGTCCACGCTTAGGCAATGTTAGTCGGAATTTGATAAATTCTTAAAAACTAGCATGTCTCATAAAAAGACACAAGACAGAAACTGACTGATGGGTTTTCGCTTTTTGCCTTTGAGACACTAAAAAAAGTATTCCACAAGCTACAAATAACGTTGTTTATCCCGCCAGTGAATACGCTCATGAACGTACTTAAACTAAATGGTTAACTTGATTGAACTAAATGACCCACTATGCTAATGGCCCCCGTAGGCAATGGAATAGGAATTGTTGCCACTAAAAGCATCGCATTACAATATTTAAACAGTCTTTTGTTGAACTGGATTTGCAAAACAATTTTAGTAGATTATTCACTAAGGGGATAAAGCGGTGTCTTAGTGTCGCGGGTGCTATTTTGAATCCTGAACGCAACGATAGGATTCTATGGCTCTCGAGCGTAGCGAGGGAGCTCCTGATCGAAGCGAGGGAGTTAAGACTAGAACCCTGAGTGCAGCGAGGGATTCAAGCTCGCGCAAGATGAAGACACCTTTATCCCCGCGGAGATTACTCTACTTTTCGCACCTACTGCGAGGTAATAAAAACCAACTCGACTGTCGAATTAGTAGTTTATGAAACTGTTAAATAACCGGGGAATACCCAGTTATGTGTAGTGTCATACACTATTTACCCGACTACGTCTCAGGACTGGGTTATGTTTTAGCCATGTACCTTTGTATGTGAAATTCCTTATAACCTCGAAGCATCCTAACGGCTGCCGGCTGGATGGATACTAATACATTATGTGTCTATTGACTTGTTTGGGTCTCGTGAAGGTTAGTTTTTGTTTTATAAAATCAAAATGGCGGATTTTAGACGACCACAAGTAAATTCTGAAAAAAAAAATTGCACGTACCGTTGCTATGTGGGGTATGAAAATAAAAGCGATCGATGAGACAATTCCAAAAATATGACACTCCAAAAGTATTGAAATAAAAAGACAAAATCAAAACCCGAGGGCAACTGAGATTCAAAACTAGCTCAAATCTGAGAATTAACTAAAATATACTGTTTTATGCCTTGCTATATTACTCGTACGTGCCCCACGCATACTACACTAAAAACGCCACTATGTCAGTTCAACTGCAGGACCAGACTTTCTGCAGCGAGGTGTGAGACAGGGAGACGTTATCTCTCCGAAACTGTTGCAGGGTAGCCAACATAGCCCGAAGAATTGCCAAACGTAAGTGGCAGTGGGCAGGGAACATTGTTCGCAGAACAGATGGCCGATGGGGCTGAAAGGTTCTGGAGTGGTACCGCCGCCGCCGCCGTGGTGGTAGTGGCCGCGTACCGAAAAACGTAGCGTTTAAAACTTATAAAGGCCACAGGAATTCGCTGGTTGAGGGAAGCACAGAACCGTTACATGCCCTATAGGCATTGGGAGACCAATTTAATGGTCATCTTCTGCAGATTCGATACAAATAAAAATGCCTACATCATCATCATTAAACATTTTCACCGTTAAAAATAGTATATCAAAAGTTAATCTACAGTCTCCGTGTCAATTTTCCTCTCGGAATAATAATTTAGCGTCACATTTACGAGTTTAAAAGCGTCATCCGCAGGCGTGTCGAATTTACTCTGAAATATGATTGCACTTTAAATTAAAATACGGCTGAGGTGGGATAAATTGTAATTCATTAACTTATGTTTAGGAACATTTAATTTTTAATTAGATAATTTAATTAATTTTGGGACTTACAACGTTTGAAGTTGTTTGAAGTTATTTTGTTCAAGTGTTTGGAGTGTATTGTATTGGATTTATTTTTAACTTGCCTTGCTTGTTTTCGGCCTGTTTTCGGCGTGTCGGTGTGTGTCAGCGTGTTTTCTGTGTTTTGTTCACTACCTCGGCCTGTTTTCGGCGTGTCGGCGTGTGTCGGCGTGTTTTCTGTGTTTTTTTCACTACCTCGGTCTGTTTTCGGCGTATTTTTTACCAGGGATTCGACGGAAACTTTTTCAGGTGATTCATTTAAGGAGTACTGGCCCGTTCTTTTCCATAGGCCGTAACGCTTTGGAATGGGCAACTAGCTTAATCTTTTTTTTTATCAAATCGTTTGAGTTTGAGTTTATGTTGTCTCTTAATAAATATATGAACTAGTATGATGTATTTCTTTTTCTGCGTGTAGCTAGCACGACACTATTTCAGATATTGCGGGCCCAAAACTTCGCCATTTCCATGGCGACGTCGGTGGCAACGCAGAGGTCACTTTGACTGCATGTTTTGGGACACAGAGGGCAGTACAGGACGTATATATAGCATCGTTTGCGATATATCAGACATCCACACCCTACTGCCGTTCCGTCGAGGTAGCCCCACATTACCTATAATTATGATGGTGTATCTACCAATCCGGCAATGAAACCCATTGAAGGCCACTTTACAATCCACGAGTGTCGTAAAAAGATAACTATGTAGGGGATTGTGCTCAGTCATTAGTCAGAAGAATGCTTTCATAGTATCGTACAGGAGATCAGAGATGTGGATTGGCAAAAAATGAATAACTGCCATTAGTAACTCATCTTTTTAACCAATAATATTCGGCAGCGGTTAATTAGATTCCTATCTTTGTGTGAATAAATCATTAAATTATTAATCTCGTCAAGTATCGTTCACTGTCAGAACATAGCAAATGAATAAACTAATGACAATAAAAACCTCACCTGAATTACAGTGAACCGTATTAATTAAACTCAATCTTTTAATGCCAATTAAAGCCAGGCAAATCGATCCAGCTGATCACACCTGAGATACGGTTTTATGACGTCACGTAGAATACTGCAGAGCATTTAATATACTGCTGCATTATGAAGTTGTGCCAAAGGTAAGCTTAGTTCATATTGGAAAAGTGAACCGCTTACTTTTTTACTAAGTAATTGCAGCATAAATATGTCTCACATTTGATCATAAATACTATAGTGAGGGCTAAGTGTGAAAGGCTTGTGGCTAAATAATAACAGCCGCATGGTTCGATCGATCAGGTTAGGCTACGCAAATCACGGTTGGTCCATGGATGGATGACCATCTTTACAAACTAAGACCTCTGTGCCTCGGAAAGCACGTTAAGACGTTGGTCCCCGCTATCATTCGTGGATCTTTGACAGTCGTTACGGGTCGTCAGAAGCCCGAAAGTCTGACAACCAGTCTTAGCAAGGGATATCGTATTAACTAATGATTGCGTTGTGGAGGTCAGTCGCTCCATGTAAAATACTGGTATTCAGCTGCATTCAGTTAGACTGGAAGCCGACCCCAACATAGTTGGGAAAAGGCTAGGCAGATGATGATTTGACCAAAAATACATACGTACATAAACTCACGCCTTCTTCCCATGGAGGCAGACAGAAATTACAGAACGAATATTCTTATGCATTGTATTTGAATTGCCAGTGATTTCATTTGTTGTCGTATTGTCGTCTCCATATTGTATACGTGATAGCAATGTGAATGTTGAAGATTGACCTCTCTGAGATACGAAAATATTTTGCAGTCTTAAAAATATTTGTGGTTGTTTTCTCCATATTACAGTGCTAGGTCATATTCTAACAAAGTAAAGAGTGGAGATCTATGTATGTACAGACGACAGCACATCAAGCTACCCGAAACTGTCAATTTTCCCAATCAACCTTGAACCTTATAATTTAGCGATAAAGTTGAAAATTTATTAAAGAAATTTGACAGATTGTAGTAGCTTGATGTGCTGGCGTTTGTACCTAAGTGAGAAATTGATAACTCCCTTGAGTTAAAACTATTTCCATTTAGTGTTACAAACATTAAAAAAATACAAAAGTAACGGGAGGTATCATGGGACACCCGATTGGAACAACGTTGCTTTCGCTTTTGTACACTTTACAAATGACAGTTAGACCGAAGATTTATTCGTAACGTAACATATAACGTGCGATGAGGAACTTCGTTCCAATTAAGTGTCACCGTTTACCACATCCCGTCCTGTATGACCCGAGCCTTATAATGGATTACGTCATCTTTCCGGTTTGAAAGCATTTAAGTAATTGCATTAGGTAAATGGGTACCCGCCATATATAAATGTACTCTGTGGTACCCGCCCACAATCCGCCAATCGTTTAATTGCCTATTACCTATTGTGTTTCATCGCTAGCACATCAGGCCGGCACCTATCCGATAAGATCATCACCATAGAACAAAGGGGTTGTGTGCTTGAGGTCCGAGAAACTAAATGGTATTACGTAAATGATAAATTAGGTATTTTATTTCTGTATGTAGGTTTGTACTAAAACTTTTACACTTCAATCATATTTTAAAAACTAGATGAGGTCAGCGTTTATTATTTATTTATTTAATACTTCAAGCACATAAATGTACGAAGGTGGACTTAATGACATAGGCATTTTCTACCGGTCAACCTTTGGGTGATGCTGAGACAAACAGTAGGTGCAATCATGAAAATTGCGCAATAATAATCTGACTACTCTGGGAAGGAAATCCGAAACAAACTCAGAGATCTCTTTAAAGTTCAGACATAATCTTGGTCAGATCATGTGGATTTGTGTCTGAAATGTTATTTTGATGGAAGAAGCACACAGATTGAGTGGACCTGTCCAGTCAGTGCACGCATTTGTCAGTAAACGTGCAGCTCAACTCAGAACTTAAGGAGCTCAACGACTCGACGAATTGGTATTGACCAAAGAAAGGACATTTAGGTAGGCCGCATAAATTACTCAGACTGCCAGACCATGATTGAAACTAACTGAGAAAAAGGTGGGCAACGTAGGTGATACAGATTTGATCGTCGTCATATTTATGTATTTATTTTAGAATCTCCAAGAAAGGATATACGCTAAACATTACATATAGTTAATCGACGACAAAGTATTTGGCAGGTGTACTCCTTCAATTACAGGAGACCACAGCATGCACAATAAAACGACCATCTAATCTAACAAATTAAATACTTATAGGTACAGACGTCAGCACATCAAGCTACTACAATCTGTCAAATTTCTTTAATAGATTTTCAACTTTATCGCTACAGTATGAGGTTCAAGGTTAATTGGGAAAAATTGACATTTTCGGGTAGCTTGATGTGCTGGCGTCTGTACATAATAAAAGAAAAAAATTGACAGTGGAACATAAAAAAACACAATAAATTCTGTAAAATATTAGAAAAAAGAATATTAAAATACTTAAAATTAACATTTAAAAAAAAAACAAAAATAAAAAAAATTAAAATTACAATACATTTTTAAGACATTTCTTATGTTAACAAATTAAATTTCCAGCTATTAATAACGTTATATTAGTAAAAATCCCAAACATGATGACCCATAATTTTATCCATAGGCAAAAGTAGATCTAATAACTTATCGTATTTAACGAATAGTCGATATCGTTTACCACATCACTATTTTCTGGGCGATTAACAATATCTACCTGCCACCGGACCGACAGTGCTGCCCTCACCCGGTCACAGTAAGCATACTCAGCGAAAAGGTACGCAAATTACCCACAATTTAGAAATTATAATTTCTTTGTTTTAACTCAACGATGATAAATGTTTAATTCTAAATTATATTAAAGTATTGTAATGTTTTACCCTGTGCTCCAAATAGTCTTTGTATATTATTATATTTGACTACAGTAAAACGGGGTGAATAGGAACGCAGGGGTGAATCGGAACGAAACTTTAAAATGGATTTTAACATTGACATAATATCGTTTTTTGCCAAAAGGTCTCTTAATGTGTATACTATATTATAGTTGACGATTAAGTGTAATTGTTGGCTACAAACTATATTACATCAACGTTAAAATCCATTTTAAAGTTTCGTTCCGATTCACCCCTGCGTTCCTATTCACCCCGTTTTACGGTACATTACCTTGAGTAGGTAAACAATAGTGGTATGCGTTTCGTATAGTGGTATGTCAGTGCTAAGACTTTTGTGCTTTTTGAATAGTGGTGTGTTCTTATGGACTTAAGAATGTTTATAGAATAGTAAAACAGTAAACTCAGTGTAAAATGTTTATAAAGGTAAGTTGGCCTAAGAACTTATTATGTATAGAATGGTAAAGTTGAACTCCAAGGTCGCGAACATTGCTCAATTTTTATTTAACACGCTTTTATTAGTTTCACCTGTATGTTTGTTTGTTTGTAACTGACTCGTAAGGCTCGATTTTGCTCCACTTTAAGCGATCAGATTTAGTTTAAACGTTGTTGACGACCGACGACAATACAATATTTTGATAAAAACAAGTTAAAAAAAAATAGTTTAAAAAACAACGTTCATATCGATATTTTTAAGATATATGCACATACAAAACTGTAGACTCGAGGTAGTTTTACAAACGGCCCTTGAACGCGTCATGAGTGGTATCATTGTCAACTCCACCTAGTATTCCTATTCACAGTTCCAGTCAACTAAACTCCACAAAGCCACCTAAACTCCTTTCTAATTTTATTTCATCGAACTAGAAGCTCAAAGCCGCATGCAGTGTTCAGTTGAGGGTCTGCCCAATTAGTGAAGTTGTCCCCCAGTCTCTGCTAATGATGCAGCAAGCCTGGAGTGCGCTTTTGTCATTCGCTGACGGCACGTATGTATGTTTGTGAAGACTTCGCTTTTTGACCCATTGTCAAGGAAAAATTTTGCGCTTATTTTAGACTGTGGATGTGGTTTCGTTTAGTTTTAGGTAAGTTTTGGTCTGGTTTAGTGAAGTATTTTAGTCCAACGGAGTTATTGCGTGACACGCTAACAGTAGCAATGACTTTCATTTTGACAGTTCAACAACATTCATTGCGTCATTCACGTTGCTGAGCAGAGAATTTTTTGAAATATATGAAGCAATTGATTAGCAAAATGATTCGGATTGTGTTTGATAGTACTTTTTACGCAATTAGGGTGCAGTTTTGTGTTTAAGTCTTAACCCTTAAATGCATACATTTTTGTTTCAGGCTGGAAAAATGTTTCCTAATAGGTATTTAGGCACTGGTAACGTAAAAAAATGTAAAAAAATGCGGTATTAAAAATATGTATTTAAAAATATAATTATGTGTATATAATTTATGTAGATATTTGGTTATGTACCTACTAAAGTCATCCTTACATATTTATTGGGGTCATATATTTATTTATTCAAATATATAAACAATATACAGACTATTTTGAGTGTTTATTTATTGTCTATGGTCATCAAGATGCGTTCGGAAACACACACCTGATGGGTCTAATAAGGTGAAACGTGGATTGTATACAATTGGCAACAGGATGCATTTAAGGGTTAACCGAAGAAGGCCCAAACAACAAGCATTACATTAGCAGATAGTATTACCTAGTTGTAAGAATTAATTAAATTCTGATAATATCCGTATTACATAAAATAAGATTAAATTTCACAACATATAATAAAAAAAATCATAAAGCAATATGGGCCTAAATTGCACAGAGTTGGTGCACTAAGTGAGGCGGAGTCATGGCAGACCTCGTCAGATGGCGGGACGAGCTGGATAGGTTCCATCAAAACTGGAAGGAACACGCGCGGGCTCGCGAAGAATGAAAGGAGCCGAGGGAGGCCTTTGGCCAGGAGGGGGATGGTGGCGGCTAGTAAAAAAAAAAAAAAATACAAATTGACGTTATCTAATTGATGACGAGGTACAAAATTGAACTGCTAATTGAGAATTATTGTAGCATGATTACTGATGACAAGGATTCCAGTCACAATCAGACGCAATCATTATTATTTTCTTTCCAATTTAACTAGCTTTTCATGGTTCTATTTTCGACTTCCCCCGAGTATTTTAGTCAATGTTTATTGGTTTAGGACACTCCTCTCGTATATTTGCGAAAGAAAATGGCGTCGAAACGGTTCACAAATAAATCAAGGGTCGCTGTTGGGGAAAGTAATTTAAAAAGCTCAAAAATAAGAAGAAGAAGAAATATTGTGATTTGAAGATTTTTGTGAGCAACTCTTGAAGGATGAATGGAGAAGAGAAATAAAGGAAGAATGGATGAGGTTTCTTGTCGGTTTATAGTTTACTTTATTTTTTGATTGACATAACATAACATAATGAGGGGCCCGTGGCTAAATAATGACAGCCGCACAGGTCGATCGATCAGGTTAAGCCACGCTTGCCGCGGTTGGTCTTTGGATGGGTGACCGTCTTTACATACCCAGACCCCTCCATGCCTCGGAAAGCACGTTAAGCCTTTGGTCCCGGCTGTCATTCGTGGATCTTTGACAATCGTCACGGGTAGTCAGAAGCCCGAAAGTCTGACAACCAGCCCTACCTAGAGGTATAGTATTACCCAGTAATTGGGTTGTGGAGGGCAGATAGGCAGTCGCTCCATGTAGAATACTGGTATACAGCGGCATCCGGTTAGCCTGGAAGCCAACCCCGACATAGTTGGGGAAAGGCTAGGCAGATAATGATAACATAATATAACGCCTTGTTTCTTCAAAGGGTTGAGTAGAGTTATTTAATATATACAACGTGTAACGTTAAATGCGCAAAACCTCAGACACCCCAACTGATTTTTAATTCAATTGACCTATTTCAGAGAGAAAATAAGTCATAAAAAAAATTGTAAAGGTTTTATGTGCTGTTTTAGTTTTACTGGCCATTCTGTTCGTTTCTTGCGTCTGCGACGACGCTTTATCGAGGGAGGAGTCGTCACCGGGCCACTGTGCCGCGCTGACATTCAATTGGCTTGCTTGACCTATTAATAAATAGACACGGCAACGTTTTTAATGAAGATTTTTTGAAAAATGTGACCTGTATTAAAAAGTGGTTCAATAAATTGTGCTCGTTATTCTGATCAAACTATTTTCAGGTTTTGCGCATTTAACGTTACACGTTGTATATAAACACCTATATTTCGCCAATTGCCAGCTATGTTCAAGTCCCATGTAATAGAGGGCAAGCCTATCACCGTGAACCCGCCAGACCAGCGTCAGACAGCATCTATCTGGCATTAATGCTGAAATGAACCTTTTTGGCGCAGCCGTGAGGCACACACTATTGTTGTATGAAACACTATTTTTATTTTGTTAATTTTGTATTTTGTGTTTCACGAACTGTGTCCAAATAAACTTTATTCTTTCTTTCTTTAACCGGCCACAGTTTACGGCTGCTACTGAGGAATTCCAGAGAGAAAAACCCAGTAACACTTTGCCCGACTTGGGAACCGAACTCAGGACCTCATGTTCAGCAGTAGCACTTGTGACGACTAGACCAACGAGGTATTCAAGTCCAGGTTTTTTGAAAGTGTAATCTAATAATTCCCTCAATCTAGATAGAAGTACGTTCAAGTATTATGTTTTGATTCTTTTTAGAAATTATCATCCAAATTTTCGATTAAAAAAAATATTTTTAATAACCTGTAACACAATAATATAAGCTAACATTTTAAATAATAATATTTACATGTATATGACAAAATAAAAAAAAGAATCATAGGGCATAAAAAAATTCGTACGCATCCCTGTCAACAGGAACAGTGCCCGGCTGGCAGGCCACGTTGTATGGCAGTACTAATTCTTTGGCCAAGAAATAAGCCAGCCCATAGGTTATCTCGAAAAACCAAGTGGGCACTCGGACCCCAGGGCCCTAGTGTTTCAACCCCAAACGGCTCGAAAATATAACTCCCAATCGTGTTAGAATATTTTCTTATTTTCTATCTAATGTTTGATCTGATATCCACACAGATCGCAGATTCTTCAGATTATTCAGACGCGAATTTTTGTCTTTTTCCTTTCCGAAAGTTGTGAAGCTGGTATTATTTCATCTGCAACCCCTGTAATGTAATCATCATTCTTTTACCCTTATCCGAATTTATTTGGGGTCGGCGCAACATATTCCTACTTCTTCCCTACTTCTAGTAATACTATATTAGTCATCAACTCGGTAGTCACCCCCTTTCTAAGCATAATATCATCATTCACACCGTCCATCCATTCTTTGACAGACCTGTTGGTCTAGTGGTCAGTGGCCCTGACAACTATACGCAAGGTCGTGGGTTCGATTCCCACCCAGGACAAATGTTTGTGTGATGAACACGATCATTTGTTCTTTGTCTGGGTGTAATTTATCTATAATATGTATGTATTTAGAAATATATATGTATGTTTATCAGTTGTCTAGTATTCATAGCACAAGCTCTGCTTAGTTTGGGACTAGAACTACTGGCGTTGTGTGAAAGTTGTGGAATATTATTATTATTATTATTATTATTCTTTCTTTGGTCTCTACTTACACGCCCATACCATGACAACCAATTTCCACACAACTTTTCAGTTACCGGTGCCACTTTCAGACTTCCTCTTGTTTATTCATTTCTTATTATTCACCCCTGTAACCTAATATTATCTTACAAAACAAACCTTTGTACTAACATAGACAAACCTTCATGCACATTGAGGGATCTTCTAATTCCTAAAAAAGCGGAGTGATAATGTTTAGAGACCCAAAGAAGGTCGCCTTAATTTGTGCAAAAAAGGTGAGGGAAACAAAGCCTCCCAAGTTTCCGTCCTTAAGGAAACGTCAAATAAAAGAAAAGATAAACGACTTTTAGGACGAAACTAATCGATTGGATCGGTCCTTTTCACTTGTTGCAAACTTGTGAATGTTCAAAACTGTTGGATATTTTAACATAAATACATACATGAAAGTCTGGCTTCTGGAGATAGACAGAAAGTACAAGAACGCCACCTACTACGGTCCTTACTTAATCATTTTGCTTCGTTTGCGTTCATACATCTGCATCCTAATTGCGTAACACACTATTACTCTCAATTTGAATAATTTTGAAGCATATTGCTAATCCATTGCTCCACAAAAGTTCCAAAATGTGTCCGCTCAACAACGTAAATAACGCAATGAATGTTGTTGAAATGTCAAACGAAAACTGTCAAATGAAACCTATTACTACTGATAGTGTGTTACGCAATAAGCCTGCTGGTCATACGCGCACGCTGGTTGTGAGTAGGTACTACCTGTACTGTGATATACTTTAACTCGAACTTTATATATACCTATATATATTTTTAATTTTTTATGTCCACAGAATATATATTTGATCCAGATTATACTATACAGGCATGAGGAAGTGTAAAGTTCACTCGTACACCATAGAAAAGGGAGGATCCTCCGACCAGACGGGTGTTGTGTCTGGCGGGCAACTGTCCGATGATTCATGTCGAGCCGTTGTATAAACTACTCAAAACAAAATAGGGCCCACCACGATTTATTCACAAAAAGTGTTGGCATGTTACTTCAAACTTATTTATGGGCAAGTTCAAGTGTTTTACCGTAAAACTTAAATGTTTATGAGTTCTTATCATTCTTTTGAACAACATTTTTTTATTTTTACCCTCAAGTGGCGAGACAAAAACAAATTAAGTTAAAATCACCCTATGCACAATTTGTTATTCAGTTGTATTCCGACTATCGTTACAGGCGCTTCTTGTTTTGTTTAACTCTTTTTTTAATTGAGTCATTAGAGCAAATTGTAATGCCACGTATTCGGAACCATATGAGCATGGAAACTGCTTCAAGAGCAGTGGTACTACTGCAAGAGGGAGAGTCTCAGCGAGCAGTAGCATTACGACTAGGAGTATCGCGGCGGGCTATCAGGAATGTGTGGGAACGCTATCAGGAGACTGGCAGTGTAGCTAGAAGGCCTGGATCAGGAAGAATACGATCCACAACTGTTCAAGAGGACCGATACCTTCGTTTATCTGCCCGTCGAGAGCGCACGGTTACTGCCCGTGCTTTACAAAACCGACTCCGGCAAGCCACTGGTACGCGGGTAAGCGACCAAACGATCCGCAACAGACTCCATGAAGATGGACAACGATCCAGAATGCGTGTTGTTCGCATTAAACTCACGAGGGCTCATCGTGCAGCTCGTCTTAGGTTCGCACGTGAGCATTTGGACTGGACTATGGACAATTGGAGGACTGTACTCTTCACAGATGAGAGTAAAGTTAAGTTTTATAGTGATGACAGACGCGTACGAGTGTGGAGAAGAGAAGGCGAACGTTTTACCAACCCTTGTATCCACGAGACTGATCGGTTTGGGGGGCCCAGTGTTATGGTGTGGGGTGGAATAAGCTTAATGGGTAAAACAGAGTTGGAAATTTTAAACGAGGGTACCGTAACTGCTGCCAGCTACGTCGAGCGTGTGGTCCGACCTCATATCATTTCCTATGCACAACGAGTGGGCAACAATTTTATTCTTATGCAGGATAATGCTCGTGCGCATACGGCTCGCCTAACCCAGAGAGCATTATCTGAAGCCAATATCTCTGTTTTACCATGGCCAGCAATGAGCCCCGATCTCAACCCAATCGAACATTTATGGGACCAATTGAAAAGAAGCCTAAAAGAAAATTATAGTGAAGTACACAGTCAACAGGAGCTCATAAACGCTTTAAAAATGTGCTGGGAGCAAATACCCCAGGAAAATATCACCCATTTAATTTAAAGTGTCCCAAACAGGCTCAGAGAGTGCGTTCGTAACCGAGGAGGACCCACTCGTTACTAAAGATACCCCTGTGTAACCAACCATATTCGTTTAAGTAATAAAAATCAAAATTGTCAAGATCACTTTTTTAAGGGTAAATTTTAATTTTTCATTTTTATGTGTATTTTTAAGGAAATTAAAGTTTTTTTCATGATTTGATTGGTTTAGACAATTAATAACACTTTACCCTCAACACATCTACTCATAAAAATACATTTGTTTAGTCAGTTTTCATTTTCGATGATAAAAACCAAGTGGGCCCTATTTTGTTTTGAGTAGTTTACATGCTAGTTGCGCGGTAAACTCTGCTTGCGAGATGCAGCATTTTGTGTGACGTCAGCAGGACGCGTAGTTCGCATGTGGCGTTTGTAGATAGCGCTACGATAAGTAGATAAGATTTATATAGTACCTATCTAAAAACTTAACACACTCATGAACCATGGCAACTATGGTATTAATTGCACCTCTGTACCGGGATATAAAGTATTCTGTGTCCTAATCATATCATAGTTTACCCATGTGCCAAATAATAAACCAAAAGAAAATCTTAGCGTTGGAAAAATACACTTACTCCAATAACGTTACTCATTTTATGCTATTTTATATTACTTCTCCCAAATAGGTCCTTACGACAAGGACCAAAATGTTTTCTTACACATTCAGCATAGAAAAAATGGTACTGAAATACCAATTTATTATTATTATGTTTCATTTTCTTCGACAGACGGTTGCGTGTGGGTTCTTGAGATAAGACTACCTGTAATGTAGCTATTTGTAATTGTGGTGGCTTATTAAGATGCCGGTCGGCAACCTGTGCTGGACGTGATCAATAAAGTATCTACTCTGGTGTTACTTCATTACAAACTAGGACCTAGATATTGTAAGCCAGCTATAGTGCCAATTATGACAGTTTATTTATTTAACCATTTATGTATGTACACACATATACAAGGTGTAACTTAAATAACGCACAACCTCTTAAGGGGTCATTGTACTCATCATTATGAACAACTTTTACTATGGGACCAAACCTGAAATCGCGAAAAAAAAATCAGCTGTTCCCTACATTTATGTTCGCATAACTCGTCAAAATGTAGGGAACAGCTGATTTTTTTTTCGCGATTTCCGGTTTGGTCCCATAGTAAAAGTTGTTCATAATGATGAGTACAATGACCCCTTAAGAGGTTGTGCGTTATTTAAGTTACACCTTGTATAAACAGACCAGAAAAAAGATAAATTTCCAAAGAAATCTCTTCCACCATACCAGAGATAGGAAATATAGTAGATAAAGAGATAATAGATAAAGAGATGTAGACAGCCGGTGTAAGATTAAAAGAGAAAATAAAATACAAAGAAACAGTTGATTGATTAAAGATAAATTACTGTTTGTAGTGACTGAATAACTAGTATTTCTTTTCACAATATTTTAACTGACTATTTACTCTAGGTACTAAATTAAAAGACTAACAAACTAACTATATAAATCAATACAAAAACAAAAGGATATTTAGGCGTCAAAGTACCCGTCCGCAACACTGTCATCCGGAAACGTGCCCAGGAGACTGGCAGCATTGCCACGTTAAATGGCAATGCTAATTCTTTGGCCAACGAACGACCCAGCCCTCGAGTCATATGAAGTGTCGATCAGCCGGCGAGAAATTTCCTTACAATCTTTTTCTTAGGTCATAAAATAGGTCAAACTTGTACGTACAATTGTATCTATTTGAATTTTATACACAAAAAGATAAATTCATTAACTCCTCTTTATCGCTACTTAAATACGGGCAAACCCGCGAGTCAATACAATTTAAAGTCAAACATAAACAAAGAGCAACCCTCAAATAGCCGCCAGCAAATAACTTAACCCTCTCGTTACCTTTATGGGATGATCATATTAAAAAGAAAGAATTAATCACTGCGACGAACATAAATAGCCTGGAGGGTAACATGTATCTATTTCGAGCTTGTGTTTTTCTTTCTTTTTTTTTTGGTCCTAACAGTCGGTGGCTCGTGGGTATAGGGACCTTGAGGACCAGGTTTCAGGTTTTTAAACAGCATGTAGTAACGTGATATTTTAATTGTCATTATTCTGGTCAGAATGGTGGTGGTGTCACAATTTCTGGTTCTAGGACATGCCAGTTTCCTCACGATGTTTTTCTTCACCATTTTGAGAGCAGCAGTGATTATCTACACAAAGTAAAGCGTTTGCCTGGATTCGAACCAATTACCTACATATCGTAAGACGAGAGCGTCATCTCTGAGCCACCACTTCTCACTGGCCGCCACCGCGCGAGCAGAGGTCACACAAGCCACCATCATATGCCTAGCCTTTTCCCAACTATGTTGGGGTTGGCTTCCAGTCTAACCGGATGCAGCTGAATATCAGTATTTTACATAGAGCGACTGCCTATCTGACCTCCACAACCCAGTTACTGGTTAATACTAGTATTAACATTTTATTATTAATTAATACCGTCTAGATAAGGCTGGTTGTCAGATTTTCGAGCTTCTAACTACCCGTAACAGCTTTCAATAATCCACGAATGACAGCCGGGAACAACGAACTAACGTGCTTTCCGAGGCACGGAGGGTTCTCTGTATGTAAAGATGGTCACTCATCCACAGACCAACCGCAGCAAGCGTAACTTAACCTGACCGATCGACCTGATCGGCTGTTATTATTTAGCCACAGAGCCGTATAAAAAATAAATAGGTATTATTTTTCCACTGGTCAGCCTACGTTAAACCCTCTAAACTTTTACAACCACAATACAAACAATGGCTCCCTAAAACTGAATAGGGCACACATGAAAATGTAAATAACTTCACAAAGGTAACGAAATAATTAACTGTAAATTTATATTTTGATATCCTTTGTTATTTTACTACAAAAGGTGTAAATCTGGAGGAACAAGGATTTTGCGATCTTGTTAAAATTTGTTGTTAGAGAGAAAAGTGGGTAGTTAAAGAGAGTCCTTGAGATGATTTGGGGTTTTATTTTAATGTTATTTCTTTTATATTGACTGTGTTGTCGAGTGATCGTAAGCGCGACTGTAGACCGAAGGGTACTACTACTAAATTAATCAGCGCCTGTCGTAAGTTGACGTAATTTTAGTAGGCGAGTTTTCTCTTAATGTGTCATTGTATCTGCCAGGGTCGCGGGTTGTTCGAAAGAGTTACCGTGGCCCTTGGAACAGGCAATTGAAGAAACACGGGTGGATTTTAGTCAGTAAAAGTCTGACACGCCCCCCCACTCCGCCCAGAACGGGAGAAGTTATTTGATAATTTCACACCCAAAAAAAAAAGGGGCCATTGTATTTACCATTACGAACAACTTTTAGTATGGGACTAAACCTTAAAATCACGAAAAAAAAAATCTGCTGTTCCCTACATTTATATTCGTTACTAGTATTCCTTGTGCTAATGGGAAACAAAATCTGTATACATAACTCTTGAAAAAGACAGGGTCTTAAAAAGAATTAAAAACTGAAGCGAAATAAATTATGGTTAGCGACACAAATTGCTGCACTGGTGTCGGGAACTCATTTCCGCAATATTATAACATTTTCATTTAAATTTACCCAGAAGATTTTACGTACTTGTGATGTAGTCAGTGTAGCTAAAGAAAAATTGAATATTGTGCGAAAGCCCATTTACTTATTTTCGTACAGTATTACAATATTAAGAGTTAGACTAATCATTTGATAAAATAGTCACTGTGAGCCGCTAATAAAAGCAGTACTAATCATAGAATACAAAACATAGGCAATCGAATTAACTGTTTATAGAATTGCAGCGCCACGCGGTTTCCACCGTATAAGTCTCGATCCCGTGGGAGTATCGGGATAAAAAGTATAAAACTGTGCCTACCTATGTATGAATCATTCAGTATTTCAACACAATTAATAATGTCCTACTTTTCATAATATATATAATTTTAATATATGTATATACTTACATACCTGTATGCACGCTATACCTGCTAAGAACTAGGATAGAATTATTTTGTCACTCTCCAAATATTATCAGTGTTAATTGATTCATGTTATACATATTCCAGCAGCACCGTCTCATAATCCTAAAATAAGTGACCACCACGAAATCACCTCATTCATCAACCTGAACATCACCGCGGGCAAAAACTATGTCCTAATCCAGATCAGGGACTGGGGGTCAGGTCAATAAGAAGACTGGTGAATTGTAATAATTAAATCTGATTGACACATTATATCAATTTTCCATCCATGTTACATCCATTTCATAAGTCAAAGAATGAAAGTTTTGATTATAGGTATTAAACATTGCTTAACAATTCTCTGTGTGGTTTTTTACTCAAAAGACCATTTCAGACACCACTCTACATGGTCTTCACATGATCTGATCAAGAGTATGTCTGGACTTTAAAAGAAGCTGTTACCTCTGAGTTTGTTTCGGCCTTTCGTCTCAGAGTAGTCAGATAGGAAACGCCAACGTCATATAGTTTTAAAAAATATGATTGACATGTAAAAGTGTTTGTACAAACCTACTGACAGAAAATAAATCATTTGTCATTTATTTATCATTTAATTAACTTCCGTGAATGTTCAAAATCTGACGCTATAAAAAATAAAAAAATGGCTCATCGGTATGGTCATTTTTCATAGCGGCTAGCCAGATAGACGGCGCCAGCGTAGAGCTTTTTCTTTGTTGCATCGCCGTCGCATCTGACGGCGATGCAACAAAGAAAGAATAATCTCTTGCTGTATCTTTATCGCGTTGCGTCATATTTTTACGAGGTCTCTTTTATTTTAGCGTTCAGTTACAAAATGTCCAATTAGATCAACGTACTAAAAATAACAACTTAAAAACATTTTCTTCTAAAAAACACTGTCACTAACCCATACCCTTTCTTTCGTTACAGGTACATTTCAAATCTTCTGCTCCATTTTGGTGAGAACATAAATCCCAAATCCCAGTTGACTCCCAGGAGGGACTTGCTAAAATTCTCTCGAACCTTTGTTGGTTTGCACAAGGTTTGTACATATAGACGAAATACAGGGTGGCCCGTTTACAGTGATCTAAAACGAGTTTTTAAAACTACTGGGTACTACTCGCTTGGTAAAATTTTCTGGACACTGATAATCAGCAAGGAATTTTGTCGAACAATAGTGACTAAGTGAAAGCTGCACTTAGTTTTTTTCTCAAACTGTAAATAATATCTGAACATATATGATGGTGCTTTTGGAAATACTCCGGTGAGTGGTTTCTGTGAACGGTGAAGGAAAACATCGTGATAAAAACGGCATTTCCTACAAACAAAAAATCGAAGACAATATGTAACATTCACCAATCCGTAACTGGGACCACGTGCTGGATAACGTCTCGTTTCCTTTCAGAGAGGAGGCCTGTGTCCCAGCAGTGGGATTGCTATGGGCTGATTATGCATGAGAAACTTCTTAAATTTTTTGGAACACTGTAAACGGGCCAGAGTGGGCCAGTTTGTAAGCTCAGGTGTACGAAGTATCATCACATACTCTGACTAATATACTGTGTAGATTTGTCAAGGTTTAGTGCAGAACCTCACTATGTAAAGAGAGTAGGCACACTATGGTGCTTCGGAGTACAAACAAGGTATGCATAAGTAATTTTTAATCTGCTTACCTGCGATAGTGCCTGTAGGCGTTTGTACAAAGTGGGGATACAGGTTGGAGCAGATGTTGCTGGGTTCCTATAATCTTAGTTTTTGATAAATACATCTGGGGGAAAATTATATAATTGTATTTTTCTTTCGCATTCTCAGTCTCAAATAACTACCTTGAGTTTACCCCACATTTTTCACATTGATTGTCGCTGAGATGAGCTTGCGACACGATTTTGAATGTTTTTAATTACAGAAATTGGTCTTCTGTTCGTTGTTGTCAAAATAACTTTAATTTATCATAAGTTTGCCAGTCAAATATTGCGGTATACGGAAGTATACCGCAAAATTTTATAAAACATATTAGATTGGCCAGAAAGCGAAAGCTTCATTAGTTTTTTGCAGAGCATTTTTTATTTTTCCGATTCGTTGCCAGAATTCTAAAAGTTTTTACTTTGCTGCACTATTCTGAAAATAGTGTGGACAATCATTAATTTCGTAACCATACACACATTTAATTGGATGATTTAGGTACCTATATAATAGATTACAACACACAATCATGACATAACATTATGTCTGTTTTTGCCAAAGGGTAATTGATTCATTTGAATTAATTACTAACTAGAAATTTAGAAATTAGAAATAGTTTATTTGTCAATAATGTACGTATACAGATAAGGTGGTTATTTTGATGAGCGTCCAGATACATTTTGCCTTACGGCATGCAAAATTGTTTGGTAGATACATTAGTATGATACATTTACTAGGAAACAAAATATAAAAAAGCATTCCATTGACTATGCAACATTACTACCATTATTAAAAATACACATATTATTTCAAAAATATTCGGAATTAGGCACAGTGCCAATAATTGAAAAAAAAAAAAGGAAATAAATTAAACTAAAAATGTCAAGAAATGAAATAAAAAAATTCAGAAAATTAATTTACAAATGTCAACTTATTAAATTTAAAATGATAATAAATTCAATTACAAATGTCAATAAATTTACTTACAAAAGTCAATAAATTAAGTAAAAAAAATGGAAAATAAAAAAAAATAAATCGGAATTGCAATAAAACTAATGATAAAAATGTAAGTAAATTAAATCACAAAGATGCAGCATATAGATCATTAACAGAAAGCTTTATCATTTAAAAAATCTTTAATTGCGTATAAACACGTGTCTAGTAGCAGTTTTGTTAACTTTTTTTTTTAATTTGTGATGGGTAATTTTTTATAATATATAAGCGGACCCATGGTTAACATGGTTAAAATATTTTTTTTATTTTTTTATAAGTAAAGACGTTTGGTAACCACCTGTGTAATGTTGATTTTTATATTGTGATATTGGTTCTGAGCTTTGTCTTTTATCCACTACTGACATAAACAAACAGCTGCTTGTTCGTTCTAACTAATAGGGCTACTTTTAGTTTATACAACGATAGCAATGTAAGTATCACTAGATATTTAAAAACAGGTTGACAGCTTTATATAGTTTTAAGAAAATGTCATTGATTGAAGGCAACGTTTTTAGGCCCTAAATATTCTTTGTCTCTCACTGTAGTTTTCCCAAAATATGACACCAAATCTTAGTGAGGAAGCAACTCAACCATGATATGCTGTCACTAATGTATTTATGTTAACTTTTTTTGAAAGGCTATGGAGTACCTAGGCCGTTTTGTTTAATCGCAAATTATTGTTTTTTTTATTTTTATGTACCTAGGTACCTAGTGGTTTTATGACAACAGTTTTGAATTGATCAGGAAATATACCTAAACTTATGCATGCATTTATTATATCGCTCAACGGTTTGGCTATGATGTCCAAAACAAATTTTACTAAACTTCGTCGTATCCAAAACTTGTTTATTTTTTAAACTAAAATGTGTTAAAAATGTTTCTCTTGTTATATTATATATTAATAGTAGTAGTTGTAAATTAATAGTGTGTTGATCTTTATTTCAACTTCCAAGATAATATTTACATAATTTGTAACCTTAAAATAATACTATGTACAAGTATAAATAAATAAATACTCATACATCAGATTAGCAAATCTCAAGCTGAATTTAATCAAAACCTGCATAATTATAGCAATCAAATTAGAATACTTCGTTCCTTGAATCGCAGGAAGTTCAATTTCCTTAAATTTAACTACTACTTGAAGAAAGTTCCGAAAAACAATTAAATTATAACAGTTTCCTATTCAAACATTGTATAAGTTCTAAAAGTTCTTTGATTTAATCGCCATCTCGTCTATTATTAGACAAAGTTTTTCAAAGTCAGTCTTAAGAATTGAGGCTGGTATTGGAGATGCGCGTATAGATGGCTGGATTTGATTTGGCTTATTTTTGGAATTGTTGAGTTAACAGATATGGTGAGAGGAAGTTGCATTTGGTAATATTCTAATCTATCTTAATTAATTGAAACCAAAATAATGTCAATTCAACACAATGCAACTCATGTGCTAAAAAAGTTTTAATGATCATCATTTCAACCGAAAACGTCTTTCGGCTGAAAAGATGATAATGTCGATGGACATAGGCCTCCTCCAAGTACCGCTGCTTCTACCAGTGCTGTGCTTCCCCCGCATTAAGCGGATTCCTGGGGCCTTAACATCATCATCACCATCGTCATTCGCAAGAAGACTGCGTCGCTGTTGTCAAGGGTGCGGGCGAGTGGCAACAGCGTTCTAAAAACTGTGGCGGAGAGCATCGACTCTCCGATTATTACTAGTTTTGTGAAAAGGACAATCACTAAGCATTAATTTGGTGATGTCCTTTCCAAAATACTAGGTGTAGTTCTTAGTTTCCAACTCTGTTATATATTATTTTTTATTTTTATTTTTTAACTAACACTAGTAATAAGCTAAAGAAGTTTGTTTTACTAACATGCTGGATCACTGTAGTCCGAAAATAAAGAATTATTATTATTAACAAGATCATTGGTTCATCTTGTGTGAGGCCTTGGAACTCTACGTCTTCTTTTACGCGGTCGTGACTCCAGAACCTTTCGGCCCCATTGGCTGTCTGTTTTGCGAGCAATGTGGCCCTGCCCACTGCCACTTAAGTTTGAATTTTTTTCGGGTTATGTCAGTAACCTTGGTTCTCCAGCGGATCTTTTCATTTCTGATTCGATCACGCAGGGAAACTCCAAGCATAGCCCTCTTCATTGCCCTTTGGGCGACTTTTGGCGTTGTAATAAGGCACATTAGTATTTGAGGTCGTAAAATATAAAAGCCGGATTTACATTGCTCCAGTAGAAATCACATTCAAACGCGAGAATTAAAGTGACAGTAGATCGATACTTGACCAATGTGGACACTTTTCAATCCAGTACAGCGAAAAGAGGCTTAATATTATGTTATAAATTGTTAAAACAAAACTATCATGATGACCACTAACACCACATACAGACGAGTATAATTTCCATTACAAGCGCTAGTCAAGTGAGAGAGGTGTTCGTGTTAACTCGGTGCTATTACCGTACGTGAACTATGTACCGGCCACCTAACATGCGTCCGGACATGGGACATGGAACTAGGGTTTGAAGTCACTCTAGAAACGATATTGGAAGATTACTTAAGCCGTTGTTACCGGCTGTCATTCTTGGATCTTTGACAGTCGCTACGGGTTGTCAAAAGCTCGAAACTCTGATAACCAGTCTTAACACGGGGCGTCGTATTACCCAGTAACTGGGTTGTGGAGGTGAGATAGGCAGTCGCTTCATGTAAAATACTGGTTTTCAGGTGCATCCAGTTAGACTGGAAGCCAACCCAAGTATAATTGGGAAAAGGGCTATGTAGATGATGAGAGGCTTTTTTTTTTTTGCTGGCAATACTGGCAGCCGGTCGTCAAAATTTTGCTTGTTAGAATTAAATTGTAAAACTAATGTATTTCGCGTTTATTTATCTAAAAACGTGCTTAATTTCGATAGATTTAGTTATAAATAATAAGGATCTGTGTTTGTGAATTATTTCGTTGAAAAATCAATGAATAATCAATGAATTAGTACCAGCTGTCAACCAACGGACGGATTTGAAATCACCACCTAACCCGGGGAGTATTTCTTTTAATTTAAGCTTACTTATATAAAATCTTATTAGTTCGTATTGTACCCTTTCCCCTTTAATGTGTATACTGTTCGTCCCAATAAGCAACATAGTGAACAAGCCTGTATTTCTCTTTATTGTGCTGGACACTTATGTTCGTGTGTTATTGGGATAAAATCACATAAGATACGTTAGAGACCCCTTAGAAATCACCCTACTTTATTACTAGACAGACATCTGTTAAGTTCAATTACTAAATTAGAACCGCTTTATGAAATTAACGTTAGAAACTAGATTTTCAATAACTTGACAATAGTAGTACCCCCAAATATTTTGCAAATTTAATTTTGTTTTTTTTTTTTTTTTCCCTTTTCATTATTGAATATCACCATCTCAATTAAGACATTTCTATGAATAGTTAATTTTCAACCTTACAAACTCTGTGCTTACAAACTCATCATAACTTTTTATTCCTTTGTTTTTTGTTCACTTCATCCTAGCACTTACTATCCACATCTCATACCTCTCTCTTATTCCTTTCACTCACTTGGCTTTCTCTTCTCTCATTCCAGGGTGCCTCTAGGGTTTGCCTGTCAATATGTTGACCCGTAGAGCTGCATCCTTGGATGAAAAACTGAGGGCTACATTGAACGAATTGGAATCTAGTAAGAAACAGAACAAACAGCTACTACAGGAAAGGGATGACAGCGAGGTGGAAATAAAGTTTATAAATGACAAGAACACTGAGCTAAGGAACCAATTGGCTGAACTACATGTACAACATATGGACATACTTAACCAGCATCAACATCTTCGTCAACTTGTGTCAAATTTCCAGGAATGTAGTGACACCCACGAACTGGCTTTGAGACGCATATCTGAACTTGAACTGGAATTAAGCAGGGCCCATAACACAATCACCCATTTGGAATCTCTCAAAGCCCGTGAAGAGTCTGCGATCACCTGCAGTCTTTACGATGAGTTGGTTGGTAGCGGGTCCGGACCCACATGTGTTGAGCCAATTGTAACAATAGACTTAACTAATGATACTATCAATAAAACCAAATTGTTTTCTAGTCATAATAAGATAAAAAAATATATTAAAATTAATAGATTAATAAAAAAAACTCAAAAATCATTAAAATGCCAAAAAGTTAAGAAATCAAATATAAAACTGAGGCAAAAAAATTTAAATTTAATACAAGAATTAAAGAACTGTAACAGAGAAATAGAATTATGTAATACTAGGTATGACACTGACACTCAGCTCCTGCAGGATGAGTTGTTTGTTAGGGAATATGCTCTGAAGGACATCTTCAGTAAATATGAGGCTTCTCAACAAGACCTGAGTAAGCGCATGCAGGAGGCTAATGAGTTGGCAGACCTGGTCAAGTACAATGCGGAGAGGTATGAGTCTCTGACTAATAACCTCTCTTTTAGCTGTACCTGCTCCCAGGAACCCCAGCCTCAAGTTATTACACCCACACCCTCAGTAGCTCAGTCAGTAGATAGCTGTATTAAAGATGATAGCAGTAGTATGAATAAATTGTTTAACACTACTTATGTATTTTCTGACAAATTTGGTCAAGGTTTTGGTAGTATATTTAATCAGTGTTCGCCACAATATGTAATTAATCATTGTTTACCCGGTGCCAGTATTAGCCACTTAATTAGTAATATTAAATTGACAAAAATAAATCCCAATTCAACTGTTATATTATTATATGGGGATAGTTTAACTGTACGTAAAAAGGACATAATTGAATCTGTCCAGTTAATGTTACATCTCAATGAGTCCAATAATTGTAAATTTATTTTCTGTGCCTTGCCTTATTCTCATTATTTGTCTGATGAGCAAAATAGGCACATTTATAATTTAAATATGTTAATTTATAATAGGACATGTCATCACAGTGATGCTATTTTATATTTTGATTGTAATCAATTCATTACTGATTACAAACTGACAAATTATACTATGTATTTGCCACCTAGCTGTAGGAGACAAATTGCTAATCTTTTAGCATACAATATACACAGTGACACCGGTACCTGTAGGGTACCATCGATTACTGTTAGTAGTGGTACTAACACTACTTTTGATACGCCTTGTAGTTTAAACTATTAGGTGCGACAACGGGTCAGCCACATATGTTGAATGTTGTACATCAAAATATGCAGGGTCTGTCCGGCAAAGAGCTAGAGTTAAGTTTGTTTATGGAGAACTATGATGTTCAGGTGTTATGTTTGACTGAACACTGGTTGAAAGAACATGAAGTAGTGTTTATCAATGATGATAACTTTACCGTACAGAGTGCATTTGTGAGAAAAAGTGCTATTCGCGGTGGCTCTTTAGTTCTTGTTTCAAACAAGTTAAAATGTAAACAACGTTTAGATTTAGTGAATCTTTCAATCGAACGCACTATAGAGTTGTCTTGTGTTGAACTTGAGCGATACGTTATAATTTGCGTTTATCGACCCCCCTCTGGGTATTTTATTAGTTTTGAATCGGTAATGGAGGATTCTCTCAATAGGTTGAAATCAAGTAACAAAAGTATTATTTTATGCGGAGATTTCAATATTAATATTTTAGATGTTACTCCATTAAGTATTAGACTTCTCAATTTGTTTAGGTCTTATAATTTAATTAACTTGTTTTTTGAACCTACTAGGATCACGGCATCTTCGTCAACCTGTCTTGATAATATATTTAGTGTTTTTGATGCCAAAAACAAATTAGTCTTAACTGACTTAACGTCCGACCACTGTGGTTTATTAGCTAGCTTCCCCATGCCATTACATAAACAGCCGTGTAAAATTGAATGCAGGCCTTATACAGCTACCCGTTGCAAAATGTTTAAAAATAATATAGTTCATAGAATTACACCATCTATAGTAGAACACGAGAATCCTAATGAAATTTATGGTGCCCTTTTTGATGTTGTGCAAAAAGAGTACCAATCTACTTTCAAGACCAAAACTGTTAATATTAATGGATCCTCCGTTGGCTTTAACCAATGGGCTACTCCGGGTATTTATAAAAGTAGAGCGAGACTATACGAGTTATATGGTTTGAAAAAATACAGGTTTGACACTCCTTTCCTAGAGTATGTCAAAAATTATTCAAAATTATTTAAAAAGATTAGTGCTTTTGCTAAATCAAAATTTTTAAGCGATGCTATTAAAAATTCTAATAATAAAGTAAAAACAACTTGGAAAATTATTAACAATGAAACGGGTAAATCGGTTAAACAAGAAAAAGTACTTGAGATTATGGTCGATAATAAATTAGTTAATAAAGCCGCTGACGTAGCTGAAGCTTTTAATGAGTTTTTTGCCAACATACCCATAACTACGACTCGCTCCTTAAATTCGTCCCCGTCTAAAGCTGAAAACCTTTTGCATAGTAGTGTACCTCAATGTAGTCGTTTATTTAGTTTCGAACATGTAACCCCACATGATGTAGTTAATGTTTTTAACCTACTTAAGTCTAAAAACACCGGTGACTACTGGGGCATCTCCATTAAACTTTTAAGTAATATAATAGACATCGTAGCCCCCTATCTAGCTGTTACTTTTAATAAATGTGTTGATTTAGGAATTTTTCCTGACCTCATGAAGAATAGTAAAGTCATACCTTTATTTAAATCAGGTAATAAAAACGATGTTGGCAATTTTAGGCCTATTTCCATCTTACCTGCATTTAGCAAAATATTTGAAAAATTAATACTCAAGCAGTTGCTAAGACATTTTAATTTAAATAGCCTCCTTCATAATGAACAGTATGGCTTTACAAAAGGTCGTTCGACTACAGATGCGGGTGTTGCTTTGCTGAAGCACATATTTAACGCATGGGAGAGCTCGCAAAATGCTATCGGAGTTTTCTGTGATCTTTCCAAAGCCTTTGATTGCGTGCACCATGACACGCTTTTGCGTAAACTACGTCATTACGGTGTCCAAAACGAAGCTCTCAACGTAATAAATTGTTATTTACATAATAGGTTCCAATGTGTAGATGTTAATGGTGTGAAATCTTCCGGGCTACCAGTTCAGTTAGGTGTGCCGCAAGGCTCAATACTGGGCCCATTCTTGTTCTTAGTTTATATCAATGATTTACCATTCCATTTAAAGGGAATCTGTGACGTTGTACTGTTTGCTGATGATACATCTCTTATTTTTAAAGTAGACAGGAATAGACTAGATTTTGACGAGGTAAACAGTGCACTCTCAATAGTTACGGATTGGTTTACGTCAAATAACCTAGTTCTCAATGCCAAGAAAACGAAATGTGTAAAGTTCGCCTTACCGAATGTTAGAAATCTAGGACCCAACATCGTCTTAGATAAAGAGGCGCTTGAGACTGTGAGCTCAGCAGTTTTTCTGGGAATAACAGTAGATGCCAAACTTCAGTGGGGACCACATATATCGAGCCTAGCAGGAAGGCTCAGTTCGGCTGCCTACGCCGTCAGGAAAGTAAGACAATACACTGACGTTGATACAGCTCGTTTAGTATATTTTAGTTATTTTCATAGCGTTATGTCCTACGGTATTCTGCTGTGGGGCAAAGCAGCTGATATACAAAATATATTCGTCCTTCAAAAACGAGCTGTTCGAGCTATTTACCAGCTAGGTGCTAGAGTTTCTCTAAGAGATTTATTTAAAGATATTGGTATTCTCACGGTTGCATCACAATTCATATTTGCCAACATCATATATATTAGGCAAAATATACACTTGTATACTAAAAACAGTGATGTTCACAATGTGAACACCAGAAATAAGGACAAACTACGTGCTCCCTTTCACCGGCTTCATAAGGTTCATAACTCATTTGTTGGGCTTGGTATAGCCTTTTATAACAAGCTACCCTCTTCTTTGCTAGATTTGCCTTTTAATGCATTTAAAGCTCAAATAAAATCCAACCTTTGTTCAAAGGCATACTACTCCATCAACGACTACTTAAACGATAAGAATAGTTGGTCGCCCTGATTAACTCAAGACAATGTTTATGTTCTTTCTCCAGAATTAGATTACTGATAGGTTATTATACTATGAGCTCATTATACAATTGTTTTTATTGGGCTGTATAAGTCAAATCAGTTTAGTTTTATTTTTATTATATTATTGACATAATCAACCCATTTAAATGTTTTCTAATGAGTTGATTGCAATATGTGGTTAGCTAGTGACCTCGACGATTGATCATATTATTCTTACCTGAGCAACCGGCAGCAAGTTCGTCATGCTCCCTCAGATGTCACTGCTTGCGGTAGCGTCGGGGGTCGGGTTGCCTCCTTCCCTCAAATATGGCGAGGGGGGTAATGGCTGATCTTTGCGTTATGCTCGTGAACGGGTGCTGCTTGTGGTGACTGGTCGTCTTGCTGACCATGGTTTTATTATTGTTATAATTAGTAATAACTTGTTTATTTAGTTTCCTTCGATGGTCCTAGTTTATCATTTGTGACTTCAAGCGACAGCTATGTAAACAGAACCCAGCATTGCATAAATATGTTAGCGGTCACGCCCTTCATACCTGGAGGCTTTTATTTAATTTTCATTTATTAATTTTTGCTTGAGTACCTACGTATAGTTTTTTATTGTATTTCTTGGTATATTGGCGTTGCTAGCTGACATATGGCAGATAATTGAATTTAGTGTCCTGTGTCTTGTAATGTTAATTGCTTTGCATACCTTGTATTGTATTCAGTCAAGTATTTTCTAACTGAACAGACAGCTGTGCTGCTGGGGAGTTTGTTGCGCCACTTCTTCTTCCCAGCGAAAGCACTAGGAAGTGGTGAAGGGCGGGCGTTTTGGGGGACTGTCTTTTGTAATTTTGACGTTCGAAAAGTGCTGATTCTCAGCCTAGTTTGAATAAATGACTTTTGATTTTGATTTGATTTTGATGATGGTCCTACGAACATTGTATTTTCGAAACCGTACTATTATGAAATAGGTCCATTCTCAAAGGTAAAATTGTGATTCAAGAAAAACACTTCTGAACTATGCTTGTGACTGTCCTTCCAATAAAACAACAGGTGAGACTTTAAAACGTGCTTTCCGAGTTCCGGGAGTCTCGGTATGTATAGATTGTCACCCATCCACGGACGGACCGCGGCAAGCGTAGCTTAACCTGATCGATCGACTCGTGCAGCTGTCATTACTTAGCCACGAAACCCTCTGATGTTCGTAAGAGTGGTTTTACGAATATCAGAGGGGTTCGTGGCTAAGTTCTACTTTTATTTTCTTATGAAGTAAATAAGTTAATAGGTGTGTGGATCTATTAACTTACTTACTTTATAAGAAAATCACTTCTGAATCTTACGTGAGTGTAAGGTACTCGTATTTATGCTCGTCACTGTATATTATACCGATTAGCATACATAGGTACGTAAATTTCGCTTGTATGAAAGTCCCGAATCCTACCGGCCACAAATCCGGACTATGCGTTGCGATGAAGTATATCTAAGCTACTTATTTAATAAAAAAAATTAACAAGAAATAATTTGTGAACATTTAAGGAGAATAATCCTTTATTCTGTTGTTCTGCCTATGACTAAATTTTGAACCTTAATTGCGATGTTTCTGGCTCATTTATATTCTTGAAACCTTTGGTTGACTTGTCAACGTGGTTTATTAAAAAAAACATTTCCGCTTAATTGCTTCAAGTATTTTAGCTTTTTCTGTCCTTCAAATTATAATTCAACAGGCAGTCTTGTGCAAAAGTTTTCTTGTCAAATTCGGAAAGCTGTATTGCAATTAGTTTTATTCAAGCCAAAACTGACAAGCAAAGCTGTGGCATTGCACATATATGAGTTCTCAATATCATATTTACTTGATTAGTTATTTTGATGAGGTTAAAATATATTGCATTTTGTTTTATTCATTGATTTTATTATTCTGGTTGTAAGGAAGGTTTGTCTTAAAAAAATAATTTATTTTATTTTTGTTTATAGAAAGAAGACTTCATTGTGTTTTATTTGTTTAAGAAGATTCTACTTTATATTTTACTAGCATCCGCCCGCAACTTCGTTTGCGTAGAATTCGGAATTTCCGCCGTTTAAAAATATGTTGCTTAAATAATGTGGTTAATGTAATTGTTTTATTTATATATGTGTAGAAAGATAGATTAGGTACCTAGGCTTTCCGACCAGTGCTCGACGAATGGCTCGGGAGGAGGCACGGCTCCCTGTCGTTTCGGGTGACGCAGGTGCTCTCGGGGCATGGTTGCTTCGGGAAGTACCTGTGTCGCATAAACAGGGAGCCGGACGCTCGGTGTCACCACTGCGTCGACTGTCGGGAGGACACGGCGTGGCATACGCTGGCAGAGTGTGCCGCTTGGGAGGAGCCACGCCATGCCCTCATCTCAGGAGTAGGCAGTGACCTATCGCTGCCGGCCGTGGTCGAGTCTATGGTCGGCAGCGAGGAGTCCTGGGACGCGGTGGTTTCCTTCTGCGAAACAGTCGTCTCGCAGAAGGAGGCTGCGGAAAGGGAGAGGGAGATCTCGTCCCCTCACCCCGCCCGCAGCAGGCGCACCGGGCGTCGGCGGAGGGCGGATAACGCCCTCTTCCAGCCCCCCTAAATGGGTCCAGGGGCGACGGACTTGGGGACGTCCGTCGCCCCCCACACATCTGGACCCGAGGCGGCGGCGCGTAGTGTTCCACGCGCGCCCCTCTTAGACGTCGCGGGGGGAGTTTAACACCTCACTCCCCCCCCTGACACGAGGAGAGGCCCGCAGGAGCGGGCCAGCACAAGCCGGGGGTTGCGGAAGTATCGTTCGTTCCCGCGACCCCCGGCGTAGGTGAGAGAGGGAACACCGGGGTGGTTTTTAGTCAGTAAGAGTCTGACAGACCCCGCCGCCCGCCCCAGGGCGGCGGACATCCATGAGGATTTTCCACCCCGAAACAAAAAAAAACAAAAAAAAAAAAAAAAAAAAAAAGGTACCTAGGCTTAATACATTCGTGTCTGTGAAACCATGGAAATACACATGCAAAATTTCAACCCAGTCGGTCAAGACGTTTCGTAGTTGACATACCAAAGCAGCGCCACCTACCGGGTTCAATTGTATTTTTAAAATAATCCAGGAAACCATCGACATACCCATATAAAATTTCAACCCAATCGGTTCAGCCGTTTAGAAGTTATGTGAAAAAGATAAGTACGGAAGGATAATTCATACTACCCGTTGTTCTAATACCCGTTTTCCCGTAGGAATGAAGCATTTTCCCGCGGTAAAAAGTAGCCTATGTTCATCAGGGATAATGTCGGCTAATAATGGTAAAACAATTTTTCAAATCGGTCCCGTAGTTTCGGAGCCTATTCAATATAAACAAACAAACAAACAAACCAACAAATCTTTCCTCTTTATAATATTAGTGTAGATTATTATTTATTTATTTATTTAAACTTTTCGCACACAAAAACGTACAAAGGCGGACTTAATACCTTAGGCATTCTCTACCAGCCAACCAAGGGTGCTGAAGGGTGGTGGAGATGTGTATTTTTTAACTTTAGTTACATACATAGTTCATAATTTGTGGAAGAATTCTGAAGAATAAATAAATACATAAAACTCTACAGCTGGGGCTGATATTAAATTCGGGATGTTCCAGCAGCTACCTATTAGGTTTGTATCTTCGTGTATGTCGGCGACATAACGGCCTAATGACTGAGCACTCAATTGTCGTGTCATCTAAGTTATAGCGGACCTGTTAGCCGTAATACGTCCTCTTCAATAGTTTAGCAGTATAGTAATAGTATTTATTACTGGACTGGCGGTTGCCCACGACTTTACTGATATTTTTGGGGGACTTTTCCATGTACCTGGTTAACAAGTATTAAAGGTATGCAGGACGTGGTTAACAAATCTGTTCAATGCGTGATTGAGTAACAAACATCCTCACGATCTTTTACATTTATAAAACGGCAAGCCCTGTGCCTGATGGGATTTGCCATCCGCAAACATTACGAAATTCTATAGAAACTTTCATTCCCTATTTAATCCGTTAAGGGGATGAATTTTCAAAAATGCGTTCTTAGCGCTCACCTTCGTTATAAATGTAACTCTTGTGCAAAATGTCGTGCTTCTAGTTCTTATAGACCCAGCGGTTTAAGCTGTGCATTTTCTGTCAGTCAACTTCATCATCTGCCTAGCCTTTTCCCAACTATGTTGGGGTCGGCTTCCAGTCTAACCGGATGCAGCTGAATACCAGTATTTTACATGGAGCGACTGCCTATCTGACCTACTCAACCCAGTTACTGGGTAATACGATACCGATAGGTAAGACTGGTTGTCAGATTTTCGGGCTTCTGACACCCGTAATGACTGTCAAAGATCTACGAATGACAGCCGGGACCAACGGCTTAACGTGCTTTCCGAGGCAGGGGTCTCGGTATGTAAAGATGGTCACCCATCCACAGACCAACCGCAGCAAGCGTAGCTTAACCTGATCGATCGACCTGTGCGGCTGTTATTATTTAGCCACGGACCCCTCTTTCTGTCTGTTTCTGTCAGTCAACTTAAGATTTATATTAAGTGAAAAAAACGATTATATATATTTTCTACAATGTTTAACACAACTAACTATTTACAATAGGTTCTAAATTAAATGACTAACTAACTATATTATGAATAAACAGAAAAACAAAAGGACACTTCGTCGTCGAAGTACTCGTCCGCATCGCTGTTATCCGGAAAGGTACCCAGAAGACAGGCAGCATTGCCACGTTTAATTGCAATTGTTTCTTTGATAGTTGAGCATTGTTAGAGATAATAATAATAATAATAATTTATTTGACACAGAACATATTTTACATTTGAACAGATATACGAGTACAGCCGTGCGATTCTGTAACCATCTCACCGTGAAAACTTGGGTGAAGTGAGCGTGGACTGAGCTGTCATTAGGGATCAACACTATTGACACTGCTGACTTAAAGCTCACTTCACTTATGATTTCACGGTGAGATTTTTACAGAATCGATCGGCTGGACTCATTCAAATTTTCTTCATTTTATACTGAAGGGATCTGTGTCTGAACTAGATAAAAAATATCTGTATCTCAGACATCATCACTCTTCCTTATGATGACCATTACATTACTCGCTTAGTTAGAAATATTAATAATAGGAGCTATATCATTATACAGAAAAAGAAAAACGTTTAAAACAAAATAAACAAAAACGGTGTGTGGAGTGTTAACCTCACGGTGAGTAGTTTGTGAAAGTGTGTGAAAGAGTGTGAGAGGGGAGGGGGATCTCTTTAATAACTACTCACCTTCTCTAGAGATATATATTTATTAAGAAGTTCCTATCTGAGCATTACTACATATATTGGTACCTACTCATTAATAAAGTAGCCGAAATAAATCCTACACAAGACATTGTTTTCGATTTTCTCACACAATTCCTCGAAAAACGTGTCTGGGTGTTTTCCTGTCTTCGTCAGGTCATCCATCTTTTGGCGCTTTTAAGAATACAAGCTCTATTCACATTAACAATTGAAGTCCAATCATTTCCACCCCTCAGGGGAGTTTGTCCTTTTCTTATGCCCAATTGTTTCTTATTGAACGACAGTCTTGTTTTTAAACCTAATAATATTTTTCAGATAACATGTTATTTTTGAGGAATGATGTAATTACCTGATAACCGACGAGTTTTTTTTTTTTAATTTTATGAACAGAAAATAGTCGCCGTGGTGCAGATTTTATATTATTTGACAGGCAGAAAGACACAGAACAAAAAGAAACATGGCCATTTTAAGCGCCTTCTAATAATAATTAGTAGAAGCGGATATATAGCAGTTGACTCATTTAATTTACTTTATGTACGAAGTAGAGACGCCCGCTTAGGTACAGACGCCACACATCAAGCTACTACAATGTTGCTGTCAAATTTCTTTAATAGATATTCAACTTTATCGCTAAAGCATAAGGTTCAAATTTGATTGAGAAAATTTGACAGTTTCGGGTAGCTTGATGTACTGGCGTTTGTACAGTGTTTTAGAAAAAAAAAAAAAAACAACAATCGACCTTAACCATTTCCTTGGATTACCAAGGAAATGGTTAAGGTCAATTGTTGTTTTTTTTTTTTTTTGATAATAGGGCATTAGCCCTATTATCAAAATATTGTAAAAGAGAAGAAAATAGCGGGTTCTTCTGGACATTGCAGCTTCTGCCCGCGATTTCGTTCGCGTGATTTATTGGCTCCCGACTCATTGCATCGCACCCTATCGCCCGCCCGCGCTTTGTTATTTTCTGTATTTTTTGTCATTTTGCTTGGCTTCGAAGGATCGCAGCGTTATGTAAATTATCTTATAACCTTCCTCAAGAAATGAGCTATCAAATGCAAAAACGTTTTATCAAATCCGGTCGAAGTTCTAGAGATTACTGCTTTCAAACAAACGAACAAACTTTTCAGCTTTATTATTGGTACAGATAACAGTTTTCCATTCAAAACGCTCTCCTGTAAAATCTTGAATTTGTAAATAACCGTATATACTTTGCGGCCGTCTATATGCTAGCTCTAACAAACTGCGATTAACTTATATTTCTATTTTCTCTTCCACATTACTGCAAATAAATTTGCTCTCTGTTGACGTAAATTATGTAGAACAATCTAAACAGACGTCAGGGCGTAAGGGCGATGCCCGCATATTTTTCTACATTGACATAAAAATTAAAGAAAGCAAACGGCAAATTGGTTATCTTCCTTCCCCACAGGCGTTTCACATTCAAAGGTTCATGTTCTTTCAACCGTACGCAAAACAGTCTATTAACTTTTTATCATCTTATTAGTAGGGATGTCATGAAGCAGCTTACAGGAAGTTTTTTTTTTTTATAAATAGAATACAGTCTAGTTTCATTGTATTGTATCGAAGTGTTGCATTCTGTAAAGCATACGGTTATTGCCGGAACGTTGTAAACAAACAAATGATTACGAGTATGAACGATGTTGTGAAATGGTGTGTGTGTGTATTTCAGTATTTTATATTTTAGTCAGTCAGTCAGTCAGTTGTGTACATTTCAGAACAAAGCCAACATTTTGATTGTCAGGAATCGTTGTTGTATGATAGAATTCGTCCTCTACATCTCCCAAAAACAAAGCTATACTACCTAGTTCAATTAAAGTGTGAATTTTACACCACAATGTTGACACTCACAGTTAGAATAACGACACACTGGGGTCTTTTCAACGAGCCATGTTGGATTTTAAAAGCCCCCGTCCAATAAACGAAATCTGTTCCAAATGCCCCAGGCAATATAGCTACGGTTTCTAACATTTGTAGTTGCCAATGTATCTTTGAGTTTTTTTGCTGCTGTTGAAGCGGTTATACTCGTATCAAGAGAAGTCCAATTTCTTTTCGATTTACTTGCAATGATACGGTTCTTTCAAGCCTATTTTATTTGAGAGTGGAATACATGGAAAATCTCTGCTTATTCTCCTGGGTACTATGAAAACGGTTGTAGGGTTAGCCGGCCTGTCGCCGCCGGCTTTTGATGTCGAGATGTCATGTCTGTACCGCACCGGTTTCCTACCCAAGCGCCTTTAGTTTGTGCTCGGAATATTATCGGAGGCTCGAAGCCGACACGTTGAGCCGGCTTAGTCCGGCGCTGTCAAGTTAGTGTATAAAGCCTTTTAGTTCTCGGGTTGTTGCAATGTTTGTAGACGATTAACGAGTCATCATTATTATTTACCATAAATTGAACCCACAGCCTTTTACGCGCACGCGATACGCAGGAATGAGGAAAATGTCGTGAGGAAAGTTTTGAATGTTCGATGGTAATAAGAGTAGGGGAAGACCAAAGAAACGTTAGATGGATTTTGTGAATGAATCCTTAACGAATATAAAATAACGCCCGACATCATCAAAGAAATTCAAAACAAGAATCAAAATAAAACGCATACCTCACATTTACTTTTCAAAGCTCAGTAAAACAAGCTAGCGTTCCCTATAGCACCAATTGGAGAGCAATATCCGACGTAAGATGCACACGAGTTCTTCCGGAACCACCCGATGTGCCCCGAAGGCTAAAAATATTGTCAAGTCGGAATAATCGGAAATATTGGCGTTTATAAGGAAACACGTTGCCTATCTGTTTGAATACGTATATTTATTCAAAGATTGTACTGTAAGTGCAGTGGTGCCCCAGTAGTAACGGCCGAGTTGTAGGTCATAGGTTCGAACCCAGACAGGCGCTTTTTTACTTGGTGTACACTTTTTCAGAACCACTGCTCTTAAAACGGTGAAGGAAAACATCGTGAGGAAACCAGCATGTCCTAGAACCAAAAATTCGAAGACATATGACATCCGCCAACCTGCGCTGCGCCCGCGTGGTGGATTACGACCCACTCCCTCTCACCGAGAGGAGGTCTGTGTCCCAGCAGGGGGAACATTAAAGACTGCTTATGCTGTAAGATAGTTAGTATAAAGTAAACATTCCTCTAGAGCCCCAGCGGCACAAAAACGTGCCAGTAAACACCGACCGATTTAAAACTGTATTTGTAGTAAAGATAAGGCTTAAAATCGTCCGCTATATACAACATGTAACGTTAAATGCGCAAAACCTCAGACACCCCAACTGATTTTTAATTTAATTGACCTATTTCAGAAACAAAATAAGTCATAAAAAAAAATGTAAAGGTTTTATGTGCTGTTTTAGTTTTACTGGCCATTCTGATCGTTTTTTGCGTCTGCGACGACGCTTTACCGAGAGAGGAGTCGTCACCGGGCCGCTGCGCCGCGCTGACATTGGCTTGCTTGACCTATTAATAAATAGACACGGCAACGTTTTTAATAAAGATTTTTTTTTAAATATGACCTATATTAAAAAGTGGTTCAATTAATTCTGCTCGTTATTCTGATCAAACTATTTTCAGGTTTTGCGCATTTAACGTTACACGTTGTATATCTAAAAGAGCCCGCTCGCGGTGCTTGAGCGGTTAAACGAGCTGGATGTAAACCAAGTCAAACTTGGTAAGACAGACATGTTATGTATTTAGTTTCGAAAACACGATTAGCAATTAGCAAAAGCCTGTGTTGGTAGTTACATTTTCGCGCAAAAACTTTTTCCGAAAATAATTACCTAACCATAAACATTAGTGTTAGTACTTATTTAAATTAACTTACACGAACTAACATAAACCTCGAAGTAGTTCTAACTACTTTACAGTTGATACCCTACGACCGACTTATTTGTAGCAATTTATTAGTGAGTACGGTGTGCAAAAGAGATAAGAACTCAGGTAGGAGGTCTAGCAGGCTCCTACATCCGAATTTAAAAAGATTATGGAAGATTTTTTTTAGGAACTGTTTCAAAACAATTAGTGAGTATATACAGCGTGTAACGGAAGGGGGGTATCAACCCTGAAGGAGGTGAATGTGCTCATGAAACTCAACAACTTTCCCCGAAGAACATAGGTCGAAATATGAAAAAAAAATTTGGCCCTCCCTTACAAAACTGACTACCAGCTGATTGATTTACTATGGGAGGGCCAAATTTTTTTTTCATATTTCGACCTATGTTCTTTAATAATAATAATAATAATAATAATAAAACTTTATTGTCTCAAGAAGATACATACAATGGTAAAACACATGAGTTTTAACAAACTTAACATGTACAGTAATTTTGTTGACCGCTAGTACCCAAAGTAAGATTTAACTTGTGGTATGGGTACTAGGGCTCTCGTACTTAAAAGCAGCAGATAGGTGTCGTTAGAGTGTAGTGTATCGTATATGTTGCATTACGGTAAGAAAATCTTAAATATTATAACTATTTGTATATATGTATATATATATATATAACAAGGTATTGTGTATGTGAGTGTGTGTGTGCGTGTATGTGTATGTAATTGTGTGTGTGTGTGCGGGTGTGTGTGATGGTGTGTGTGTGCGTGTGTGTGTGTGTGTGTGTGTGACGGATTAATTTAGATTATAGCAAACTTAACTTAGTTTAATCAATTTTTCTGTTTCCTCATATGATTTAGACAAAAGCCAAAGAGTAACTTTTTTCTTGCATTTCGATCTAGTTACTGAATAGATGTTGCATTGCTCGTTAGCAGTATTATACAGATGACAGCCTAAAATACTGTAGTTGCGCGCTGCTAATGCACTTCTAAAACTTTGGGTTTGGCAGATCCTAGGTGGACGGCGCCTGTTTGTGACTGGTATGGTATATTTCAGACTAGCATGTTTTCTGCAGATAGTTTCAAGCACAAAGAGCTGTCTGACAGTAAGCAGTTTACACTCGTGATATAACTGGGCAGTCGAGTACCTGAAAGGCTTAAATGTCATAACCTTAAGGACTGCCCTTTGTGCTCGCTCCAAGGGCAGAAAACATGATTTCACAGCTCCACCCCAGACTGATATACAGTATGTCAAAATAGATTGACATAGTGAATAATATACTAGTTTTAGGGTGTCAAAGTCAGCTGAATTACGCATTTTTTTAAAAATATATATCATCTTGCGGACACGGGATGTAATATTATTCAGTTGGTGTTTCCATGAAATAAAACTATCAATAAATACTCCCAGATACTTTGTGTGGTCTGATCTCAGTATAGATGGGCAGACACAGGTGTGGGTAGAGGCGAAAGTCGTACAAGTGTGCGCTCTTATATTAAAAGTTTCTGAGGATGGTTGAGTTACAGCCGTCTTTGAAAACGTGATGTAAGTAGTTTTGTTGAGGTTCAGAGTTAGGAGATTATTTGAAAGCCACTGCATTACATGACTAAGAGCGCTCTCTGCACGAGCAAATACTTCAGTCCAGTTATTGCCATTGACAAGTATTGCAGTATCGTCTGCGTAGGTAAAGATAGAGGAAAATGGAAGGGATAGGGTGCACAGGGAGTTTATATAGAGTAGGAAAAGGGTTGGCCCAAGGATCGATCCCTGTGGGACGCCAAATGAAAGGGGAGCGTTGTCACTAAGAAAGTTATCTATCTTTACACACTGAGTCCTATTAGAAAGGTAATCCTTAAAAATTCGAAGTGCATATCCGCGGATGCCCATTCCTTCCATCTTCAGTAGGAGATGAGGAACAGAGACAGTGTCAAATGCTTTGGTAAGATCAAGGAAAATTGACAGGCATTTTTGTCCACTATCGAGGGTATTTACTATTTGATCAACCAGAGAAGCTACTGCGTCTTCAGTCGATATGCCTACTCTGAATCCAAATTGATTCGGCGCTAGAATACTGTTGTTCTGTAAAAAGTTTCTTAAACGGGTATCTAGCAATTTTTCTAGAATTTTAGACAGCGCAGGTAGGACAGATATGGGCCTGTAACTATTGACACTGTCTCTGTCTCCACTTTTAAATATGGGATGCACAACAGCCCTTTTAAAGGATTTTGGAAAAATTCCCTCTGCCATTGAAATATTGCAAATGTGAGCTATTATTGGCACCAGGGTTTTTGAGCACCTTTGCAATAAATGAGCAGGGATTGCGTCCCACCCGACAGCGGCATCTTTACGCAGGCTTTTAATAACTACATCAACCTCAGACTCGTCCGTTGGCAACAGAACAAAAGAATCAGCATTGATGTTATCACTCGGCAATTGATAATTTTGTATATTAGGGTCAATTTGTGATGCTAAGTCGCTACCGATGCGGGAAAAGTACTCATTAACTAGGTTAACAGATTTCAGATTATCTCTGTCTATATTTAAAAGCTCAACCGGCGATTGTTTAATGGAATCCGTGCAAGTAATATTTTTAACTATTTTCCAAGTTGACCGTGGGTTTTTTCGTGCTTTACGTAATTCATTATTCTCGAAGTTGTGTTTTAATCTTTTCAGTAACTTATTGCAAAAGTTGCGGTATCTGAGAAAAGTTATTTTGAGGGTGTAATTATCAGGATTTATTTTAAGCTGTTTACTCATGGAGTCACGATTTCGTATACATCTGAGCAATCCTATTGTGATCCATGGTTTGGAAATGACAAGTTTAGACGGTGGGCGAATTATTCTAGAGTGCATTTGTATAATTGATCCAACACTTGTAATCAAAGTCTCAGATGCAACGTTAGGATCAGATGTATTTAATAATTGCGTGAAATCAGTCTTCGCAACATCCGCATAAACAGAGTCATAATCTACTTTGACAAAGTGGGACTTGCGTTTATTCGGCCTAAGTGTCGTTTCCATGCTGAATAGTACTGGTAAGTGGTCCGTGATACTAGATTCAATAATTAAAGTGGTGGTTCTGAGACTAGACTTCAATAACACGTGGTCCAGACAACTTTTGTCACGGGTAGGTAGATTGTGCGTTGGTAAAAGTCCATGCAGTGCCGCTAGATTAAGATAGTCGTTCGCCATGCTGTTTAACTGTGCCGGGATGATGTTAATATTAATATCTCCTAATAAAACCACATTCTTATAGCTACTTAGTGAAGCAAGTGTATTTTCCAAACTATCCAAAAAATTGTCAATATTACGGTTACAGGGTGGGCGATACAGGGCAACTATGACTAGATTTAAAGATTCAATTTTGCAAATTAAGCAGTTTGCGTCTTGTACGTGCGACTCAGTCACGATATGTGTAATTGAAGTCTTTACAAAAACAATAACACCGTCGTTTTGATTTATATTTTTTACCGTGTGATAACCAACATAACCACTTAAAGCGGGGTGGGTGGGCGCCTTACTTAGCCAGCACTCGGAAAGAACTATAATTTCAGGAACTATAGATAAATTACTTAAAAGAACAGTAAATTCATCAAAATTGTGGTTGACGCTACGTATATTGATATGCAATATGTTCACAGATTTTTTATTTAAGAGCTCTCTACATCGTTCTGGTTTACATATACATGACTGTGTTGTACTTATAGAATCTAGTTCATTTGTTATTGTGTTTATATCGAACATTTATAAGGATAAAAGAAGACAATTAAAGATACAGCAACGACAGTAATTATGTGCAGACATCGCATGTGCCTGATTAAGAAGCAATAGCAACCATTTTTGATAACTACTTTTGCTATGAATTTCAAATAAGGTTTCTTGTAGTCCCTGCCCACCCCATCGGGAAACAGGATCAAGGATACGCAAGTATTCTGTAACCATTTCAAAAGACAGCTTTTGGATTTTAGAATACGATCTATGACGTGCATTCCATAATACTTGTTACATAACGCATAAAGTGACAGAATTCTATAGAAATAAGACCTGTAATATGTATTATAATAACTATTGTATGAGAATATGGCTAATGCTGTGTGTATGTTTGTAGAATTAATATTGTCGTGTTCATACAATAAGTAAGACCATAATGTATATAAAGAATTGAGTAAGTATTTATGTGTTAGTTTATAGTGTACTATAAGTGTTGTTTTGTGTAGTAAATTAAATTGTTTATAAGTGTGAAATATTCGTAAGTTTCTAATATACTTATTTATAACAGAATTAACACTATTAAATATAGAAATAAACAATACGCAGTTTTTTAGGAAACAACATATCACCAAAAATAAAATGTTATTGTGACTTAGGCAAATTATTAAGACATGCCAGAGATTTAATAATAATTTGAGGCATACCCTCTTGTTTGCGAAGAAAAATCTTGTTATTATTTGACCAGCAAAACTTGTAATTATTATCAGTTGCGTATTTGCGAGCCTCAAAAAACAATTGTCTTAGGCTGCTAGACAGATGATCAGCAACATAGATGGGTTTAGTGTCTCCTGATAGGCCAATATGTGTAGTATTTAATTTGTCGATTGTTGGTCGGCTTTTATTGAACATTCGCGCAGCCTGCAATACCTGGTTCTTTTGAGGAACAGTTACCAGTTCAGCGACTATGGGTCTAGTTGATCCTTTTTTCCCTGGCATACGATAAATGTCCCGCAGATCCGCCTGTTTCACAGAGACTTCAAGTTTATTGCAAGTTTGCAGTACGATAGAAGTGAGGTCGTCGATAGATTCCTTTTCTGTTTGTGGAATATTTCTAATTTCAAAGCAAGATGAACGTGAGTTTTGCTGTAGGTCAATGACCTTTTTTTCCAAGTCCATTATATATATACGCTGTTCTACACGTTCCTTTTCCAATTTTTCAACGGTGTTTTTCATTGTCTCGTAAGCTTGGTTCATAAATTCAATGGACTTTTCAATTTCAGAGTTGGTTTTTTGTATTTCTCTATTCTGTGTCTTTACCTCATTAATATCAGATCTTATTTTATTGAGTACAGCGTCTTGTTCCTGTTTCCACGTCGTAAACATATTAGTTATTCTACATTCAAACGATTCAAACATGCTGTCTGAGTGTGTTAGTGTTTGCTCGGGAGAGAAGTCGCGACGAAGCCGTTTGGCTCTCGCTGTAACATTTGATTGCTCAACCCCGGTTTCAATGGTGGTTATATCAGGGGATGACATAGCGTGCCGTGTTGATATACCTGAGGTCGCCGGCGGTGAGCGTTGAGTTTTCGGCATTTTTGCAAGGTAAGTGAAGATAAATTTGAGTTTGTTGTTATTTCAACTCTCAGTGTATGGTAACGAGTGAGCTATTCCCAATAGTCCAACCGGTCCGCAGATGAGTCAGCGATGTAGCGGTGCGCAGGAGCAAGCGGCCGGCCACAGTGCCGCTTAGGTGGGGATATCGCCGCTCGAAGCTCGAGGCGAGTTGTTGTTTCGGTGGACGCGCTGCCGTCTCGGTAGCCGAGTGGGGTAAGCTAGCGGCTGCCGCGCAGAGTGTTCGAGTTCAAATCCTGGGCACCTCGCTCCAATCAGATCAGCACAAACACCTCTTAATAGTGAAGTAACACCACAAAACACTGTCTATCCCTTTCTCGGGGAGGAGTCCTGCCGTTAGAAAGCCGTAAGTGCAAACGAGAATTAGGTTATCAGAATTTGACCAATAGGAATTTAGAGATCAAATATATTTAAAGAGTTAGAAACACACGCGACACACGTCCACTTCCAGTGACGGCCGTAGCGAGAGATCAAATGTAAGTATTTTAATAATCTATTATTTTATTTTATATATCTGAGTAATGCTAATCTATTGGCACTTTTTACCTTATCTTTGGGGAAAGTTGTTGAGTTTCATGAGCACATTCACCTCCTTCAGGGTTGATACCCCCTTTCCGTTACACGCTGTATATACATATTTGTATATATACATGTATATATACATGTATATATATATAATGTATATATATAATTACAGGCACACTATCATTTACTCTAATATTTTATTTGAAACCAACAGGGATACTTAAGACGCCCACCGTTTTCCTTATTAAGGGACGTCATACGTCTCACAACTACACGTGGATGGGCGCGAATTGGTAAGAATATAATAGTTTTTTTCATACGGATCATACTTGACCGTGAAAATCAACCATGTGAGCGATACCGACCACATTAAGGCCACATCGCAGCCACAACGCAACCACTAGAGAGACCGCGCACTAGCGGCCGGCCACAGAGCTAACACAATCTGTCTGTCTGCAAACGTAACGACAACGCAACCACAGCGTGCCCACATTTTAACGCTGCGATGTGGTGTGGTTGTGGCCCTTAGTGGTAACATGAAAACTGCATTAGAAATAAGTACAGACGCCAGCTATTCAAGCTACCCGAAACTATCAAATTTTCCCAATCAACTTTGAACCTTATGTTTTAACATTAAAGTTGAAAATCTATTAAAGAAATATGACAGACTGTAGTAGCTTGATGTGCCATAGCCTTTTAATGTTTGGTGATATTGATTTTCAATAGCTTAAAACAACTAACATAGGGATTAAGAGTAAGTTGACCATGATAACATATAACATTCATCAGAGTTACATTTTTAGGTACAGACGTCTGTACCTAAAAATGCAACTCTAACGCACATCCAGCTACCCAAAATTGTAAAATTTTCCCAATCAACTTTGAACCTTATGCTTTAGCAATAAAGTTGAAAATCTATTTTAAAAAATTGGACATGTTATAGTAGCTTGATGTGCTGGCGTCTGTACATAATAATAGCTTATGCAGTCGCATATAACCACGTATTTCTAATTTGTCTGCATACTTAGCTATATATTTATCCATGCCTCGGTAAGCACGTTAAGCCGGTGGTTCCGGCCCTCATTACTGGATCTTTGACAATTGTTACGGGTCGTCAGTAGCCTAGAAGTCTGACAACCAGTCTTACCAAGGAAAATAAAGAAAAGTAGAAAGAAAAATTGTTTATTCTGCACAAGCAAAATGCACGTTACATATAAAAAAAGATATAAAATATAAACATACAACATAGTCAAAAGCCTTGTACTCAAGCATATAAAATGTTGACAATTTTGTCCATTGCTTGATGTCAATAAAGGCCAGGGACCAAAGACAACACACATTAATTGACATTGACAATACATGATACAAATTAATCCGTGATGCGCCCGCGACACTGGAATCGGGCAAGGGGTATCGTATTACCCAGTAACTGGGTTGTGGAGGTCAGATAGGCAGTCGCTCCATGTAAAATATTGCTATCCAGCAGCATCCTGTTGGACAGAAAGCCGACCCCAACATATGTAGTTAAAAAAAGGCTAGGCAGATCGTTTGACTTAGCTAGGTATTTCTTTTGCCATCCGTACTATGAGTCTGTGAAGAGTTATTAAGGTGAAGTTTATTGATATTGCCTGGAGCTGCAAGAATCAGGTAACATCTTAAAATCTTAATCAATAGGCTACAGACTGATTTAACCACCTACACAACTGTTTGTTTATGTGCCTATTTCAGGAACTCAAGTTATTGTTGGGTATAATAAATAAATAAATAAATAATGATAGTTTACTACGGTCACCTACTAATACAGGAGTATTAGTAGGTTACCGTAGTAGTAAAAATTTTAAGCCTAAACTATTATATTTTATTTAATGATTAATAATGGGAGTTCAATTAAGTAAAAAAATAGCCAAACATTATTCCTCTGAGCCATGCATTGATTTTTCAATTTACTTTAAATAGAACTGCATAATTACTTTCATTTTGGTAGTCATTATTTTCAACTAGGATCAAACGCATCGCTTTTTTGAAGCTTATTTGTTGCAGTGATGCGCTATTGTCGTTTACCTAATTTTCTACTTACCGCGCCTTAAGCTTTAAATCAATCACAAAAGACAACAACCCTGATCTCTGTTCCCGTACTTAGGAGACTTTCACAAATTACTTGGGAAAGAAAACAGCTAGCTGTTTTCTTTTTTCGTATTCCCGAAACTAGCATCCTTTGTTAAGTCTGTAAGTAAAATCTAGAAATAATGGTAAAGATACTTTTTCTAGCTGACACAATTCACCATACCAAACATTTTCCCAAGTGATGTTTATATTGACTCGCTGGTAATTTGAGCTATCGAACCATAGAAAAAGTAATCAATCAAGTTGACCTCAGAGGGGCAGACGTAACTCAAGTTTCAATATTGCGCAACTTAAAATCAATAAAAGGGTTTATTAGCAACTTGTAAAAAACCCTTATTAGTTTTTGCTATAAGGTTGCATTTTGATTGGCTTTTAAAGCTACACGAGCCAATCGCTACTAAGTAAGGCAAAATCCTTTTTTATACTAGCAGTTAGTTCATGAAACCTTGTTGTGTTAACTATTTTTAGCACAAGCTAGAAAGCTATTGTTTTTTATCTCTGGCATTACAAAGTTCATTAAGTGAGCGTGAAGTAGGGCGTAAAATCGATGAGCGCCTCGGGCCCTTGCGGCCGGTAAATCAATTTGTGAATATATCTGACGGATATATCCGACAGCTAGAGATCCTATGGTGGTTAAATAGTAGAAGCAGTGGAATGCAGAATTGCCGCGAGTGTATGACTGCAAGCGTCGACATTATGACACGTGCATATGCAGCAAAATTTCAGCAAAAAGTCAAAGGGTATGAGTACATTTCCTACACAGAATATTAATAATTAATCTAAAATACCGTCTAAAATTATTGTAAAACAGCTTTTTACGCAGTTAGATACTTTAGCAAAACAAACTCTGCTGTCCTGTCAACCAATGCAATGTTTCTGATTTTTGGAAGGAGAATTTGTGACCTTTATTTTCACATATGACTTTGCTTAGAATTTGCATACCCCATGATCCAAATGGTCTTTGTTAACGTTGGTACTGAACGCTTCGTACCAACCTAATAGTATTAAATGGGAATTTACCACACTGAATGTCCCTAAGTGCATGAATGTGTTCCGTCAGCAAAAACAAGTTGTAAAGGTTTTATCAATATTATCAATATTTTTTCCTTATTTCTTCCTTTTCGTTACAGCTTCATTATAATAGGTACATGATACAGATGTATACATATAATAAAATAGTAATAAAGAATTTTGTCCGATTGTCTGTTTGTCTGGATGTATGTCCACAACACTTCTAACAAATAGTTTATCACAAACCTTTAATTCCGGTAGTACATTCCTATGGGATATTTTCTGAAATCAACGCAGACGAAGCCGTCGCAAAAGCTAGTACAGACGCCAGCACATCAAGCTACCCGAAACTGTAAAATTTTCACAACCAACTTTGAACTTTATGCTTTAGGGATAAAGTTGAATATCTATTAAAGTTTGACAGGATGTAGTAGCTTGATGAGCTGGCGTCTGTACATACTCGTAATAATATAAAAAATACACGCATGAGCTATTTTATGTTTATCCTTACAAGTCCCCTGAGAAAAAGAGAATCGTCTTATCGTAACAATAGGTAGTATTTCGGAAAATGTCTCGATTATCCCTTAAAATATATCTATAATGAGGTAAAGGAAAGACAAAATCTTGAGTTTATTAGCTTATTATATACTATTATTATGTTTCACTTTATATTATTTTTATTTGTGTGTACAGTCATATTTAAAAAACTAGACGAGTTCGGTGTTTTTTATTTGACTACTAAGAAAGGACGAAATAAACTCAGAGGACACTATTTCTTGTAAAGTCCAGACATAATCTTAGTCGGATCATGGGAATACCATGTATATTGGTGTCTGAAAGGTTTTTCGAGGAAAGAGCCACACAGAATGAGTAAAGTATTTTTTTATTAAAGGTGACAATGCGTTGAGAACGATAATGCAATAAACTGTGTCACAGCAAGCCAAAGCACGTGAACTGTAGTTAAATCAGCATCAAAATAGAGAAGGTAAAACCTCTAAATGAGTTTTGTAGCGTTATATCCAAAGGGAAAACCCTTTGGATATAACGCTACAAAAATCTTCATCTGCCTAGCATTTTCCCAAATACGTTAGGGTCGGCGTCCAATCTAAGCGTAGACAGGTGAATATCAGTATTTTACATGGAGCGACTGCCTAACGGACCTCCACAACCCAGTTACTGGGTAACACGATGTCCCTTGGTAAGACTGGTTGTCAGATTTTCGGGCTGCTGACTACTCGTAACGACTGTCAAAGATCTACAAATGACAGTCAGCCAACGGCTTACCGTGCTTTCCTCATAATCTATAAAAATGTTATAAAAATATGAATCAATTTTACCAAAATAGCAAAAATTTGTCTTCGTGGTTCATATAAAGCTATTACTTTTGGTCATAACCCATCTTAAGATCACAATTTTACGGTTTCCTATAAGGTGGCATTTGACTGTCAGCAGAACGATTTAGCTGCAGATTCTCTTAAAATAAGTACCATTGGCTTTATATTTATGCCATTTCAAGATGAAAATCGACAGTTTAAAATCATTATATTATACAACTATCTTTATTTACAAAGTATATAAAAAAGAGGGGAAATAATAGGAAAATTGCCCAAAAGGCTGGTAGCATTTCCACGTTGTATGGCAATGCTGATTCTTTGGTCAAAAAATAAGCCCGCCCTCTGGTCACGTGAAGAGTCGACCAACCGCTTGGCAATGTCTCGAAATACTAGGTGGGCTCTCGGACCCCATGGCCCTAGTGTTTCAACCCCAAACGGCTCGAACATATAAGTTCCACAGAGATTGGAGTATTTGCGCAGTTTTTTTTTTTATTATATTATTCTAACCTAAACCCATTTTTCAGTTCGCCATTACCCAATTGCACAATCGCGATTTTTCGTACATTTTGCTATAAATCAGTGCCTCTGTTCGACTATATCGCGCCGTAGTTTTATTATTCAGCTCAATGGATTGTGAAACTGATCGCAGATTCATTTTCCCTCTGTATTTTTGCAGTTGAAAAATGGGCATGGTAGAAAGTTCACTAATTTCTGTCGAGCACAGGTGCGTTCCAACTTTTGCTAAGTTTTTTTTTAGTCTGGTGTAAATTTTCGGACAGTTTTGTTTAATTGTACAGACGCCAGCACATCAAGCTACAACCTGATACATTTCTTTAATAAATTTTCAACTTTATCGCTAAAACAAAAGGTTCAAAGTTTGGGGAAAATTTGATAGTTTCGGGTAGCTTGATGTGCTGGCGTCTGTACGTGAATATAAATTAAAAACTAAACATAACTTAAAAAGTTAATAGTCTTAAAATAATAGTAATAATAATATGTACAAGTATATAAAAGGAGGGAAAATAATCAAAGGGCGTCAACAAATTCGTCCGCATCGCTCTCAAAAGAAAATGTGCCCATAAAGCTGGCAGCATTGCCACGTTAGTTGGCAGTGCTGATTCTGTGGCCAAAAAATAGGCCAGAAGAATAATACAATATAATATAATAATACAATTTTTATTAATAGTATAGTGAAGTTTTAAAGATAAAAGTGTGAGTTGCTTATTGAACTCTGAAGACCTTGCAATCGTTAAGTTGAGGATTTCCCTCTTGGGTTATCTGCATATCGTCCGATTGCGTTCTCCTGGCTCTGTTTGTCTTTACGATGAATTTATTGCTTAATGCTTATGTAGAAAGAAACCTCTATTCTCCTTAAAACAATATTATCGAAAAGAAATTACTTTTTTACGAAATAATTTCTGTCTATTACATTATATTCAACTCAACTTGAGCAGTCCGCAAATGAGGTATGGTCTAATGAAAAAAGTTGTTCAATTTGATGATCTGTACCACACCCTTCAACATGACCACACATTTCTGATAGATGCAGAACACTTGCAAACTTTAATGCAAGTTGCAGAGCTATACAAGCAAATTACTTAAGCTCATCTATCAGCACAAACTATTTCGCCAAATTCAGTTGACAAAATCAATAAGGAATTTAGAGGCATTGGATAAGCTCCAAGTAAATACGGCCGTTACCTTACCTTTGCTTACAAAGATTTATTATTTACCACTTGCCTTAGCATTCAACTTTTTAATTTCAACCTCGAACACTGCGTAAAGAGTTTTTAAGTGTTTGTTTGAAAAAGATTTTATGATAACAGTTCTTGAGGATTTTTTACGAATCTAAATAAAGTTTTCGCCGTTTCACGTAATTGAATATGGTTGCTTCTTTCAAAATTCCTCTCATCGAGAGGAGACCTGTCTCCCAGCAGTGGTAACATTTTTTTTTTTAATACATTTCAATTGACAATTCACAAAACAATTGTACAAATCACAAATGTTTACCAACAGCACCGACAACTCCTTGTATTATGATATATGATATTTGAATTATGAATTTGATATAGTTGTCAAGTTATGGAACAATAAACTGAATATCGTACTAAATAAAGTCCTAATTCCATTACAACTAAAACGTATAGGACCTTTTTTTTACAAGGTCCCTCAAAAATCAACTTAGAATATATTGCACTAAAGTCGATAACTGATTAAGTGTCGATAGAATGGAATTATCTGAGATAATGAACCCTGCTATAGCAGTCGAAGGATAAGCTCATGAGCAGCATATTTTTAGTGACAGACGAACGGCAGATGATTATTATGTTCGCTCATTGAAACAAACAGAAGTAGAAAGGGATTATACTTTTTCCTTATCACTTTATTCCAAACTGAAAGCCAGAACTCCTAGAAACTTTAACAAGCATAATATGGTACAAAACAGAAGTCACATTGTTGTTCAAGTTGATTAAAATAAACTCCGTATGTAACAGAGTCGCTCGTCTCGACTGTTATGTTAAAACTTTGTGTGAGTTCATAAAGTTCTGATAAATATTTTGTCATACCAAAGACTCTCAAGACCTCTCCGCTCAAGAACTCTCCGTTTCAAAATTATACCTCACACCTACCCAGTGTGAGGTATAATTTTGAAACGGAGAGTTTGATAAGTTTCTAGCATAAGCATTATGAGCCTGTAATGTTCCCAAATGCTGAAAAACAGGCATCCTCTCTATGAGAGGGAGTGGGCCATAATCCACCACGCGGGCCCAGTGCGGGTTGGTGGACGTCACATGTCTTCAAATGTTTGGTTCTAAGATATGTCGGTTTCCTCATGATGTTTTCCTTCACCGTCTTATAAGTTTGTTGTATAGATAAATTCAACCTAATGCGCATACTTTTTAGAAGATTTAATACAAATTAATTCGTAACTACGTTCAATTAAAAAAAAAAATGCAAGTACCAGAAGGCCAATTAAAAACATTCAAAATCTAGTCGCAACTTCATATCAGCGACAACTACATATAAACTACTATAGGGAAATTAGAGGTGGTTTTGACAGATCAGACTGTGAACTTTCTTAACCCTTTCGTTACGAGTGCAGGATATAGCCGGCATCCATTCGATGACCTGTGTGTACGAGCGCCGGCTGTAGCCGGCGCCAGCGTGATACCGCTTACCAAACGGCCCCGCGATACTCAGTGTGTCATTGGCGCTACTCCGACGGCGCGGTGCCCCGTTTGGTGGCGTTATTCCAGCGGAGCGAAATGCCGTAACGAAAGGGTTAAAATTACGAGAATCGCCCTTCTGGTAGCTTTGCCGCTCTCACTGCAGATTGATTCATCATTCACAGGAAAAAAAAAACACGTACAAAACAACGTGTGCGATCGGGGGACCCCCGTTAGGAACAAAGTGACTTCCGCGATACTTGTATGCGCACACACACATACAAGCATATAACAAAAAGAGAGAGAGAGAGAGAAAGTGTGAATTTAACTCGTATTTTTAATACAGAGCCATCTGGTATATACATATTTTTAGAAGCTCTCGTAAAGTAGTCATCTTGGATTTTCCTTTTGACCTCGTTATCGCTTTAGCACCCATAAACCATGAAAACGACACCGATAACGAAAAATTTAATAGTTTTCACAGCCGCCATCTTAAATTTTCATTTTGACCTATCGGTTTTAGCACCCTCGAAAACCATGAAAACTATATCTCTCGAGAGAAAGTCGCATGGGGGGGGGGGGGGGGGGGAATATTGTTTTTTTTCGTTATGTGACGATTTCTACCAGTCAACTCTACTAGCAAGCTGCGTTAAAGAACTTCGTCCCAATAATATTGGAGCAATCTTGAAATGATAAATACAAACATTTAAGATCTCACAGCCGCCATCTGCAAAGATAAGAAACAGAATCCTTTACACAAACATAAAACAATAGATAAACGAAAAAAAAAGAAGATCGTTCAAAATATTACTCAAGAGGCAAAGAGGCGTGAACCCATAGCTGTCACCTTTAAAGTGCGTAAGCAAATCTGAACGAAAGGCGTCCTTCAGGTAGAGTTTCACTCCAGTAATTCTTGACAATTACTTCTCTTCCTATTGTGGTGGTATCTTGAATGAACCTGCTGAGTTATTAATAGAATTTCGTTTAGTTAATTATTTTGAGGAAATTGGGCCCGGAAGGCCTCCCGTTGCATTGAGGCGGATGGTGGTATTTTCTTGTTGGAAATTATACGGCGTATCGAGATAATAAATTGAAGTGAGTCGATAAACTTATTTTTTTTATTTTTATATTTTGGTTTAAACGATCTTGTTACGTATCCTACAGCATCTATATTCATCGAACTAAGAATTAATTTTGATGGACAAAAAATATACCTTAATAAGTATTTTTTTTTTATTATTTACTAAGCTGTCTTAAAATAATAATAATAATATGTACAAGGGGAAATAATCAAAGGGCATCAAACAATTCGTCCGCATCGCTGTCATTAGGAAAAGTGCCCAAAAGGCTGGCAGCATTGTCACGTTGTATGGCAATCCTGATTCTTTGTCCAAAAAATAGGCCAGCCCTCTGGTCACGTGAAGAGTCGACCAAACAACATCTCGAAAAACCTAACCTTTCCTGGTTTAAGCACGAGGAAAGAAAAATGGCTTGGCAATGTCTCGAAATACTAAGTCGGCATTCGGACCCCTGGCCCTAGTGTTTCAACCCCAAACGGCTCGAACATATAAGTTCCACCGCGTCGTTTGAGGTTTTCCGCACCTGCAGCATTGCTTATTTATTTTTTATTTATTCCTACATTTCCTTCAAAACTATTATAATCTTACTATTTTTGAGCTAACTGCAAAAATATTGTTACTTACGGCAATTTAACTGTCCTGATATTTTAATTTTATTCGTTTGTTGAATTATCATTTCGTGTCTCTTATCTATTCGATTACAATTTTGCTTGATTCATTTGAATTGTCAAACTACCAAGGACAGCTTAGGGCCCGTGTCTGTCCGAATCATTACTTTTACGGCCAATTCAGAAGTTAGTCGCACTCAAGTTATTACTATAGAACGTGCTCCCCTTACTTTTGAAGTACGAGTAGTAAGTTACACAACTCGTACTTTAGAATTCCTGATTTGATAAGGCTCGTTAAAATACTTAGCCTAGCCAAAGAAGAACACGTTATGTTATTTCAGATCATTCTCATAAAGTTTGTTTAGAGGACCAAGGAGAGCCTTGGGGTAAGTTTCGTTTTAATTATTTCTTCGGAATGACCCTTCGTGTTTTGAAATAATTACACATGAATTAAGGTCACAATCATAAAGATACCAGAAAATCTCGGAAACTAAGAATGCTAGCTTAATGCAAAAATTGTCTTTAATAGACAATTAAATGTTCCTTAAATGAAACTAATAAAACTTCTTAGTTACTAAAAAGTTAAAGGTAAAGTTGTGCTATCAAAAATGACAAAATAAAAAAATGGGACTTTTGTAAATGGAAATACGAATTCTCTGCATCTGTTTTTGCTTTTGTTTCTATTCTGTCATATAAACGGTTTGCAAACAGCGTTTCTGATGTTCAGTATTCATTATTGAAGCTATTACACCTGAAGAACGATCCAAAATTCTCACAATACTGGAAATCGGCTGGAGTGAGCGTGATGCAGCAAGGGCAGTTGGTGTGTCGCTATTAACTGTACAATGAGTTCTCCGACGTTACGAGGAAACCGGCTCTAACCTAGGCAGACCAGGAAAAGGCAGGGCCAGGTGTACCACAACACGAGAAGATTGGTCAACACAATGCTTTGAAACCGCTTTCTCACAGGAACTGCGCTTACATATCAGTTCCGACGCCTCGGTGGAAGTAACCTAAGTGCATGGACTGTAAGACAACGACTTGCTGAAGCAAATTTAAAATCATTAAGACCTGCAAACGGCCAACTGGAGCGTGGGCATGGTATTCCGACCATATTATGCCTGCAACCACTTACATTGGAGTATTGAAGATTGATCAAGAGTTATGTTGTCAGGTGAATCAAGATTGATGCTCTATAAGAATGAAGGAAGAACAAGAGTGTATAGAAGACCAGGGGAGCAATTCAAACAAGCTTACATTAAGGAGAAAGTGGCCTATAGCTGTGGATCCGTACTTGTATGGGCCGGAAATTCTGCAGCGAGTCGCACACAGCTGCTGGTTATAGAAAATGGCAGAAATCTTAAACAAATACGTTGGTTCTTTTATGGTCAATTTGGGAGAGGATGCTATCTTTATGTATGACAATGCCCGGCCTTGTGATTTACCACCTTCAAGAGGTGAACATTAACTGCATGCTTGGGACGAGCTCGGACGATGTGTGACACACAGAAAACCTTCCCCGATCACGCTTCAAGAGCTCAAAATTGTGCTCGTAGAGTATTGGGAGAATATTCTCCAACATCGTATAAGAAACTTGGTGTACGAGTACAGCATACCAAACCGCATAACCGGAATGATGACAGCACGTGGGGTAATACAAAGTACTAAAAATAAAGAAAATTTTAAATTGGTAGAAAAAAAAATGGCTTTTCTATTTTTTTATAAGATGAGATTGGTTATTTTTGTTGTTTACGTATTTTTTTTATGAATTTAATACAAAGTGACACATACATTTTATTATTTATTTATTTATTTAATTATTTATGTTCACACAGTAAAAAACATATGGATATGACATAGTAATACTTTAATAATTAAGTGTTATTTTAATAATTAAGTGTTATTTAGTCACTTAAAATGTTGGGCGACCTATTATTGGCGACTGTATAAGTCTGATGCTTTTGTTACTATTATTATTCTTATGTAAAGCTGTATACAGAAGCTGTTGGTTTGCCTTTAATAAATAAATAAATACTTTCATTTAAGGAACATTTGATTTTCTGTTAAACACAATGTATTTAAGTAAACTAGCATTTTTAGTTTCCGAGACTTCCAGGTATCTTTATGTCACCCTTATTGTTCTCGAGTGTATTTACGATGCCTACAAAGGGAATGAACATAACACAAACATCGCATTTGACAAAATGAGAGTTAAACATGAGAAATTTGTCTCCATTGTGGGATGATATTCCACTAAACTTTGCTTAACTTTCTTGTCATACTTTAAAAGTTACACACAAGTTGATCTAGAAATGTTAAAGTTGACAAAGAGAAGCTAAAGTTGGTTAACACTTACTATAAACCGTTTATATTCTAGCCTTATATCACACCATGTTTGTCTTCCCCCAAGAGGAAAGCAGCGGTGCATAATTTTTCCTCGTGCATCACTTGTTAATAAAGCGAGCGTATTAAGCACAAATTCGAACTCCGGACTGCTATAAAAATTGTGATAGAAAACCTCACTGACACGTGGAAATCGAATGCTGCGATGGGATCCAATATTGTATTATATTTTGCATATGTATTCTTATAGTGAATATATAGTATTGGGTACCACCAATATTGTATCACTAAATATGATATTTCGAATACTGCCCTTGACTATTTAAGATGAAGCCCAAACAAAGACACAGATGAACAACACAAAAGGGAGGATTCGATAACTATTTGCAGCCTTACAAAGGAATTTATGTAATCTAGGGACCTAACTATATATCAATGGGCTCTTTAGTTGTGACAAAAGCAATAAACTCACGCAATGGAGCGTAAACTATCATTATGGAAGTTGTATTGGAAATTCTAGGTGATGTTAGAGCGATTTTAGTTGAGGAAATCCTTTGGAAATATAAATACAACGTTGGGTGTAATCGGCTTAGTAAGGATTTGGAGTGTTAACTACATTATTAAAGTTTGAGGTGATTTTGTTCGGGTGTTCGAAAGTTTTGGCAATGTAAAATGATGAAAAATCATAAATGCCTGAATGATTTTTAATATTAGGATTTCATTAGCTTGCCTCTATATTTACTATTATTTTTATAGGTGGGTATAATTTCGATTGCAAAATAAATAGACGAATTAATGACACTGGCTAGTTCGTCAAACTGCCGGTATGAATATGATGACATTCGGTGATGCGTGGTTCGAATCGAAGTCGAAACATTGAACTATTTTTGAAGTGTTATTTAGATTATTCGTAAAGAATTCAATGTGGAAGTGTAATATGTTAAAACTTGAAGGATTAGCACATACTGACGCTGTGTTTACCTACATATTTTTGGTGACGTCTTCTGTTTTCCAGCATTATCGTATTTATTATTAGTGGGATACTGGCCGAAATCATTTGAAGATCATAATATTTCGGAATGTTTGTTATATCATCACATCAAGAAAAATCTATTATGTTCCATGAGGTTCTTGTAGAGAGAAAGATTAAGATCACGATTTAGGGTAGAAAAACTAAAAATAACAAGAGATAGGAAAGTATCGTGTTTGTGTCGTAAATTTTTATTTATTTGTGTTTTCGTACAATATTCTCTTTTCATATGACCGATACAATAAATCCAGCAAAAAAACGTTACACAAACGTTTTCAAGATTTTAATAAAAACTTTAAAACAACATTTCTGTAGATACAGCAGAGCGCTTCAGCGAAAAGGCTATTTCAAGATTTATCCAGAATCCTTTGAAATGTTAAAGGAAACGAATTTATTTTATAGCGACTATTGGCTTGTTAAACTTTCTCACATTATTACATAATGCTTTCTACTCACAAGAGCAATATGAATGTGAAATTGAACACTAAAATGAAGACACCAAACATTTTGACCAGTCCAATCATGCGAGTTTTTTTTAAGTAAATCGCTATCAAAATGTGAAACAAATAGGTATTATGTTTCTGTATGTAATTAAAGCCGTTCCAACCCGCCCTAAATTCTAGAAAACGTAAAAAAAAAATTCGAAAGTAATTATTTACAACATAAATAGGACTAAAAAGTACCTATATAGCGAAAATAAGTAAGTACCTACTACGAGATTTGGAAACAAAAAGAAAGAAAAGAAGTTAAATAAAATCATTTCAATAAACATGAGATTCAAATAACAAATTGCTTAAGTCCATTCATCCAAACAAATGAGATGGGGGGATTCATAGACTGTTTGTTTCGAGTTCCTCCCAATATCCGCGATTAGTGCTGAATGGACGCCTGCCCAATTTCTGATGAGTTTTCTGATTATTAAACAATGCCTAACAATTATAAACCTGACTATGAATGATAGGCTGAGGAGTGATGTGATAAGGCAACGGCTTAAACGAAGATGTAGGGACAAAGATTGAAAAAAAGTATTCTACGAAATGTTGGTCATGTTGAGAGGATAAATGAAAGGCGACTAAAAAAAGATATTTACAAGGCAGATGTCAGTAGAAACGCCGAAAGAGGACACCATAGAAGGACATATAATCCTATTGGTAATGTTCTTGAGAAAAGTCACGTACGTAATACTCGCAAAAGGAGTGCGTGTATGACCAGATGTATGAACGATAACGAAGCAAAAAGAGTATGTAAGGATCCTACCCTGGTGACGTTCTGTAGTTTCTGCCTATCCCTATGGGAAGAAGGCGTCAGTTTATGTATACATATATAAATCATAAGGCTAATTATTGTAATTAAAATTTAAAAAAATATACAGTCCTTTCACATCCATAATTTTGGGTGTTCTCTCTTATATTTTTAGATCTAAGCAGAGCCCAATTACGAGAGAAAGTATGGCCAAAACCATTGACATCTTGAAAATGAACCCCGTACCCATCCAATTTGTAACATAACACGCAATTTTAACGCTACTAAAACAGCGTATTACGGCAATAGCCGTAATTCCAGTGCTTTGACCTAACTAAGTGTAAACAAGATTTGTTATGTACATAAAACGTACCTACGCTTAACGTACAAACTGTTTATTAGTCTCCTTTTGCAAGAATTTACACAATTCGCTCGGTTTGGTGTGACAGTTGTAGGGTTTCGAATAATTTTTGCGTTTTTCATTTCGTGGTGAGATGAAAGATTTTTATCAGGAAATGTTGGTGATATATACGAATGAGTCTGTCATGTTCTAAGAAAAACATATCTCATTATAGAAGTTATATGAAAATTGCTTAGCCTACTTTTGGGACACCAAACCTTAGTTTGAAAGAAACTCAGTTTCTTACAAAAATATAAATAATGCATCATTGAGAAGTTGAAATCCACACCAAACGAACAAAATCCATTTATCTTCACTGTCCCACCATCTTTCTAATGATCTCATCCTGTCCATCTTCCTGCCAACCCTGGTCAAGAGACAAGCAACTGCACTTCTCAGAGACATCACAAAAGATACGATGATTTATCTCTCACAGTTTACCACACAACTAACGCGTATCTAACGATGAGTTACGATCATCTTCCAGCGAACTTAGACATGCGAGTGGAAACGGAAAAATATTTTTATATTCTAAACTTTTTAAAACTTTGCACACAACAATTTTATGTGACTTTTTGTTGAAAAACGTTGTCGCTTAAAGTTTACTATTTATTATCTGGGTTGTTGGTTTAAGCATCCAGTTTAAGTTTTTTACTTTAAGTTTATTGGTATTGTTTCGTTTTATGTGAATTATATTAGTTTTAAGTTCACACTATAACACTAATATTATAAAGGCGAACGTTTGTGAGTAGTGTGTGTTTGTATCTTTCTTACTTCTTCACGCTCAAACAACTGGATACCAATTTTGATGAAATTTGGCACACAGATAGTTTATAACCAGGATTAACACATATAATACTTTTTATTCCGATATTCTTACGGGATCGAGACTTATGCGGGTGAAACCAAGGGGCGCAGCTAGTAAGAAATAGATAACTTTCCGAATCATTCAGAATAATCTCTTTATATCTCATCCTATAGTTATCTCTCTACCTATAATAGGTACCTACGTGAGCAATCACATAATTTATCTGTCATAGCTTTATTTTTAACTAGCTGCGCCTTCCAACACCTTAGAGGAACTCGTCACTAAATTCACACGTATGTAATGTCCCTCGAGCGACGATAAGGAACGTCGATAAGATAGGAATAGAAGTTCTAACATCGAACAGTTACTGCTCGTAAATTCAGTGTTCGGAATTAATGTTTGGTGAATATTTAGATACTTACATTGACTTTATTCAGTGCAGATTTGAATATGGGTAAAATTTTTGGGTTTTCCTGTAGCATTATAAGAAATAGGGAAGTAATCGAACCTCAGTGCCCCATAAAAATTAATAATAGACACATAGCCAGACCTTTTATTATTACATACACAGTTAATATAGGTAAGTAAGTACCTACGCATTGCAGGTTTGTACAAATTCCTTTTGCTAGGAGCAACCGGCAACCCAGCCCAGTTTCTGGTTTAGTGCAGAGCTTTTATTGCTCGAACCTAAAAGTAAACTGGATGTTAACAATCTTTATCCTTTATTTTTACCCATGCTATAATTCCTCTATAAAAGCTTCTGAAACAGTTAGCATACGAAACACCCGCGTTTCATTACCATCAGCGCCGTAATTAAAAAAAGAAACCTATAGGCTATTCGAATTCACGTCGTATCCCGCCATTTTTGTTCGATATTAGTATTGCAAAAAATTATTACACAGTTTGTTTGTATTAGATACTCAGCAATTAAACTTTCCATGAATTTACATAGAATTCTTACAACATCCTATGGTTTCAGAACCTTTTATAGAGGATTCATATCATGGGTGTAAATAAGGTCTCGTATGCAACTGTACATAATTAGGTATTAAAACCTGTATTATACATATATACATATTTGCTTAAATAACTAATAAACCACCATCAACCATGTAGGTAAAGACCTATGTAAATACCTACCTAGGTAATACCTAAATGTAGGTAAAGTATATTCGTATAAGTAAGCTTCTATATTGATAAGGGACGGTTCTGTAACCCATAAAATCCACGCACTCGGTTTCACGGATTATGAATTTTTGAGCTTTGCATCAAATACCTTTAAATTGATTTTAAATTTTCACTCATTCGGTCGAGGGGTGCAAATCTTTACAAATCCCGCCCCGATGACGGCGCAGCGATTCTATCGATTACCACAAAATTTATGATGTCTCGTTTTTGCCTTGACGTTGAAAAATATCAAATTTAAGCCGACTGACATAAATACTGTGCGTCTAACGTTCTACTATGTAAATGGAATGTTTTTATTTAAATTTTTTGGTCCCTTTTTGAAGACCGTATTCGTAAATGAGGGTTATGATATTTAGAAGAGGTATTTACGGTTTTTTAGAAGAAAATTTTGCGGTATTCTGTAGGGATTCCTTGAATTATTTGTGGAATTCAAATAAAGCCTTAATTACAATTGAGGTTGAATTTGGGTGCTGGCAAATGTTGGTAGATTTACCTAATGGTTTGTTTAGCTTCTTCATTTAGTTGAATTAATTCGCGTGCATTATGATTTTAATGAGAAATGGATCATTTTCAACTGTCAAACCAACTTATTACCTAACAATATAAATTCTACTATTCAAGCATATAAAAATATCGAAATAATGCTAAAATATCGACACCTTCATGAAAACTAAATGTTATACTTCCATAACACGTAATTTTTCACCGAAACTAGATCGTTTTTCATACTCACATACATATTTACAAAAACATCTCTGTTTTCTCGTCCAACAGTTTTGGATGTTTTAGGAGCTATCCAAACACTCGACTCAAGTGTCTTATGTGTCAATAGCGTAACTGTCATTTTTAGGTTGAGAATAAATCCATCGTCGATGAACAAAGCTTTGTTCGAAAAATCGCTCATGAGTATTTGCCCTAAGGCCGCGTTCACATCAAACGTATAATGGGCCACCGACTGGGAGCATAGCAAAGGATAATCAGTCTATAATGTACCCACTGTCGGGACACAGGCATGCTCTCTTCGAGAGGGAGTGAACTGTAATCCACAATGCAGGTCGCAGTGCTGGTTGGTAGGTTGGTAGTTGGTAGACGTCACATGTCCTCGAATTTTTGGTTCTAGGACATGCCAGTTTTCTCGCCATGATTTTCTTCACCCTTTTGAGAGTAGTGGTGATAAATAATTTACACAAAATAAGGGGCTTCTCTGGGAACCTACGACCTACAATTGAATAAGTATGAAAAAAAAAAAAACACGTTAGCCGCCGACTGAGGGCGAATTTTCATCAATGAGACTGAACGCGATCAGCACACCCAACCGCGTCCAAGAGTTGTTAGTATCAATAAACCACAGCAACGATGATACTGACACCTCTTGAAATTCACCCTGATTGTCCGTTGTTTTTCAAATATTCTCGCAGTCCCCAGACGACTATCGCTTGGTGTGTACGCGGCCTTATATATAGGATTACTTTTGTTATGTGTCTGAAACACGTAAGACTCTTGTGTTTTCTGTGGACCTTGTGTCACTAAAAGAAAATAGGCATTATGATTGTCCCTTTGGGATTTTCTCATTATTCTTACAGTTAATTTCAGTATCTCGATTTTGTATTGTTATCTCAGGTGATTACAAAGGAATAATGTGATTGTATTTTCTTTTTATTTAGTTTAGGAACTGTTCGCTTCTTGAATTTTCATGGAATGCGAGTATAAAGATTTTGTTGAGTATTAAATACACGTACATTTTTAATTTTTACGAATTACGTAAAAAATGTCACTGTCATAGTTCACGAACATAAATATCAAACGTAAGGGTCTATGTACACATGGCATACGGCATTTTTTAAACGCGCGACGTCTGCGCGTAGAACTGTGTGTTTTCTACATTGAAACAGTAGCGCTAGTTGAGTCTGCAAGGTATATACGCACGTCAACAATATGTGTAAAAAGGCCATGTCTTAAAGCTACATTGAGCTAAAGAGAGTTTTCCCAAATATTAACATTATTCGGATTTTTTTCTAATTTTTCTTTCCATCATCATCTGCCTAGCCTTTTCCCAACTATGTTGGGGTCGGCTTCCAGTCTAACCGGATGCAGCTGAATACCAGTATTTTATATGGAGCGACTGCCTATCTGACCTCCACAACCCAGTTAGTGGGTAATACGACACCCCTAGGTAAGACTGGTTGTCAGACTTTCGGGCTTCTGACTACCAGAAACGACTGTCAAAGATCTACGAATGACAGCCGGGACCAACGGCTTAACGTGCTTTCCGAGGCACGGAGGGGTCTCGGTATGTAAAGATGGTCACTCATCCACAGACCAACCGCGGCAAGCGTAGCTTAACCTGATCGATCGACCTGTGCGGCTGTTATTATTTAGCCACGGGCCCCTCTCACTCCGCACTACTCTCTCCCCCTCTAAATTTTCTTTCCATAAAAACATAGGTAATTCAGAATATATCGAACATTTAAAAAAAAAAATAACCAATTCCGTCCATGCTCTCAAGTGATGTGCTTATGAACGATCAGCGTTTCATTTTATTTATGCTGTCAATATTCAGCCAATGTAAGCAGTTCTTTACATCTTCTGCTTCATTTAATTCAGCGTAATATTATTATCTACAATCATATTTTTGTTACAAGAATCACGACTGTTATCTTTAGTTGTACCACAAAAAGACTGTGACGTTATGTTTCCAACGGATTTCACGCTCACTAACCCCACCAGCCATCGCTACGTTGCATTTCAAACGTTTTCAGCTTCGTTGTAAAATAGGTACACGGTTTTTTTCATCAAACAAATCACAACTTCAAGTCCAACAACCAAAGTTTGTTTTGCAATGGCACACCCTGGTATCCTTCAAAGCTCCACGCTCGAGATAAGTTTCTAGTTGTTGGTGTTTTTTTTATAAAATGAAGTGAAGAAAGTAACATTCTTGAGATATTAAAGCGCTTAAAAATATAAGTATCTGATGTAAAATGTCAGGGTTTTTAGAAAGTCTTCTATTCATTCGCTTCGCGTCGGGTCTCGATAAAATTAGATGTAGAGGCAGACAGAATATTAAGGCGCATAACGTGAAGTGATGTCGGTAGGCAAGGAATAGAATAGAATACCTACAATAGAATAGAATAGAATACTCTTTATTATGTACACCATATAGATTACCTACTTCACAAATACTCCTTTGAATTGGTTTACGTTCATACTTGTCATACACGCACACCGGTTACGAGTAGGTTATTAGGCACCTGACCTTCTGAAGAACATCACCAACTAAGGTCTATCCATCACTATATGTCTTTCTATGGTACCCCGTCCCGGCGTCTCCACTCACATCAACCTGACCAGTAAGGAAGGATCGTAGCAGATGGCTTTCTGTAATTTCTGCCTACCCCTTTGGAAAGAAGGCGTGAGTTTATGTATGTGTGTACCTACACATACCTATACTTATTATGTACACCATATAAATAAATATTGAGTCATATTCTACTTCTTTATTGGATACATAATCTTTTAGTAGTATATTTTATAAAATAACACACACAATAATTAAAAAGCACTAAACCTAAAAGCCTAAGGCGCTTTAATAACACTATTTAAAAGTGAGAGGTTATATAGGTAGGCTGGTGATAAAGACAAAAAATGATGAAATATAAATAACTCGTGCGGGTATTAAGAGTTCGGAAATGATTGATCTATTGTCCTGTTGGAACAGGACCTTAACTTCCCTAAATAAAAGTGTGCTGGTTGTGTCTGTACCTGCCCTGGTACAGACACCAGCACATCAAGCTATTATAATCTTTCAAATTATTTTAATAGATTTTCAACTTTATCGCTAATGCATTAGGTTCAAAGTTGAATCGGATAATTTGACAGTCTCGGGTAGCCTGATGTGCTGGCGTCTGTACATACAGACAAACACACTTCGATAAACACTAAACCTTTTTGGGAAATTCGGAAAAGAGAATATTGTGTTTCTATTGTTTAACCGGTTAGTTACAAAAACAATTAAAAAGCCATTGTATCTCGTGTGGATTCACGTTCCGAAGGGTTAATAATGGAAGGGTAGCAATCAAACGAGCATTTACTCCGATAATATAGCACGTTCCAGATTATTTTATTCCAAGTCGACTGCTGTTTGATCTCATACATACATATTGATGATTGTATCCGATTAAAGACTGCAGCTGCGAATGTAGGAATGAGATGCAAGCTTAGTGCTTATGAGCACAGAAATAATCCGATTTCTTAGTTCGTTTTCCAACTTTACTATACGATTGGTTTTCTGTGCAAGAAATATTTTTCTGAGATCTATATTTTGTTGCAAAACAAGTTCGTTTTTTGCTCAGTGATTGCTCCCACGATCATCATCATCTGCCTGGCCTTTTCCCAACTATGTTGGGGTCGGCTTTCAGTGTAACGAGATGCAGCTGAATATTAGTATTTCACATGAAGCGACTGCCTATCTGATTTCCGCAACCTAGTTACTCGGTAATACCCCTTGGTAAGACTGGTTGTCAGACCTTCGGGCTCTTGATGACCCGTAACATTACAACTGTCATCAAAACTGCTAAGCAGTTGGTTATCATTCGCCACAAGCCTCTCTCAATTGCACCCACAATACAGTAGAAATGAAAAAGTCGTCACGCCGACAAATTGGTAAAACAAAACCATGCAACAAAATTTTTTTAGGGTGCCTCCTCTAAACGTAAAGTGGGGATTTTTTTTCCTCGTCTACCCCATAGTGTGGGTGTGTATCACGAGATAGTTCTTACAAAAATATTGCAGGTTTGTTAAAACCATTTTTCGATTCAGGGATCCGTTTGTGAAATATTAAGGTTTAAAGTGGTCATTTTTGTTAGAGTCAAGTGTCTCCCCTCTGCCAGCTGCATGGTGGTTTTTGGATGTGTAAAAAAAATTCAAGTAGTATATATAACGAAGTTAAAAGGAAAACTATCACAGCTAAGTAGGCTTTACAAGTTTACGAGTAATAGTCGACCTACTTACCTTTGCTGTTGCAATGTATGGGAGAACATGATTTTCAACTACAATGTTAAGTATGTTCTTAGGATAAATTCATTCCAACTACGGAACCCTCCATTGTGCGTGGTCCGAGACGCTCTTGGCCAGTTTTTATAAAACTGACCACATTATGTACCACGTTCCGTCAAACTGAAAAGTGTTTTCCTGTGTAGGATGAAAAATAACATTAATTTTATCCTTTCATGCTTAGCCACCTGTTTGCCAAATAAATTAAAAATAAATGAATTCAAGATAAAATTCACAAGTAGCATTCATCGTATAATTTTTACGCAAATTCCCTTATATTTTAACCAACAAAATAAGCAAAGTTTCTCAAATACCTCTTCTCGTTTGTGCTAACGCTAGTAGAAGTCCCAGTAAACTAATTGCTAATCTTCTCAATGTTGATAAAACGGGAGCCTCGTTTTCAGTTGCAGCTGCTCCAAAATCCGGTAGTGTTCGTCTTTTTTTGTCCGCTCAATGAAAGCGCTGGCTGAAATAGAAAACTTCGTGACTTTTTTGCCATTTCGGTAAATCAGAACTTTAACATGAACGAAAATTGAAAAAAGAATCATTTTTTTGTCATTTACCACAGAGTCACAAGTTACAGTCATGTTCCGTAACTGTCTCTTTTTCCATATGTGCTCGTATGACTAAAAGTAACCAAATCCATATCACAAACTATCCCTGTGCCAAATTTTATGACGATTAGTCGAGTAGATGTAATAATAAATACTTTTTTTGTATTGTTTTGTATTTTTCTTCTTTCTGTCTTTTTGTATCTTTTTTTGTATTGTTTTTATGACGATTAGTCGAGTAGATGTAATAATAAATACTTTTTTTGTATTGTTTTTGTATTGTTGCCCATTGTATTTTTCTTCTATACTAGGTGTAGGTCAGTATTCGACGTCCCAAAGACGGTGACCATGATGACCTTGGACGGATGCCATATCCCCTACACTTGGCCGTCTTTCTGATTACCAAATGTTATTGATGAGTGCTGTTGAACAAACATTTATACGTGTAGGTACGCAGTAGGGCACAGATGAATTTTGCTAACTGCCTACGGGTGATACCTTTAACCATGAATTATTGGTTCAATCAATCAACTCAGCCTATCGCAGTCCACTGCTGGACATAGGCCTCTCCCAGACTGCGCCACAACACCCTGTCCTCCGCCTTCCGCATCCAGTCTGTCCCAACCTCCTTCTAAAGGTCATCCGTCCATATAGCTGGGGGGCCCACACTACGCTTGCTGATACGGATAATTGTTGGCTGGCTAGTTCAAGATGGTGCGATTATTTTTATGAATAACTCTTGAAACCTTGTAACATTCTCAGATCCTTTTTACAACGAAATTATTTTCATCCATAGCTTTCCATCAGGCGTGATCGAGGTCAAGATCGGGCCCATTCAGAAATAAATAAATAAAATAAAAGCTTCTGGTCTACAATAAACCCTTGAAAGTAATCAAGGCTCTATTAGTTTATAATATTAGTGTATAGTTGTATAATTATGCTTGTCAATTCTCAATTCTTAATTCTTTATTGCGTACCATAATGTTTATACATAGTTAGTAGGAAATAATTAAATTAGTCACAATTATGGACCCTCTCGGGCACAGCATAGATCAAGTAGGAGAGAGGAGGAAGAACGCTGGGTTTTTTTAATGTGGTGAATTTTATTTTAGTTAAGTAGTTAGTAAGTTATACTGTTTTATTAATATAGAATTGAATTTAATTATATGCATTATTTATTTAGTAAAATTGTAAAAATTGTATTATGATTTTTATTTATTACGTAATATAATGTATGATCCCTAAGGTAAGCTATTTATTGGACGCTTCATATTTATTTAAACATTTAATTTCCGTAATATGAGTTAGTAGGCGTATCTTTAATAACTAATTTGTGATAATTATGAAGTTGTTCATAATTTATCATTTAAGAATTCGTTTATTCGTTTCATTAGCACATCTAAGTTCCCAACCACAATGACTATAAGTCATAGAAAGCAGTTGCTGAAACTCAGCTAGACGACATCATCACTATGTAATGAATTATCACTTTGACCGTACTGACCACAGGAAGGACCGCCATCTAATTATTCATCCGGGTCTTCAAAAGTTCCTCGTCCGTCACCCTATAAAAGTTTATTGGCATAAATATGTTAATAGATAAGACATAGATTCTCTAGAAGTCCACATAGAAGAAAGAAAATATATTTTCTTTGGAGAATATTCAAATGAGATGAGGGTATCTTTAACGTGGATAATACGGATCCTATTGGCTATTGAAAGTACAACAGCTGGAACAAATGGCTCTTCTTGTTTTATCTTGTAAACAGATAGGCATTAGAAAAACTTTATACTTTAGTAGGTAAATGGAGTGTAGCGTATCGGTCGAGAAATCGTCGTGTTGCAAAGCGTTATAAACGATTTTTATTTTTGTTAGTAAGATTCTTCTGTTTTCACATCCAATGAGTTGTTTGTTTAAGAACACAAATATGTTTTCTGGTTCCCTCCGTAATCAAAGTTATCTGTAATTCTTTTTTGTACGTATAACTATAATACTTACAGTACCTTCCTTTCAAAGTAATTCAAGGATATTGCGACTGTACGAGTAATTAATTAAAGTAAGGAATCAAGGCTATACAAAAAAAATCTAATTCGATCCAAGGCATTCTCGTATTTCAGAACTCTAACTGTAAAGAAAAGCAGCATTACCTATTCTTCAATTTCCTCCCCATCTCAAAGAATCACATTCATTTTCGACTGAGTCGAAGGATCACATGAATCGGACCTTTTAGCAAATTGGTACGGAGCTTCTTGGTGTTGGGAAAGGTCACTCCACATCCCTCATTATCTTAAATAATTAATTGCTTTCCGAATTACTGAAAATGCCTTATTTATGAGTTGCGTTTGCTTCTCTGGCTTACAGTTGTAGTAACTCTTAGTGCTTGGTTTTTATTTTTAGGAGGTAAGTAATAGGATTTATTGGAAACGTGTACCATATATGTTTTTGGGTTAGAGAAAATTATTGCGAATGTATATACTTCAGACTTTTCATTGGTCTAGTAGAGTGGTCTTAAGTACAAACTGAAGGTTTTCTGTTCAAGATTGATTTATATTTACAGAAAATAGAATTTCTAATAGAATAAACGACTACTCGTAAGCGTAAAGGATAGAATAATGAAGAATTTTATAAAGATACGAAAGGTTAAGTAAAGTAAAGTATACGTATAAAATCGTAATATAGTACACTTCATACATAAACCAGATAACTTCATTTTATAACATCGTAACTCATTATTTCCACCTCGCCAACCATTCCATCATTCTCTGTTATAGCAATCTGAGCAGCTGTCAGCTGTTTCATATCAAGTTACTAACTCCGCAAGTACTTAGTCCCGCTGTTCACTGACACAAAATGGACAAAGTTTATTGAAGTTCCATAATTTGGATAAATTGAGATCTGCTGCAGTTTGCCAGTTTAACTCAATATTAGTGTAAATATAAGTGCAAATCTTTGGTCATGAGAGCTTCTTGATTAAGTGAAGGAGTCAATCCATCAATTAAGTCAATCTATCACAGTCCACTGATGGGCATAGGTATCTCCCAAGCTGCGCTACAACACACAGACTTCCGCCTTCCGCAACCAGTCCGTCCCACCTTTTTAAGGTCGTCGGTCAATCTAGCTGGGGGGCGTGTTTCATTTGATGGAGATTAATTTGAAAGTAAATCTAGAGGTATTTACTGAGTCATTTTCAAGACGTTTTTGTGAAAACCAATAGTATTTGCCATCATGTTGTTTATTCGGGATAAAAGCGTGGAAGGGTAACTATTCCAGATAACAGAATTTTCTAATCTGGCTTCTATTTTTAAGACTATGTCCATTGATGCTGTACCTACCAAAGAAGACATTTTAATTTACTGTATGTACGTCGCAATTTCCATATTTTTTTAATTTTTCTTCGTGATTCTGCGCTCCAAATAAAATGCTCATGAGAGTACTTTCTCCTACTGTTCGGAGATTATATTTATGCATGAAATGTATATTCTGTATTTACATATAAATATTGGATCTGCTCATATGCATCTAAGCCTGTCTTAAGTCTTGAGATCTTCTCAAATGTGAGTACTCTGTTATCTTGTATGTCCGCGGAATACGTGATCTAAATAATATCATATCTTGTATTTTGTTTGCGGAGTACTTATTTACATGGTATGTTGAGAAAAGCCGGAATTTTACAAAAGAAGCTTTTGACATAACTTTTTTTTTATAATTTGGAGAGAGAACAAAACTCTGGGCCAGTTTATTATGGAATGTATTATAATTGAAGGTTATTTATTTATTTATTTTATTTTATAATTTTCGGAAAACTTACAGCTACTAAACACAATATTTAGAGTTGATAACATGATGATGGCCAATTACAAGTTTTCGCAGATAGCATGTAAACTAAGTAATAAGAATAAGAATAAGAATTCTTTATTTCCACAAAGCACATTAAAACTAACTAAAACTAAGAACATATAAGGCTTATTACTAGGTCACAATAATATATATACCCTGACTCCTAAACTAGGCGTAGGTGCCTGTGACTTAGGAGTCAGTGATTCTCCTTAAACAAACAAAGCCATTAATTGTAAATTAGGACGTTTCAACAATAAGAAAAGGTGGCAAAGAAAACAGAATCCAATTTATATTAAGAGAAAATAAAAGTAAAATAATAAAAATAAAAAAATAAAAAAAAGTTTGATTGTATGATGAGGTGTATAAATGTAGGGTGTGAGTGCATGTGTGGTGAGTAAGTGTAGAGTATCATGTGTCTGTAGTTAGTAAGTGTGGGGTGTTTGTGTGTGGAGTGAGAAAGTATGGGGTGAACCAATTATTCATCATTTATTATCACTGTAAATTACCTAGCAGGAGATCCTCAGTGTTATCATAATTTAGTGATTGGAGATAATCTTTAAGTACGTTTTTGCATTGATATTTAGGGGATGAATAAATATTTAATTTTTTGTTTAGGAAGTTGTACATTTTAGTGCTAATAACATAGAATTGGCGTTTGGCAAAGGCAGTTCTATGGCGTTCGTGCTGAAAAACATTGTGCTTAAGTCTGCCAGTTGGTTCCTTTGGCGGACGTGCAGAGTGTTTTCGTAGGGTAGACAGGAGTACATAAAGTTGCCTGACTGTGAGTACCCTGCAATCAGAATAGAGCTGCACAGTGGGATACCTACGTGGCAGAGAGAGCATTACCTTAAGGACAGCTCTCTGGGCTCTCTCAAGGCGGATAAATACATTTTGTGTGGCACCACCCCAAACGGGCAAGCAGTACGTTAAGACAGACCGACACAAGGCAAAATATACTAGTTTAAGCGTTTCATGGTCAGCAGAATTTCGTAGCTTCTTGAAGACATATATTAGCTTACGTATACGGGACGTGACCTTGACTATATGGGGGTGCCAGTTGAGATGCTGATCAATGAGTACTCCTAGATACCTTACATGAGACGATTTAGTGAGGAAAAGGCAGCTACACTGGGTTAAGGAATTACAGGCGTGTGCTTTTAAGGTAAGGGAATTTGAGGGACACTGATTTGACCTAATAGCAAAGGGAACGTATACCGTTTTATCAACGTTTAAAGTGAGCAAGTTATCGGACAAACATTTCATTACGGAGTGAAGCGCAGCCTCGGCGTTTTGGAATGCCTGGGGCCAGTCATAACCCTCTACAACAAGGGCAGTATCGTCCGCATACGTATAGATCTTGCAGTTTTCGAGAGGCAGTTTGCAGAGCTCATTTATATAAATGAGAAAGAGAGTGGGGCCCAGGATGCTGCCTTGCGGAACGCCGTATGTGATTGGAAGCTCATCACTTTCATGCTGGCCGATTTTTACTATTTGGGTACGGTCGCTTAGATAGTTTGCAAAGATTTTCAATGGGTGTCCACGTATTCCAATGCTTTCCATTTTACTCAGTAAGGCTGGGGCAGAAACGGTGTCAAATGCCTTTGACAAATCAAGGAAAATTCCCAGGCACTTGTGTTTTCTATCTAGCGTCCTAGCTACGTGACTAGATAAATCCATAACAGCGTCTTCGGTACTTACTCCATTCCTGAACCCGTATTGGTTTTTGGCTAAGATGTTGTTTGTTTCGAGAAAACTGATCAGATTCTTATTCAGTACTCGTTCTAAGATCTTTGACATTGCTGTTAAAATCGAAATTGGACGGTAGTTATTAACAACATCTCTGCACCCAGACTTATGAATGGGGTGAACTACTGCTTTTTTAAACGCCGTCGGGAAGACACCTGCTCCTATACACAGGTTACAGACATGTGTAATAATGGGAACTAAGACGCCTCTTGAGGCCTTTATTACTTTAGACGGTATACTGTCTATGCCAGTAGCACAGTCAGTCCTAAGGCCCAAAATAATAGAGTGAACATCGTCTTCGGTTACCTCAAGGAGGGCCATTGAGCTACACAACTGTGAATTTGCAATAGATGTGGGCATCGTTGAGGGTGATTTAAATTTCGACGCCAAGCTACTGCCTACATTAGCAAAAAAATTGTTGACGTGATTAAGCGAGGATTTTGGACTATCTGATAGATGTAACAAGTCAGAAGAAGGGGAACACTGTGTTTGAAGCTCTGAGACTTTCTTAATGAAGTTCCAAGTAGCCCTAACGTTATTTTTTGCATTACGAAACTGTTCTTTTTCATACGTACGTTTGAGTTTTCTCAACAGCGAATTACAGAAATTGCGATAGCGAGTGTAGGTGATTTTTAATATTTCATTATTAACCGACCTTTTAAATTTGGCATGCATACGATCACGGTGCCGTATACAGCGGAGTAACCCCGGCGTAATCCAGGGTTTTAAATTACGTTCTCTCCTTGGAACAGTTTGTTCCCGTGTGTGCTTGATAACAATGGAGGAAAGGTTACCTATTAGCGCATCTGCAGCATCATTAGGATCCAAGATAGACAGCACTGGAGACCAGTCATGGGTTTTTATATTCTCTATAGCGGATTCGTAGTCTATTTTTGACCTAGTACGGGTGACATCCAAGTTCGCACTCCTGGTTTGTAGAAATAAAAGCAGCGGTTCGTGATCTGTTATGGATGATTCAATGACGAAAGTCGTAGCGGATTTATTTGTTTTTAATAAAATATGGTCCAAACAGTTTGTGAGCCGTGTCGGAAACAAATGCGCTGGGAGAAGTCCGTTAGAGGCAGTACAAGTTAAATACTCATCCGAGTGACCATCAATATTGTCGATCTTAATGTCAATGTTCATATCCCCGATCAAGACCACGGAAGGAGTTGTTATTTTGAGTACGTTATCAAGACTATCAATAAAGTTGTTTAAATTTTTAAAAGAAGGAGGGCGATATACAGCCACTATCGTAACGTCTTCTATGCAACAAATAAGGCAGTTTGCGTCAGCAAAATATGGTTCTTTGACGTCAGCTCTAATAGAAGATTTAACGTAAATAGCACACCCGTCATTTTGATTATATGTGCTTTTAGTTGAGTACGATGTGAAGCCATCCAAGATCGGCAAATGTGAAAGTCTGCTTAACCAGCACTCGGTGAGAACAAGCACATCGCACTGGAAACCCAACAATCGCATTAGCACTGGAACTTGATCGAAATTTTTAGTGATGCTGCGTATGTTTAAATGTAATATTTTTAATCCTTTTGTCGGGTCTTTTAAAAACTGCGCGCAACTCTCAGGTTGACACTTGAACGATTTAGAAACGTGAAGCGCGTCTATTTCATTATTAATAATATCTAGATTAGCCATTTGTTACTGGGTTACGCGAGATAGGAAAAAACGCTAGAGGGTCGTTGAGAACGTAAGTAAAAAGGTAATTTTATTATTACATGCCGTGTGCACTTGTGGACAAAAATATTTGTAAACCGCAATGTTCGAACTATTGGTAATTTATCGTATGTGGCAGTTTCACAGGTACATATTGTATTCGCGTGTATGATGAACGGATAAAGTATTTTGTAGTACAGTGTATTGACTTGTGTAAATATAGGTTGTGTGCGTTGTTTTATTGTATGTAAGGTGTACAAGATGAATATATGTAAGGGTGAATTGTTTGACGTAAAAGTTAATTTTAAAACTCTGATTAAAAATAAACAAAGACAGAACACAGAGAAAAAAACATAAAAAATAGGAACATTCAGTGCTAGTCAAATAACGAGATTGTGGTTCTCCAGGTGACTGAGACAATTTTCAGAGTTTACAAGAATCTGTTTGTCACCCTCAATCTTTCGCAGAAAGATATTGCCATTGGAGATCCAACAGAACTTAAAGGTGTTTTTACTAGCGAACTCTCTGGCCTGGTAAAAAAGCTTTTTGGTGGTTGCTGGTAGGTGTTCAGAGATGTACACGGGCTGACGAACACCAGACAAACCCATGACTGCGGTGTTTAATTTGTCGTCTTTTCCTTTTCCCTTGTTGTACGCACGCACGGCTGATAGGAGTGTCTGCTTAGTTTGCACAGTCGAGAATTCTGCTATTATTGGGCGCGGGGAGGTTGAGGTGGTGGATTTCCCTGGAAGGCGATAAATATCGCGCAACTCTGTTTCATCAATGCGTACACCAATAGCCGTGCCTACGCCACAAACCGTTTTCATGAGACTGGTGCAAGATTCGGTACTTACTTGCGGGATGTTACGCAATTCTATGGCAGAAGATCTCGATTTATGCTGAAGATCAACTATTTTACGTTCAAGAGACTCAATATAGGTTTGCTGCTCGCGTCGCTCCTTCCTCAATATTTCCACTTCCATCCTCATATCTTCAAACTGTTTATTAAAGAAATCAATTGACTGAACGATTCCTGCGTTTGACTTACATATTTCTGAGTTGGATGCCTGAATTTTACTGTTTTGAATTTTAATATCTTTCACATTCGAAGAGAGCTCAGCTATTAAAGTTGTTTGGTCCGCCAGTAGTTCCGCAATTCTATTATCCTGCTCCTTTTTCCACTTTGCAAGAATATCTTGTAGCTCCTGTGGTTCTTGTGAGGTCATTTCAGCCGAATCGCCTTGTGGCGAGGTATCATTACGCGGACGTTTGTTTCTTTTGACGTTTACATAGTCGCACGCTGCTACAGCCGTGGTGATATCTGACTCTGAACGTGTTTGGGTCTGGCTTATAGAGCCAATCGGTGTTCTAGGGGTTTTAGGAGGGGTACGTTGCATCCCTGCCATGTAAACAACCAAAATAGTAAGTTGAAGGCAAAAATATCAGCATTTATTCTCAGGCAAACCGGTATTACTCAACACTGATTATAACGAGCAACAGCGTTAGAGCGTAGCCGATACAGTTCTCGTAGTCGATTTGTAGCACAGGCTCGTGACGTAGCAGCGCTCTCGGTGGGAGCGTAGCAGCGGTGACTCACGCTCGTGGCTCGTAGCGAACAGAAATAAGATGATATTGTTTCGGCTTGATTACACCTCGGTTAAAGAGGTATTCTTTTATAAACAACGATGTTGATTGAATCTTTTTTTTTTCCTTCCTTTTCCCTTCTTCCTTCCTTTTTTTTCTTTTTAGTAAAAAAAAAAAAAAAGATATAAAAAAAAAATAAAAAAAATAAAAGAGAAAAAGCAAAAAGTTCAACGGGGCGCTGGCTTCGAACTCACGCTACCGAGGTTCAATCACTTTTAAAACCAGTCGCTATGCCGCGACACCAGCAGGATACTTATATTGATGTGTAAAAATGGTATTAGCTTGCTAAGAAGTCCAGTAAGTTTATATGCGGATGACCGTTAATGACTCAGTTTTTTTGTTTTTGAAGGTCACTCACTTCGCACATTCACACTGTTTACGGAAAGTTTTAAAATGGTTTTTGTTGATAACTCGAGTAATAGTTTGAGTACTGGTATAGTTTATACACTGATTTGTAGGTATTGATGTGGATCACTTAACTAAATGACTTTTATAACGATATCTGCACTTTTACCACCAGTCTAGAATAAAACGTCCGGAGGACTCAAAAACATGACCGCTCGCGACAACGTTAGGAAGGGAGAATGAATTAAATCGGTTGTAGGCAGTGCTACATTCGCGTTTCCAAAATTAGTAAACAGTGCAAAGTGCAAGTAAACAGTGCAGTGTGGGCTATGTTATACTATCGAAAAAGTGGTTGCAAAGAGTCTTCTTAAATTTAGACACGCTAGTATTAAAAAGATCTATATCAACTTCCTGGCTTTTCTGACTATGTTTCTCGTTTTTGTAATCAACCGTTCATGAAAACAATACTTTTTACTGATGTAGGTATTTCTTCTTTCCAGCACTGCATATAGGTGAGGAAAGTTTTGAGTATGAATGTCGATGGTTATAAGAGTAGAAGAAGACCAAAGAAACGATGGATGGACTGTGAGAATGATGATATGATTAGAAAGGGGGTGAATACTGAGATGACGACTAATAGAGAAGTGTGGAAGAAAAAGATATGTTCCGCCGACCCCAAATAAATTGGGAAAGGGCAGAAGAATGATGATGAAACCACTGTCTGTAAAGTGTCATCTTTTATGATAAAGTTTAGGGTCTTCTTTGATGATAAGGATTCTGCAGCTAAACTTTATGATTCCCAGTAAAATGAACATTCAAGGAGAGCGTAGAATTATGACATCTACAAACTTTTATAGGCTCTCATAGATTCTGCGCTGAATTCCATTCACGCTGCAAGAATAAACACAAACCCCAAACCATTAAAAGCAGCGTAAACAGCGCTTTGAACCGATTCACTTCGCAATAAAAGTTAACCTACAATAAAGTTGGAGTAAAATCGACGCATTAATGTAAGCAGCCACGAAAGCGCTTCAAAGCGTAACCCATATAAGAGCTTGCCTATCTAAGTAACGGATTTCCGGCAAAAAATACTAAAAGCTGAGACGCGTAACATGGCCGCTTAGGATAAAGATGCTGGCTTTTTATTGGAACGACTGTTTAGTAGGTTTTGTTACAGTTCTGTTATAAATATAGGAACTTGAAACAATATTGGGGATTTGTTGAAAGAGTTTTCGGTAACATGTTGAAGCCTGCGAAAAGAAGACAAGAATTCGCAACTATTTATCTATAAGCAATTCTGTTTTGTATTTACAAAGTTAAAGAGAAAAACTTCAAAACTTAAAGGGAACTTTTAATAAACATTGACAATCCATACTAGCCGAAACATTAGCATTTTTTTTTACCTATAAATATAAAGATGAATGGCTTTTTTTGCGAAAATTGGTAATAGAAAACCTCTATTGTAATCAGACGATCTGACATAGTTTGAAATAACAGTATGCAAATTACTCCCAACCGAAGCGCAGATAAGACGTGTTACGAAATCTATCATCGATTATGTAGTTACTCTCTAAAATACCTCTCACAAAAGGAAAGTCAAAACAATGTATAAAAATAACTCTGGTACATCTCCCAAGTAAGCCACGATCAATTAAAACCGCTATACCTATCCAGTTTTTCTCAGATCATTTTACGTTTTAATTAAGGGCTTCATTAGGCGTAACGGAGGCGAGCAATTACCGCCGTCGCTCGCAGCGATACGGTGATGCAGCTAGTGTGATGCAGCCCTTTTATTCATCTAACTGAGACTTCTGGAATAAAATGAATGACGAATAACGAACGAACCAGAGAGAGGATATACAACTTAATGATGACTCATCATCATCATCTGCCTAGCCTTTTCACAACTATGTTAGGGTTGGCTTCCAGTCTAACCGGATGCAGCTGAATACCAGTATTTACATGCAGCGACTGCCTACCTGACCTACACAACCCAATTACTGGGTAATACGATACTCCTTGGTAAGACTGGTTGTCAGATTTTCGGGCTTCTGACTACCCGTAACAACTGTTAAAGATCCACGAATGACAGCCGAGACCAACGGCTTAGCGTGCTTTCCAAGGCGCGGAGGGGTCTCGGTATGTAAAGATGGTCACCCATTCAAAGGCCAACCGCGGCAAGCGTAGCTTAACCTGATCGACCGCCCTGTGGGGCTGTTATTATTTAGCCAAGGGCCCCTCCTCAAGAATTAGATAGATAATATAAAAAAATATTAATCTGTTTAAGAAATACAGTGATATCCATAATATAAATACTAGGAACAAACATAAATTTGTTGTTCCTACAACAAGGCTCAAGAAAATAGGTGGCTCGTTTAGATGCCAATGTATACGTTTTTATAATAAACTTCCTAGCCACATTCAAGAACTAAGCATTAATAAATTCAAATCTTTTATAAAGCTAAAACTATGCCACAAAGCCTATTATACTGTAAAAGACTATATTGAGGACAAAAACGCTTGGGATTGAGCTGCTCCAATAGGTCTAGACAGTGAATGTTGTTTATTTTTTATTTTGCTGATTTACACTTTTGTTATTTTTTTTCTTTCTTAATATCTATTTATGACATGACATGAACATTTACTGTTTAAAGTCTTATATTATTTTAATTATTGTGAATGTGAGGACTATGTGGGTCATTGTTTCCGTTTTAATCATGGTCTGGCAGTTTGAGTGGTTTATGCGGTCTACACAAATGTTCTGTCCTTGGTATTGCTCGTCGAATCGTTGAGCTCCTTAAGTTCTGAGTTGAGCTGCACGGTTACTGACGAATGCGTGCACTGACTGCACAGGTCCACTCAATCTGTGTGGTTCTTCCCTCAAAATACCACTTCAGACACCAATCTACATGGTCCTCAAAGATCAAAGATGATGTCCGGATTTTTATATACACATTGACATTGATGAATTTTATATAAACAATGACATGGATATTTACTTTGTATAGTATCTTATTTTTATTATTATTATTGTGAGTGTGAAGACTATGTGGGTCATTTCTTTTTTCTTTTTTCCTTCTTAGTTAGTTTTAATCATGGTCTGGCAGTTTGAGTAATTTATGCGGCCTACCCAAATGTCCTTTCATTGGTATTGTTCGTCGAATCGTAAGGCTCCTCAAGTTCTGAGTTGAGCTACACAATTTTTGACAAATGCGTGCACTGACTGGACAGGTCCGCTCAATCTGTGTGGTTCTTTACTCAAAAGACCATTTCAGACACCAATCTGCATGGTCTTTACATGATCTGACCAAGATTATGTCTGGACTTTAAAAGAGACTGTGACCTCTGAGTTTGTTTCGGCCTTTCTTCTCAGAGTAGTCAGATAGGAAACGCCGACCTCATCTAGTTTAAAAAATATGATTGACATGTAAAAGTGTTTGTACAAACCTACTTACAGAAAATAAATCATTTATCATTTATCATTTATCATTTAATAGATATAAGATTAATATTTCGGTTTCTGGTTGGTTTGAGACAAAATACACATCATACAAATATCATGATACCACTTCCAAAATTAATAAACATTCAATTAATATCATCTTAAATTCTGGGAAATATTTCATTTCATCACAAGAATTCTGTTTATGGGTTATATACAAAATTCTATTTATTGTTTAAGCAAAACTCAATATGTGGTGGACGTTTACTAACAGTGTTCAAAACTTTTGATGAATTTTCAGATATGGCTTACGATGTAGGGAAGTCAGTAAGGCAATTTACTTTTAAGACTTCCTAGCCTCATGTGTTTAAGTTTTTAGGAAGTTTATACTACAGCTTGTCTGAGTTGGAAATTAGTTTTGTGATCTCAGTTTATTAAAAAAAAAATAGCTCTGTCATACATTTTGTCCCCGCTGTCATTTGTGGATCTTTGACAGTCGTTACGGGTAGTCAGAAGCCGGAAAGTCTCACCACCAGTCTTACCAAGGGGTATCGTATTACCCAGTAAGTGGGTTGTGGAGGTCAGATAGGCAGTCGCTCCATGTAAAATACTGGTATTCAGATGCATCCGGTTAGACTGGAAGCCAACCCCAACATATGTTGGGGTATTAAATTTATCATCATCTGATGTAGGAGGTCTAGAAACATATACTGAATTCATGGTTTCAGTTTGCAAGTCGATGTCCTTGCGACACTTACAGATTTCATTTTTGTATCAATAATTAAAATTTCAATTTGATTTAATTTGCAAGGTTAATTATTTATGCTGAGATGAGCTTTCAATTACCGTCTATTAAAATTGCAAAGCGTTTATTAAAATCACATAAACTGAACAGACTGAGAAGACTTTTTATTTTAGTTAGCAATAATGTCGATTAACGGTGTTTCAAACTATAATATAATTTCTAAGCTAATGAGCGCAGTATAAAAAAAACCGGTTAAATGCGAGTCGAACTCGCATACCATGAGTTCCGAAGGTACTAATTTGTTTGTATTTGTAGGCTTTCATTCCCTTGCGAGTGTAAAAATGGGCGGCATGAACGGAACATAAACACCCGTATCTTTTCATTGCGTTGACTTAGAACTTTACATTTTTCACTGCTTCAAGGAATTGCAGCCTTGAGTATTTCACATTAGTTTCAACTTGATAACTCCACGCGTTCCTGAGAAAAAGGTTCTTGACAGATGGACAGACAGACGGACAATGAAGTGATCTTATAAGGGTTCCGTTATTCCTTTTAAGGTACGGAATCCTAAAAATGAAATAGATGTAAAATAAAACAATAATCTGAATCAATTTGAATCAATTTATATGTCTAATATTTAGATGATATATAACTATAAAAAGGGTATCGCATTACACAGTAACTGGGTTGTGGCGGTTAAATAGGCAGTCACTTCTTGTAAAATACTGTTATGTAGCTGCATCAGGTTAGACTAAAAGCCGACTCCAAAATAGTTGGAAAAAATCTAGACGGACGATAATCTATTTAGATGATAATTGATATGTGAAATTAACATTTCTATCCAACTTTCGTTGCTAATCGTACAATAGTCAACAAAATTAAGGAAAATTATGTTCCCTCTCTAATTGAGCTTAAATAATCGGATTTCCGTGAAGTAATTTTCTGTACTGCATCACTACATAGCTGCGCTCGACGGTTCCAAATTGTAAATGGACCGCCTTTCACATTGTGTGCCTCCATTCGACACTGTACAATGCATTTCCGTCGTTTTACTCATTTTTGGACGTATACGTTTCCTCACGCATTTGTTTTGTTGTTGAATCTTGTATTATCTAGTTTTAATAATAATAATAATAAAATCTTTATTTCAGACTAAGTCCATAGACATTCTAATACATGCGAGAGTTATAAAATTTGCACACGAATAAATTCTGTCAGGATATTTGAGTCCTGTTTCTGAGCAATGACCTGTAGGATGCTGTTAGTGCTACTCCGGACTCTGCTCAGTAACGACGCGAGCCGCTTACGCACAATGGCATGGAAGCCGTCTACCCTAGCCTCCGCAAACATACCAGAGGCACTACAAAAACGGGCAACCCTAACAACATCCTAAATCCATTATTGTATTGGACACGTAAGGCATTGATCGTCCTCTGCGTATACCTGAACCACAGGCTGCACGAGTAGAAGGTTTGACAGTAGGCTCTAAATAGTGTCACTTTAACTTGTTCAATACAAAGCGCAAACCTGCGGGCCAGCATATTGCTCCTGACCGCCAATGCCCTACGTTCCCTTTATACATATATCAGTTTTAGTACTTTATGTATGTATTCATTTTATCGTGTAAATGGTACACCACAGACTACCTACTGTATTGTCTCTCCTTCCCTTTTCAATCCATCCAAAGGTTGTCTTTAAAAGATCGCTCTAAGCGATAAGACCGCCCATTGTGTCACCCTTTGTAAAATTTATATTGGGTGTACCGGAAAGTTCTGTCAGTTTTGGTAATACATAGAAATTTTTCGAATTTTTCTCTATACCAGTACGTTAAAAGTATTGAATAATATTGCGTCATAATTTCTGAGTTACGGACTATAAATACACGTATTGCGCAATAATTTGTCGTTCACTTCTGAGTAGCCGCAGTGTCAAAATGAGTGCGAACGATAAAGTTCATTTGAGCCATTGTATACTTTATGAGTTCCAGAAGGGAAATAACGCTGCTACAGCCTGTAGAAATTTGTGTAGTGTTTTTGGACTCGAGTGTGTATCTGAACGTGTAGTAAAAAATCAGGGACAGTATGTAATTGATTAAAATATAAATAATAGCGTTAAGAACTAACCACGAGTTTTATTTACAAAAACCGACAGAACTTTCCGGTACACCCAATATATTTATGTCTGTAATTTATATGGTGTACAAATAAAGAGTATTCTATTCTATTCTATTCATCATCATTTTGGCGGAAAGACGTCCACTGCAGGACATAAGCCTCCCCCAAGCACCTCCACTTCGACTCGTTCTCGCGTCCAACGGGTTTCTGTGGCCTTTACAAGGTCGTCGGTGCACCTTGTTAGGGACCTTACAACGCTACGTCTTCCGGTACGCGGTCACCACTCCAGAACATTTCGGCCACATCGGTCATCTGTTCTGCGAGCAATGTAATTTAGTATTTAATCTTAAAATAATTTACCAAATTTAAACACATAACATAACATCATCAAATTACAAATTATGTAATTACTAGCGACCCGCCCCGGCTTCGCACGGGTGCAATGCTGATCACTATATAGTATAGAACAAAGTCGCTTCCCGCTGTCTGTCTGTCTCTATGTATGCTTAGATCTTGAAAACTACGCTACGGATTTTGATGCGGTTTTTTTTTATAGATAAGAGTGATTCAAGAGGAAGGTTTTTATGTATAATACATGCATAATATAGTAGAGAAACACTGATAATTTTAGAGCCATTATTTCTCGTAAAAAGTTAAGGATAAAAAATGGTTATTGTGGGTTATCCCTAAGAGATAGACCATCGCGGACTTTTTTGTAGAGCTTTTTAAGGTGTCAAATACTGTAGTACATTATTTTGATCTATCTCGAATGGTTCAGCCAGCGTTTACAATGTAAGCGCAAAAAAACGTGTTTATTTATGACATTACATTAGAAACCTCTAAAATTATCAGTGTTTCTCTACTATATTATGCATGTATTATACATATAAACCTTCCTCTTAAATCACTCTATCTATTAAAAAAAAACCGCATCAAAATCCGTGGCGTAGTTTTAAAGATCTAAGCATATATAGGGACAGACAGACAGGGAAGCGACTTTGTTTTATACTATGTAGTGATAAAAATAATTACTATCTACTACAGAGGAAGACAATTTTTCATCATCAACATTCCAGCCGAAAGACTTGGACGTCTTTCAACATTAGGAGGAAATACATAGCATCACGCCTGGTTTCCCCAAAAGGTTCGGCAGAGGTATACTTATAGCATTAATGTCGTCAGGTAGGTTGAAGTCCCATGTGATAGGGGGCGCACCTATTATCATCTATCAACCGGGCACAAATCAAGGGTCCGGGCTGCTACTGAGTTGCAGATAGAAAAACCCAATACCACTTTGGCCGAGCTGGAAATCGAAACCAAAACCTCATGCTCAACAGGAACGCTTGAGACCACAAGACCGACAAAACAGTCTCTAACGTAAATGCCTGTAAAAAGAGGACTGGCAAAATAAACCTCTTTACTCCGATATTCAAGTACGTTTCGAATAGAAACAAATTCAGCTTTAGAAAAAAAAAAAAAGCAGCGTTCATTTATAACAGAGATGCACTGTTAATCAACTAGAGCTTTGCAACAAATTGAATTCTTATTAAAGCATGTGACTCAACTTTGCAGACTTTTTCAGACTTATCAGATTGGAATTCAATAAATCAATTTCAAGTTCGGAGTCTTTTTAGGGTTACATACCCAAGGGAGCCAACGGGACCCTATTACCAAGACTCCGCTGTCCGTCCATCCGTCTGTCTATCACAGGGCTGTATCTTTTGAACCGTAATAGGTAGACAACAACAAATGATAATATAAAATAAAGTTCAAAATCAAAATCAAAATCAAAAGTCATTTATTCAAACTAGGCTGAGAATCAGCACTTTTCGAACGTCAAAATTACAAAAGACAGTCCCCCAAAACGCCCGCCCTTCACCACTTCCTAGTGCTTTCGCTGGGAAGAAGAAGTGGCGCAACAAACTCCCCAGCAGCACAGCTGTCTGTTCAGTTAGAAAATATACTTGACTGAATACAATACAAGGTATGCAAAGGAATTAACATTACAAGACACAGAATTGCATTATTTGCCATATGTCAGCTGGCAACGCCAATATACCAAGAAATACAATAAAAAACTATACGTACTCAAGCAAAAATTAATAAATGGAAATTAAATAAAAGCCTCCAGGTATAAAGGGCGTAACCGCTAACATATTTATGCAATGCTGGGTTCAGTTTACATAGCTGTCGCTTGAAGTCACAAATGATAAACTAGGACCATAAGGAAACTAAATAAACAAGTTATTAATAATGATAACAATGATAAAACCATGGTCAGCAAGACGACCAGTCACCACAAGCAGCACCCGTTCACGAGCATAACGCAAAGGTCAGCCATTACCCCCCTCGCCATATTTAAAAAAATTTGTTAAAAATTAAAGGGGACAAGTTTTTTGTATCAGAAATATGGTTTTCGGAGTTTCCTTCGGTACGGAACCCTTCGAATGCGACTCATACTTGTTTTAAATTGGGTTATTAAGTTGATTTATCTCCGTTTTCATTTGTAATCGTTGAATCTGATTGAGCGTTTTATATTAGAGAGTAAATATTTTATGAATGTAATATATTACGAAGGTACAAAAGAAAAAGTGTTTAACTACTTGTTTGGCATACTCGTAAATACTTGCTTTTCATCTGAATTATAGAACTATTTCAAGAACATTCCACAACGGAACCTTTTATAAAAAAAAGCCTCAAGCACGACTACGCAGGTGAAAATTAAACTCAACTTCGTGCAAACTCATTTAGAGACTATAAAACACTTTGAAGCGCAGTTTAAACACACTAAAACTATTTTTAGGCTGTAACCGCTTACAAAGAGCAAACCCTTTTGGAAAAATACTAAAACAACACCGACGGCCGGTGTAAATACCAAAAGGTTACGGTCCTACACCATGAATGTTATAGCGTTTTCCACAAGGTTAAGGGCTGTTTAAACTGCGGCGATTCTCGAGGGAGCAGTGGTGGCCCCGTGGTAACAGCCGCGACTTTCACGTTGTAGGTCGTGGGTTCGAACCCAAGCAGAAACTTTACTTTGTGTGAATTATTTCATTACCACTGCTCTCAAAACGGTGAAGGAAGACATCGTGAGGAAACCGGCATGTCTTAGAACTAAAAATTTTAAGACATGTGACATCCGCCAACCCGCACTGGGCCCGCGTAGTGGATTGTGGCCCACTCCCTTTCACAGAGAGGAAGCCGAGGATGATTCTCCAGGAAGTCGGTGTTATAAAATTTCCACTGTCCACAAATTAGATGCAACCGTTAAATATTCAACCATGTGTGGTTCGTGGGGCATGGGTTAAAAAGTCACGTGCCTATTCGTGCCAGCTTCAACACCTCCAAGTTAGCCCAGCGGGCTAATTGCGTAACACTATCAGTAGCAATGGGTTTCATTTTGACAGTTCAACAACGTACAAATGCACATCAAGCTACCCGAAACTGACAAATTTTCCCAATCAACCTTGAACACAATGCTTTAGCGATAAAGTTGAAAATCTATTAAAGAAATTTGACAGATTGTAGTATCTTGACGTACTGGCGTCTGTACATTGCGTTTTTTACGTTGTTCAGCAGACACATTTTTTCGAACATATTCACATAAAGTTAATGGTTTAGCAATATCCTTCAAAATTATTCAGGATTAGATTAATAATGTGTTACGCAATTAGGGTGCAGGTTCGTACGAGCGCTTTTTCCCCCGGCGATTTTTTTTTCGCGCACATGGTTTTAAACGCACTGAGAGAGTTGAAAATCCAACAGTGTTTTTTTGACGCGCTGTGATGCGCTCTGTTGGATTCTCATTGCTCGGCTCAACACCGAGAGTTGAAAATCCAGTGCGCGATAAGTTCCTGCCGCGATATTTTTAAGTCCGTACGAACATGGGCTTAGTTGATACCACAGAGAGAACGTATCAAGTTCCTTCATGACACATATAATATATATCTACAGTCCGCGCGCGAGCTCCGAGGAATCGGTGGCTGAGGAAGCGGGCGGGTGTGCGCCGCGCCCGACCGTCGCTCCATCCCCCGCCCTCTCACAGTACTAGTGTTGACCTTGATGCGAGAACACGCTTATCGAGTCATTTTTAATTTTGCGATAGTAGGTAGTGTTATTTTGTCGGGGTACGTAGCGAGGTGTCAGTGTTTTTGAGGAGAAACAAATGTTTATGTTAAACACTATTTATTGACTCACTCTCAAACTGTTCTTAGTGATAAAAATGTTGATGGAATGTTTGAATACACCCGGCTAACGCGGTAGACAAAAGTGCACTGAATGTAATATCTAATATAAAACAATAAGTAATAAAATTAGGTCAACGCTTAGCGCCGATATTGCTAACTAAGGTGTTCGGTGAAAACACCGAACATATTCCGGGCCACAAAAGATAGGGATGCTGAGATGAAACAATTATATGTTAGTAATATAATGGAACGATCATGATAATAATGTTTACAAGGTGAAAACAAGCCAACTTAAGATTAAAATGTTAGTAGAATAAACGTAACACTGATTTAAAATAAAATTAAGATCTTATTGTTCCTAAAGGATTCCTAGGCACGCTAGGACACGCCCTATTCACCATTGTATTGTTTAATTCACCGTAAATATGTGTCGCACTAGATTGATGTTCACTCATGTTTTGACGCGCACTAACACTAACACTATTGACGTTCACCTCACTAATATTTCTGGTGGGTCGAAGCTCCATGTCAGACGTGATGTGGACGCGGCGCGCTCGCAGCCGCAGCCATCTGTACAGCAGCGTTCCCGCAGCCAGCACCAGCGCGCCGACCAGGATATAGCTTACTGCATACTGATGGATGTCATGAGAGGATAATGTTTCTCCTACTTCCACTTGACTGTTTTTCATGACTTCGATGCGTTGGTGTAAGTCTTTTAAGGCGTACTTTATCTCGCCCGAGTCTGTTACGTCTTGTAAGTTTTTGAAAGGCATAGTGCTGTTAATGATGAAGTTTAATTGATCCATCTCTGGTATCAGAATGTCCGGGCTCAAATCAATTCTGTTTTTCTTTTGCCTTTGATTGTTCAGAGTAAAATCCTGACCCTTCAGCAGGCACCCTGGTTCTAAATAAATGACACCAGCTTTGCTGAGTTGTATCTGATTTATCTGTTCGACGCATATTACTTTAACGGCATAGATGTTGCAACAATGGTACAAGAATAGTGACGGGTTTGTTAGTGATATCCATTTGTTTTCACATCGAGATCTTCGTACCTTGCACTTATCTTTGTCTCGGTCGAGATCACAAAAGTTGTTCTCGTTGTTAAGATGGTATATAGGCTTTTTCCAGTCACACATAAACTTATCATCTTCTTGTTTACATAGTGAAAGTTCTTCAGACGTAATTTTTAAGTATGAGTCTCTTTTTAGATCCGTAGCGACGTATTCTGACGACGGGATGAACTCTCTCATAGTGTTGTTCGTCTGGTGTGGTATAGGATGTATTTTATACAACTTATATCGGTCTCTACTGATAAGTGGGAATGTTATTTGGAAGAGGAAGTATTCTTCCGTTATTCGTGCTTTAATACTTGTCAGGGAATGAAGCTTTCGAATATCGTGTGGTTCAGTACGCAATGTTAGGACATCCGATAAATGCCCAGAGATAATGTTAAGTTCTTTTTGGAACTGTTCCGGGGTAAGCAGATGAATGGTGGTGATGGTGGACATTAGTTAGGATGTCAAGTAAAATATCTTGAGTTCTTTTTAAGTTATTTAGTAAGTTGTTAGAGCTGTCATGGTAAATTCTTGAAGTAAGGATATGTTGTTTATCTCTCGTTGTAGTTTATTTGAGATGTTATCCAGCGTGATAAGATGTTTATTGATTATTTTATGTTGTTTTGCCATGATTTCTTCTGTTCTTTTTAACAAATTGTACTCTGATTCGACAATCGACGTCTGATTCTTCCATAAACCGGCTAAATGTTTTTCATTTTGTTGTATCATGTTGATGGAAGAATCAGACGTCGATTGTCGAATCAGAGTACAATTTGTTAAAAAGAACAGAAGAAATCATGGCAAAACAACATAACAGCAGCTCGAAGGACCAAAAATATGTCGGGGTACGTAGCGAGGTGTCGGTGTTTTTGAGGAGAAACAAATGTTTATGTTAAACACTATTTATTGACTCACTCTCAAACTGTTCTTAGTGATAAAAATGTTGATGGAATGTTTGAATACACCCGGCTAACGCGGTAGACAAAAGTGCACTGAATGTAATATCTAATATAAAACAATAAGTAATAAAATTAGGTCAACGCTTAGCGCCGATATTGCTAACTAAGGTGTTCGGTGAAAACACCGAACATATTTTCTACTATAAATAGTACTGCATTTATAATTATGTTGTTTTGTCACGATGTAATGCGATTACCGCCTTATATGTGCGACTTGAACCCAATAGAGCTCGCATGGGCAAAAGTTAAAAGGCTCGTGAGGGAACACAACATTACTTCAGATTTTTCTCTGACGAGACTGAAGGAGATCACCGAAAAAGCTATCACGCATGTCACAAAAGAAGATTGGTGTGGATATGATAAACATGTTTTAGCATTAGATGAACATTACTGTCAAAGGGATGGCTTAATGGAGAATGTTGTCGACTCATTTATTATTGAAGTGCGTGAGGAGAGTTTATTTTCATCATTTTTTTTTTATTTCAAGTATATAATACCCTCATAAAATGATTTCATGAAGTACACTCGCGCGGAGGCTCAAGATGTATTAGTATCAACAGTAGTGCAATATCGACTAAATCACAACTCTAGCTCATTACGTCAACATTCCTTATCATTCCTCGGAGCTCGCGCGCGGACAGTAAGGTCATCGGAAAACCTGAGACTAGAGATGCCGATGCATTCCACCAGTTTCTTTGACAAATCTTTTACTGTTCAAGCAGTACGGTTATGGAATGACTTGCCCGTGTCGGTAAGGCGTGCTCAATCTTTGTCCACTTTCAAAATTATGATAAAAAAGCACTTCCTTTCTCCTTAAAAAGCATCATTATTATTTTCTTTACTCCTGTTTCATGTCTATTGTTATATGTATACATTTATTTAGATTAGTATAATATACTTTATGTATGTATCGTGAAAATGGTTTACCACACGCTACCTACAGTATTTCTCTTCTTCCCTTTTCAATCCATCCAAAGGTTGTCTTTAAAAGATCGCTCTTAGCGATAAGACTGCCCAGTGTGTCACCCGTTGTAAAATTTCTATATTTAAGTCTGTAATTTATATGGTGTACATAATAAAGAGAATTCTGCTCTATTCTATTCTATTCTCTAAGTGCCTTGCCGCCACTCATCGGCGCTAACAAATTTCGTCCCGCATCCCGCGTGAGATTCCCCTCAGTTCGACCAGAGCTTTAGATGGTAGGTTATTAGAGCGTGAAAAATTTAAGCTTCAGCAAAATGAGATAAAGTACTACGGGCCACGCGTGACAAAGGTGTTCATGCTGAAAACTTTACACCAAACGAATTTCAACCTTAACATTATTAACGAACAGTCGATTTTCATTTAAATTGTTAGGTCCATTTTATTATTTTTTGTCGGACAACCTAATCGCCTCTGACCGCAACGTTGTTAAAATCAACGTTAAAATGCGGAAAGTGAAAACGTTTTTATATTTATTTTATTTTTCCTGTAAGTACATGTTGTTTTACTTTTATTTGATTGAGTTTGTGATACTGTTGGTTTACACCAGAAGAAATGTTTGATTAATGAAATGTAAAAAAATATTTATGGTATACGATGATATGCGTATAATTAACACCTTTTTAACCGACTTCAAAAAGGAGGAGGTTATCAACTCGAATGTTTATATATAAACATATATTTTTTTTATGTATGTTCGGGCATAACTCCGTCATATATGGACGGATTTGCAAAATTATTTGTTTGTTCGATAGAGGTTTATTCGGAAATGGTCCCACTTTTTTATAAAAAAAAAACAACCGACTTCCAAAAAAAAAAACTACAAAGTGAAAAATAACTTTAATTTCGGAAGTCGGTGTCAAAAAATGAAAATGCGGAACCAACGACACCGAATTCCAAAATCAAATCTCCAACGCTCCACGCGAAGGCGCGGGGAATTTGGCTTCGTTTCCCGCGCCCCATCGTGTGTCACGTTGTAATGTGTGATCCGCCTAACTGTTACTGCACTGTCACTGTCAAATTGTTACCATAGACATGCTGTTGAAATGTACCTTTAATAATTACTTAAAAGTACCTAATATTAGCAGTGGTGGCCCAGTGGTAACGGCCCAGACTTAGGTGTCGTAGGTCAAGGGTTCGAACCCAAGTAGGCAAATTATTTTGAGTGGTTTCATTCATCACCACTGCTCTCAAAACGGTGAAGGAAATCATCGTGAGGAAACTGGCATGTCTTAGAATCAAAAATTCGAAGACATGTGACATCTACCAACCTGCAATGGGCCTGCGTTTTGACGTTCGAAAAGTGCTGATTCTCAGCCTAGTTTGAATAAATGACTTTTGATTTTGATTTTGATTTTGATTTTGCGTGGTGGATAAGGGTTATTGTACATTCGCCACAAAGTAAATTTGCCACGGAAAAAAGTATGTGTAAACGGCCCATTCCCTCTCACAGAGAGGACGCCTGTGTTCCAGCAGTGAAAACGTTATAGACTGGTTATGCTACGCTTAATAGTAACGCTTAATACAACGTGTTGGTTTTTCTATACTGATTTACCTATAATACAACGTGTAACGTTAAATCCGTAAAACCTCAGACACCCCAACTGATTTTTAATTCAATTACCTATTTCAGAGAGAAAATAAGTCATTAAAAAAATTGTAAAGGTTTTATGTGCTGTTTTGGTTTTACTGGCCATCCTGATCGTTTCTTGCGTCTGCGACGACGCTTTAACGAGGGAGGAGTCGTCACCGGGCCGCTGCGCCGCGCTGACATTGGCTTGCTTGACCTATTAATAAATAGACACCGCAACGTTTTTAATGAAGATTTTTTTGAAATATGTGACCTATATTAAAAAGTGGTTCAATTAATTCTGCTCGTTATTCTGATCAAACTATTTTCAGGTTTTAAAAAATTAACGTTACACGTTGTATATCATAAATTGATTATTTTCGACATATTCATTTGATTCGATCCCAACACTTACTACGATAGAATGTAATTTAATACGCATAACAATATATATATTCTTTTTTGTCAAAACTGATACACGTACGGTATTATAATGTCTGTAAGAAGTCATAAATAAGATAATTCAATAAGATAAGGCAGCTTATATATTTATTTTAGTACGCATTTGAAAGTTAACTTTATCGTAATCTGGAATTGTTACGTTCTAAGGCAGCTGTCAAAAAACGGTTAGCCTAGTGGACAGAGTCTAGCGAGCTAAAGCACGACCAAGAGGTATCGCAGTGAGACATATTTGGCAAGTAATTACACTTAGTAAACCAAAGATTACCGGCTGTTCAAATACAGAGCGTTTTTTGACCTCAGTGTCAGATATTCACAATGGACGTTACCGCCTTTCGAGGAAACTATAGTTTCACGATATTGTTTTATAGATGTAATTCTAGTATTTGATGTTTCTTTTAAAATGTCAGCGTTCGTGTTCGAGTAGTTAGCAGTTAAGTCAAGTGAAAATTTGTGAAAAGATTATCTCTACTTACATGGCTTCCGTCTTCAGTATTAAATTGCAAAATTAAGGATAAGGGCATTAGATTACTAGGTAATCGACCACTTACAGAACGGGAGCATAAGTATTACATACTTAACTGTATATTTTGTTTGTTTAAGATTTTATTTTAAGTATCTCTTTCGAACTTTCATAACAGAAAGAAGTTAGCAATTTTTCTCAACATCTTCTCTAAAAATTAATTACACAACTTTGCTAATTAAGACGTAATCTAAATGATTAAATTACCAACGAATTAAAATTTTATCGCATCTTGTTTTTGAGAAAATGTTCTTTAAAAATTATCGTTAGGTATTTCAAATTTTATTATTTGTTTATTTAAAATTTTCACACAAGAAGGACTTAATGCCTTAGGCATTCTCTGCCAGTCAACCAAGGATGGTGAAGAGATTAGATGGCGCGTTCTTTGGTTGAGAGGAACAATGATTAAAAAAAAAAACTATTTAAACTAGATACACAAATACATAAATAGGTTATAAACACATACATACGATTTACTACAATATATAGATACTTACATATATTTAAATATTAATATATACAAATTCAAGGGAGAGAGGTTTTGAGATGACTCCACGCTATTCGTTTTGAAAATAACTCTGCAATTTTCACTTAAATGCATACCGACCAGTTGCCGTCCTGCACCCTAATTGCGTAACACACTATCACTCTCAATTTGAATCATTTTGAAGCATATTTCTAATCCATTGCTCCATATGTTGGAAAAACATGTCTTCTCAACTACGTAAATAACTCAGTGAATGTTGCTGAAAAAAAATACAAAAAATTCGACATGAAATATCATTTTTCTTAACGTTCCCAAGTTGAATGGCCATCGACGCTATTCATTTGGCAGTTAATACTGCAACAAAGCTTTTGACGCAACTAAGTGTTCAAAAACATAAAACAGTTAAAAGACACAACAAGATATTAATTAACGATTTTCAAAAATCATATACTCGTACATACATGAACTTGAACATAATTTACGTCAAAATTTTACTGCGACGTTAATATTACAAATTACAGGATATACATCTTCATTTAATAAGCAATCGCACGAGATACAAATGCTAAAAAAATATTTGGGTGTGCCCATGAAAGAGTCGATAATGCTAGCAAGGGGAGAATTTGGAATAAATTGAAATATTTAAAAATGAATGATAATCAAATTACTTACCTAGTTTATGTCATCCAGCAGTCCTTCCTACGTTAGGATGCCAGGTCATCGCGACCAGGTCGCAAGTTGAGACGCAGCGACCTGCGTTGCGCTGAGTGTTTAGTGTACTCGCAGTCGACGCGCTGATAAAACTGATCTCTTGTCACTTAGCTCCCGTGTCATTAAACTACTGCGCACGTACACACTCTTAATTCTTAAAAAACAAAAACATATTTTTGTATTATTTAAAGCATTCATTTTTCAAGTCTGCAGCGTATACGATTAAACATGCTCAATTTTTTTTTACTGCTTAAGTGAAAAATCAAGAAAAACCGTTACCACAATCTTTGACGACGGATTGTGTCTCTGACAATTTTACGACATCCAGTAGTAATGATCCAACCCATCAATCCCTTTACTCAGTCTTTCGCAATTCACAGCTGGATCTGCCGTGGGATTCTGTAACCATCTCACTGTGAAAACTTTGGTGAAGTGAGCTGTCATTAGGGATTAACACTATTGACACTACTCACTTCAAGCTCACTTCACTTATGATTTCACGGTGAGATTTTTACAGAATCGACCGGCTGGACCTCTCCCGATTAACTTGCATGACACAAAATAATGAACTGCACAAACTTTAATTATGACCCTGGTTGTTGTTGATTGGTTAAAAACACGAGCGTGCATATTCAAAAGTAAAAAGGTACGTGTTCAGTTTTATTTCAGCTGAAAAACGTTGAAAGCTATAATTTGTCTGCGGTGTGTTGACCACCCGTTGTTTCAATTGTCGCGATAAATTACTCTGGTTACAGTAACCGTGTGTGAATTTATTTGGTTTTATTTTCGTTTACAAAACTTTTTGGTCCGTTTATAGAGAGAAATGTTAACTGTTTTTATCGATACTATAGACGTTTAACGAGATCATAGTAGTAACTACGTAATGTTGCAACTGTGAGCTGTAATACTTGTTTTGTAAATATAATGACCAGTCGATCGATTCTCTAAAAATCTCAGCGTGAAAGCTTAGGTGAAGTGAGCTGTCATTCCACAAGGGAATGACACTATTGACAGATCACTTCAAGATCCTTTCACAAAAGGACATAGTCCAGAATTGGCCTGTGCAACACAAGTATCGGACATACACGATAATTATTATTTTCTATTTTATTATATTAGTTGCTTAATGCTTTTGTAACACGGACTAGCTGCATGCCAAAATGAACATTGTAAAGTATTTTACGCGACTAATAACATTAATCGCCGCCATCTTTGCCAAACGTCATAAATCGTGCCGAAAAAGATTAGGGATTAGGCTTTAGGAAAAAATTGAAAAAAAAGTAGCTAAATGTATTATGATATTGTTTTTCTGTTTCTTAAAAAATCACTCGGAGCTATGAAAACTGTACCTGTACCTTATGGTTCGATTATAACCTCAAAATCTGATACTTTTTTTTAAATACATCTATTCTGCAGCTAGTCCACTATAAAAATAAGTTCTTATATGAGTTTACTAATGATTGACAATACAACACATAATTTTCCGATGCTCTTGGTTCCAGGGCGAACAATGTATGGGCGCAGAGCAATGTCCTTTTCACAGTAATAGAACAGCTGATGTATGAACAGAAACGAAGCCAGAAAGAGTAAGTAAGGATCATAGAAGGTGTGAGTTTATGAATATATGTATGTATTTAAATACGATTGCCTTGTGCCTCCTGCAGTTTTCTTTCTGTCTCCAGCGTTCATTTGCAAGCACCTACTAAAACTCATAGACATTCCCAAAAATAAAATTATTAAATACATTTTCCTAAGGCCTCGCCTCCGTAATTATGTTTCCTGTTTCCTTCGGTATATCATTAACATGTAGGAAAGGTAGAGGGAATATTCTAATGTATCACTTCGTATAATTTGATATTTCTTCGTAAATCCTGTGTGTACCCAATGTTAGGCCGTAATCCAGACGCAGTCGGCGGTAAATATTTGATATAAACCGTTCGTTTTGGTGAGAAGGCTCTGGTTTTAGTGTTACTCGTAGCGGGTCGTTGTCTATATTTTGGGCAAACCTTTCTATGTTTTTGATCATCCTTTTCTATGGAATTTAAGACATTGGGCTAATTTTTCCAACTCCAGATAACTTTATCCGAGGAATAATTTTAAATTTTTGACAGTTTTTCCATACAAAAACTGTCACACGTCAATTTTATTCCACCAATAAGATTTATATCTGTCGATGGAAAAATCAGCCCACAGTCAAAACTTATATCACTTGAGCACTGAATAGGTACTTCTTTTGAAAGTTAATAATTAAGTTCCTTTGGAAAAATATGAGAAAGAAACTAGATGGTTGACAAAGTCGGACTTAATGCCTTAATGCCTGGGTGATTTTTTGCCAGTCAACCTTAGGGTGATGCAGAGACAAAACATGGTAGGTGCAACATACGGCATAAAAAGCTCGTAAATGACTATGGAATACAAGAATAAATAGTAATACATAGATACATACATATAAACAAAATGAACTGTCAGGAGAAATAATGATAGGTAGAGGAGAAAACAAATCCAGCAAATCAGCGCTGGGATGTTACGGCCAACTTCAACGTCATGTTATAATAGCTAGACTGAATTAAAATAAAAAGGACAACTTTACGAAAAACCCCTGATTTTAGGATACGTCTCTTCAAAATACTTAACCCTAGAAACGACACCATTCAATTCGCAGTCCCCATTTTATGACATCGGCTCATGGCCGGTTTGGTTATAAAAATGTAGTCCGGTCTCCGGACATACACCAAGGGAATTCGACAAACTGTTAATCAAAGTTTCAAAGAACTTTTCACAGTCCATTGTGTTTTTTATGACGTCGTAAAAGTATTTGATCAAACCGAAGGCAGTAATAATCAATGATATGTAAAGAGGGTGAAGAAACTTATAATGGTGCCATGACCTACTAGGGTTTTATGGTAATTTTTTTATAGTCAAATCAATAAAATGTGTTTTAAAAATACCTAACAATGTGAATATCTCGAACAAGCTGACATGGTTGGTTTTAAACCCTTGGTTCTAGGATTGTTTATTTCAGATTTTCTGTGAAGGGAAACGTGTTGTGTGTAGTTTTAACCAGGGATTTATAACTCGTGAGTGAGTGAGTGAGTGAGTGAGTGGTGAGTGGGGGAGTGTATGGTGACGAAAAGATGTCTTTACCTAACTTTCCGAATCATTACAAAACGAAAACTAATTTTAGTTCTAACCTAAACCTTTTGTCCAGTATTCTTATTTCGAGTTTTTTTTTCGATTTAGGGAAAGTTCTTAGTACAAAAATGACAACTTAGCAACGAACTAAGCTGTCATTATTGTATAAAGAAATGCATGTCTATATCAGTTACTATAACGGATAACTAACTGATAACTCTAACTGCTCGGTGGTAAAAACCACAAGTACCAATTCCCTGAATTGTCAAGCAGTCGGTCAGTTAGAAAAATGAAGCTAAGTTGCCCCTGCCAAAGCGTGGTAGTTTCTTATAGAGAAGAACCGACAAGAATCTCCGTGGACACTCTTTTAAATCAAAAAGAAGTAGGTTTTTACCCTGCTGTTTCATAGTTTACAAATTCATCGACAACATAGTTTATTCATTCAATTCCAATCAGATTGTTCACGCATATTAAACACGGCCAAATGAAAAATCAGCCCACAGTCAAAACTTATATCACTTGAGCACTGAATAGGTACTTCTTTTGAAAGTTAATAATTAAGTTCCTTTGGAAAAATATGAGAAAGAAACTAGATGGTTGGTTATTTTTGGATACAGTTCAGAGCTTGGGACACGTGAAAAGTGACCAACAAGTTCCTTTACTGTACGAATAAAGAATGAACAAATATGTATGTAATAGGCTGATAGGTACATATATATTTTACCCTCCTTTTCATTGCGCAGTCGGGTAAAAATAGGCGTTTTTATTACTTCATTAACAACCAGCAGCGTTTCTGTACAACTGAGTGGTATCAGATTATTTGGATGAATACCCTGATGGCTGTTATCGCATGGCATCGCATGGCACTGGCCACGACTCTTTTTTTTCATCTGTCTCTGTCATTGTGTTGGATACCAGACCAATCCTGTTAACGATGGTGGAATGGATACGATGTACAGACGCCAGCACATCAAGCTACTACAATCTGTCAATTTTTTTTAATAGATTTTGAACTTTATCGCTAAATCAGAAGGTTCAAGGTTCATTGGGAAAATTTGACAGTTTCAGGTCGCCTGATGTGCTGGCTTCTGTGTTTTTTTGGTTGTTTTCGTATAGTAAAAGTTGCCAGAGCTAAAAATATTTTTGGTTGGTACAAAAGATTTTGTTTCATATCGTTGCTAGTTTTCACTTGAAAAACTCAAGCCTGAATACTGACTACACACGACATGCTGTTCACTGAATCAAATGTCATGCTCCGAAAAACCATACTGAAATTATTTTAGACTAGGCTTCAGCCTGCGGCTTCGTTCGCGTGAATGTCGGAAATTATCCCAGGCGAACGTACTATCAGGACAAAAAGTAGCCTATATGTTACTCCATAACATCAGTTATCTGCCAATAAAAGTCCCGCCTTTTTGACAGACAAAAATAATAAATCATGTTTTTTTTTTTAAATAAGTACCGTATGTACAGACGCCAGCACATCAGCCTACCCGAAACTGTCAAAGTTTCCCAGTCAACCTTAAACCTTTCGAGATAAAGTTGAAAATATATTAAAAAAAATTGACAGACTGTAGTAGCTTGATGTGCTGGAGTCTGCACTTTTCATATGCATTTAGTAAAAAGCTGTTATTTTGATATTACTCGTACAAACAGATATTTATTTTATAGAAATGTAGTATAAACCCTAAATTGGTAAATCCATTCCATCTGGTTTGTGAAAAAGATTAAACTAGATGTTAGTGGAAATAGTCCATTACCTGAATTCAAACTAAAAGCCAGAGTTGGTTCGGAACTGCTGAAGGCGCTTTTCAAATCAAATATAAAGCGTAGGAAATGTTTCGAAGTTATCTCGTTGAGTCAAGAAAAAATGTTTAATCTTAGAGTAATGTGCACTGTTATAGGAATGAATAAGTTTTCTGAACGGCAAAGCAGCCTTTTTGGTTGAACTATTTATATTTTTTGAAAAGGTGAGATTGAAAGGATTTTATTGTATGATAATATATATTGATGTACCACTGCAGGGCAAATGCCTGGTCTGCCATATCATAGTGTTTTAAAAATAATCACAATATCACGCCTCTGTCCAATGAAGGCAGGCAAAAAGAAGCGATTCTTATGCTTACTTGATATCTATCACATTATGATTACCGTATATGTGCGGCACTTCATTCGTGGGTATGGTGTCTGCCAGTATACAAAGAAAATAATGTAGGTTACCGAAAAGTAATCAATAAGTGTTGATCAATGTGAAAATTTCGGGACAAAACAACTTTCATTTTACGAGAATCTAAACAGTGATATCCTATATTATTCAAAACCCAATTTCTTTCACTGAAAGACCTAATAAAGACCTTTAAATACTTGCACAAGGCGACGTCTTATCAGTACGCTCGCCAACCGAATTTGAGGAGCTCCCCAATCGAGACAATTCACCCAGAATGTCAGGAATTTCGCAATATAACATTCACAATAAATTTTCCATTAGCGAAGCCGTCTCTGCGACCGACTACGCATGCTAATATACTTATGTAAGAACCACCAGATGTAAGAAATTGTTCCTACAGTTAATTTTAATAATAACGGCGTATTACAAGTATTGTCAATGCGTGTAGGGTAATAAAGGGATGATGAAATTTTCCTATTAAGGAGAACATTAAGTATAGAATGGGAATTTTCTCTTATGGCTTTTTATTATGCAGGGTTGTGTCGAGTGATGTCAATCTTTATAGGGGGGTAATATACTTAGGACAAGTTAACACAAGGTTACTGAAATAGACGCTTTGAGTTTTAGTGATAAAACCCACATTTGACTAGTGATGTTAGCGGCCATGTTTATTTATTTCATCATCATCTGCCTAGCCTTTTCCCAACTATGTTGGGGTCGGCTTCCAGTCTAACCAGATGCAGCTGAATACCTGTATTTTACATGGAGCGACTGCCTATTTGACCTCCCAACACAGTTACTGGGTAATACGATACCCTTTGGTAAGACATGTTGTCGGACTGGGCTACTGACGGCCCGTAACGACTGTCAAAGATCCACGAATGATAGCCGGGACCCGTTGGCCCCGGCACGCTAAGCGGTTGCTTAGCGTGCTTTCCGAGGCACGGAGGGGTCTTTTTATGTGAAGATGGTCACCCATCTACAGACAAACCGCGGCAAGCGTAGCTTAACCTGACTAATTGAACCGTGCGGCTTATATTTCTTAGCCACAAGCCCCTCATCATGTTTATTTATTTATATTCATTAAAACTTTATGCACAAGTAAAAAAAAAATGCTGTACAAAGTCGGACTTAATGCCTTAATGCCTGGGTGATTTTTTGCCAGTCAACCTTAGGGTGATGCAGAGACAAAACATGGTAGGTGCAACATACGGCATAAAAAGCTCGTAAATGACTATGGAATACAAGAATAAATAGTAATACATAGATACATACATATAAACAAAATGAACTGTCAGGAGAAATAATGATAGGTAGAGGAGAAAACAAATCCAGCAAATCAGCGCTGGGATGTTACGGCCAACTTCAACGTCATGTTATAATAGCTAGACTGAATTAAAATAAAAAGGACAACTTTACGAAAAACCCCTGATTTTAGGATACGTCTCTTCAAAATACTTAACCCTAGAAACGACACCATTCAATTCGCAGTCCCCATTTTATGACATCGGCTCATGGCCGGTTTGGTTATAAAAATGTAGTCCGGTCTCCGGACATACACCAAGGGAATTCGACAAACTGTTAATCAAAGTTTCAAAGAACTTTTCACAGTCCATTGTGTTTTTTATGACGTCGTAAAAGTATTTGATCAAACCGAAGGCAGTAATAATCAATGATATGTAAAGAGGGTGAAGAAACTTATAATGGTGCGATGACCTACTAGGGTTTTATGGTAATTTTTTTATAGTCAAATCAATAAAATGTGTTTTAAAAATACCTAACAATGTGAATATCTCGAACAAGCTGACATGGTTGGTTTTAAACCCTTGGTTCTAGGATTGTTTATTTCAGATTTTCTGTGAAGGGAAACGTGTTGTGTGTAGTTTTAACCAGGGATTTATAACTCGTGAGTGAGTGAGTGAGTGAGTGAGTGGTGAGTGGGGGAGTGTATGGTGACGAAAAGATGTCTTTACCTAACTTTCCGAATTATAACAAAACGAAAACTAATTTTAGTTCTAACCTAAACCTTTTGTCCAGTATTTTTATTTCGAGTTTTTTTTTCGATTTAGGGAAAGTTCTTAGTACAAAAATGACCACTTAGCAACGAACTAAGCTGTCATTTTTGTATAAAGAAATGCATGTCTATATCAGTTACTATAACGGATAACTAACTGATAACTCTAACTGCTCGGTGGTAAAAACCACAAATACCAATTCCCTGAATTGTCAAGCAGTCGGTCAGTTAGAAAAATGAAGCTAAGTTGCCCCTGCCAAAGCGTGGTAGTTTCTTATAGAGAAGAACCGACAAGAATCTCCGTGGACACTCTTTTAAATCAAAAAGAAGTAGGTTTTTACCCTGCTGTTTCATAGTTTACAAATTCATCGACAACATAGTTTATTCATTCAATTCCAATCAGATTGTTCACGCATATTAAACACGGCCAAATGAACCAATAGTTGACCTCCAAACTTCCGAAATCAACCAACAATTGAGGTTTGTCTGCATCATTTGAGGAATCATATTTCCGCTCACGTTTCGACTTCGAAAAAATATGTAAGCAATAATGAAGGTCGTAGTTGTATAAGGAAAGACATTAGGACGAAGTCGTATTAGAGAAAATGGGACAGAAATGGGTTCTATTAATTTTATTATGATGCTATTATTCCTCGCGTCTTTGCAAGTAACGTTGTTAGCGCTTCGTCTCTCGTCTAGTCTGGTTTCCTTGCAAAAAGGATGAGACACTTCGTGCAGGTGTCTGCTTTTGTGTGCGATAATAGTGTGCTAAATAAAGACTGCGGTTTAATTAAAATAATGATGTGGGTTGTGCTTAGAATTATGCATGCCATGAATTTGTTATGTTTCTTTGGTATTTTTCGTCGAATCGTTATGTTCTTTAAGTTCTGAGTTGAGCTGACAAATGCGTGCACTGACTAGACAGGTCCAGTTATTCTGCGTGGTTCTTTCTACAAAAAACCACAGTCACCGTTCTTTCTCCACTTTTGTAAAAAGTCAACCCTAAAAGCGACATTGTTTGGACATTGAGCAATATGCGTCTAGATACAGTCCGTGACCCAAAAAGAAGCACCCTTTGTACTTTGGACTTTGGATGTAATTTATCTGTAATATGTATGTATTTAGAAATATATATCTATGTTTATCAGTTGTCTAGTACTCATAGCACAAGCTCTGCTTAGTTTGGGACTAGATGGCGTTGTGTGAAAGTTGTGGAATATCATTATTCTTATTATATAATAATTACGTAAAAAGCTGTTAGTTCAACATCCTAATCTTAGGATTGGATCAAATTTGGCAGATTGGTGACCTGGAACCTGGAGAAGGATACAGGTTACTTTTCAACCTAGATCGAAGACGCGGGCAACAACTTTTGAATATGAACATTAACCCAATTTTAAAATACTGAAGTAGGTCGGTACTTTGTTTAGCATAAATCTTTTTCCTTAAACCCACTAAAACCCTCATGTTTCTGGTGGGCTTAACAAAAAATATTTATAAATGGGAAATTCAGAAGAAATAACGTATAATGTCTGCAGTAAAAGTTAACCATGAGAAAAACTAAGTTATACGTAACCCGGAACAGCTTCCAATCGTTCACATGGAATTTATTACTGAACGGTTCACGACATGGTGCGTATAAATGTTTATGGCCTTTCCTCCGGTAATAATTTAAGATCTTCAGGAAGTGGCACGGTTGTCCGGGAAACCATGAAGTGTATACTTGTAGAGCCATTGTTTTAGTAAGAATAAAATGGTATCAGATATTTATGGTCTTCTTCTTCTTCTTCGTGTTGCTGGCATGACTGTATTTTAGATCTTTTTGGGCCAAAACTTGGCTACTTCCACGACGTTGGCGGTGGCATCGTACTTTGACTGCATGTTTCGGGACATAGAGGGCAGAACAGGAGATGAGCATAGTTAGCGACATAGCTCCACAATCACACCCAACTGCCGTTTCGTCAAGGTAGCCCCACTTTACCAGGTTGGACTTACATCTTACCACTTGTGTCCCTAGACGGTTCAGGGACTTCCAAGTGGACCACGGAAGGATACGCCCTGCAGGGAGATGCTCCTTTGGTGGTAGGTAGTAAGTAGGAGGGGGAAGAGTATCACAGTCTGCAATCAGGATGTTGTAAAATATTGAATTAAATGCATACCAACAGCTTGGCCCGTGGCTAAATAATAACAGCCGCACAGATTGATCGATCAGGTTAAGCTACGCTTGCTATGGTTGGTCTGTGGATGGGTGACCATCTTTACATACCGAGACCTCTCCGTTCCTCGGATAGCGCGTTAAGCCGTTGGCCCCGGCTGTCATTCGCGGATCTTTGACAGTCGTTACGGGTAGTCAGGAGCCCGAAAGTCTGACAACCAGTCTTACCAAGGGGTATCTTATTACCCAGTGATTGGGTTGTGGGGTCAGATAGGCAGTCGCTCCATGTAAAATACCGGTATTCAGCTGCATCCGGTTAGACTGGAAGCTGAGCCCAACATAGTTGGGAAAAGGCTAGGCAGATGGTGCATGCCAACAGCTTGGAATTTAAGGAGAAATCTTTAATCCGCCATGACTACTAACCGTGTGTCTCCTACAACACAGCTGTTATAATAGTAAGTGAATATTATAAGCACTTCAAGGCAAACTACTTACATAGCTCCATGCTAAACTAAAATTATATACAGTAATATCACCCTTATAACAATCTCTTCCTACATTCATAAAATCCCACCCGAGTTACAATTTTTCGCCAAAAATAGCTACTTACAATCCTTTTACGGAAAATAAGAGATTCCAATTACCTCCCAAATTGCTTTCATTGCATCTAAAAGTACGTTTAAAAGGCACCCTTCCACATTTTAGAGGTCCCCAAGCCGGCAAGAATGTATCTATGAATATTTTTGTGACCGGATATTGCTACCAGACAAACCCCTTTCAGCGGCTTTCACTTTGTATTTCAAAAGCTTCAGGAATTCACGACTTGAATTAAAGTCTGTGGTAACGAGCCATTAGAGTAGATCGAGTATTGTCTATTCATTTGACGTGTAATTTTAATATTTGATTGCTTTGATGAATATTCACTGTTGGAAATTACCTCGTAGTGTTTGTTTACATGACTCGGTATAAGTGGAGTTCCTTTGTTCAAAGGGGGATAAACAATTCCTTTATGCTTCACCAAGCATCACTGCTGTCTAGTTTCAATATTATTGTTACCTTATTTAAACTAGTACAGTGAAAACGGTTCTGTCAATTAACACGAAATAAGAATATTAGCAACCTCTTTTTCTTAAGGCAGCGAGTCATATAGGCAGGCCTGTTGGTCTAGTGGTCAGTGGCCCTGACTACTATACGCAAGGTCGTGAATTCGATTCCCACCCAGGACAAATGTTTGTGTGATGAGCACGATCATTTGTTCTTTGTCTGAGTGTAATTTATCTATATGTATGTATTTAGAAATATATACAATGTGTAACGTTAAATGCGCAAAAACTGAAAACAGGTTGATCAGAATAACGAGCAGAATGAATTGAACCACTTTTTAATATAGGTCACATTTTTCAAAAAATCTTCACTAAAAACGTTGCCGTATCTATTTATTAATAGGTCAAGCAAGCCAATGTCAGCGCGGCGCAGCGGCTCGGTGACGACTCCTCCCTCGGTAAAGCGTCGTCGCAGACGCAAGAAACGATCAGAATGGCCAGTAAAGCTAAAACAGCACATAAAACCTTTACAATTTTTTAGTGACTTATTTTCTCTCTGAAATAGGTCAATTGAATTAAAAATCAGTTGGGGTGTCTGAGGTTTTGCGCATTTAACGTTACACGTTGTATTTATGTTTATCAGTTGTCGAGTACTCATAGCACAAGCTCTGCTTAGTTTGGGACTGGATGGCGTTGTGTGAAAGTTGTGGAACATTATTATACATATTATTATTATATTAAACATGGACGTATGTAATGCAGTGAAGTAATACCTAAGGTCTGTTGTAACAAGTAAGAATAGGTTACTACTCAGTGCTCATGCACACGAGCGACAGAAGTAACTGTAGCAGTCAAAACTAGGCAGTCGCCGACGCATTGACGACTGCCATCGACAATAAGTCGCTTGTGTACGCTGCTCAAATACACGCGCAGCATGTTTTCGAAGCCTGCCGTTGCCTCAGTCATCGACACGTGTCGCTCGTGTGTAGACACACTTAGACTCAGATTGGCCCTATTCATAACTTTTCTCAATAAAAGAGATTGGCAATAGGATTTATTTAAAATAAAAGAACGTTTCCTAAGTTATTCCAAAGCCAATTCTTACGCAGCTGAGCCATCAATGGGTTTGACGTTCAATCATATCTATGCGAAGCTTGCTCAGCTTACGAGGCTTAGGACCCATTTCAGGGACTATATAAAATTCTCCACGTAGATGTTCCGCGCTCTGAATTCATCGCGTGCAAACAGATGATAGGATACATTGGTGTTACGAATATTTTTCATAACTGTATCTAGATTGCGTATGTTGTTTCCAAATTAAGCTGACTGAGCTAAATCCGATTATGGGTTTAGCTTTTTGTTTTGTGATAAGTATTTTTTGTAACCGATTTTACTGATACAAAAGTGAGGCTTGCCTGCCAGTTCTACCGTGGGGCTTATGACTGCGTAATAATAGTCACACTAATCGATCGATTTGGTTAAGCTACGCTAGTCACGGATGGTCCGTGGTTGGGTAACCATCTTTACATAGCAAAAACGCTCCGTGCCTGGGAAAGCGCGTTAAGAAATTGGTTCCGCCTGTCATTCGAGGACTTTGACAGTCGTTAAGGGTCGTCAGAAGCCCGAAAGTCTGACAACTAGTCTTATCAAGGGGTATCGTGTTACCCAGTCACTGGGTTGTGTAGGTCAGATAGGCAGTTGCTCCATGTAAAATACGAGTACCAGTAGATATCTAGGTATCATATACAGATACCCAGATACATCCAGGTATCCAGATAACAGATATCATGGTATCCAGATACATCCGGTTAGATTAGATGCCAACCCCAACAGAGTTGGCAAAAGGCTAGGCATATGATGATGACATACAAGTTCTACCAAATAAATAAAATAGAAATGATTCAATAATATAATATGCTACCTTCCGACACTAAAAATTTGTTCACTTCATAAATCATACCTTGGATAAGGTTGAGATTTATACTATCAAACTAAGAATATATGGGTCATATTCAAAATAATTGTAAGTTACGGATAGGAAACAGATATGAATATTGTTTGATTGTAACAGAAAAATAACAGAAAGGAATTATTAGGGCAAGTTTAAATAGCACACGTTTATAAATTAAATAATTAACGTTGAGCTAATTAAAACATCTGGAATAGTAGAATACCATCATCACTATCACTACTTATGCATACCTATTACAGTTCACCTACTAAGATTAACCCATTCCCTGTCCCATGAATCACATATGATTCATGTTCATTGTTTAACTATTGTGTCTACTTTGTGGACAGGGAACCTGTTAAGTATAACAGGCTACGAGTGCGAAGCCGGTGTGGGTCGCTAGGTGGGTACATAATGAAACAACATTTTGATGATCGTATTTTAATTGGTATAATTGCCATAAATCAATAAACAATTCGTAAAGCAGTTTAAACTGCATGATTTTAATAATTAGAGTTCTATGTGGATGTTACTTTTTTGCTAGCTGACTAAGCACTTACAGTATTAACAATTTAGTTTTTTAATGAAAAAGAGTTTCTCAGATATTAATTTAAAAAATACTAACAACATACAACTTTACACTGACCTGTAAATTGCAAAAAACCTGACACATTTTGAATTTCGTGGGCTACCTTGGCGCATCTTCCCTTAACTGATACTGAGACGGCCAACGAGAGGCTGGGTACGCCTCGGCGAGGCTGCGCGGTTAGTACAAATGGCTCAAGCGGTGAGGACTGAGCATACGCAGTAAAACATGCACACACAGACAATACATGGCACAGCAATGCAATACATGCCACATTATACGCAAACTTTACATACTTCCAATAAATTTAAGTCAGTAAAAAAAAAAAATGTTTTGGCTAACCTGCGGTGCAGTAAATATTAATATTTTATTTTCATTAATTCATACAACATGAGACAATGTGAATAACGCCTAATCATTCATATCTGTTACGCAACAGAAAAAAGTGACAGATAAAATAACGGATATGAATTAATTGCACGTGTCTAATCTACAAATCTATTTATTTCCACAACAATTCGAAATGTTATACGAATATTTTATAGTTATAACAAATATCACAATACAGCCATTTCCTAGTATGAGTATTATAACAGTAATTACTTACCGCTATTGTAAACGACTCACATTGGATATTTACTTTTAAAAGTCTAATTTTCTTCGACAACGAAACGAGCTGAAAAACTATATTGAACAAAATCCCCGAGCGTTTATTCTTACGTTGTGTAGTGACAGCTAGTGAAGTCATGTTGCCAGTATATCAAATTTCTTTATTGTCATGGAAATAATGTTAAAATAGCATAACAGAGAAGAATAACAGATATGATTAAAATCAGGAGACTCATTAATAAATTAAATTTGGAGAACACTAAATAGTATTTTATATTTTGTTTAGTGAAGTGTTGAAAGTTTAAACAATATTCTCTGAATATAGTTTTTTTTTAAACTTTTGTGTAATGGTTAATAATTAAATTATTTTTTTAAGTTTACCGTCAAAGACGTGGACATTGAATACTTGTATAAAACGGAACCTACGCAATGACTGGTTTAATTTTTTTTAATGAATTGTTTAGCTGTACCAAATGTTTCGTTGTTTTTTATTAAGCTCAAATAAAAATGTAATCTGTTTGTTTATAAAATTCTAGTCAGTTGTATCTCGTTATGAAAATAATTGGGTAGGACATTAAGACAATAGTAAATATACAATTATTTTGAATATGACCCATATATTGGATAAAATAGCTAGCTTTTAAAGGTTGCAAAAGCTTATATAAAAATCTCATTAACCCTGTAATGACACGGGAGCATAAATAGATACTTTACGTACCTACAGAAAAAATCCATTAGAATATAAAAAAAAAACACAGGCTGTTTCGTAGATCCATAAAAACTTCAGTTATGGCTTAAATTATAAATATTTTTAAAGTATTGCCTTTAAAAATATTTATAATTTAAGCATTATCTTTTATCAAGTAAAAAAGATACTAACTCTACGTGCCAGATGTTCAAAATGGTGCTAGGAATATTACTGAAAACCAAATGTCACCGTTTTTACACGAATGTCTACCAGATAAATGGATACGTAATTTTGTCAGTAGGCCTTTTTATTAAAGCGCACGTTCACTAGTCGTCCATTCTATTTCGCATTGAAAACTCAGTAAGTAGTTTTAAACAAATCTAGACTCCGGGTTGCTACAGAGAAATTCCTCATGGTAAAAGCCAATAACACTTCTCCGGACCTGCGGGGTAACACACTGTCAATAGCAATGACTTTCATTTTGACAGTTCAATAACATTTATTGCGTTATTAACGATGTTGAGCAGACAAATTATTCGAACATGTGAAGCAATGGATTAGCAATATCCTTCAAATGATTCAAATTGTGATTGAAAATGGATTACGCAATTTGCAGGAACTCATGCTTAGCAGTACCGCATGCAATCACTAGTCAAACTAGGCAAGGGAATTACGGATACAGTATTTCGCTGTCGAAACAATTTAATTTTAAGATTAAACTTTAACTTTCTTACAGGCAGTGTCAAAATATGACACTCGAAATAGACCTATTTTTAGTGTCACATTTTGTAAAGTTTCAACGTCTTTCTTTCAATTTTTTGTTTTTGCAGATATTTTAAATTAAATCTGTGCACTCCAGAATTGGAACTGTCTTTCTAATTAATTTCTGCATTCACTCGAAGATATGTTTTCCGTTTGGTACAGGTTGTGGTTTTTTAAATTTTAATTTATTGTTATGGCACCTCAACGACTTACTAGAACATACGTAAACAAAAATCACAAGCAGTTTTAGGTTTTGTGAGTAACTTACTCACAAAAGTGCACAGCACTATCAGAAAACTTAATGATTAAAGTATTAAGTTTTTATATTTTTATTTTACATAATGGCATAGAAAAATATTACATCTACAGTTTCTCGTACCTCATCGTACAAACGCCATTACTACAAACTAAGCATCATTTCATGAAGTGGACAATTTGTAGTCTACTAATGCCCAGAGATGTCAACAGAAAGTATGTATTATTATCAGGGAAATGAATGGCAGCATTGACCTGCCCCTAATGACATAGTTCCGACTACGATTGCCAAGCCTGGTGATGATGGCAACTGATTAAAATGATATGAACAGATATTGTTGTAATTATCTAAAAACGTAAAGCTGTTCTACTAATGGAACGGGTCCTCATGTACAGACCTGTGGCGGCATCTACACCGCCACTTATGAACTATGATACGTATCATACTGACGTCACGCAAAAATCCTGCATCGCGCAAGCAGAGTTTACCGCGCAACTGGCATACTCGTATACGAGTATACAACATCCGACATCAGCCGTCGGGCAGTTGCCCACCAGGCACGACACGCGTCTGGTCGAAGGATCATCTCTTTTCTATGGACGATGAGTGAACCCTGTTCTTCATGCCGCTAAAGACCCACTAATGCTCGGTTCCTATAAATAAAAAGAAATCGTTTTGCTTACGAATTATAACATTTTTTACTGCTAAACTTGGCATAAATATGTAAATAGATTGGTAAGCTAATTTTACCTGTGAAAGCTACTTCCATGGGAGGGTCTGCTATGAAAAGCTATGGGGTGGTTGCTTCTTTATTGGATAAGATACAAGAGTCTTAATTTTAACCAATAAAGGTCCATCAGTTATTGGAATCGGCCATTACACACAAAAATATCGATCATTGACAGAAGCATGATTAATGACTTAACATCATAATTGGACAGTTAATTAACTCTCAAGCCTTCAACAGGGAATGTTATTATTAACATAGCGACACATTGTAACACACTGTCATAATTATGTTTTATACTTGTTATGTATGTGTCGTGTACACCCGCCCCGCACCCGCGTACTTAACAATACTCTTTAGCACTGCATTAAAAATAATAATATTGTAATCATAGTTTGAGGATAAGAATATTTTTTACATTGAAAAAAAATTGAAACAATCCACAACGCAGTGGCCATTTTATTTGAGCCTTTTAAGCTACGGCTTCTTAGAAGTTTTAATTTCCCGGTGAATGGAGTCACTGAAAAGTTTATGAAAGTAACTTAGTGTTTTCCTAGAGAGCGTTTTTGATCGCTAGAATTGCCCTCATCGCACTTAGTCATGCGAAATATATCCATACTGAGAAGAGTGAGCTCACACATAATTACATAGCATTTCCATGACAGTTAAGTCAAGTCACTGCGTCATTGTATGTCAGAGGTGCCAAAATTAAACAGAATCGCGACTATCTTTTTACACGGTAGTGTACCTAAGCATCTAACGATTTAAATCTTTGCCGCTGTCATCATAACTACTGCGGCCGTGGTGTGCGGTAACCGCTTTTATAGGAAACCGTAGCTTCTGTTACGGTCAGTGAAATTGCACGGTGCAACGGCCACAGGTTCCATAAATATTCGAGTATCCTGTGACGTCACAATATGGCAATTTTAATCGACCGTGTAAGAGCACCGTTACATCCACCCAAAAGCCGGAAGCGGGAGGATACAGCTAACCTATTGCAAGCCGCAAACCGCAGAGCAATAAAATAATAAAGGTGGTTTTAATAACCACGGAATTACATCGTTTAAACATGCAAGTACTAATAGTAAAAAGATATAATTTATATTTCGTAACATTCACCGCAGATGAGTGGTGGTTAAAAACATGAATTTGTAATTGTTTAAAATGTTTATTTTAATTAAAATTTTAATGTAGCAAGTTTCAAATATCGTAAAATTATGTGTGTAATTTTAATTTCTGTAATCATATCGTTATGTTTAACTATTTATTCATGAGTCTCAGCTGAAACAATTTTTATATTTTATTAGCAAAACTGGATACAGTGATGTTTTGGTACTTAATAAGCCGCTTTGCCACTCAAATACCAACAATGTAGACCTTACTTAACCCTTGAACCTTACCCATAAAAAATACTTAAGTTACCCAGGGATACTGGAGTACCCATAAGAAAGTGTGAAATAAAAGGACATTACTGAAAATGTATTAAAATTAACTTATACAGACTTTTATGACACTAACATCATTACCAACTTATAAGTAACAAATCTTTATAAAAATAAGTTTATAAAACAATTTTGACATCGTTTTGTGGTGCTCTAAAAATACAAAGTTTCACATTTATCACATTTACTTAGTGATTTACGGTCTTTTAACCTTAGACAACGAATATCCCTGTGATTCAGAATCGGAAGGTATTCGAGTATCTGACGACCACTATTTCCCAAGTATTTTCCCATTACTTATTTGGAAATCCATCGACAACTAGTTGTACCCAGGGGTACTGGAGTACCACAGGCATGACCACGACCACGAACTCACAGTACTCGCACCCGACGAACATCCATTTTTTACTTGTATTTCGGTATAAAGAAAGTTCATTCTGCCATCTCTGGCCTCATCACTATGGTCTGGAATGTCGCCTATTATTCATTTAATTAAATAATTTAAATCAAATACCCGTCCATCCTACTCCTCATTGTGAGTTAAATTAAATTCCATTAAGTCAAATTCAATAAATCCTGTTGAGCGAATTGAGCATTGAGCATCGAACATGAAGATGAAATACATCAGTACTTACTAGGTTTGAGCTTGTACGAATTATGCAGACATTCACGATGTGGCTTAGGTATGGAGGTGCTGTACATCGTTAGACACGAGAAGTGCTCGTATAATATTGAAATAGGGTGTAGTTAACAACTTACGAATTTGGGTTACCACTGCTCCTCAGAAATCCGCTGACCTATCGATAAATGAATACAGCGCAAACCTAATATTGGTGCCGATTCGCTTGTTCACAAACTAAACTAAATTTAAGTTCAGTGCATCTTTTTCTTTCTATTTCATTAAGAAAAGGACAGAAGATAAATATTAGTTTAGTCCTGTCAAATTAAGATACTCCATAGACAAGTTTAGACGTAATTTGGCTACTAAAAATACGTCAATTTACGTCAGGCGCTGACTAATTTGACAGGACTAAAGTAATATGTATCTTCTGTCCTTTTCTTAATGAAATAGAAAGAAAAAGATGCACTGAACTTAAATTTAGTTTAGTTTGTGAACAAGCAAATCGGCGCTATTATGTTTTATACCAATGTTTTAGCAAACTCGTGTAATACCACGATGCTGTAAACACAAACATGCCTCATTAATACTCGTAGCCGTTGAAATCCAACCAGCACAAGCCATTGTAAGGATTCACAAATAATTCAAGCAGCCCTTTGTGGGTAACAGCAGCGGCCATTGAGAATCGGATGTGGAACTCCGCACGAGATTGTCGTTCATCTTTTATAAGGAATGTCGCAGCACATCGACGAGGTATTGCATAATTTAATGGAGGCTGTAATGGAGAACTTTTCAATAAAATTGTAAGCTTTGTGAAAGGAGAGAAATTGCAGGTCAAATACTCAAAATTCTCGGACCTATCGTGTCTGTAACGTGTGGAATCCAGTAAAATACAGTAGGATTCGTCACTCGTAAAGGTTTATTTTTGGTTTCTTGGAATCTCCTTTTGCCAACAATTCAAACGTTGTCCCCTACAAATATCTCATGGATTAATTATAATTAAGAATTTGAGTTTCTGTTTTAATCATTTTGGCTGGAGAACATTTTTATACAAAACTATTTATACATCTTTTTAACTTTTAGAATCTTAGAAAATTTTTGTGGTAGGTAATTCGTTTCCATTTGTACAGTTGACTCTCGTTAATGGAAACCTGCGATAATTCGAACCTCTCTATAATTCAAAGTTATCACTAGTCCCTACAAAATTTCTTTATGTTTCGAACCATTTAATATTTCAAACACTCGATAATTCGTAATATTTTAAGAGTCCCTCCAGTTTCGAATTAACGAGAGTCGACTGTAACACGTAGGTACTGTTAACATAAATCACATATATTCTTTAAAAAAAAAAAACAGAATTTGACCTGTAGATATTATAAAGTTTTTTTGTACGAGTATTACAGCTTTTCTTCAATCTAAATGAGGCCGTCTCAAAAGCCGATGTTTTATTCGTATACTTGTTAATGAATAAACGACGCGACGTTCGCCTTTGAGAAAGTCGACCATGAACAGTAGGCTCGGAACAAAGCTAAAAGAAGACTTTGTAGCAACTAGACAATATAAATCGAACTTTTATTCTCTGTTGAGTTGCGAATGAAATGAATTGAGACAGTAGTTTCTAGGACGTTTTAACTATCAAGTATTCTCATATAACTTTTTTTCTTGAACAAATTATAACAAAGTATCTTTTTCCAATATACAACGTGTAACGGAAGGGGGGTATCAACCCTGAAAGAGGTGAATGTGCTCATGAAACTCAACAACTTTCCCCAAAGAACATAGGTCGAAATATGAAAAAAAGATTTGGCCCTCCCTTACAAAACTGACTACCAGCTGATTAATTTACTATGGGAGGGCCAAATTTTTTTTTCATATTCCGACCTATGTTCTTTGGGGAAAGTTGTTGAGTTTCATGAGCACATTCACCTCCTTCAGGGTTGATACCCCCCTTCCGTTACACGCTGTATAGGAATATAGTATATAACATATAGTACTAGAGACCGTATTTTGGTCATGGCGGCCAATCTCAACGGAGACCTTCGTCGCAAGAGATATTGTAGTGCACAAATGTATACGCAGACTCAGCTGCGCTCTCTCTTCCCTCACTCTCATAGTCAAATGGGATGGCACGTAATCCGACACGACCGGAGAGGGATCGGACGCAGGATGTACTTCGTTCATCATCATCCTTTTTCTTTTATTATACTTTTTCCTCTTATTACAATTTATTTGAGGCTCTTCCATATATCGGAAGTCTATCATTACTATCTTTTTCACATTAGGTTTTTATATTGAATAAAAATAATAAAACCATTTATTTTCGACTCATAACATAAGTAACATGTATAATAAATACAAACTATTTTGTTAATATTTACAAAACATTATAATTACGCTTTGTAGTGGTATCTACATGGACAGCTGTGAACTACGCATCACACTGACGTCACTGAAAATCCTGCATCGCGCAAGCAGAGTTTACTGCGCAACTAGCAAATACAACGTGTAACGTTAAATGCGCAAAACCTCAGACACCCCATCTGGTTTTTAATTCAATTGACCTATGTCAGAGAGAAAATAAGTCATTAAAAATTGTAAAGGTTTTATGTGCTGTTTTAGTTTTACTGGCCATTCTGATCGTTTCTTGCGTCTGCGACGACGCTTTATCGAGGGAGGAGTCGTCACCGGGCTGCTGCGCCGCGCTGACACTGGCTTCCTTGACCTATTAATAAATAGACACGGCAACGTTTTTAATGAAGATTTTTTGAAAAATGTGACCTCTATTAAAAATTGGTTCAATTAATTCTGCTCGTTATTCTGATCAAACTATTTTCAGGTTTTGCGCATTTAACGTTACACGTTGTATACAACGTCCCGACATCAACCGTCAGGCCGTAGACCATCAGACACAACATCCATTTGGTCGGAGGATCCTCTTTTTCTCAATAGATAGAGGATGAGTAAACTTTACACCCTATTTCTCATACTTCTATAACTTAAACAACTGTTTCCATTAGCAGGCACATGTACGTAGCATGCTCAAATAGTAAATAAAAGGGCAATCCAGTTTGCCAGCAATGACAAAACAGAATTTTTAATATGATATATGTCTCGATTCTCCTGAAACCGTACTTGACATAACGATACTTTGTTTCTTCAGTTGATATCTAGTTGAATTAGAAAATAGGAGAAAAAGATATGTTGCTTCGACCCCAAATAAATTGGGATAAAGCAGGAGAACGAACATTATATCAACTCGAATTATACTATACCAGAATCTTGACAATCTTGCTTAGTATCTAGGTGCTTGGTCAAGCTTCAAAAGCTTTTCGTATTGGGGCTTACAAGCACTAACTTTAACCTAATCGATAGTCCGTCAGTTTTCAACTAGTCGAGATGCAGTCCACGTTTTCTCGGAGATACTGCTAAGTGCTTTTAGATATAACATAATTATAGATTAGTTTGTGTTTCAGCTGATATCAAGGCGCTAATGATATTTCGTGTAGGTAGATAAACAACATAACACAATGTAACATAATAAAATGAAGTCGGTTAAAAATACCAAAGTGGTTCTCGTTGATAACCACCCTGTTATTAAATTACCCTACACAGTAATTGGATATAATAAACTGATACAATATTTTTCAAACAGTATTTCCCGATAATCAAAACGTTCCGAAGCATCTCTGACCAAAAAAAATACTACCATCCTTGAATATTCCCAAAAATGTTCCTTTGATGTTGATCAAAGACAGAACCGGAAATTATATCATACATACGTGATTTTGGCTAAATAATAACAGCCGCACGGGTCGATCGGCTACGCTTGCCGCGTTTGGTCTGTGGATAGGTGACCATCTTTATGTACCGAGAGAACGTGCTTTTTGAGGCGCGGAGGAGCCGTGCCTCGAAAAGCACCTTAAGCCGTTGGTCCCGGCTGTCATTCGTGGATCTTTGACAGTCGTTACGGGTAGTCAGAAGCCCGTAAAGTCTGACAACCAGTTTTACCAAGGGGTATCGTATTACCCCGTAACTGGGTTCTGGAGGTCAGATAGGCAGTCGCTTCATGTAAAATACTGGTATTCAGCTGCATCCGGTTAGACTGGAAGCCGACACCAACATAGTTGGGAAAAGGCTAGGCAGATGTTGTAATTTTAAGTTCAACAATATTTTCGTAGCATGTGGTCCCCGAGTAATTTTTTGTACAAAGGGTGCGCTATAAAAAGTTGGTGGTAAATACGACCTTTTCAAAAGCTGCCCGTATATGACTTTTTTAGGGTTCCGACATCAATTAGCAATAACGGAATCCTCACAATTTCATGTCCGTCTGTTCGGATGTGATAGATACAGCAATTTTACTCGGAGACTAACACCATGTCGATGAAAATTTAAAAGAAGGTTTATTCTGTGCACCGCTAGGTTTTTTTTTTTTTAATAATGGCGTAGCATTGCACCAGTAAACGACGGATTAAAAAAATCAAGCCACATAACTAAGCCTTTGGGGTCCCATAGTTAAAAGGATATGACGTTTACTCGTACGAGTATAAGTGATTTCGTTACTTGTGTCAATATTTTTTGAGATATGGGATATTTTCAGTTACAACCATAGAAATAACTTTGTTTTTTTTTAAAGTTTATTCGACGAATACTATGAAATAAAAACTTATTTTTACTACAGGGAACATCAAATACTGTACATGCGTAAATACTCATCCCGACTACGGAACCCTTTAATTTGCGGGGTCCGGCAAGCACTTGGACGGTTTTATTTTATTCAACCTTTTTGCTCTCGGTCTCTGTCAGTGGCAGACGCTTTTGATCTTGCTATAAAGATGCACTCGTTTTGCTTAAGAGGGTCAAACGTTGTGGAAAAGTATTGTTAGTTTTTGTGTTTCATAAATGTTGTTTTTACTTTAGCAAAGTTCAGTATCTATTTCACGGGAATTTGGGAAACTGTTCGTAGGTCAAATTAATCTTCTTTTAACTTTAATTACAAAATTAATCTTCATTTGCATGATGTTAAATGTAAAGTTAGCGACAATTTTTTGTTGGTACTCCGTTATTAGTACCAACTAGCTGAGCTGACAGAAGTTGTCCTGTCCTAATTTCAATAATTCAATACAAAAATCCCATAGTAAAATACACGCCGAGTTTTTCCCAAATTTCCAATTTCCCGGGACACTTTTCACATTTTTCTTTCTCTAAAATGTTTTTTAGACTATTAGGAACATTTCTAAAACCAAAAATAGCCAAATCGGTCCAGCCGTTCTCCAGCGATCCGTTAGATATCGAACAGCATTACATTTTTATGTATACACAGTGTGGCTGATACATCGATGCGCAAACTGAAAGACATAATTCCCTAAAGGAAACATTTTTCGTCGGTTATCCAAAAAAAACTGCTGTTTTTTATTTCATTAATTGAGGTATAATAAACAGCTACAATATAAAATATGACAAGTTGTAAGAATATTATGAGGAGTGTTAACAATATTGTGGCCCACTACATTATCCGCATATTACAAACTATATTGCTCGTAGGACAGACGACCGATGGGGCCAAAAGGTTCTGGAGTGGCGACCGCTTACTGGAAGACGTAGTGTTGGAAGGTCTCCCACAAGGTGGACCGACGACCTTGTACGAGTCAAGGCCGCAAGAACCCGCTGGATGCGGGAAGCATAAAACCAGTATAAGTGGTGGTGCTTGGGGTAGGGCCTATATCCAGCAGGGGACGTCAGGGGAGTCTAATTTAAGACGCAATCACCATTCGATGTCATTCCAATTTTTCAAATTTTTTTCTGTAGAAACGTCGATGCCGGTTCATTCAAATGGATTTCTATATATATAATCCCGTTAGATTGACCAACATACCCTACAAATACCACTAAAGCCGCTAAACGTAGATCTTGTCGCTTATTTCTTAGAGCTTAAAGATGTGAAGAGCGTGGACACTCACGGTACGACATGTCCGAAAATTCAAGGTCGCTCAGCAAGCTATGGAATGGGCTATGCTTGGAGTCTCTCTGAGAGATAGAATCCGTCAGAGAACCAAAGTTACATAGCTCACAGAATAAGTAAGCTGAAGTGGCAATGGGCCGGCCACATTAGCCGTGCAACAGCTGACTGTTGAGGTAGACATGTTCTTTAGTGGAGACCGCGAATCGGTAAACGTAAGGTAGGACGCCCTTAGTCTAGGTGAAGCGACGATCTTCGCAGCGTGACTGGTAGCAGCTGGATGAGAGTTGTCGAGAATCGAGCTAAATGGCTTGCAATTTTAGAGATATTTGTTCAGTAGTGGAGTCTGGTAGGTTGATGACGATGAGGTATAAACCCAGCTCGATTGAGCAACTTCTCCTACACAAAAATACCTACCAATAAAGCCGCTAAAAGTAGATAAGCCATTGAAACTTGCCCTTGACTGGGAAAATTAAATCACTTTAAGAGAACTTAAATCTAGGTCAAAATCTTGCTTCTTTGTCTAATTAAATCCTTATTCATTTAATTCAGTAAGTTTATTTATGGGATGGATTTCCCTATTTTATTAAGGTAATATTGTTTTTGCGAGTAAAGGAAAGGTTATTTTTGGGAAGAAATTCTGAGGAAGCTTATTGCCAGTTAAATGGCGATTACATAACTTTGAAATGGGAAAGGTTTATGCTTTACGATTTCATTTTCTACTACTGGGACACATGCTTCCTCTCTGGTAGAGGAAGTGGGCCGCAACCCACCACGCAAGCCTAGTGCGCCTTGGTGCCTTTTTAGCTTAATATGCCTAAATTTTCAATGAATGAATGAGTTTCACAGTATGGTCTCGGAGTCTGGATTTATGCCCTGTTGAAGACAATAGGCTCGCCCCCTATACAACGTGTAACGTTAAATGCGCAAAACCTGAAAGTAGTTTGATCAGAATAACGAGCAGAATTAATTGAACCACTTTTTATAGATCACATGTTTCAAAAAATCTTCTTACTATTAATAAATAGACACGGCAACGTTTTTAAGGTTGCCGTGTCTATTTATTAATAGGTCAAGCAAGCCAATGTCAGCGCGGCGCAGCGGCCCGGTGACGACTCCTCCCACGATAAAGCGTTGTCGCAGACGCAAGAAACGATCAGAATGGCCAGTAAAACTAAAACAGCACATAAAACCTTTACAATTTTTTTAATGACTTATTTTCTCTCTGAAATAGGTCAATTGAATTAAAAATCAGTTGGGGTGTCTGTGGTTTTACGCATTTAACGTTACACGTTGTATATGTATGTGGGTGTACTCTAGTTACACCTCTGTCTAGCCTTTCGGGTCGGGTAGCCGTGTATATTATGTTATGTAGTTTTTTTTTATTTTTTTATTGCCGAATGGGCCCGCTCTTGACCTCGATCTCGCCTGATGGAAGCGATGGATGAGGTTTATGATGGAACGAACGTGCCAAGAAGATGCCTAAGGCACTGGAACTCCCACGCGTCGATGAGACACAGCAGGCTGCTTGACGCCGGGCTCCGGTGGGAGGGTGGTCGCAAACCGGACAGGCGTTAGCTTTACCACTGCAAGGGAAAAATTGGCCAGTCAAATAAGGTGTTGGGTGTGACTGTCCAGGATGCGCCAAGCGCTCGGTTCAGTTGAGTAACTGGCGGAACATACTGCGCTACACGAGGAAACTTCTTCATGCATCCCAAAAAGTCGTTTTGCCTTAACAAATATTTTTTTACACCAATACATACACTATATAACTACACTAAACCTACTACTATATTTTCATATTATTGGTATTAAAGCCGATTTTTCCAACGCCAGAGTTTTTTTTTTGAATTATTGACAGTTCTACGATACAAAATCTCTCAGACGTCAATTTTATTCTAGGAATAAAAAAAATATCTGTTCATTGAAAAATTAGGCCATTAGGCCTTATTTTACGAGTACTAAGGGCTGATTTATCCAACTCCAGATAATTTGATCGGAGAAATAATTTTGAATTTTTGACATTTCTTCGATACAAAAACTGTCAGTCGTCAATTTTATTCCACGAATAAAAGTTATTGGTCGATTGAAAAATCAGCCCTCGGTGAATTGTTTTTAATTTAGTGCATTTTATTTTATATTTAACTCTTACACATGCTGTCTACATATTTTAATCTACTTTCCTATCGCGAAAGAGATTTCTATAGAAATTTAGCGTCACCTTTGTACCAATTTTTCTGTTCTTTTTTCTTCTACGTTGATTTATGTGTGTACATAGATGTTTAAGTAAATAAATAATAGATAAACTAAAAAATATTTATAATATCCAAACGACGTTTTCGCTTCATAGAGAGACGGAATTCACTTGCTATCTTCTTTCTTTTGATTCGATGCCAAAACAATAAACCTCTATAAACGTAAATAAATGCCACAGCAAAAGGTTCTACTTTCTCTTCATTATGAAATTCCTTATCAAAGTAAAGGTCCCTTTGTTCCCATACCTTCAATATAATCTAGTCAGTGATTCGATACTGGTGCCAATCGAATTCTTGGTTCCTATTTGAATGTTGAAATTGAGAATTTAATTCCAATCAAGATTCAATCATATTTTAAACTTTAACGAATCTAGCCTATTCTGAGTGAATGAGAGAAAAACATTTAAATTTTAATAACCGTCCCCTTCATTTTTTTTTTACTGTCCTAAATAAAAATTACTCACTGATCTACTAGCTCTCAGTGAGCAGCGATTCTACTTGAAGTACAAGCTGAGAAAGTATGTTTTATCGTGTTTAGATACGTCTCATGACGTGTACTATGTTTTGCTAGCTAATTTAATTTAGACCCTGTATTTATATATTATTATATTATTAAATTTTAGTAAAACTTTTTGAGCACGAATCAAAGCAAAACGAATTAAGGTAAACAAAAACGTAAATTCTACAAAAGCTAATGCAATCTCAAATGCTACTTTATTCGTTTTAAATCTTTGCCCACCTACTTACAAAGACGACGGTGGAATGAAAAGAATCCTAGGATTATCACGTCCAACACAGAAGCTTGAAATTTAATTGATTCAAAATCAATTGATTTTCAATTCAAGTGTGTAGAGCATTAGGATCAAATTCCTTTATATTGAAAAGAGAGAAAATGCCATTCTCTGGATCACAATTTCTTTTCCCGATACGAGGAGCCTAGAGAATTTTATGATCTAAGGATTCTTCTAAATCCGTGGATTTGGAAGTTCGCGAAGGCTTAGTGAGGTCTTTCCAGTTTTATTGCTAAATTGTTTCCAGATATATACGTATATCACATAAGAGGTTCATTTATTGCCTCATAATCGTGACACGAAATGGGAAAAACAATTTTTTAGACTTCTGAATTACCATTTAGAAACGATCATCTATACTAACAATAAGCCCGAAGAGTTTGTTTAAACACGCTAATCTCTGGAACTACCGGTAGGATTAGAACGTTCTCTTGGAATTTGATGATCCATTTCTTGAGAAAGACCATACGATATTTAAGATCACGCTATGGCCCTTAACCTCTAGAGCCCCAGCGGCACAAAAACGTGCCAGTAAACAAGTATTACCGTTGAGCCCCGCTGGCACAAAGTTGTGCCACCAAACCCCGACCGATTTAAAACTGTATTTGTAGTAAAGATAAGTCTTAAAATCGTTTCTGAACGAATTTTCTCGACGGCACATAATATTTTTTACAACCATAGACAAAGATAGCGGCCAAAATATGGCAGTCCTTGAGAGGTTAAGAGTCGAGCAAAAGGGTAAAAAAATCAGAAATAACGCTAAGCGAAAACGAACCGATAGCGCGGGCAGGTGATGCGATCCAGCGGGGTGGATGGGCGAACAAGAAACACGCGGACAAGTTCTCAAACAGGAGCTAGTGACTTTATAAATCGAAATTGAAATAACAATGTGTCAGACTTTTCAAGCTACAGAAAGTACTATTATGGTTTTCATTCACTGTATAATTTTGTAACATTTTTTGTACCTACGTCTCACTCACTTTAGTCGTTGACTCTTGACAGAGTGGTCGTGGTTGATGACTCTGCATTTTCTTTGGCCAAAGCAGCCCTCTCGATGCTCCTCCACTTATTCCGGTCTTGAACTATGGAGGTTTGTGTTGACGCTTTGATAAGGTCTGTCCAGCGCGTAGGTGACCGACCGCGTGACCGGTTGCCCCTCACTTGTCCCCGGACAGCGATTCGTTCCATGAAGTGTTCGTTACGAACCACGTGACCGAAAAATTGGATAACCTACGTCTACGTATCCATAATTTACTTATTAATTATCCGTTAAAAATGTAGGTACGTGTAATTCAAATGCAACTGTCAATGTAATTTTGAGAGCAATTGGTTAATGAGTTGATTAGTATAGAGATTACTCGTTGGTTTAGTGGTCGTAAGTGCTACATAACTGCTGAGTATGAGGTTCTGGGCTCGATACCCGGGTCGGGCAAAAAGTGTTATTGGGTTTTTTCATCTGGAATTTCTCAGTAGCAGGTCGGAATCTGGATTTGTGTCCGAGTGTTCTCAATAAGCTGGCAAAACGTGAGTGTACTGTAGGTACACCTCTGTTTTTCAACAAGATCAAGATCTGCTGATCAAGAAGTTATTAGAAATATTGAATAGGTAAAAGTCGTATCTTGAGTTGGTTTGAGTTGTTAATAATCTTTTATTCATAATTATTATAAATTAATGTCGCTTCTCGCGTCGTGTCTGACCGCGTTGTTCTTCTAAATTTCGCAAAAAAATTTGATGTCCTTTCAGAATCATTTGAAGAATTTGATCCGGAAGGTTTATGCGTATACATTCATATTAAACTTAAGTAAATATAGCAGGAGCAAGCCGATAGTATAAAGATAAATAAAACATAAATACGTTAACCTCTTAATAAAGTTAAAATCTAAAACTATTATACGCAAATAGCAAATATTTCTGCTGCATTTTATCAAATAATTGGTTATTCCTTCAGGCATAACCAATTATTTGATAAAAAAAAAGATTAGAGGAAAGTTAAAAACTTTAAGACGGATCAGAAGCTTTTTACTTTAAGTCTTGAATTGTGAAGCAGCGTGCCAAAAGTTTAGCAAGGTGTCGGCAAAAAGGTCAGATTTCCGACTTCAATAAACTATTGTTGCTAATACCTACCTGCTAAGTATATTCTTAAATGATTTTTACACAAACGGTTCATAGTACTGTATGTACCTAGTAGTGGTTTTATTTACCCGAATCAAAATGAAAATAAAATCGTGAATTCATTATTTTAACAAAACATACAAGAAAATAGATAGTCCATTTTAAATAACAGTTTTAAAGCTGCAAACGTGAAATTCAAACAGCCTTTTACCGGCATTTGCATTTAAATCACAATGTGCGCTCGATTTTACGGAACTAGTCATCGAATTCGAGAGAAAATTGAATCGAAACTGTGATTAAATGTGACCGAACAAAAACTTGAAACGATTTTAAGTTTTTTTTTTAATAGTAACTGGCTTGTTAGCCTCATTGTTGCATGCGCGATAGCTTAGCAAGGGAAGCCCCTGGAAATTAAATGAAATTGTTTTATTCTGTAAATAGGATATCGGAAATTCTTTCTTCACGAACTTCTAAAAGGATGGATTCCGGATTTATGCCTCGCTTCCTATTATATGTTATTTACACATGATTGGCGAAGTAAGGCTATGCCCTAAATAAATGTTTATGCGTTTCAGCATACTAGTTACCGTCTAAACTATTAAAAGGATAAATCTTTGGAGAGATTTATCTCTGTATGTGTGTTGTTTTAATAATAATTCCGATTTACATTCGTGTATAGTAAGATCTTACGTTAGGCGTAAAACTTCCTGCCAGGGTCACGGGTTGTTCGAAAGAGTTACCGTGGCCCCTGGCACAGGCAACGAACGGGAGATGGGTGGGCTTTAGTGAGTAAAAATGTTGATTAAGTAAATAAATATTATTCTCTTACAAACATAGATAAATCAGTACAAAGACTATAAGGTAGGTAAAAATAAAATACCATTCCATTTTATTTTTCCTTCATGTTATCGTATTTCATTTTGTATTCGGCACTCGTTAACCTTCCACTGCATTTCGTATGCTGATTTTGCAAATGGAAAAATAACAACCCCCGGTATATTTTTTCGTGTGAACGTAAAAATGAAGAGGACATAGCAAGATCATTTTTGTATCGTGAATTCTGCTGATATGGAATTATGTTAAAGTATTACTATTGTAAGAAGAAAGAAAAAGAAAAATACTTTATTCTGCACAAACAAAACGCACATTGCAAAAAAGAGCCGAAAGAAGCGATGTCCCGGCTTAATTAGCCTTTTAGTTAACCGCCTAACCTTTTAAATAAACGGCACCGTTCAACTAGCGGCCTGAATGATATTCAGCCATTCAATCAAACAGCTAGTCAAATTATTTGGATCGCTAATGTTCAACTACTGTGAGTGTATCACGTGTATGTGCGTATGTGTCACGTGTGTATGCATGTGAGTCAAGTGTGTATGCATGTGAGTCACGTATGTATGCGTGTGTGTCACGTGTGTGTGTTTGAGTATGTCACGTGTATTTGCCTGTGTGTGCGTTTGTGTCACGTGTGTATGTGTGTGTCATGTGTTTGTGCGTGCGTCACGTGTATTTGTGTGTGTGTGTGTCACGTGTATGCGCGTGTGTGTCACGTGTGTATGCATGTGAGTCACGTGTGTTTGCGTTTGTGTCACGAGTGTATGTGAGTGTGTGTCACTTGTATGTGCGTGTGTGTGTGTATGCGTGTGAGTCACGTGTGTGCGAGTGTGGGTCACGTGTGTGTGCGTGTTGGTCACATGTGTATGTGTGTGTGTCACGTGTATGTGCGTATGTGTCACATGTGTATGCATGTGATTCACGTGTGTGCGGGTGTGGGTCACGTGTGTGTGCGTGTTGGTCACGTGTGTATGTGTGTGTGTCACGTGTATGCGCGTATGTGTCACGTGTGTATGCATGTGAGTCACGTGTGTGACACGTGTGTATGAGTTTGTGTGTCACGTGGGTATGCGTGTGTGTCACGTGTGTATGCGTGTATGTCAGACGCAAGAAACGATCAGAATTGCCAGTAAAACTAAAACAGCACATAAAACCTTTACAAGTAATTTAATGATTTTTTTTCTGTCTGAAATAGGTCAATTGATTTAAAAATCAGTTGGGGTGTCTGAGGTTTTGCGCATTTAACGTAACACGTTGTATACAGGTGACACATACACACGTGACACTAGATATTTCCAAATACTGTAAAAGTAGATGATTTATGATATTTATGATTTATGCTAGTTGAACGGAGCCGTTTAGTTAAAAGACTAGGCAGTTAACTGAATGGCTAATTAATCCAGTTGGCGGCGACATATACACATACAACGTATACAACAAATGTATGCAAAGCTTTCTGACTGGGATGACTTAAAGACGATAATGTCTACTGGTTCATGCTTCGATACCAAATATGTATTTTAAGCGTTTATAGTTATGGGGTTTCAATCAGCAATACAACTTCTTAAGTTAGAATTGGCAAAAACGTCATGATTTCACGAAATAGCCATTCAAAATGGTAATAATTATGAGCTTTATGATTATGATTTTATAAGTAAATATTTAACACCTAGAAACATAAAAGTAGACGGGTAGATAATACAACATGTCCAAGAATACCTTTACTTGCGCCAAGTAGTCTTTTTCCAGGCGAGTTAAGATAAATAAATCACAAGACGAACGGTGAACGCCTGGAAGAGTTACTGGTCCTTGAAGGAACTATTTAAGGATGTGTTACCTATGGCATTGAAACGTAGGCTCACGGACATAATATGTATTATTCCCGTCTTAACAAAATAAGGTCTGCCAATGAGCAATGGAGCGCAGTATGCCAGGCGTTAAATTAACGGATCGTGTTCGAAACACACAGAACTACGCTCCAAAACAAAAATAGCAGACGTGGCTCAAAAGGCTACCCAACTTAAATGGAACTGGGCAGGACATGTCTGCCACATGCCGGAGAAACTATGGGCCCAAATAGCACAGAATTGGTGCCGTGAGACAGTGATGCGGGGTCGCAGAAGGCTACGTAGGAGATGACGACCTGGATAGGTTCCATCAAAGCTGGAAGAGGTCGCGCGGGCTCGCGAAAGATGGAAGGAATGGAGGGAGGCCTTTGCCCAGGGATGTGACAGCGTAGGCTGGAAAAAAAAATCTTACGGCTTCGAATCATAATTTATTTCAACATAGTGACCTTCACATTTGCTAATAACATATGAAAACTTTAATTTCGTGGGCTACCCTGACGCGTACGTCCACATTTACGAGGCCTAAGGTGAATAAGTACCGAGGCGAATGACAAGCTTACCCGTTCATACAGAGTTTAAATTTTCGTCTCGCGATGCGCTCGAATGTGTGACTGCGGTATTTCTGTTGTCAGATACTTACGTGGTGAACTGCTAATCCTTACGTGCAACAACGTGAACGAATGTGCGAACGTTACGTGAATTTACTCTAGCCTTGACCGGTCTTTTTTTACGGCTCCCGCAGACATGCGCGACGCAACTATAGTAGAACATTTTCAATGAAAACTTCATGAAAATTCCTTTTTTTTTCTGAATGAGCCCGCTCTACACTCTTGATCAAAGCTATGGATGAGATCTATGATGGAACGAGCGTACCCAGAGGAAGCCTAAGGCACTGGAACTCCCACGCACTGACGAAACACAGCAGGCTGCTCGACTGCGGACTCCGTTGGGAGGGTGGTCGCAAACCAGGCGGGCGTTAGCCCTACCACCGCAAGGGAAAATTGGCCGGTAAAATAAGGTGTTGGGTGTGACTGTCCAGGACGCACCAAGCGCTCGGTTCATTTGAGTAACTGGCGGAACAAACTGCGCTACACGAAGTTGCTTCTTCATGCTCTACCAGAATCGCGTCGCACCTTCACTTCGTGCTTGTCTGCGGGAGCCTTTACTGGATAAAAGCCTCTGTTTACTAACCTAATTTCGAACGGTAATCCCCTCTCATCCTGATTCTATTGATATTGACAGATTTGTCTACGTCAATCAGGTACGCTTTTCATCAGGCGAGCTGGAGTTGCCTTTTTCACAGTGACAAGTGACGTTTTAAAAAGATCTTTTGATTTTTTTTGTTTATTTGCAATTGCATTTTATTTTTTTGTAATGAATGGGTGCTGATTTAAGAATTTCGATCTCTTTGTAAAACCTGCTGCTCTAAGAACACTGATGTTGATTTTGAAATCTCAAAATTATTGCTAATCATCGATATACACATAACAAGCGTAGATACATACAGCAGGGTAATTGCGTAACACACTATCAATAGGTTTCATTTTGACAGTTGAACAACATTCATTGCATTATTTACGCTGTAGAACAAACAAATTTTTCGAACATATGGAGCAATAGATTAGCAATATGCTTCAAAATGATTCAAATTGAAAATTAGGGTGCAGGAAAATATATGGTGGCCAATTCTGAAATATACAAGTGTAAATTAAGATTATTTTTCATTACAAACGAAAATTATGCGATATTTTATTATTTTTATATATTCAGGCTTGGCAATTTTACATGATAAATAACATGAGCCAAATATATACCTTTCCTATTATACAGTAGTAGAATGTTGGCAGAAACCACGAGTATAAACAAATGAAATCTATGAACGCTCATTCAATCAAGAATTTAGTGATATGCGATCGCTTTTCATTGTGTTTTTCATCAAAATTTTGCACTCTTTATTAGGTATGCCACTAATAAAGCCACAAATATTCTGCTTTTTGTCTTCAAGATTTTCAAAGAACGACGAAGACTCGTCCCTTTACATATCCTCAAAGAAAAAAAAAGCCAGGATCTGACGGGAAATCCTCAGTGATCAAATGATATTCGTTAATCGTAACGATTTGTTAGAAAAATTGGGTCGTTTTGAACTTCATAATAAAATTAATGTATGTTGCGGCGGTTAAGTAAGTTAAAACGTGTTCCCACAAAAAACAACTATGAATTATCTTCTAAAGCAGAGCTTCCTCGCTTCCTCTCTCCTACCTTTGCTGTGCCCTACAGGGTCCATAATGATCTAAAATATATAGTTACCACCTAAGTACACATTATTGTAAAGCTATAAAGATATTGAGCATTGAGTTTTGCATGGTCTTATAAACTGTGCACAGCGAATTTGCCGCGTTTTATTTAACTAAGTAATAGATATCAAACAATTGCTAAAGGATGATATCAAGAAATGTATGGAAGCTGATACACGCTACAATAAGCATAAATTATGTAATATCATTGGAAAGGTATTAAGATTTAGGACATGAATTTCAATGGCCTTTGTCTTAATTCCGTGTCCGATCGGAGTAATACATGGTGGAAGTTGAGACGAGGCAGTAACGGAAGCCACCTTAACCGTTATAACTACAGAAAAACCTTCTTAGGAGACTGTCCGTAACTTCTTGAGTAATTGCTAACTGATTTTGTATGTGTGATATTAACAGATTTTATAAAAATGGCACAGTCAGCTAGAAAAACGTTAATTCTTACATTTTATTTTTATGATGCCAATTTTGGGCAAACCGAGGTTAGAGTACTATAAAAGTCACAAATCGCAAAAAACTTTTCTTATCTTACCTAGTAATGTGTGTTTTGCAAAAACTGACATGTCTGGTAGGTACAGTATAACTCCGACCGGACAAGGATTTTGAATAAGGCGCCATAGTACTTTCTATTCAGTATAAGAAAAGCTATCCAACGATTATTACACATGACTATTGGAGGGGGGTACAAAATAGGCATAACCTTTGGCGCCAAATAAGAATGCAGTAAAAAAAAAGCTTTATGCATTGTAGTTGTTATAATATAAATACTTTATTTTCTAATGTACCCATTAGAAAAAAAAAAAGTATTTATTAGAGTATTTATAACAAACAAAGAAAAAAAAAACAATCGACAGCGTGACATTACGTCATTATCACGCTACATAATATAATGATACAAATAACTTAGCAACCCAATCAAAATTCTTGTACATTGCATGTTCAACGCGACTTCCACTCCAACAAACAACAGCCGCATTATAAGTGGCATTAATTTATTATGGTGTTAAGGGTGCCTTTTAATTAGTGTTACGTAAATGTTATTATTACCAACACGCATTATGGTATGAAGGATAACAATTAGGTCTGCTTTAGGCCGCTGCCTCGAATTTTGCGGGCAGCGGGGCGGCGGCGGCGGCGGCGCGGTAGCGGCGCGGGCAACATAGACCCGTTCTCGGAACCAGCGGGCAGATCGGGCGGCACTATAGCGGCGTAGTGTTGTGTTCGTGGTTGTGTCGTCGAGATATTTGTTTTTATTCGCAAACGAAATGTCTGACCAACGGCGAAAACACCTTTTCGATTCCAATTTATTCCTATTTACTATGGGCAAAAGAAGAAGTGAATACCTACTAACTATAAGGCAAGGAAAATAAAACGCGAGTTTTATAGAAATTACGAAGAACAATGTCCCGAAAAAATCTACGACTACACCAGAATGAGTGTAGAAACATTTGACTATATTCTTGAAGCTATCAAGGGCGATTTAGAGTCTGGAATTAATCCAAAACGATACAGAGATTTATCTCCAGCATTGCACAACACTGCAAAGCAGACGCGCGGGCGGTCACCGCTTGACTGGAGTGCACCGCTCGTTGCCCGCTCCACCGCCGCTCCCGCGCCGCTGTTTTCGAGAACCGGTCCATTTAAATGTACGCATAAGATCCTGCCGCTCCCGCGCCGCCGCCGCCGCCGCCCCGCTGCCCGCAAGATTCGAGGCAGAGGCCTCACACATGAAATCCTGTAAACTTATTTATTTATTTAATCTTAGCACATAAAAAGGTACAAAGGCGATGGCAGGTGCTTTAGTTGAGCCGAACAATGATAAAATAAAAAATAAAACTATTAAAATTATTGAATTATAAATAAAAAAAACGTACACAAATACATAAATAGGTTCAAAAACTATAATATACATACATACATACTATTTGCTATAATATAAATAAACTTTATAAAGGAAGAATGAACAAAGCCAGAAGTATGAGAAGGACAGAGTAAGAGAAGATTTTTTGAAGAACGCAGATTCTTAGCGTGAGAAGAACATAGATCATATGAACACATGACATTATCTAGCACATTCAATTCATACAAATTCTGTTTAATTTTTCATAAAAATGATTATCATCATCATCTGCCTAGCCTTTTCCCAACTATGTTGGGGTCGGCTTCCAGTCTAACAAAAAAACACTAACAAAAAAAAAACAACAATAACAAAAAAATAATGGTTCTATTTCTTAGTCTTTAGATCCTATCTGAGTCAGTATTTTTACATGTAGAGCACATTTTTGTATTTCACTCGTAGATATTGCACAAATTCAACCACTGATTAGGTTTTGTAACAGAGTAGTTTCCAGTGGATCGGTATTAGTATTAACATGCTCAATCATAAAGAGTTATTGAATGCAGTAGCTAAGTAAAAATTTTACAAAGACCAATGAAAACGATTATATTTTGGTATCAACAAACTCACTTTGTATTTTATATCTCCACTCGTCGCTTAGCAAATAGGTAATACCTACTCAACGTTTATTTTTTCTGTTTTAAGCTCAAAGTGCCGTGACCTACAGTTTCAAACACCGTCCTTTGAGCCACCCAGTCCCAGAAAAAATATTCAAACTTCAAAGTAGTAGGTACAGAACTGTACGTTTTGAAATACAAAGTAAAATTCACTTCCACTACAAAATGACCATCCGACATTGGCCCATAAAATTGCACCACTTAATTACACCCATTCCATCAGCAAGTACCTAGACTTACTAGCCAAGAAACGAATCTGTAATACTAACACCAAATAAGTGTTCACATAAAATACTCTAGAACTTCTATTAAATTGAGTGCGGCGAGAATCCTACAGAATACAGAATGATACAAAAATTTAAAAAATCACCATTCCAAGGTGATATCACGTAGGGCTAAATAGAATTTCGTGGAGTATGAATGGTGGTTGATAAATGAACGAGTTTTAGACTCTCAATGGAAATATTTAAGCTTTGAGACGAGATTTATCAAATTATAGATATGAAAGTTTGGGAATTTGATAAATTGTTAGTAATTAAAGTGAAGTAGGTATGTTGAAAAAATGTCACCTAATCATTCTCTAAAAATAAAAAAATAAAATATATTATAAAGGTGAAAGTTTGTGAGTGTGTGTGTTTGTGTTTGTCACTTCTTCACGCACAAGCGGCTGGACCAATTTTGATGAAATTTGTCACACTGATAGTTTATAACCAGAATTAACACATATGATACTTTTTGTCCCGATATTCCTACGGAATCGAGACCTATGCGGGTGAAACCACGGGGCGCAGCTAGTCCTAACAAACTGCTTAATGTAATCAATACGGAATCTGTATAATATCGCACACAGTTATCGCAAGGGATTGTGTATGGGGCATGGGCATAACTTATGCTTCAATGACATCACAGGTTTATTATTACCGATGCATGTGCTTAGCGTGATTAATTGACCATTTTCCCCTACAATGTGGGTTTCTACCCGTCACCCTTCAATATTTATATGTTGTAACTATAACTTTTCCAGAACTGCGCTTACGTGAAATAAATAGGTACAGATGCCAGCACATCAAGCTACTACAATCTGCAAAAATTTCTTTAATAGATTTTTAATTTTATCGCTAAAGCATTAGGTTCAAAGTTGTCTGGGAAAAATGTACAGTTTCGAGTAGCTTGATGTGCTGGCGTCTACATTCTAAAAATCAGGTAGAGAACATAATTTATACAGAAAAAAATCAACCAGTCATGCGCAAACTGTAACCATTCAGCATAATGATCCTCGACCGTAGTATTAATTTGCCGGTTTGAAGAAAAGTCTGTTGTTTCAAGAACATAATTATACTAATAGCGGCTGTTGACTCCGTAATCAGACATAGTTACCTAATTTTTTATTATTAGTTTAGGTTTTTTTTATTATTATGTATAATTAGAATATTGATACATTACAACCTTTTCCAAGTTTTGTCACCTAATTTTAACTGACCCTGTCAAGTCATACCTTCAAAATTTTGTGTACAGTGGAGGAAAATCGGTTTTAGTCTAAAATACTCTATAATTCATATCGGGCTTTACACATGTTACTAGCGCGACAAAACTGTCTAAATGGTAATTCGGCTAGGCCGCAGATGACTAAAATCGCAAGTGCCAAAGTAGAGTAGGTTTTGACTTTTGTCATGCGGTCGTATGCGGTGGGTTACTAAAGTCAGGCGTGATAAGTACAGTCACAGGCGATCGCCTGCCGCATGAAGACACATTTACATTTACATAAACAATAAATTTTTTTTTTTTTTTTAGTTACATTTTGATGCAAAATGAACTAGCTACCTGCGATTTTCGTCAACCTTTGTAAATGGGGTGGCGATTCGGCTTGTGAGGCGATTTGATAAGCGACTAGCCGCACGGCAAAAATCGATCTAGTGTAAATCTCGCATAAGCAAAAGCTTCTTCACATCATCTGCCTAGTCTCTTCCCAACTATGTTGGGGTCGGCTTCCAGTCTAACCAGATGCAGCTGAATACTAGTTTTTTACATTGAGTGACTGCCTATCTGACCTCCACAGCCCAGTTACTGGATAATGCGATACCCCTTGGTTAGACTGGTTGTAAGGTTTTCGGGCTTCTGACTGGCCGTCACGACTGTCAAAGATCCACGAGGCACGGAGGGGTCTCGGTATGTAAAGATGATGTCGTTGGTCCTTCAAAATAATTCAAATTGAGATTGATAGTATATTATACAATTAGGGTGCTATGTGGAACAAGTTACTTTCGCTGTTTTTTTTTAATATGTACATATTTATGACAGACACAGATACATATATACGAATGCAACTGACACACATCCCGTACGTCTAATCTACAGTAAAAAACCTATATATATAGACATATGCTTGTAAATATACAAACACATGCTAAAGCATAACTGTCGTGACGGTCAAAATATTACACTTTTTTCGGTCTAGCTAGCATTCGCCAAGCGTATATAACGTCTGAACTGACGTATGAACTAAGTTTCGGAATAGTATGATAAGTTACTGAGAAAATTCCCCGAAAAACTCGGTGCCTTTTCTGAATATTCATAGTCATAGCTTCTAGTGTCCCTAACAACAAGTTCGAGTCTAAGTGCCGCTGTCGGCCCTATAAATTATCACGATCCAAATTAAGGTCTGAGAGTCTGACACGTTGAATCTTTTAGTAATTGTCTCGTGTTCGAAACTAGCTTCAGATTTTGTCTCCACCTGCTGAGATATCATTTATGTAGGCGTAGTTATCAAATTACAATTCGGTGGCAGCGCACAGGTTACTTTGGCTGCATATTTTTCTGTGCTCCAGAAGGCAGGATAAAAGGAGGTGGGGCATAGTTTGTGACTCAGCTCCACATACACACTCTGCTGCCGTTCCATCGAGGTAGACCTACTTCATGAGGTTCCATTTACACCTTCCCACATGGGTTTGGATACGGTTCAGGGGGGAGTTCCAAGTAGACCATCGAAGGTTTACAAGTCTCAGTTATATGTATATACTACTCTTCATAATGCACCTATATACCTACTTCACTGAGCTGAAGATTAATGGTGACTGATGCATAATTTCTGTCTCACCTCGAGAAAAAACATGACGAAAAGGATATAATAAATCAAAAACATAAAGTGCTTTTCTGGCAAAAAATCGTAAGCACCGTACCAGATTAATGGTCACAGAGTAAGCAAAAGATTATGCAAGAAAACAGTATGTAAAAAGCCCAACATTTTTCCCCGCATTTAGGGAATGGCGTGATGAAAAGACATATTATGTATGACAGCCGAGTTGTTTCGAGTTTTTGCGGAGACGAATTTGAGACATGCTTATTTTGTGGGTTTATGTTCTGTGGAGATTTTTTTAATGTTTTTTGCTAAGAAACTCTTTTTGTCAAGTTGTTTATATCTATATTTTAGTGATGTTAGGAACTGGCGAAGTGCTATACAGCTCTGCTTGCCCCTTTGGAAAATATAGTCATGATATTTAGTAGTGTACGTGTTTAAATATACATATTCACACAAGCACCCTGTTTTCCGGATACTGCAAACAGGATGCTTGTGCGTATATGTATTTTAAACACGTACACCACTAAACGGGATCCTGCAAAAAACCGTACCTGTAAAAAACTGGATCTTGCCGTGGGAAAGAGCCCTTAGTGTGTTACCCGTGGACTCTCAATTTGCACCACATAAAGTTGCTTCATACTTTTTTTTTTTTTTGTAAAAATACTTTAACCTCCTGAGTTCCAGACATACTCTTTTTGGAGTTTCCTTTTGAAACTCTTGTAGTGCACTGCTTAACAACGTCTTAGTTTGGGAAAAATAGTAAAAAAAATCATGCGCTGGAAAAACTGGTTTTTCGCTATGTTCTACTTAAAGGACAAGGGAATTAAGCTCATAAGTAATTTATATAATATTCTTATATTTCATTCAAGACACTGTCAGAAATTGTGAGGATTAATTAACAGAATATTAATTTTGTAAAAATTATTTTTATTAAAATCTCCAAAATCAACAAAAATTAAACTTTTTCTCAAATATAATCATCAAAAACGAAACTTATACAGTCTTAATCAAAACAAATGTAGGTACTTTTTAATAGGAACATTATAGAGATCAATCCTTTCCAATCATTTACTCTTAAACCTAAGTTTTTTATAACTTTAAATATCTTCATGAAAGTTTGTAAAACAGTTTCGATTAGACGTGAAACATAAGTTTTCGCATTTTTTGCAGAACACTGTGGTTTTTTTAACACAGCCACCTTTTCTGCAGCGCCATTGTTTTTCACCATATTCTGGTAAATGTGCAGCACTTTTGGTATGGATTTCTTTGGAAGGAACTGGCTTTATTAGAACCTTACATTCGGGATCTTCATCCGAATCATCCCCAGAATGATCAAAGTCAGAGTAGTTTAAAGCTTCTGTTATTTCGCTGACTGTGATCTCTAAAACAAACATAAAAAATTGAAGAAACCTTAATGTACTTTGCATAGTACATGGGAAGACACTCTTGGGAAATATTAATTGCATACTGTCGTACTATGCAAAGAACATAAAAAAACATAATCTGATCACAAGCCCTTTATTTAATTTTTCATAAAAATAATACGTTAAATTATTAGTTTTCATTGTTAATTCGTTAATTAATAGAAAAAAGAACATAATAATGAAAGAATTCATTCGATGAATAAATATTAACTTACCTTTGCGCGGACACACGCTCCGACGTTTGTCCTCCGACGCCATTTTTTTAAAGAAATGACAGATTACGTTTGAAATTTAACTTTTATTATAACACATGAAGCCAATAGATGGCACTCATAAAATATTTTGGTGTTGCCAATTAAAACGAAGAAGATAGATTTTTTATTTTCTTATGTACTATGCAAAGGACAGATGTACTCAGGAGGCAATCTGCTAGTTTTCTGTTTATTTGCTAGGATAATAAACCAGTTTCTGTTTAAAATCCGCAGCGACCTCACGATAAATTCCTTCAATGTAGTCGATAGCTATGTTATTGTTTTTATTTTACTGCATTTCAGTACACCGACAAGGCGGATGCCTCGTATAATATAAATGAATGAAAATCATGTTCTCCCATACATTGCAGCTGCAAATGTAAGTTGGTCGACTATTACTCGTAAACTTGTAAAAGCTACTTAGTTTTGATAGTTTTTCCTTTTAACTTCGTTATATGGGGGACACGACTCTAACAAAAATTAACACAAACGGATCCCTGAATCGAAAAATTGTTTTGGCAAACCCGCAATATTTTTGAAAGACCTATCCAAGGATACCCCACACTATGGGATAGATGAGAAAAAAAAATCCCCAATTTACACGTACAGCCTATCTATTCTGTAAATAACTCACGGTGAAAACAAAGGTGAAGTGAGCGTGAAGTGAGTCGTCAATAGTGTCAATCCCTAGCATGAGCAAGACTCACAGCTCACTCTAAGCTGACTTCACCTTAGTTATCACGGTGAGATTTTTTCCAGAATGGACCGGCAGGAGGTACCCTAAAATTTTTTTTTTCATGATTTTATTTTAGCACTTTGTCAGCGTGATTAATATGTATATGCATGCTTTCTAGTACTAAGAGACTTTGAGCTAAGCTGCCGACGGACGGACGGATAGACAGACGGACATGGCGAAACTATAAAGGTTCCTGGTTGACTACGGAACCCTAAAAAGCAAGTAGCGAACATCTAACATATTAAATATGTTAGATGTACATTCATCGTTTGTAAAAAATTTTTTTACAAACGATGAATGTAGAAGAGAAAAAGCTGGATTTATATGTTATGTGGGGTATTTTTTTAAATATGTACCTACAACTACATCGATCTATAATAACCCTAACTTCGATGTGGATACATTGAACATCAAGGAAAGTCAACACACGCAAAAAATAGCAAGTGTATGAATAAAAATTGTACTCTAGTGTTTTTGTGCTTACTATGTAATGCCTAATTTGTTCTAATAGCCTATATTATTTTTGATCGTCATTCATAAAATCCACAATTACAATTGTATTTAGTTGAAATATAATATGTGTTCTTATTGTGATTCTTTATTAAGTGAATATGGAATATAGTAAAAGTAACGGGTGATTAGTCATATTGGCCGAATGTAGCCCTGATTGTGCCCGTTTTTCGTTTACCTACATACCTAAATAAATAAAAATATAATAATACCTAAAGCCGTTTTCCGTGGGTTATTTTAAAAATATAAAATTGAGGAATAATTATAAATAAACTCCTACGCTAAATAAACAGAACTTTACATCAAAATCCAACGAATCGTCAAAATGATAGCAAAGTAAATGTTTACTCGTACAATTAAATGTGTACTTAGCTGCCAGAAATAGAATCATTCCTTTCGATTTCATAAAATTTCCTTTTGTTAACAGCGTAATCAATTAACATTATCTTAAAATAAAATCCCTACACTCAAAGCTCGCTATTTATCAAACTCAAAAATCCCTGAAGTCCTCTCAAGTCTCCCGTAGCCAATAAATCGTTTTTATTTTCCCATCGTGCTAGCCTTACCGGTGTTATAAAGGCGTAAGTGAATTGTTCTACTTTCACGACTCAGTGGTTCAATCGATCACCATGAAATTCACATGCCTACACATTATCTTAAAGAATTTTTTTTAATAGATTTGCAATTTTATCGCTAAAGATTTAGGTTCAAAACTGATTGCGAAAATTTGACAGTAGCGGGTAGCTTGATGAGACGTCAGCACGTCAGGTTGCTACAATCTGTCAAATTTCTTTAATAGATTTTCAACTTTATTGCTAAAACACAAGGTTCAAAATTGATTGGGAAAATTTGACAGTTTCGGGTAGCTTGAGGCGCTGGCGTCTGTACATACGAAACTTCCAATCCGTTTGCTTATTGGCAATATTCATTCATTGTTTTGCTTTGCGATTCGAATATTCATGCCTTCCAACTGCAGTAGAAGTTTAGGAGTCAAGCGCGATCAAACCGCAATCGTCACCGACACCCGACGGCGACCGCTTACATAAATAATTCAGTCAAGTAGCCAGTCGAGTAGCACAGCCGTACCAAGCACTCCTCGATATTTAGTTTCATCCATCACACTGCAGGCCCCAACATTATTTTGTTTACCACAAAAATATTCAAGTTTTTTCTGTTTCATATTCATGAATTTTTGTTATTGTCAAAGAGGAACGACAGGAATTTTAATGAATAAACTTTTTGATTTGATTGGTGCTTGTGGTTAAGTAATAACTGCCGTACGGGTTGATTGACTAGATTAAGCTACGTTTGCCGAGGTTATTCCGTGGACCATTTTCACACACCAAGACCTCTCCGTGCCTCGCAGAGCACGTTAGTCCCAGCTGTCATTCGTGGATCTTTGACAGTCGTTACGGCGCGTCAGAAGCCCGAAAGACTGACTATCAGTTAAGACCGGTGGTCAGACGGAAGTAGACTGGGCGTGGTAAGCCAAGGGGTATCGTATTTACCCAGTAACTGGGTTGTGGAAATCAGATAGGCAGTCGCTCCATTTAGAATACTAGTAATCAGCTGCATCCGGTTAGATTGGAAGCCGACCCCAACATAGATGAGAAGACTTTTCTCAACTATGGTGGGGGTCGGCTTAGAGAGATTGATTTAAAATGGTTTTATTTAATTAAAAGCCGATCTGTCTTTAATTAAACAGTCCTTATTGTCGGATTACAACGTTCAACATTTGGAGAAAAGGTTACTTGGGAATTGTCAGGAAACCCTAAGCGAACTTTTGGGTTTTTGTTATTGAATCTAGGAAATTGAAATTGAGAAGAATCGTAGCAGGTGGCGATCCGTTGTTTCTACAGAACCCCATGGGAAGAAGGCGTGTGTTTATTTATGCATAAGAATTGCCCGATTTGCTCTGGATTGATGAATCTGGCTTTTGGTTAAACTTAACTGAATATTAATATAAATGTATAGAGGTATGACGAACATGGTGTAGTAAAGTTCATTAATACTCTATAGAAAAGGGAGGATACTCCGACCAGACGGGTGTTGTGTCTGGCGGCCAACCGCCCGATGGTTAATTTTTTTTTTTTTAAGCCATTAAAAAAAAAAGTTAATAATGCCAATCTCGCAGTTCAACCTATGAGTTTGTCGACTGCTTAACTGGGCTTGCCGGTGGATGCCTGAATAAATTAAGGCCTCCAGCCAGGGCTTAAAAAACTAAGTGACTACACGCTAATGGCACCCCCAGTGGGGTACGGACCTCGGCTTAGGGCGTCACTGGGAGAGGGCAGCAAGTATAGGCTGGATTGGAATTATTTAGGGACGCATTTAGAACTACAGGCTCAGCGGCGCGGGCTGGCTCGAGCAAGGGTCGGGGGCCCGATGATTCACATCGAGCCGTCGTATACATATGTATATGCTAGTTGCGCGGTAAACTCTGCTTGCGAGATGCAGGATTTTGTGTGACGTCAATACGACGCGTAGTTCGTGGTGTTTGTAGATACTGCTACAAATTTTTGAATGCCAATGGTGAAATATGGCTTTAATGTATCATAATACCTGTTAAGTATTATCCATATTTGGATAATAAATGTCTATTCTATTCTGTGTATGTATGTATGTAGGAAATTCTCGTTATTTTGAGTCATTTGTATAAATGTATTTGAAATATATTCTCCATGTATAACGAATTTAAACCCAGGCCAGGCCTGGATTATTTCGATTTATATCTATCTACCTACCAAGTGTTGCTCAGTATAAATGTGCTCTGCTCAACATTACGAGTATTTTTAACCAACATGATGGACTTAATCTATTCTTATCAGCCAGATTACTGTTGCTGTTAGCCTCCATAATCCCGCTTCTAGGCAAAGGTCTCTCCCCAGGACTTCCAGCTCTTTCGATCCAGGGCTAAAGTGGACTACGGCTCATTTGTTTTCTTCAGCTCATCAAGCCGTCTTGTATCAGCTAGATTACTTACGAGTATTATGTTATGAAAGATATTTTGAAAATAAATTCGAAACTTTTTGCCCTGTTTTCGAACACACATATCTACATCATACATAAATACGCGCGCATAAACGCCCATGGGGGTACGGGGGTAGGCAGAACGCCACCTGTCATCATACTTCTTTTGCTTCGTTTACGTTCATACGTCTGGTCATAAACGCACGCCGCGCCGGTTGCGTTGTTTATTTATGCGTAAGAATTGCTCGAGTTGCTCTGGATTGATGGATCTAGCTACGCACTACGCACCAGACCTTTCTGAAAAACATAACCAATAAGGTCACTATACGTCCTTCTAGGGCACTGATACCCAAAGCGGTCCAGGTGGACCCCCAGGGGTTCACGGGAGACTCGACGGGGTCTACGTTAGAAGAGTCTACGTTAAGTTCTTCACATGTTTTGTCGAGTTTTGGTAATATGGTAGAAATTTAGCTGCATGGTCCACTGGAACCAGCAACAAAAAAGCAACAAAAAAGTTTGGGAATCTCTGTTCTAGGGTATCCCTTCCCGGCGTTTCCACTCACATCTGCCTTGTAAATACGTTTTGATAGTCGCCTTTCATTAATACTTTTAACATGAGCAAACTCGTCAAGCTATTTAATAATTTATGCTGCTCAAATGTTTATGTACATCTTTCAGTATTGCAAATAAATTATTATTATTATTATTATTATTAATAACTTCAACCATCTACTTCGATTTCAAAAGGTCCGAAATAAACTTTCCTTATTGAACTTTTCTGAGATAGACATTTTAGTATTTACAAGGGTCTTGCCCTCTGAGATTTAAATGGGCTTTATATTCCGCTAACTGTAGTACAAGTATACATACGAATCATCCCTTGGGGAAGACACGCTTCCTCTAATCCAGAGTTCGATCTTAGCTATTAATGTAATTCAGCATTATTTAACACGCTTCGTATTTATCAGGTACTTACAATACGTTCATAGCTATTTTACCTCTGACAGCTGCAACCTAACAGCAACCTTATCGTGAGGAGAATAAAGATCACACTGATTTGACAGACTTGTCAATGGTAGCAACCAAACGGCAACCTTATTTGAATGAGAATAAAGATTACTGTGATTTGAATAGCGATGCAAAAGCAAATGTAAAGTAGCTGTTAACGGATTTTACATTGTGTAGCTAATCTATCTGACAGCACGGCAAGTGGCGCCGTCTAGCTCGAGTATGAAGTTACTAGGAATCACCGAAGAGGTTGACACGACTTAAAAGGCAGTCCTCGTAAGAGCAAAAATTACATATTATTGATTCTCTCAATAATAAAATTACGTACCATTTGATCCAATCTGAACATGAGGAAGCTCAACAAATATTATTTGCCGAACGAATCCCAACCACAACGTTGTCGAGCTACAGTTTAAAATTGAGTAGCATCTATATTTTCCCCCTGAAGCTATAATTTCATACGTACCTGATGAACAAGCCTGTCATTATTATGAACTGGTGAGTAGGTAGGTTACAAGGGAAATATTAGATTAGGGAGTTGTTCCGGACTTGACGTGACATTTTTTGAACTCGTCGGGAAGAAAAAAATAAACTTTGCGAGGAAATAATTGATACTCGAGTTCGTATTAATTTTACATGGCAGCACATGCTTTTAACGAGCATAATATTTTGTGTAGATAAAGTTATGACAGACTTATAGCTAAGGTGGTTTATAATTTCCTAGGAAATCGTTTTACCTCCCTGTTTTGAACTGCTTTGTTGGTCTAGTGGTTGCAAACGCTACTCCAGAGCATGAGGTCCTGGCTTCGATTCCCGGGTAACGGGCAAAGTGCTGTTGGGTTTTCCATCTGGAATATCTCAGTAACCGCCCAGAGTCTGGATTTGTGTCCATTTGAGGGCAATAGGCCCTTATTACATGGGACTTAAACAAATCTGGCAACGTGCGGGCTTACTGCTCTACCTAAATCCGTAGATTACAGGTGATATTAGGTCATCCCACTTCCAGTGTCATATTTTTTTATTATTATTATTTTACAAAAACTGACTACTATACTATATAACCTTGTGACACTAATCAATAATCTCCACCACTATTAATCACTCGCTCCCAGACTGCTGGCAAATCTTGAACACCATTTAAAGTACCACTTTCATTTAATTCATCAATAATGCTCTTTAGTTTAATATCTAACTCCTTTTTGCTATTGTATCGAGTACCCGACAATTTCCTCTTCACATGGCCAAAACAATTGAAATCACAAGGATTCATATCCGGGGAATATGGCGGCTGAATAATTTCAATCCATCCTTTATCTTCAATTAAATTCTGAACTATTTCTGATTTGTGCGGTCTGGCGTTATCATGTAAAATTATAGGACTCGTTATATGATGTTCGTCTGCCCAAATAGGAATATTTTCTTCTAAAAATGACTTATATTGCTCTCCAGTCATAGTTGTATTTTCATCATAAGTTCTCCAAAAAGCAATGCCTCTGACATCCATAGCTACTATTAGTAGTATTTTTCGTTCATGTAGCTCTGCACGTGGTAAATGTTCAGCTGAAGTGCTTGGTTCCACCCAACATCGTGACTGATGTCTTTGACGAGGAGTATAAAATTCGACCCAAGTTTCATCAAGGCATATGAATCTATTAAGTATATTTTTCTTACGGCGATACCACGATAAATGGCTACGCGCAGTTTCATAACGAAACTCCTTCTGATCCGTGTTCAGAGTGTGGGGCACCCACATTGCACTTTTATTGACCAGACATAAATCCTCCGTGAGTACTCTATGTATAGTGGAATGAGGAATGTTAAGTTGAGTGGAGAGATCACTGACACTGACCCTACGTGACTGACGAAGTGCTTCCTTGATTTTGTCCCTGGCTTCTAATCTAGTCGATGATAATGATCGAGGTACTCGCGGCTCATCTTCAGCTGTGGTTCTTCCTTGTTTGTACATTTCAAGCCATCGCTGTACGGTTCTTTTATTGAAGGCGTTACGACCAACACACTTTACCAGTAAGTCGTGCGCAACTCCTCCAGAGTAGTTGAGTAAAGCACAAAACTTTAGAAATATACGTTGCTCCACTACATTAATAGATTTTTTTAAATCTTCCATTTTAAATCAATGCACGTCTTGACAATACAACACACCAAATTAAACTAACATGATTGTACAAGACAACACATGTATTAACTATTGCATACCATTGCGCAATACATAAATATTGGAAATAAAAAATATGACACTGGAAGTGGGATGACCTAATATTATGTTATACAGCATGATTTTTTTACAGGCTTCAAATTTTTACAGGGTGTTCTACTCATAAATATGAACAAATTTTACTATGGAACCAACTCTGAGGTCATGAAAAAAAATTCAGCTGTTTCATACATTTTGGTCAAGTAGGTATTGAATTGTTGTATTAAAAAGCTGATTTTGTTTTCGTGATTTCAGAGTCGGTCCTATAGTGAACGTTGTTCATATTCATGAGTAGAACTCCCTGTAAAAATTTTGAGCTTGTAAAAAAAAGCAGCCAGTATAATATTTTAATCGTTTTGTTGAGGTAAGATTTTTAACGTGTCTGAGGAGTAAACGCTTCATGAAAGTCCTCATGAGTGTTAGTGCATGTCTGTGGAGTGTAAGTTTAGAGTGTGCTTGTGGAAACTCCCCACGATCACACTCTACGTGTATTTGGTGTGCATGTCTACTGAAGAGGAAAACTGTCAAAATTAAAGCCACTGCTACTGATAGTGTATTTTTGTTATTTTAAAATAATCCAATTTTCTTAGTCTTGCTAGAACCAGTGATTGAAAGCTATTTGTGTGATAACTTAAATATTAGGTCGGGTATTTTTTTTTCGTATTTTATGGGTATAAAGTTGTAGTAAAATATCTGTGGCCGTACTCTTTGTATCTGGCTGGTTTTGATACCATTAAATAGAAGAAATTTAAAAAAGAAAATGAAAAGGTAAAAACGATGTACCGCCACTTTTCAATTGTTTTTCTTTCCGCTAAAATAAGTGAATATAAGGAAAAATATCGATACATTTTATTACAAAACAAAAAATGCTATACAACCCGCGAAAAAAATATGTGATGTATGCGAGCTCGGATGCGTCACCAGTTGCCGAGAATGCATGCGTTGCAAAGCGTGCCGTTGCCGTCCCTGCCTCAACACAGGTGGAGACAACGATTTGTGTAGAATTGTCGGCCCCCAAACGAGCCTACGCAGCAATTGCCGCCGCTAATAAGCCTGCGCAATCGAGCGAGTCGCAATCGCAAAACTCGCAGGTAAAACAAGCGGAAAAACCAAAAAGCGGTAAACGAAGCCGGTCTAAAACCCAGAAGGTTTTGGTAAGGCAGGGTTCAGGCAAGGACACGAGCGACGAGGATGGTTTTATCAAGGTGGAAAAGAAGAAGAAGAAGAAGAAGCCTCCTTGTCGGAACCAGTATGACACCGCGCCGGCAGGACCCAACATGCTGCTGCGTCCAGCAATCCCGACGACGCTGCTGTACGTGTCTAGGCTGCACCACTCCACGAAGGTTGAGGAGATCGTGGAGTACCTGCGTGTGAAGACCAACTGGACTTTGAGGGTCGAGAAGTTGGAGCCGCGTCACAACACGAACTTCAAGTCGTTCGTGGTGCGTGTTCCGACACATCATCTCGAGAAGTTCCTCAAAGAAGAGTTCTGGCCGAAGGGTGTTGTGTATCGCCAGTTTCGTGGCCGGCTACATGACACCAGTCAGCGAAACACGACGCCGACACTTCGTGTGCAGTAGTTATTAGCTTGTTATGTTATATGTATTTATAGTATTTTTAAGTTATATTATTATAGTATTGTATTTGTGATACTTTTGTATGTATTAGTTTATAAGTATGTTTCTAGTAGTATGTATTGTTTTTTCTATGGGCCTTAGTTGCCTGAAATAAAGAAATAAATAAATAAATAATAAATATGGACTTAACGCAGTATCCGTAAGAGTAGCACAGGGTTGGTTCAAGCGTTTTCAGTCCGGAAATTTTGATGCCAAAGATGCAGCGCGCTCTGGTCGCCCTATTACGGAAGAAGTCGATGCCATTTTTGAAAAAGTGGAACAAAATCGGCATATTAGTAGTCCATCCACCACCAGTCGGTCCATTCCTGACCTCAGATTTCCACCTATTTTGGTCTTTTCAGAATTCTTTAGGTAGTGTTACTCGTAGGTTAACTTCAAGAGAGGACTGTGAAAACCATTGGTCGCAGTTTTTTGATCAGAAGTCCAGATAATTCCTACAGCAATGAGATTATGTCAGTACTCACAAAATGGCCACAGGTTATCAAACAAAATTACACCTATATATCGCACCTACGGTGCAATAACGTCACTTATGCAATTTGGGAGGGTTGTAAATGTTAAACGTTTATATTATTTTATTACAAAATTGTGAGATGTTCGCTTTAACTTTAATATCGCACCTACGGTGCAATAACGTCACTTATGCAATTTGGGAGGGTTGTAAATGTTAAACGTTTATATTATTTTATTACAAAATTTTGAGATGTTCGCTTTAACTTTAATATGAAGTTCAAAGTTGTAGTTTATTACCAGTTAATTTCTTTAGTCAAGAAGAGGAAGAAGAACATTATAATAGGATGGCGAATTTTTAAACGCTTATCCTGAAATATTACATCATTTGCATAAGTGACGTTATTGCACCGTGGGTGCGATATCATAACCAAATGTAAATAAACTATGAAAAAAATATGTCATGAATTTGTATAAAAAATACGAAAAAAATACTTTTCCCCGTACCTATTACGTGTCATCGTGTGGAAGTGTGGAATGGAATAGTAATGGCAAAAAAATTCCCCCTAATACCCCACCCCATCTCATTTACCCCAAAAATCTCGATCATCGCCAAACGTTCAATAATGATTTATAGTACCTATGAGTTTAATGCCAGGCTCACGGAAAAATCAATTTCCCCTAAAATTCATACATCATTCCATGAATTATTACGCTACTGATACCGCAAAAATTCCTGAAATTCATACTTGTAATTAAATTGGGGAAGTTTTATACTTGGATGTGAAATTAACTGTGGGTGCCTAGGCATAGCGGTTCTCATAGTGTTAGGAGTGTTACACACCATATTTAACGATATTATTCAGCTAGCAGATTATGCTGCCAGCCTATTGGGCACTTATCCCATTAACAGCAATGCGGACGAATTATTTAATGCCCAATGAGCTCTTCCCCTTTTTAGGGTTCCGTACCAAAATGTTAAAAGGAACCCTTTATGTGCGAATCAGTCTGTCCGTCTGTCACAGTTGGATATCTCAAGAACTACTAACGCTATCAACTTGAAATTTGGAATGATTATAGATGACGTTTGCCCAATTATTTCGTACATAAGAAAGAAATAAAAATATATTTATTTTTTGCAACAAGGACTGAACCAAGGCCACGTGGAGTATCATATGAAAGAACGCTGTTTATACATTCTGAAACATATTTTAATTTTTTTTTTAGTCCGCATAGTTTTCGACTTTTGATGAAAAATGTAAAAAAAAAATACCGTTCCCCCTTATCTGCGAAGTTTTCATGGAAAAAAAATCTGAAATTATTCTGTGTGATAGAAGTTTATGTAGAGATTACAGGAAAAAAAACGATGTCTCTAAGCAGCTTCTTACTTTTTCAGAATAAAAAAAAAATAATATAATTATAATGGTACGGAACCCTCGGCGCGTGAGCCCGACTCACTGTTGACCGGCTTTTTTATATACTATTGGACGTAATATTATTATATTTTAGTGTTAGCTTGTATATTGTAATTAAGGTTCGTCAAAGCCAACTATAGTTAATTAGCAGTTACGAGTATTTCATCACAACTGCTCTCAAAACGGTGAAGCCAGCATGTCATAGAACCAAAAATTTGAAGACATGTGACATTTACCAACCTACACTGGGCCCGCGTGGTGGATTACAGCCCACACCCTCTCACAGATAAGAGGCATGTGTCCCAGTAGTGGGAACATTATACGAGTAGGCTGATTATAAAGAAGAATGGGTAAAAAGCATCGTATGCTTTTCTTAGGCAAAAATAAGTAGATATAAAACCTTTTGGGCAAATTAATCGCCCCATTGTGTAAACGTCTTAACATACGCGAAAGTAGGCGTACGGTCCTCATCTAAAATAATTTGTCTCCAAGAAAATAATTACCGTCTACATTGTTCTGTCGGCTCGTTGAATTCCAAAGTACTCAGCAATATGTGAGGAGATAAATTTATTACAGGCTTCAGACGTCACTAAAATGTGTATGATTGGGGGCAATTTAATTTAATTAATTTGCTTCGATTTCGCTGGTAAGTACTGGTATAGGTAGGTTTTTTTTTAGAAGAGTTTAGGTATGTGTTGTAAGTTTTTGATGCTACCTACATCGAGAGGGCCTTGTGGCTAAGTAATAACAACCGTACGGGTCGATAGATCAGGTTAAGCTATGCTTGCCGCGGTTGGTCCGTGGATGGGTGATCATCTTTACTTATCAAAAACATTCCGACGCACGAACCCCTTCGTGGCTCGGAAATTTTAAAAGCACGTAAGATTCGTTGGTCCCGGCTGTCATTCGTGGATCATTGGCAGTCATTACGGGTCGTCAGGAGCCCGAAAGTCTGACAACTAGTCTTATCAAGGGATATCGTAATACCCAGTAGCTGGGTTGCGGAGGACAGATAGGCAGTCGCTCCATGTAGAATACTGGTACTCAGCTGCATCCGGTTAGATTGGAAGCCGACCCCAACATAGTTGAGAAAAGGCGAGGCAGATTGATTTAAAATAGCTTGATTTAATTAAAAGCCGAGCTGTCTTTAATTAAACAGTCCTTATTGTCGGATTACAACGTTCAACATTTGGAGAAAAGGTTACCTGGGAATTTCCAGGAAACCCTGAGCAAAGTTTTGGGTCTTTGTTATTGAATGTAGGAAATTGAAATTGAAAAGGATCGTCGCAGGTGGCGATCCGTTGTTTCTACCGAATCCCATGGGAAGAAGGCTCTGCTGGTTCTGCTGCTCTGCTGGTACGGTTCTGCTGCATTCCCAACGTAGTTGGGATAAGGCTAGGCAGATGATGATCGGGTGTCAACGTAGAGACGATTAGGAATTACGGCAATAAATAAATAAATGTTGACAGGGAATCGATGCGCAACCTGTTTTCACGGATTCAGTACATGATTCAGGACGAGGGAGTCGCGTTACGTCCGCTACGCGTAGCGTCCGTTTATGGCCCTATTGTATTCTTGAAGGTGATTTTTTCTCCGATCAGTCGCATTACAGTCATTCTACCTAAAAGAGCACTCAACGCCCAAAAGTGCTTGTGATTAGAAAAAAATAAAAAAATTATGGTCAAATTAAAATTTTGTGAATCATGGTACTAGGCGAGCAGACTTTAACACTAAAATTTACAAAATAAAGACTACCAGGAGATACTTTTTGTCACGCACATTTTTATAGGTGTCTGTATCCATGTTTCTACACGCATTTCTCCGAAACCATTAATCGGATTGTGAACAAAACTATTATGTCTTGGGATATCTATTTTAGTTTTTTTGCCACCAACTTACAGAATTAATGTTATTTCATAATTTTGAGTTAATTTATTTTTGGAGTCGATTTTATGTTTTTTTATTTTGTAATTTTTGGAACCCCTGCCTGTTACCGTTTTCTACCACTCATAATATTCTTCTAGGGGATTTGTCCATGTAACATAGTACTTACATTTCATTAAATTGGGAGAGTGTTGATACAACATCGTTGGTAGGGCTTGAAATCTTACTTAGGTAGTAAATTTAAAAAACTGAACAGACGAAATAGTAACATTTCTTTCAAGCGCCTTTTCATTTGTGCTTTCTAAAGTCACGTCTCGACAATAAAAATAAACACAAAACATGAGACAACAAGGACAATTTACTGTCTCAAGTACTTTTCACAGAAAACCTTTGACTGCCTACTTAAATAGATCATTTTTAATCAAAGTTAGAGAAATGGAATTACTTGTTATAATTAAATCAGAGACAACGACTAGAAAGTCGAGATGACAAGCAAAATATCGTAAGTTTAAACTCGTCATGGCATACTTTTTGTAGGTCCTACCAACGGTCAGCCTTACTTGTAACGCTGTCGAATTGAACCCACTTTAGCAAATTATAGCGTTTGCAGACGACATAACAATCCGTGGCTGGTTTTTTGTAGAAGCTAAATGAAACAGTATACATCAAATGTAACAACGCATACGTACAAAACGCAGGTCATACAAAAAAAAAAAACACCGTGTGCGGTCGGGGAATCCCCACCAGGAACAAAGTTCCTTATATAGTACTTGTACGCAGACACAATCGAAAGAGATATAGAGAGAGAAAGTGTAAATTGAATACGTGTTTTTACTATAAAGCCATCTATTATGAGTTTTTAGAAGCTCATAAATTTGTGACCTCTTGGATTTTCATTTTGACCTCACTATCGACTTCAGCACTCTTAAACATCATGAAGACCACACACATGGTGAAAAAAAACAAAAATAAATTTTAGCAACCATCTTGGATTTTCATTTTGACTCCTCCTCACTATTGCCTTTAGCACCCTCGAAAACCACGAAAACCATCTCTCTCTCCTATTAAATAATAATAAAAAGAAAAAATGTCGCATGGAGGGCACATTTAACGCTTTTTAGTTAAGTGACAATATTTACTATTTTTTTTTTGTTTATTTATATTTACTCTTACCCTCAAGCTGCGTTCGAGAACTTCGTTCCAAAAAAACTGAGCGATTATAGAACCGACGAAAAATATGCCAGGTGCGAGCGCGTTTATGGTTCATTTACACAGAAAAAGTTTCTCGGCTCGATGATACAAGAAGCTCCCCATATAAATGAGCCTTAAATGTAAACTTAGGGAGTGAATCACTTGACAAGTGACCAGTATCGCCTCGGCACATTCTCTCACCACAGAAACGGGCGAGAAACTTTCTCCGTGTAAGAGAGTAATGGCCCACTCTCTATCGCACGACATAAACGCATAATTATTAAGGAAAATTAACAAATTGTGTGAGAACACACACATGACATGCGCCGTATCCTGTGTCAGCTTAATGATATCCTGACAAATGATACGTGGCTCGTTTATATCATATCGTCGTAACTCAGCCCCTGTTAACAAAACGGGGAAGCTTCATTTTGTAGAGCTGCACCGACTTTTGATCCCTGGATTAATAAGACTTAATTATGGCTAAATTGAAGAAGTAAATATTTTGTTAATGCAGAAAAATGTATTCTTAAAAATAATTGATTGTTGTTTTTAAGGATTAAGTAAATTAATTGATATTTTTACCAAAAACATTACACATAGAAGGCATAAAAAAATATTCTGCTAAAATGACAGCCGGGTAATTGCGTAACACTATCAGTAGCAATGGGTTTCATTTTGACAGTTCAACAACATTCATTGCGTTATTTACGTTGTTGAGCAGACACATTTTTTGAAGATATGGAGCAATGAATTAGCAATATGCTTCAGAATGATTCAAATAGAGAGTAATAGTGTGTTACGCAATTAGGGTGCAGCCAGTCGATCCTGTAAAAATCTCACCGTGAAATCATAAGTGAAGTGAGCACTTAATAGTGTTAGTCCCTAGCGAATGACGCTCACTTCACCCAAGCTTTCACGGTGCGATAGTTACAGAATCGCACGGCTGGTATTTATATTATTCGTTGTTTAGTGAGTTGGTTATTTATGCACTAGAACGGGCAGCGTTGGAAGTGTGAATGAGAAATAAAATATCATTTATTTACTGTACTTTTTACCTCACCACTTCTGCGAAAAAAACTCATACGAAATCCAAAAAATCAATCATTCAACAACTCATTGCATTGAAATCACACACACAACATCGTCAGTCCCAGCCTACCCACGTCAAACCAATAACCCGTGTCCTGACCTCCAGCGACCCAGCACTGGGTCTACAAGTAACCGCAACCACGGAACCGGCAATCAATTCCCTGAACGAACCTAAAATTCAGTGTCTAAAACTTTTTATACCTATGACCCACTGAAAGATAGATACTATTATAACTGTGTTGTCTGAATTTTAACTCAACTTATTGAATAATTTTTAAGACATAATTTTACATTCTATGATTACATTGACTCACACACAAAATTATTACTTGAGAAAATTTTAGGAAAATCATTTACTTTTACAATATTTGTAAATATGTGAGGACCATTTGCCTAAAACATTTAATTTGGCTGTTAGTGCTTCATTTTTACCTATTGTGGTAACGTGATTGTATCCACGGTGCATTTTCTACGTCTGGTCATAATTATATAATTAATGTATATAAAATATTGTAAAACATTTTAAAAGAGTTACTCTTTTAAAATGTTTTTTCCATTCTTCTCCATACAAATCCACATTTTGGAAGTGATAAGTTTGGGGTAATTAACTGAGATTGATATGAATCAAGAGATAAAATAAACCACTCATGATAATCAGAAAACATAGACAACATTTATTATGTTAGTACTCGTACCACAGAGTATAGAAACATCTTGCATACTAAATCGAAATGGAAAGGCGGGAAATTTAAATATAAATTCAACAGGAAGTCTTCGAATATGTCCCGTATTTTTTTAGTCTTCTTCTTCTCCTTCGTGACTGTACTTCAGAAGGCCCATTCCCGTAATTAAAAACATTTACAATCTATCGCAATCTCATTCAGCGATAATCAATGTCAAAAACTTGGCAAAAATGTAGGGAAATTAGAGGTATTTTTGACAGATTGAGAAAGAGATCAGACTGTGAACGTTCTTAAAATTAAGAGAATTGCCCTCTGATCTTGTTGGTCCAAAACTTCTCCTTTTCCACGACGTAGTCGGTGGTAGCGCAGAGGTTTTTGTTTGTAAAAATATGTAAAGCTTTATTAAACTTATAATTCCATTTTTTCAGGTAAGCCTGTTCCCGATTAAATTCTGCCGGCAGTATTCACACAGGGTGAGTCAATTTTTGGATACTTCGTGTCAAAAATGAACTGCGATGGTTTAATAATGTTCATCATTTGCTCGAAATGTGAGTGAAAATGTTAACAATATTTAATATGTATTTGAATAACGGAGACCAAGATTTCGGCTCTTCTTATGAACCCTTTTCAAGTCATTACGTACTTAACATATCTTTCCTGGATGCTTCGTTATCAATTTTCTTTTCGAAATAAATATGATGAGATAACACCGAAAATATATTTGAAAAATTTTAGCTGGGGGGAAGTCCCATGGTCAGGAGACCACTTTAAGATTTCTAAAATGGACCAAAATTAAAGTGATTTTCAGAGCCATTTAATTTGGTATGATCGTGTGTTTTCTGTATGGTTTACGTAGCCTGCAGTCATGAATATTTATAGTCAAAAATATTTATATATAAATATATAATAAATAAATAAAATAAATATAATATAGTAAAAAAATAAATATTTATATATTATTATATAAAATAAACAAAGTCTAGACCAATGATTAAAAAAAATACCGTTATCAAATCATTGTTACAAAGGCAGTAAGATATTTAAAAAGCCTACAGCTATAACTTGTTATTTTTGAAGTCTTTCGTACTTGTAAATACCTTGGACATTTACTTCATAAAACAAACTATTCATAGGATCCCCGAGGCTGTCTACAACATCGAGTTTAATCCCTTTTCTTCCTCTTGAGATTGAGTTTCGAATATGTTTCGTTTTTCCGGTGTGAAGGATATCGGCCTGTCATATTATGACTCCTCATTTTATGATTTATATTTTCGAAGTCTTAAATGAAATAGCAATAAAACATGACTTTATGGAATTGACTTAACAACAATATAAATATGATTGCCCTTATACCAGTTTATTTGGGGTAATATACGTCTTTTTCTTCCACACTTCTTAGTCATCACGGTAGTCACCCTGTCCCTTAACCTCTTCCATCCATCGTTACTTTCCTCTTCCACTTAACTACATAGATAGTACTTAGTATTTGCATCCAATATTTTTATATAAAATCTGGTCACTTGGTGACACAATAAAAACCGTTTTTTATTTTTTTTTCAAAGTAAATCCAACTTCCAAAATTAACATTATTTTTCAATTTGTAGTGGTTTTTTTGAAAGTCGGTGTTTTTTTTTGTAAAAAAGGTTAATTTTTCACTTTTTAGCTCTACCTACCTACCCCACACAAATATGTATAACACTACTTACTGTGTAAATATCAGTGACAGGAAGTTATTATAACATCATCAATATACACTAAATGGAAAAAAAAATACGTATTATCAAAGCTAACTCAAAAACTGCCCAAGCAAAGAATAAAATTTATATGGGACCAATGAGACCCTATTCATTATAAGAATTTTTGAAATCGTTCCACAATTGCCGGAGATATTGCGCAACATAATATACAATTAAAATACAATCGAATTGAGAACCTCTTCCTTTCTTTACCACTATTTTAACCGACTTAACGGCTAAAAATAGTGGTGCATTTTTGTGAGAGTAATCAATAACTTTCCGTTTTATAAAAGCTCGTAATCTTTTTGACTCTCGATCTTTTTTTGTGAACCAGAAAAAGGTAAGCGGTGAATTTACTTACCTACTGAAGGTAATTGTATTTTCTACTTTGTTCCTATACGAAAACGGGCTTATACATCCCGGCACTGGTCTGTGCGAAATCCACATAATAATATCTGACCATAATATTTTATTATTTTATACAGGGTCAAATAAAATAATCTAGCGAAACTCCGCAGACGTAATAGGTATCAATATCTTAAACATGACAAAACGAAAAAATTAACGATTTATTTCTTGGGTTCAACGACCGAATATCATTCGAATATCACTTTAAAAATCAGTTCTTTTAAGTGTAAACCTCATGAAAACGATGGGTATCAATATCGAATTGATAAAACAAATTTTCTCAACTCATACTTCAAGTAAATACAACAACAGCGGTCGATGAAAAAAAAAATATATACAAAGTGTAACTTAAATAACGCACAACCTCTTAAGGGGTCATTGTACTCATCATTATGAACAACTTTTACTATGTGACTAAACCTGAAATCGCAAAAAAAAAAATCAGCTGTTCCCTACATTTTGACGAGTTATGCGAACATAAATGTAGGGAACAGCTGATTTTTTTTTTTCACGATTTCAGGTTTGGTCCTATAGTAAAAGTTGTTCATAATGATGAGTACAATAACCCCTTAACCCTTAAATGCATAGTGATGTAAATTTGCATCAACCAATCCAGTGCCATATTTTCGTTTCCACAGAGTACGGGGATTCCCCAATTGTTAGAGATATTCAACTCATTTTGTTCCCAGTAGATTCGTTCTCATTACATAAAGATGTTTTACATCAGGCCATTTAAAAAATAAAAAGTATTTTTATGAAAATATTTTTTTAAATATTTTTTCCTTACTGTAGAGCTAATGTTACGTCCACATAAATTTAATTTGCTTAAAAAGTAAAAATCATGCAATTAAGGGTTAAGAGGTTGTGCGTTATTTAAGTTACACCTTGTATATATATATATGATTTCGAAACCCATCACGTCCGTGGAGTTTTGATAACTAATTTAATTTGACCCTGTATGGATGGACTTATAATAATATCCTTAATCTGACCCATAAAGGTCTTAAGCACATAAAAACATCTAGCATTTCTCATTTATAAGCGTCTTTCAGATCCATACGAATCCAACATTCCTTGCGACATAATGAAGATTCCTCTGAGAATTAGGGTCTGTGGAATGCAATTTGTGCCCGAAAGCTGAGAATAAAGAAAATAACTAAATCTTAGAATGCGTGAAACCTATTTAGATGTAATTGTTTTAGTTTATTTTAGTTCAGAATAGTGTGTCAGTTTTAGTTGAGTTTTTTGCAATATCTATAATCAGCACCGCATAATACAAGATGCAATACAGCATATGATTCCAGATTTTTTTTAAATTTAGATTTATTCGTTTGTCAATCAAACTCGATTATCTGGCCCTCAGTTATACGTATTCGAGTTGTACGGATTCGCGATTATCCGGACTATCAACCACGGCCAACCACGACCAACCACGACCAATAAGTCTACCGCAATAAGCGAAGAGGACGAACATTGGCCAAAAATGTAAAGAAAAATGAACCTTACTAAACAAAAAAGGCGTATCCATTAAGGCTTATTTTTCTCGATTCCCTTTCCTCAGATGCGCTCCTTTTACCTACGGCGGCAGAAGTGCATACATCGTATGTTGAAAAATGTTTGTCTTAATAATTTCTTAATAAACATTCATTTTCGTTGATATGTATTTGTTGTTTTTAATTTGTAAACACATAACATTATATATGTACTACGTATGCACAAAACCCGTTTTTCTTCATACATTTTATCATCCGGATTTTCGATTATCCGAATCCCTAACGACAACAATAATTAGTCCGGTTAATCGACGAGTTTCCACTGTACCTAAATTCGTAGGTTTTTTTTTTTGTTACCTACTCAACAATGACTTATTCAGTGTGTCGAATTAGAGCACAAAATTTATCTACCTATAAGTTTTACAAGTAGGTATCCCATAAAATAAATACTGTATGCAATTTATCTACTATTTCCATCTCGCAACCGGGTGTTGAAACCAATCTATTTGAGTACATACCTAAGCTAATTTGTTAAGTATGTGGAGGAGAATGTTTTATTCATAAATTTATTTATTCTGTAGAGGAAGCTCTATACAATGTACAAAGGGCAGATTAGAAAAGGTATTTAAACTGTGTAAAAGGAAATTTAATTTTGTGCAGTAGGACATACCAAAACTTCATATTTTATTAAAATGTTCTCCGCCTGAAACTTGTGTATGAATGAAATATGTAGTACTTTGACGTTGAAATTCTGAAAATTTTCGAATGACTTCTTGTAGATTATGTTACCCCAGTACTTTTCGTCGTAGCGTTGAAGCCTGACATTTCGTAGACGGCGCTACGGGCGTCGAGCTACGGTTTTCGTAGCCTCGTCTACGCTGGCAGTTTCAGAGATACATCATTAGGACGTAGTAGTTTTAAACATTCCTTCCTTCAGTGAGTAGATTTTTAAGAAGTTCATTCATAATTTTTGTATTATAATGATACGACCGCTATGAAACGCGCGAATCAGACATACACGTACATAAAATCACGCATTCTTCTCATAGTTTTAGGCAGAAATCACAAAACGCCACTACAATTCATTTGCTCCGTTTACATTCATGCATCGCCCGTTAGCGCTAAATACATACATAGAAGAAAGCTGTAACTCGTTTTAAAAGTTTCCAAAAAAATTTGAATAACAATAAAACTACGTACAGCTTTATGCAACATTAAATAACAAAAATAAAAAAAGCTGTTTATTGGTACCAGAAAAGAAACAGTTTTACAATTTTATAAAACTCGCTGAAAAATTTCAAGAAATTTCATTCTTACATGTAAGCAGCGCCATCTATACATGGATGCGTAAACTAGGTGGTTTCAAACACGTGTTTTAGAAGTATCTAGGTTGTACAGCGCCATCTCTGCTGTTCTAACATGAAATTAGATTTGCATATTCACACATAACAATTAAAATTATTTTTGGTACTTAATCGTGGCAATTTTTGCTAGTTATACTTATAAATAATTTCATTGGTTATGTTCACTATAATTTCTTTGAAAGTTTACACAGATATTTTCCTAATATAAAAAAAAAATATTTTACAGCCCTGTTCATGTTCATCTTTATGTCTGTAATTTATATGTTGTACATAATAAAGAGTATTCTATTCTATTCTATCAGCATGTGATATTTTACTGTGTAATTTTGCGATCACATGACAGTTTCAAACTGATTGAACAGTGATTATTATACGTCAAAATTGACGTTTAATCCCAACGTTTTACCGTAAAATATCGTAATGATCATCGCCGTCTAGCATAATTAGCCTATAATGTTCCCACTACTGGGACACAGGGTTTCTCCCAGTGAGAGGAGCTGGGCCGCTATCCACCACGAAGGCCCAGAGCGGGTTGGTAGATGTTAGGGCCCTTTTCCACGGCAAGATCCCGTTTTTTACGGGTACGATTTTTAGCAGGAGCCCGTTTAGTGGTGTACGTGTTTAAATATACATATTCACGCAAGCATCCCGTTTGCAGTATCCGGTAAACCGTACACCATTTAAACACGTACACCACTAAACGTGATTCTGCAAAAAACCGTTTTACATCGCCGTACAAACGGGTATATTAGTTCCATAGACATAGAAAATATTAGTTCAAAAGCGACGGTGTCGCCTATCTAGCGGTAGCGAGGTGAATCACAATCTGCACTTGGTTGTAAACCCATGCTGTAAAGTGACTGATTTAAAGAGTTGCGGGTGGAACAACGCAAAGCTTGGCGTTGCTGCCGCCTTACGCTAGATGTCGCTGTTAGTTTGAATTTTTTGAAGCTGAACTTTTTTGAAGCCGTGTGGCATGGTGGTGAAAATGTGGTGAGTAAAATTGTTTTATTTAAAACTACAGTCCTTTCACAGTTATTCTAACTCTGATTTTGCATCACTGTCCAAATCAGAGTGATCTTTATTTTCATTCATATAAGGTAGCTGTTGTGTTGCTGTCACTGACAAGTCTGTCAAAAACATTGTGATGTTTATTCTCTTTACAATAAGGTTGATGCTGTCAAGGGTAGGCATAATAATTGTGAACGGGCTGAATATTTTTAATCCAAACCAAAAACTTAAAATTCTATTTGAGATGTATTGGGTGGCATATTGACTAAGCAAAAGTTCCTGCTCCTATTTTAATTCCTCCTTTCTGTTGTTTGTGTCTCTTGCGCGTGTACCCCATAAAATTATCATTCTTTCTTAATAGATAAATAAGTAATGGCCAAAATAGCTAATAAATACGTAAAACTACTTCAGCCTTTTCAAATTTAAGTTTGAATACATTTGAAGGGTACAGAGAAAGAAGGATCATTGTCAATTTTTTTCAATATTCAAATAACAATGCCATCTAGTAGAAAACCTACTGAACTATTAGGCCCTGTAACCCTAAAACGAATAAAAAGATCAGTTTACACACAAGAGCCTTTAAAAGCTAGTATGGATGTAGGAAAGAAAGGTCGTAGCCACCCCTGTGGTTTTAAAAAAGATCATTGTCAATTTAATTTAATTAATCTTTTTTTGTATTAATCATTTTTATATTAATACAAATTTAATAAAAAAGTAAATAATAGTAAGTTATTCAAAGGCATAAAATCAAAGTGTACATATTTTTTGTGTTTTCATTTAAGTTACTTAGAAGAACTACATATTAGAAACATGTAAAAAGAATCATAGTCAAGTGACATTGACCTTTCTTTCAAAAAATCTTAAGTAACAAAAATTATAAAAAATATTAACTATATAAAAGCATATGTAATAGGTATAAAATGTAATACATAGTAATGCCCTGTTATCATAGTATTAAGATAAGCTTTAATCATTTTTTTTAATAAAGTGCATTAATTAGTTAATCAGTTTTTTATTATTATCTCCTAATGAGATGTATCTGACAATGATCTTTCTTTCCCTGTACCCTTCATTTGTTACATGGTATGTACTATTGAAATAAAAATATCAAATAAAGCATTAAAATTTGAATTACGCGTAGATTAAAAAGCATACGGGATTACAAATAAATTACGTCATTCTTTTTTTAATGCATCCACAAAAAGTAACTTCGGTGACGTACCATTTCACTTTCTTTGACAATGCTCTGAAAAACCTTCAACCGTGACGTCACTACCACGTCATCTCGTAGCGTTAACCTAGTAACCTCGTAGCTACGCATAAATGAATAGGCACTATACAAAATTGGCAATACCCATCTCTTTCTTACTTCATTCATGAAAACGTAGACTAGACGTTTGTAGTGGATTGTAGTAGAGCAGCACAGAAAGATGAGATAGCAATATTATCAACCCTTAAATTGCTGCTACCCTTGTACGTATGACCGGAACGCTGAGTCATTTTCGTGCGGCCGAGGGCATTTTCAAGGGCATCGTAATAAAATGTTTTATTAGGGAGGAGTCATTTTACTACACTCTCTGTTGCTGGCTAATGAGTATTCTAGCGAACTTATTTGCTGTTTAGCTTTGTTTTTTGGTTATAATTATTTATTACTAGCATCCGCCCGCAACTTCGTTTGCGTAGATTTCGGAATTCCCGCCGTTTAAATCCTATTACCCGTTTTCCCGTAGGAATGAAACATTTTCCCGCGCTAAAAAGTAGCCTATGTTCATTAGGGATAATGTCTGCTTCTAATGGTAAAATAATTTTTCAAATCGGTCCAGTAGTTTAGGAACCTATTCAATACAAACAAACAATCAAATCTTTCCTCTTTATAATATTAGTGTATATAGCCAGCCATACCCAAATATGCACTTTGACGTAGAGTTTCGGACACCAGCACGTATTACCTATTACCTATACATATTTTCATGCTTATTAATGAAAAAAATACCTTTCCATCAATGCTTAAAAAAAAAAAACCTTATAATCAGCCTATTTTGTTCCCACTGCTGGGACACAGGTCTCCTCGCTTCGAGAGGGGAGTGGGCTGAAATCTACCCTCACGGGCCCAGAGCGGATTGCTAGATGTCACATATCTTTAAATTTTTGGTTCTAAGACAACTAACGATTTTTTCCTTCACCGTTTTGAGAGCAGCGGTGATTAAATTATTTACAAAAAGTAAATCGCCTGCCTGGATTCGAACCCACGACCGTAATGGTGGGTCCACACGATGCAGACTTTCATACAGACTTCTATAGAATTTTGTCTGTGCGACTTTTTATCACACCGACATTTGTCTGTACTGTCTAGTTTGCGCAGACAAAATTCTATAGAAGTCTGTATGAAAGTCTGTATCGTGTGGACCCACCATAAGTCGTATTTCGTAAGTCGGGACCGTTACCTTTGGGTCACCACTGCTCCCAAATAATAACTTGCCATCGGTAAAAAAGATATCAGAATTTAGAAAACTACTGACTTGTAAATAAAAAGACGCCTAGGAGGCTGCATACATTGGTCTGAGGATAACGTTCCCAAAATGATTTGATTTATTGTACTGATTACTTTTTAATATTCTCATGTTCGTGAATGAATGTAATTTTATGATGAAAAAGTTATCGCAAACAAATCTTATTTATGAATAGTATTATTGTAACGGCAGCTATTACTTATTATATATTTTGTACTAGCTTCTGCCCATGGTTTCGCCTGCGTGGCATGTCGATAAATGTATGTATACCAAAACAAACAGACAGATAAACAGACCGACTGATAAAAGCGCTAAAATTTGTGTTTTTGTTGTAAATACCCTATACGTATGCTACAGTTTTTGCTTGTGTGGGAACTGAACCAATTTTATACAATTGTATACAAAAAAGCGCGAATAACTTTTAATGAAAAGGAGCGGTAGTAACTTTCAGTAACATCAACAAGTTTTCAACAGGCAGCTGGACGGACAATATTGTTTACCACGTGCTTACAGACAGCTCCAATAAAAAAGTTGTTTGCCGTAGAAATTACCAAGCAACGATTGACAACTATACAAAATCAGTGGATACGATTTAAAATGCAGTTACTTTTAAGTATACTTTTTTGATAAAATACTTCGAATAGAAAATAAATGGTTTCCATTATGCTCAAATCGTTCAGCTTATCAGCAATGGCATAGTATCTTCAAAGTTTATGAGTCACTAGTACTTTTTCAGCTGATGTCGTCGAAAAGTCTTGCGTCGTTCGAATACTGAAAGCTTCAGTTCTGTTAGTTATCTTACAAGTTATGGTTTCCCAGTATCTTTGAGCCAAAATTTTAGTTCAAAGCCGGCCCCTGCTCCACCATGTTGTTTTCATGAAAATGTAGCCTTCACAGTTTGTGATGCTCTAGTACTTTGCAACAAAAAATGCCGCCTCGGCAACGCATACTGGATAAAGCTTTCAGTCGTACGGTGCGGTAGGTTTTTTTTTCCCCCACAGACAGAAAGTTTCAGTGGTAGGTAATTACAAAAACAGTAAGGCTTACTGTCCACGGTCGCGTCACTTGACGAACGCACGCAACCTACAGATGACGATAGGCGTATTTTGCATATTTGTTATGTCCACGCTATCTTCATGCAATCGTCAATTACGCTACAAAAATTCTCAGTTTTCTTTTAAGTAGCATTGCAAAAGCACGTCTTTTCGTTGGGAAAATGTCAAGTGATGATGATGATGATGATGTGATTATAGCATACAACTTTATTAGAAGACGACGAAACAGGCGAAGAATGTACTGGATTCATCCATACATCGAAAGAAATATAAATTGTAGATTGTTGTGACTGGAGTATTCCTGTAATTTATTATTATATAATCAGGGATATTGTTCAATAATGTGAACAAAATTCACCGCTAAGCCCGACATTTTGTAACAAAAAAAAAGTGTTTGCGTCTCGCGAGTCGGTCGAGTAGTGACATGCTGCCGCACGCACCTCATGACGAACGCAAGACGAGAGGCGTACGCGACGATGCCGCTCCGTGGACACTGTTTTCATTGTTTCTACGCAAGATGCAAGCAATCGTCAATTGCCGATAGCGTGCGCATGACGTGCGGTTTGCGTGGACAGTGCGCCTAAAATATAAATATAATAACCTAATCTAAAGTATTGCGTCGAACTATTCCTCCGCATCGCTGTCGACTGGTAATGTACCCAAGAGACTGGCGACAATGCCACGTTGTATGGCAATGCTTTGCTTCTGGCCAAGGTAGAAGCCAGCCCTTGGGTCACGGGAAGTTTCAACCAGCCATTTAGAGATTTCATTGAACAAGCAATGAGCACTCGGACCTCATGGCCCGAGGGTTTCAACCCCAAACGGCTCGAAAATATAATTTCCGATAAGATTATTATACTTTCGCCGCTTGAGGCTTTTCGCAGCCGCAGCAGCAGCGCTAGCACAGCACGCCGAGCTAGGAAGATGGATGGGATGGCGCAAGAGTAACGACACACGTTGCATCTTCCATGGAAATAAAATGTCGCGTACCAAACCATTGAGTTCTAATACAACTGGAACGCCGACGAAGACAAGAGCTCGTTGGATGATGTCATTAACCCATTAATGCCCGAGTTATTTTGCTATTGATTTTTTTTTATTTTTTGTTTATTTATATTATTAGTTATTGGGTTATAGGACAGGAAAAACAGTATTTTAATAGAAAAAAACTTTTTCAAAGTATAAAAACACCATGTGTCCATATGGACACACTAGGCATTCGTACATACAAAAATAACCAATTCATACTAAACAAAACTTTATAAATTTGAAAGCACAAAATCACAAGAAATAATGTTTCAAAGAATACCACAAAAATTACATGCTAATTTTCATGGTAATCTTTGAAACATTTAATGCATAATCCATGATTGCATTTGACGCACGTGGTTCTTACTGCTGATGATTTATTCTTGCAGCAGGGACCAACACAACGTTTTTTTTTCTATATTTTTATGACATAGTGTTCTAACTTCTCGAAACGTGAGGTTTGTGGAAAAGAACTGGAAGAACTAGGCTTTCCACCTCCCTTGGGAGCTTGGCAATATTTGTTGAGATAGTGGAGCTCTATCTCCCACCTGAAGTCAAGCTGTGGAATTTTGGTGTCTGCTTTTCTTTGCAACTCCCACGCATTGTTAATACAAGCATCTAACATCCAGGTTATCAGGGACACATTACCTATTAATGCCTACCGTGTCCATATGGACACATTACCTATTAATGCCCACCGTGTCCATATAGACACGGTAGGCATTAATAGGTAATGTGTCCATATGGACACACGCTCGGCATTAATGGGTTGTTTGCGTTCCGCGCTAAGCAACAGCGTGGTGTCCGAGGCTATTGACATCTTCGCCACAGAGACAGCAATGAGGAAAACAGCAAGGAGCAGTCGCAGGAAAGCACCGAGGCGGAAAATAGATTCGTCGACCAAAGTTTCTATGTTTGACGAAGGTAGTGCATGAAGGTAAAGACCCGACTCCCACTTACCTACAGCCCACAGCCAGCAGGCATGCACGCTCCGCAGTAGTAGCAAACGAGTCAAGTAAATTGTTCTGTACTACTCTCAACTCTGCTTAGCGGCTCATCCCACCGTGTCTGGGAAGATGGATTGTCGGGTGGATCTGTATTCGGGCAAGCGAATCTCCAGGCATCCATACCCTCGGAGAAGCACAGCACATTAGAATTAATCAGTGAGGGGGCTAGGATTTTTTGGAAAATGTTAATTAAATTAATATTTCTTCAATAACTTAGAAGATCCTTGTCGGTGAAACAGTTAAAAATGTAAAAATTCTAAACTTAAACAATTTTTCCTGAAAACTGTGGTATGTGATTTGTACCTTTAATTTAACCCTGCAGTTTATGTTGGCTTAGTACTTTTTTCAGGCGAGACGCCGCGAAGCCTCCGCCTCGTTTTGCTATGACAACGTGCTCCGTCATCGCAACTTGTCAGTGTTGCTGGAGCATCTGCCGTGGCATACAAGTTTGTACTGCGTTCTTAATACATAACTTGGTTTTTGGCGATATTTGATGTATGGTTTCCAAGTAGGTAAGCCATGTAAAAACAAAGTTGACATTTGCCAGCCATTGCCAGCTTCCAATCTGTCAAAAGTTACTAATTTTAAGGGAGAGCTACATGTTCTGTGGTTTAAAAACGTTTGCATTAGCTATAAATAAATTCATTGGAAACTTCCCAGACGCTGGCTGGTTTAAAAGATAAATTCATATTTTAAATGAAATAATGAACAAAAAAAACTTTGTTATTTTTATGCCTTAATGAAAAATAAACAAAGTTATATTGACCTCTGACTACGTACGTTGATATTTTGCCTGAACAATCTCCATATTTGTGGTACTAATTCCGCAAATGCCTTTATAAGTTGTAGTCGTTTCTTTCAGTTTCGCGCGTTCTAGAGCCACTACACGATAACGATAGAACTCTTCATACTTCATGGTCCCCTAGTACGTTTTAGCCGAACGCTGAAGTCAACGTGGCGCTGTCGTACAACGCCCGGCCTGAAATTTTCAGTATGGCATCGGCAATCGTCGCAAGAGGCCGCTACGAGTTTCGTGGCGACGTAGCCGCGTAGTTGCTACAGCTCGCTACGACTTTCGTAGCACCGTAACCTACTATGGCTTTACCTGCCTTGGGGAGGCCTATGTTCTAGTAGTGGACTGTAATTAATAGGCTGTTCCCACTGCTGAGACACTGGTGTCCACTACCTGAATAGTGGTAGTGTGTTTTATGGAAAGAAAAATTGGAAAATTTTCCCGGAAAATTGTAAAATTTGGGAAAAACCGAAAGTGCTTTTTAATATGGGGTTTTTATATATGAGCTCAAGACTATATTGACATTTTGACAGGATAACGTCTGTCGGGTCAGCTAGTTAGACATTGCATAAAAATTTAAAATGAATCTCAAAGAAATCTTACTTAAATCTTCTTTATCTCCCATCTGCATAATCGCTCAGAGTTAAGAGTCAGTTTGGTTTCAACAAAATGTTTATTTCTTACTTTGAACTAGAAAGAGTGAAAACTTTAATTAATACTTACCGGTTAACATACTTTATTAACAACAGTAGTGATAGGAGATGGAGGAAATCATATTAGTCACGGATTTTATTTTAAAGCTAACGAAGTTTTAGAAAAGTTTGTTATTGTTCAACCCACGTGTTTTCTATAAAGGGGATGAATAGTATACAACCAAAACCAACACACCCCTCATGTTTTATCTCAGTCTTACTAATGTTTTCTATCCCTCTCAACGTTCCGCCCACTAAGCAATTTTGCCTCTTTCCCTTAACCTTGCCCTCCAAGGCCCTCTTAAGCTTATGTATGCCTGGTACAAAGTAGACATTTTCCGCTCTAATCGGGATTTCCAGAAATCTATTAGCCAGGCGCGAATTAGTTTTTCGCGTTTTCCGCTTATCCTTCTCTTTCTTGTCCACTGCAAGCTTTTCACGTGAGTTTTCATTGCTGAGGATTTTTTCCATCTCTAAAGTTATGTTGCTCTGGTACTTTCTAGCGGAGCGCTGAAAGTTTCCCCTTTACGTCGTTCCTACGGCCATGGTCGACACATCCACGAGACGTCCCCTAGCTTTTCACGCGTATTTCCAGAGAGTTTTCTCCGTCCCCTTTAAGATACGCTTTCCTAGTACTTGTGATCGGGATGCTGAAGGTTTCCCTACGCGTCGTTGCTACCGGCTACGCTACAGTCGCTGGCGTTGCTAAGCTTTATTGCTAAGTATTTTGCAAGAAACTTGTACAGTTAAAAAAAGATGTTTGTTTTTTATAATTTATTTCTTGTTTATTTGTATCTATTTTATAAAAAACCTTTTTACCTTTATTATTTTACAGAAATAACTGACATCAAGCAATTTTAGTAACAGAACTAAGTGTATGAAAAGCTATTTGCAAATGAAATACAATTAAAGCAGTGAGATAATACTTCGACAGTGTGGAACTATGCAACATGTTGTTGAACAAGAAATCGCTATGTCCGTTTTTATAAATTTATTATTTTTATAATTTTTTTTTTAATTTTTTTTTTTTAATCCTATTTCTACGTCTCGTTTTTGTAAATTTACGAGTACATACTCGTATGTATGCGAGAGTCAGTTTGTTCAAGAACACAAAAAGTCAACCTGGTAACATCATCATTATAGGTAACTGCGAAGATATTAGTTTAATCATTTCACATTAAACAAAGTTTAGGAGCTTTGGAAAACAAACATAACAAAACAAAGCATTATCTACAAGGGAGGGATATTATTTTACACTTTTTTTCAGAACTTAGGAATTTCCTCTGCCTCTTTATAATTGTGCTTCCCTAGTACCAAAGTATTGCATCCTCCCCCAAACGTGACAAGCGGGCATATCATGAACTTTCGTTGGGGTCTTTAAAGTAAAACATATCGTACGAGAGATGGCGTGCACCCAAGCAGCGTTGATAAACAAGAGATTCCAGAGAGTTTCTGTACAAAAATTTTCTCTAACTCCTTATAGACTCATGTTAGCCTAGTAATTGAATATTGGAGTCTCCCCCAAAGGAACGCGCCTTTGCTTCACATGTGTGTTAAGACTATAATACCATGTCGTTGCAACTTTTGCTACCCTATTACATAGTGCCAGAATGCTGACGACTCTGGCAACGATTACGTCATCATTGACGTCACGGCCCACCAAGTGCGCCCCTCAGACGGTTGGCTACGAACTCGCTACGCTGCAAAAGTAAGGGTGTGTGATTTGTTGTCTATCTATGTACGTGGTCGCCGTTGACCTCATTCGCGCGACCATTGGAACACATCAGATTGTCCTTTTCTCTTCGTAACTTACTCGTGTGAAATTTAAGGTTGTGTGCAACTTTTATTTGAGCCACGGCAAGAGAATTTTCCATATTGCTAAACTTTATGCTATCCTAGTACTTTTGATTGGAGTTCTGAAACCTTTGGTTGCTATAGTCGTGCAATGGGATACAGATGTAACGTCATTTTGTCGTGGCAAAGTTTTAATTCAATAAACTTGTTTGAGTGAAAAACTTGCTTGGAACCAACTATTTCATAAGTATTCCAGAATCGTGTACATAATATTATAAATACTCCCCTGATACTTCAATGTAATCATTATTGATCCTAGTTTTAAGTTTTCACCATAATATTTGGTTCTATTCTTTGCGGATTAATTTGCAATCGCGCCCGTTTCAGCTGTTGCTTAGTCCTAACATATGAAATATCTTACATATTTGATGCTTCTAACATTATTGTGAGATTTTAAATAAGTTAATAACAAGATATTTAGTGTGGTAGTACAAATTATTTAAATGTTGGCCAATCAGAACAGATATTTACACACTATTGAGCCTATAAGAAAAACCTACTTCACGACTACAACTATGTCATTTGGTTTTCATAAACTGCTAATCATTATGATGTCTCGAATATTATAACATCATCATCAGTCTAGCCTTTTACCACCTATGTTGGGGTCGGCTTCCAGTCTAACTGGATGCAGCTGAATTATGTACGTTTGTATTTTATGTGGAGCGACTGCCTATCTGACCTCCACAACCCAATTACTGGGTGGTACGAATATTATAACCACAGAAGGGCTTATATTTGTTAATTTGGAAGCTTTTTTACTGGTATCTGCTACAAAAATATGCGATGAAAGTGTAAACAAACCCTGTTCGGGATAAATTAATTCTTACGCAATCACTCACTAAAGGGTAATATAACCCCCGATTCTGCAGCGCGTCTGGCATGTTTGCTTTAGAGCAAACCAACGACTTCTTTGCCATCCGGAGGAAAAAGACCGCATCCTTGATAAGCAGAATGAGGGCTGGCACCAACAGCATTTTGAAAACCCTAGCTGAAAAACACGATGCACCAATATTTAGACACGCTGTCCGGTTGCTCGTGCGGCAGGGTGAATAGAAACTGGTTTTATTTTTGATTATTTCAATTTGATTATTTTTACTATTTTGATTATTTTGATTTGATTTTTAATTTAACTTAATTACCAACCCTTAGTTGATAAGTTATTGCTGTACTAACCATTGGACCAGTGTTGTCAAATTAATAAATAAATTATTATTATTATTATAACACATTCATCCGTATATAGAAGATTTCTACTTATCTCCTATATGTCTCCACTTTTTCCAACAATATTAAGTATAGTTTGAATATCATTATTTAAATAGTAAATTAATAATCATCGAAGAAAATTGAGATTATGAAATGAACCTCAATTGCGAAATGAAAAACATCTTTATGGTAATTTAAAATCGCACGACGGGCTGTGCTCACACCGCTGCTGCGGCTGCTGCGACCCTCAAGCGGCGCAAATACTGTAACCTTATGGGTAACTACAGCTTTGAGCCGTTAGCCTGTGGCCAAGGTCAAAGCCAGCCCTTGAGTCACGAGAAGCGTCGACCAGCCGTTTTGAGATTAGTTCTATTGCCAGTAATTAGATTTTAAAAATGCAATTTAGAGTCCCAGAGAAGCATATTTTCTTCCTTGCTATGATGAAATACAACTGTTGAGTTTATTATACTGTGACGTTAGGGTCGCTCGGGTTATTCAGCCGGAGTGCATGTTTTTAAGGTAATTTTTCACTGACTGGTCAACAGTACAGGTGACCAGAGGGCTGGCTAGTTTTTTGGCCAAAGAATTAGCATTGCTATTCAACGTGGCAATGCTGCCAGTCTTCTGGGCATGTTTCCGGATGACAGCGACGCGGAAGAGTACTTCGACGCCTAAGTGTCCTTTGTTTTTGTATAGTAAGTTAGTTAGTCATTTAATTTAGTGTGTAGTGTAGATAGTTAGGTATCGCTGTTCGGGTTTTCAAATAATCAACCTCTAAATAATATATTTCACAAGGGCAGTTATGAAACGTTAGAAGCTAGGTGCACGGAACAAATTCATCGTTTCTTATGGAGTAGAGCCAGAAAGAAACTCCACGGTTACTCTTTTATAATTAACTGGCTTTTACAATATTTTCACATTACAGTTTTAACAGGTACGGGAAGACAGTGTAGGCTTGGCAATAAGTACTCATACCTCAATCAAAGCACTCAATTTGTAAGTGGTACTTCACATAACTCACTCTTTCCACTTTGTGGCCACAACTGTTAGTTAAGACGACTGGTATCCATTATTGCGTGCTTTGACTATATGATGATTTATTCGATTAATGATCTAAAATTTAGTTAAAATAACAGCTAGTTTTACGTAATTATGAAGTTGTGTAAGGTATATCTAAATGGTATTCATTATTTTAAAATTCACTTTCTAATATTTCTACGTTTCATTCGTCTATTTCCTCGTCCCGGTCGCCCCCCTACTGTGCCCCTCATCTCCCACAATTGTATGCTACCCTAGTAGTTGGAAACTGATCGTGCCCCAACTCACCGTTGAAAATATTATAATAGTTGACTCTTCTACACCTATGGTTTGATAAAGGAAGAAGAGAAAATTATCACTATTGTTAGGATATAAATGCTCTTATTACTATCATTGTTCAGCAAAAAGATTTCCAATGCTAGAGATGGGGTTCCCCAAAATTCGCCACAGCCATCAGTGAAGTTTATTTATCACAGAAATATTTTAATTATTATCACACCCGCTCCAGACTTTTTCGGCCTTTTCAGAACGCGTCCTCCAGGCAGTAACGAGAATGCACCCTTTTGTTTATGTAACCCTAGTACTCTCGTTTGAAATCCTCAATTCGTCCATCGGGCGTTGCGTCACTCTGGTGACGTCATATAGAAACCGAAAGCCAATGTGATTCCATTTGCGCCCTTAGCCAGCATACTCGTAAAAAAATGTTCGATTATTTTGAAATCTTAACAAAAGTGTTTTATTTCTATCCCAAATCAATTACTCTTTTTATTGTAATTCCGTATTACATTAGTGTTGATAATAGGGAAATAAACAACCAGTAAGTTCCCCTAAAACAAGAGAGTTGTATAAATTTTAACTTACACGCAATAATAAAATAATAACCCGTCGTGGGTTCCGAGTGCTCATGGTCTTTTTAAGAAAATTTCGAAATGGTTTGTTGACACTTCCCGTAACCCAAGGGCTGGCTTTTACCTTGGCCAGAGGCTAAGCATTGCCATACAACGTGGTAATGCCGCCACTCTCTTGGGTCAGTTGATAGCGATGCGGATGAATTTTTCGACGCTATATTTTAGTTTGTGAATAGTTTTAGTTAAGTTAGGATATAAGGTTATTTGTAAGAATTAATTAATTAGGTGTGAGTATTAGTTGTTATTTACTTACATATTGTTTTAATTCTAAATGAATTGAGAGTTATTCATGAAATTATTACATAATATTATATTAAGATTATTCGTCAATTTTGATCCGTACTAACGTCTGAACAGATTTGAATGTAACATTGACACACAGGTAGACCATGACCTAAGTAGGTTAGGTTATAGGATTTTATTTATCCTGGTAGTAGTTACGCTCCCATGAGATGATTCTCGACATCCAAGCGGGGGAGAGGCCGCACCGTTAAAAATAAAAGTTTCACAACTTTCTTATTTCATTCAACTTGAACTTTTGACAACTTCGCGGTAAAAACTTGTGTTTTCATATGGATATTTTCCTTCGCACTCACTTACACACAGGTGATAGCCATGCAGTGTATCTCCTTTCGCCCTCTAACAATCCACCCTCCATTGAACAGAGTGAAACAGAAACAATGTAGGGCGTGTCCATTTTCTACCCCTTACTCAAGTGGCTTTCCGCAGCAAGGAGAATCGGAGTATGCCCTTCTAACATATGTTGCCCTAGTACCTTTATCCGGAATCTTAAAGAATCCCGCAACTATGACGTCATTAGACTGACGTCACTCAGTTGGTAACTGAACAAATATTTTACTAGCGCGCCTATTTAAACCGTATCGAAATAATTGAAAAACTATAAATGAAAAGATTTAAAAATTAGTAGAGTATAAAATATATTGGTTTATAAGTGAGTCCCCTCTGAAAAACTTTTAATAACACCTGGAATATTTCCCAGATTTTGCAAGAGTTTTCTCCAGCTTCTCTAGTTTATGCTACCCTAGTATTTATGCCGAAGCGCTTGTGTTTCGGGCTCGTTGCTACGTTGCAATACGAGGCGCTTTTATTGAAAAAACTTCGTGTAGACTCGTAGCACCGCTCACAGAAGTGTGCTACGAAACAGCCTGTAGCCAGAACCTCCTTAACTAATGACGCCCTGGTGCATTTGACCAGAGTATTGAATTGTTCGGCTGCTACTCGCCAGAGGGCAGAACAAGTTATCGGCCATGATGAATTCAGGTAGTGCAGTCGGTATGAAAAGCTTTGTAAGTTAGTTTTGTAATAGTTTGGAAGTAAAATCGTTTGCTCTTAGAAAATGTTTGAATAAACGAGTAAAAATCGAATTTAAAAAAATAAGAAAGACAGAAATATTCACTGGCACGGTACTTTACGTATAATATACAAGAAGACCTCAATAACAATATGGTCAATCATGTGAACACCATGCCTGATGAGTTCAAATTAATTTTCGTTTATGGAACTAAAATACTGGTGTTATTTCGATGTGTTTGCACCTTACAAATTGTTTTCTTGTAATTCTATTATGTGTTGTTTATATTAGGCTCGAAGGACCATACTAGTCCTACGTAATGTTTTTAGTTCAACACGAATATTTTATTCAAACACAAAATTGGCATTTGATTTTATTTGTTTACGTTCATTCACTTTGTCGTAGGTCATGGTTCCTAAAGTGAGACAGAACTAAGAGCACCGTACTAACCTCATCCTACTTGCTCGCTCGCGCTTTTAGCCAGTGGAATCACTCCATCCCTCTCAATTGAAAATTGGAAGCACACAGATACAACATGTATCTGTGTGCTTTCAACTTTGGTGGTGTACAATTGGGGGAGCTTTCATATTGAGGAAAGTATTTACTCCCTTATTTTTATGGTAACCTGATACCTTTGAACGCAGTGCTGAAGACTTTGGCCACTATCGTCGCTACGGAACGCGTAGCAACGGTCTACGGCTTTCGTAGCAACGACGAGGACAGTTCAAGACTATATTTTAATGCAGTGGAATGCACGTGAACATTTTGAAGGCTATTTCCATAATGTTTATGTTTCCCTAGTATTTTTCAGTCCAAGTCACGGTAACTGTGCGGTGTTCGGTGGAACTTCTTTGACTTCGATACTAACGCCATCTACAAACGTTAACGTGAACTACAGATACAAAACTTCGGTGTAATTTTAAACCGACTTCAAAAAAGGAGGAGATGAATAACTGTCTTTTTTATTTACTCTGTCTTTTTCGGGCCAATTTTTGGATATTATGAGGCATTCCAATTTATTTATTAAGAAAATATATTTTCTTGTCGATATTTTTATTCATTACGTTGTTCTAAGATTTGTGATGCGACATCTATCAAGCCGCAGTAGGAACATGGAAACATTATAGGATGATATAATATGTATGTATTCTTCTAGAATATGAAAGCACTTAGATACTCTGAAAAGCGACACAGCTTCTTATTAGAACATAGAATCCATTAAGTAAAATGCCAACCACTCCTAGCTTATTAAATAAATCAACTTCGTATATATTGGTATGACACAAAATTTCCACTGTCGAGTGTTTGTATTCATTCATGAGCGTTTTCTCTCCCAGAGCCAATGTTTCACTATGCTGAAATCTAATTCCAATAGGTTTATATTCTCTTAGTTCCTTTTAGTAGTAAAAAGGCAGAAGAGCCCTGAAACTTACGATCATCGTTATAACGACATGTGGAGTGCGAAGAAAATTTGCGACTTGGTAATACACGTTAACGTCTGTAGATGGCACTACTTGTAAAAGCTGTCACAACAATCGCTGAAACCTTCACTGAACTTCAATGCGACGGATGAAGTGCTATATCCTCGTAATGTATGATGCCCTAGTACTTTTCCACCGGAGTGCTGAAGCCATCTCGGCGTTAACGTCATTGCATACGTCATATTCGTTACGTCACTACTGAACTTTGTCGGCGTCGGGGCTACGAGATCAATTGCTACGGGATACGTATTCGTAGCCATAGCTCCGCTTAGCCAACGCTACGCATCGTTATGATTTTTCTTACTGCTCATGGAAAACTATTAGATGAACTATAATATTTCTGTTGCTAAGCGCAAAGTTGTTTGTGTTTTTTAAATTGTTAATTTATTGCAATTGTTAATAAATTAATTATATTAATAATTTTTTTGGCCTGTCTTTCCCGCTAGGCTACACGACTATTTATTACAAGAAAAACCAAAATAATAAAGAATTTTAAGGATTATATCATGACTATAAGTGACTATAAGTGTCATGTGTCTTCATAGTGTCACTTAATTTCTTAGTATGTTTTCGTTTTTTATTTTTCGTTTGTTCGCAACTTGTTTTTATATATTCTTGTAATTTGTTAACATTTAATTGTACTTTTGTGTATTGTGCTTTGTCTTTTGTGTGCACTAAATGAATGGTTTTTCTATCTACTATCGCGCATCTCTCATAACAGGCCTGTTAGTCTAGTGGTAAGTGGCCCTGACTGCTATACGCAAGGTCGTGGGTTTGATTCCCACCCAGGACAAATGTTTGTGTGATGAGCACGATCATTTGTTCTGTGTCTGGGTGTAATTTATCTATAATATGTATGTATTTAGAATTATATATGTATGTTTATCAGTTGTCTAGTACCCACAGCACAAGCTCTGCTTAGTTTGGGACTAGATGGCGTTGTGTGAAAGTTGTGGATTATTATTATTATATTTATGCCAAGCTGTTGGTTGACTCTCCACGTGACCTATTTGGCCTATTTGGCTGGCCCATTTTTAGCTCAAAGAATCAGCATTGCCATCCAACGTGGTAATGCTGCCAGCCTTTTGGGCCCTTACCCCATTGACAGCGATGCGGACGAATTTCTTGATGCCTAGTGAGCTCCTGCCTTTTTCTTTATTTTTTGATTATACTCTTGTATAAAGTACAATTATATATTTTAGTGTTAGCTTGTAAATTGTCATTGTTGTGTCTCTGTGAAGAAATTTCCGCTTGAATATAAATGGGAAAAATGGTGTGGGTTTATTTGTTTGTCTGTCTGTATGTGGCTTTTATATAGGATATGGATCCATGACACTATTAGAAAGTGTCAGTTTTTTTTTAGACAATTTTAAATCATTATAAAAATGATGTGAAGACTATGATGTGTCGACATACCTATGCCTATCATGCCACTAGATACGATTGCTGATCTACCTCACTGCAACCCGAAGTACTCCTTGTTAGTAAACATAGCTAAAGTAACGTTAACCTCTTAAAACGTGCTGTCCTAGTACACATGACCGAGCGCTGAAGCCTTCTGACACGTTTGAGGGTCGCTTTGAGTGTTGTCGTGTCGTGGATGAATTTCACGACTTTCTCTATGTATGTTATTTTCTGCTGAAAACGGTCATGTATTTATTTTATTTGAACATTGTAATAATGATTTTTGGCAATGGTAAAGCAGACAAGAACTGATATTTTGTGTATGAAATACAAATATCTGCAATAAATGTTAATTTCTTATAAATTGGACTTTGTTGGCGATAAAAATTGCTGCAAAAATGTTTCTGTCTCGATGTGTGGATGTTGATTAATTTAATTCCCCTTTGAATAGTATCACGTCTAAATAATTGAAACTAATATTCTCAAAAGTGTTCCTTTATTGATGAAAACAAAAAGCGCACTTTTTCATAACCACCTGTTAAGTTTCCATACCTTCGGAAAGTTAACTTCATTCTAAAATGCTCCCCTAGTACGGAGAACGAAGTGTTGAAGACGATTCGACGGACGCTACGGTTTTAAAATTTTCTCCTCTGTTCTTGATGTTCAAAAGTTTTAACAAACAGTTCACTAGTGTGGAACATACAGTAACAAAAACAAAGCAAACATATTGGTATTGTAGAAAAAAAACCGGACAAGTGCTTATAGGACTCGCGCCCTGAGGGTTTTGTTTCAAAGTTCGGCCTGGCTGATATCAAGATTGACCAAGATTATTTCTGGACTTTTAACAGTCTGTGACCTCTGAGTTTGTTTCGGCCTTTCTTCTCAGAGTAGTCATATAGGAAACGGCAACCTCAACAAGTTTTTAAAATATTTGTTGGTTGACGTATAAAAGTGTTTGTGCAAACCTACTTACAGAAATAAAATCATTTAGTATTTAACGAAGTCACTGTAAAAGTTGTAATGACCTGAAAAATTGTTCACCGACAGCGCAGTCCTCACTGAGCCAAGTTCTTAATTCCTTAGATTTTATCACAAATTTGAGTTTGCACTTTGAGTCCTCATTTTAATATTAAAAAAATTGCGCACACAGCAGCGTACGCTTGATTGAAGTGAAACTAAAAAAAAAAACTAAATAATAAGAGAGATTAAGAGTAAGAGACAGAGATAGTTTTATCTTTCTTCTGTCTCATGTTACCAAATGTTCATAAACGTGACGCATCCTTGAAATTTCAATCTCAATTCTCGCCCAATTATCGAATCACCCATCATCTAAGAAGTTTCACTTCAATAAGCTTTCTATAGTTTTCTTTCGTTATTTTTTTATAGCCTAGTAGTCTAACCGTCGCAATTAGGTATTGAGCGTGGGGTCTTAGGTTGGGACAAGTGTTATTTTTGGATTTTCCCGTTCAGAATTTCTCAGTAACAACCCGGAGTCTGGATTTGTATTTGATTGTATTTGATTAATAGAAATACACTCGCCCCCATTGCATTGGGCTAAAACTGGTTGTACTGTACGTCTCTGCCTATCCCTAAAGGCAATACAAACGTGATGTTATGAAATTTTGAACTTCTGAAACATCAACCTCTTAAAACTTGCTCTCCTAGTACAAACGACCGGAACGCTGAATCCTTCCACTCGTCGCTACGGTCGCCACGAATGTCGCGTAGTCATGTATCAATGGGTTCAGTTTCTAAAATTTCACTCCTACAACAGTTTCAGTCTATCACTGTCTCCCTCTTACCTGCGTTGATACAAAGCGTGCATGTGTGCAGACGGTGTGCTTTCACGACAGCTTACTCTGAATACGAGCTCTTGGTAAAGTGCTCTCCTAGTACACACGACTGGAGCGCTGAAGCCTCGTCCTTCGACTACCTCGTCCCTCGACTGTCGCTACGACGACCGCGTAGCCACGTAGCAAGGGAAGGTTCAGTTTCAATACTTTTTATTGTTTTCTTTCTGTAATTTATTTCAAAGTAGCAATTTAATAGAATTAACGTTTATTGTCTCCAGTATCACAGCTGACTTTATGGATTGCATAAATGTTTTGTTTATAACTTTTCTGTTTGCAAAGGAATAGTTTGTAATTTCGGGAAATAAATACAGGTAAATAAAATATAAAATAACTATCTGGCAATACCTAAGTATGAAATAAAAAGTGTGAGGTCGGGGAACCTCGGCAGGAACGAGTTCAAAATGAAAATCTAAAATGGCAGCTGCGAAAATGTCAGTGACGATAACAGCTATCGATTTCAGTACCCTTTATAATAAAAATAGTTAGGTTAGGTTAGATTACGTGAAAATGATAAAATTGCCTATTTATAAAATGAACCAAAATATGACGTCATGTGTCAAGTAAGTAGGAAAAATCCTACAATCTGCATCCGGCGAAGAAAGCGACAAAAATCATAATGTTTCCATGTTTAAGCATGACACTCTATGGTTACACTATTACAGAAAATCTGGAACCAATAAATAACGTTCGACTAAAAACACCTTAAACAATTGATTATCGGTATTTATATAATATTTTATTCATCCTATTTTTTAGTTTATCTCAATATTTTATTCGAACACAAAATCGGCCCTTGACTTTATTTGTTTACGTTCGTCCCCCCACACGTTCTCACGTTGTCGTAGGTCATGGTTCCTAGAGTGAGATAGAACTAAGATCGCCATACTAATTTCACCCTCACGCTCGCACACTAGCTAAACGAATCACTCCATCCTGCTCGATTGAGGGTGTATCTGTGCTTTAATGCCGGTTGTATGTAAGGTCCGTTTTTTCGTTGCTTTTGTGTGTTTTATGGTTATGAAAACGTTTACTGCTTTATTCTTATGGTAACCTGATATATTTGAACGCATTGCTGAAAACTTTGGCCACTATCGTCGCTACGGAACGCGTAGCAACGGTCTACGACTTTCATAGCTACGACGACAATAGTTCGAGATTATTTATTTATTTAAAGCAGTAGAAGTGTGGAGATGTTTTTGGACGCGATATTTTAGTTCGCAAATAGATTTCATTCAGTTTAGAATATCATATTGTTATTTATTTGTATTATTTTAGTAACTTGTTCATTAAATTTGTAAAAAAAAATATTATTTTAACCGGTTTCATGCAGTCATTTGTAAAAAAAAAATAATAAGTTGAAACTTATGTCAAAGATTGGGATAATTATATTTTTTTATTTAAAACGACATGACACTAAAAAGACGTACATGTTAAAAGCGTCCAGAGTACATCAAGTAATAACAAAACAACAATCCAAAAATAAAATAATTAAAAATAAGCCAAGTGATGACCGGCACCTGTTCACGAACATGGCGCATAAATCAGCGCCATTCAGCTCAACCATTTTGAATGGAGTTAAATGATCTAACACACACGCCACGGTCAGCGAGACATTTGAGTGAGCGTGACATACTATTAGCTGCCAGGGCACATACATAATGTGAAACAATAACAATTAAAACAGCTAGTATCAATTAAAACAGCTTCTCTGATGCGCTGGATTCGAGGGAGTGCCAACGTAATCTTGAGGATGACTTCTGAGAGGCCAGACTCTGCGGTGTTGGAGAGATTCATCCAGCTGTATGTGACGAGATGACGCTATTACTGACTATGAGCTTTATTTTTTTTAACACGAAATGTTTTGACATTGGTGGTTAAATCAACTTGTTATATATTAGGTATGAAACAGAGTTGTCTCTATAGATTTATTTACATTTATGAGTGTTTTCTCTCCCCAAAAGCAGCCAACGGATTCACAGTCAGCCGGTTGCCATGTATGAAAAAGCTGAAGTCTATACAAATAAACTCTAACTTCATTCAAAATTACCACCTAAATAATTGAATTAATATTCGATAAGTACAGTTTACTTATTCTGATTTATTTAATTAATACACTTTAACGTCTGTAGAAGACACTACTTGTCAAAGTTCCTGCCACGAGTGCTGAAAACCTTCACTGAACTTCATTGCTACGCATGTCGTATCGTATCCTCGTAATTTATGCTACCCTAGTACTTTTCCACCGGAGAGGTGAGGCCATCCCAGTGATTACGTCGTTGCATACGTCATATTCGTCACGTCACTCTATTGAACTTGTCGGCATCGGTACTACGAGGAGGTCGTACGGGTTGCGTTTGCATAGCCATTGCTACGCGTGGTTACGATTTTTCCTACATGGAAAACAATATTAAATGAAATTTTGTATTAAGTTCTTGTATTTTCAAGCCGTCAATTTATTGTAATTGTTCATTAATATTATTTATTTGAGCCTATCTAGTCCCAATGCAGGGCAATCCCTACACAACCATTGATTATTTTTAACAAGCAATATTTATATTAATTATTTGTTAAGGAAATGGTCATCGCGCATCTCTCACAACAATGCATGTTGAGAAGGGCTAATCTACTCAGCGGTACACGTGGTCGTCGCTGGTCCATCTCACTCGCACTATAGACTGAGCGCATAGCTCTATCCTTCTTGTGTACTGTTTTACCTGTGTGCTTGCCACGTGGTAGTGTAGCTTTCACTTGAGTTTTCACGATGAATAACTTTAATATCTATTATTTAATGCCTCCCTAGTACGTATGGCTGGAGTGCTGAAGTTTTCGGCCGATTGACGATCGTCGCTGCAATCGCGTAGTAACGAATTCGAATTGTAGATATAATTACTAGCACACGTGTTATATATATATTTTTTTTGTTCATTATTGAATTTAGATCGTTTTATAGTCAAATTCTAATGATTTATAGTATTTGTAAAGATCAGTAAGGGTTATTATTTATTAATTTAATTTAAGGAAATATTTAGATTGTAGGTATATGGACCTTAGCTACCACACGATTCCCGAAGTGAAAATAATTATGTTCTATTCAAAACGAAGACTCTGTTCTGTGGATTTTAGAATAAAAATGGAATAGTTTTAATGGCAAACTCCCCTTCTTACTTATATGACAAACTATCGTGGACAAGAAGTCATAAAATCGGTGAGGGAAGAAAATTTTCTCAACAGCTTTCCATCCTACAGCACAAGTCGGCGGCTTTTAGAGGCAGTTTTCGCTACGCAGCTACAAAATGCTGGAACAATATCCCTCCTCCCATAAAGTATTGTAAAAGTTGCTCGACATTCAAATTGAAATTAAAAGAATTTCTTTTAAGTCACCAAAAACATTTTGAAAATGTTCGAGCCGACATATCTGCCATATAAGCCAAATTATTTTATCAATTTATTATTTTTATTAATTTTATCAACAATACCAATTTTATCGATTTTATTATTAGTAGCTTTTCAATTTTAATTTCAATGAGTTTAATTTTTTAATTTTTTATTAGTCAATTATTATTGTCCATACTCTAAATGAAAATAAAATCGCATGAAAGTTCGTTTCGTAGTTAAAAGAATAATATAGTCACACGATTTTGTCTTATACGTACTTCCTATTTATTTTATTTCTATGTAGGTAATACGCACATATTGGTTATTTATTTTGGTTTCTCAGTAATCACAATACAACACACACACACACACACACAAATGTATGTCACAACATTTTATTTGATATTGTATGAGCTTTTCTACATTATCATATTTAATTTATTCTCTAAATTGATTATAACGGACACACACTTCCCTATGTGTTTGTTATTCCAGCGTATGGCACTCGTGGGTTGCAGCTGAAAATCAGCGTCAGGTGATACACACTGTGTTGTCATCTGACATTATGCTGAGCTGAGGCCCTTTTGGCATTATAGTCTTCGTTTTCTGTTTTATAGTTTTAATGTGTATTTATTTTGATGTAATGCCAATAAACGCATTTTTCTTTCTTTCTTTCTTTCTTTCAAACCACCTACCCAAATTCAGGTATGTAAATTCATAGCAACCAAAAATGGTCCTTGTTCAGCTTTCAGGGGCCCGTGGCTAAATAATAACAGCCGCACAGGTCGATCGATCAGGTTAATCTACGCTTACCGCGGTTGGTCTGTGGATGGGTGACCATCTTTACATACCGTGACCCCTCCGTACCTCGGAAAGCACGTTAAGCCGTTGTTCCCGACTGTCATTCGTAGATCTTTGACAGTCGTTACGGGTAGTCAGAAGCCCGAAAGTCTGACAACCGGTCTTACCTAGGAGTATCGTATTACCCAGTAACTGGGTTTTGGAGGTCAGATAGGCAGTCGCTCCATGTAAAATACTGGTATTCTGCTACATCCGGTTAGACTGGAAGCCGACCCCAACATAGTTGGGAAAAGGCTCGGCCGATGATGTTCAGCTTTCAGCACGACCGTCCATTGCTTCGGAAAATTAAAGTTAACTTCATTCTAAAGTGCTCTCCTAGTACGTAGACTGGAGCGCTGATGTTGAACCCGGTTTGCCGGGTGCTACGAGTCCTAGCTCAAAAAAGTTTTCAACTTTCGCTTTGAATAAACTTGAACGTTGAAACATTTATTATTTGCTGCTAAAAAGTTATTTTGTGCATTTATCAAGAAGGCACAACTGTATAACATAAATTAGAATGACATGACTGACATGTGTCAACATGTTTTTGTACTCGTAGCAACTTACAAAATACAGTGAACATTTTTTCAATTTAATGAGTTTCTTATTGAAGTAAAATACATTGTTATATTGCTAAGATATCAAATCAAGTACAGGAAGCCCCTAAAAGATTTTATTTTTGCAAAAAAAAAATAATTCCAATTTGGATTGAAAACCTTTAACGACGACGACAGGACTGACAATGTGCAATTATGAGTATTGTCGTATCTCGAGTTTTGTATCATGTAGGTATCTACGATACGATTGCTGACATGACCTACCACACTGTAACGTAAAATGCGTAAACCTCTTCAAACGTGCTGTCCTAGTACACATGTCCGGAGCGATGAAGCCTTCCGCTCGTTTGACAGTCGCTACAAATGTAGCGTGGCTACAGATTCAGTTTCAATACTTTGTACATCGTGTCTGTTGCAGCTAAAAAGAGCTATAATTTAACAGGCACTTTCAAATAAAATCGTTTCTAATTTTTAGGGTTCCGTACACAAAGGGAAAAACGGAACCCTATTACTCCCGCTCCGCTGTTCGTCCGTCCGTCCGAAGGTCTGTCACCAGGCTGTATCTCATGAACCGTGATAGTTAGACAGTTGAAATTTTCATAGATGATGTATTTCTGTTGCCGCTGTAACAACAAATACTAAAAAACAGGATAAAATAAATATTTAAGGGGGCTCCCATACAATAGACATGATTTTTTTGCCGTTTCTATAGATTATGGTACGGAAACCTTCATACGCGAATCCGAGTCGCGCTTGGCCGGTTTTTTTTAATGTTTTTACCTTCGTCGCATTACCTTTTTTATCCTTTGTCTACAACCACATCTACAACTATAATTTTACTTTTCTGTTTTTGTTGGCAGGCACTGTTTCAACCAAGTCTTAACTTTGTTTGACACATGAGTTTTTTTTTTAAATACTTTTAACATACATGGCATGGGGCATGGGCTTTCTCCTTTTCTTGACTTTTGAAAGTTCTAACAATCCCCATTGATGGGAACTCTCTATCGGGATTTGCGGAATAACCCAAAATTATGTACAATGTGTTGAAAATGTAATATATCTATTATATTTAAACAAAACAAACTCTGTTATTTGTAATCATCGTATTATATTTGCTTTTCTTTCATTTTGTTAGGAGTAAGAAAAAAATATAAGCGACGTACGTGGTCATCAACATCTTGGTCATATAATTTATATTTTTGGCCCTCAACAGTTTCAGCCTGTCACTGTCTCCCTCTCACTTGTCGGTTTACTTATGTTGACATTAAATCCTACCTGTATGCAGTAGTGTACATTCACGACCGCTTTCACTGAAAAATACCTCTTCATTATTCATTCTCTCCTAGTAAACATAACTGAAGTGCTGAAACCATAGCGCGAGCCGGTCAGACGGTGGCGCTACGAAAGTCGCGTAGCCACGTAGCAACGGATTCAGTTTCAGTACTTTGTTTTTTGAAAGAAAACTTATAGTATGATGGACTTAAATGAAACTGTTTTATTTTTTTAAAGATTTTGAGTAATTCTAAAAACTTAAAATATCAGAGTTTTTTACAAATTACATTTTGTGTTGGTTGGTTTGTGTTGGCAGGCATTCGGTTACTGCTGGTACGTTCTGTATAAATTTTTGACTTTAAATGATTTCTGGGTTACTACAAATTGCAATGGGCCTTGAGGAATTCTCATTAGTCCTTGGCTTTGAAAAGATTCTTGTTTTCCGTGGTTTTATTAACAAAATACACCTTGCTTTTGATATATGTAATTTCTTAAACATAGCAATTTCTTATGGAGTTATTGATTTCATAGAAAAAACAAATTATAATAATCAACGCGTTTTGAGTAATCTTTTACATATTAAATTCTGTGATTGCATTCTAAATTCTCTTATTTTGTTGAGATAAACTATAAATACTAGGTCTAAAAATTGCTATCTCATACTCTCAACCATTTCAGCCTAACATGTTTCCAGGATACGGACGTGGTTGACGAGGTTGTTGTACTGCTATTTCACTCCTTCAACCGTTTCAGTAGTGCTATTCTGTAAAAATCTCATCGTGAAAACTTAGATGAAAGTGAGCTTGAAGTGAGCTGTCATTTCACTTGACGCTTGGATGGATTGACCCTATTGACAGGTCACCTCACCAAAGTTTTCACGGTGAGATATTTACAGGCATTGCGTAGTCAGCTGGAGAATCACAGGTGTTGTAGATGGCGCCACAAGTTAAAATCGACGTTACACTGCCTCGTTGGTAAGTCGACGCGATTGTTTACTTTGGAGTCCTGGGTTGATTCCCAAGGCCCGGCTTAGCGTCATTGAAATTTCCCAGAGGATATCTCAGTAGCAATCTAGAGACGGGATTGCTCTCCGGTCGATAGGAATAGGCTTCGCTCTTACGCGACACTGAATTGTGGTGAATTGTAGTTCTCTGTTTACCCCAGCAGGGAATATTCTCGTGATGTCTTGAAAGTTTGATGGCTTCTGAAACATTAACCTCTTTAACCGTGACTAGTACACATGGCCGGAGCGCTGAAGTCATCCGCTCGATTGACGGTCGCTACAAATGTCGCGTTGCCACATACCAACGGATTCTGCTTCATTACTTTGAAACTCGTTTGTTTCTGTTTGAAGATCCAAAATTGTTTTTGCATATTTTCGTACTCATATTTTGAAAAAAAAAGAAAACAAATCTTAAATGTAAGGGTGAAAGTTGTTTAAACAAATGCAAGTATCGTTAAAAAGGAAAAAATAAAGTGATTATACTGTATAAAGCCAATGGGAAAAAAGCGTGAACTTGTGTGCGTTTGTAGGGAAAATTTAAAACGTGATCTTATTTCACCTAACATGCATTTTGTGAATGTCAGTAGAAACGCACGTGGTTGACGGTTGTTGTACTGTTATTTCACTCCCTCAGCAGTTTCGGCATATATTTATCTCCCTCTCTGAAAGTTTACCTAGTTGACATATATCTGTACAGTCGGTGTATTTTCATGAAAGCATTTACTTGGAAATATTACGTCTCCACAATGTGCTCTCCTAGTACACATGACCGGAGCGCTGAAGCCTTCCGCCTATTTGACGGTCACTACGAATGTCACGTAGATTTCAATAGGAAACTTAGTATTTAATGCTGAAAAGCTTCACAGAAAAGAAACTAAAAAAAAAAAAATTTGAACAGCTCAAAAATATAAGGGAAACAATTTGTTCGTCTTAAAATTTTGTTTTTATTATTATAACATTCTTGCTATTATTGACTTTATGCCATTTTTAGAACCGAATAAAAGCAAAATATTTTATTGAAAACACCACGAGGCGGTAGGATTAATTATAGAAAATTAAATAATGACAGTTACAGTGACAGTTTTATTTCATAATTTTGTATAGTGCGAGCGAGACAGAAGCAACAAACTTAGTCGCGTACGGTCTGTTCCAAAAAAAACTGATTCAAACTCAAACTCAAAGCATTTAATTGATCAGAAATCGTACCTGTAGACGTCAGTGTCTAGTGCCACTAAATTGGGTACTTTGATTTGATTATTTGAATATTTAAACCCTAAATTCTACATTCAAATCAATATATATAAAAAAAAAAAACTTTTGACAATTTGGTAGGAATTAAAGAAAAAAATTACTACGCTTATTCGGTTTGTTTACACTTTCGTTCATTGAACTGTTCTCACTCTTTCAATAGGTTTAACTTACAGTATCCCTTTTACTGACATTTTTACCTGTGTTGACACAAAGCAAGCCTGCAGCTAGTGTACTTTCACGAAAGCTTTCACTGAAAACGACTTCACTCTAACCTGCTCTCCTAGTACGAATGACCGGAGCGCTGAAGCCTTTCCACCCGTTTGACGGTCGCTACGAAGAACGCGTAGCCATTAGCAACGGATTCAGTTTCATTACTTTGAAACTAGTCCCTAAGTTAAGCTGCAAAGGCTATAATAATTACAGTTTGTTATAATATTTTATACACACTCATTCGCCTACATTCTAAAACATACAACCCAAACAAACAACCCAAAAAAGATATAAGCGTGAAAAGAAAGTTTTTAAAACATATACAATATTCGTTAATAGAGAATTTATTTGTTTAACCCTGATGGGAAAACTCCTTGAGGTTGCGTATATTTGCAGGGGAAATTAAAACGTGATCTTATTTTTCTCTAAGCTGGCATTTTAAGTTATGTTAAGATAAATAAATGCACGTGCGTGACTATATTATTGTACTGCTATCTCACTCCCCCAGCAGTTACAGCTGTCTACCTCTTACTGTAGATTGATGTGTGTTGCAATTAATTCATTTCAGTTTGTAGTCACTTTGTTTTCATGAAAGTTCTTATAGGACAGTTTGCCTCTTTATAACGTGCTCTCCTAGTACACATGACCGGAGCGCTGAAGCATTCCGCCTGTTTGGCGGTCGCTACGAATGTCGCGTAGCCACGTAGCAACGGAAGCATGTTCAGTACTGTTTATTCCCGCTATTTTAATATTCTTATTTGTATAACCCCGCTATTTTATTTTTACCACATTTTTACTGATAAGGTTATGTACAGACGCCAGCACATCAAGCTACCCGAAACCGTCAAATTTTCCCAATCAACCTTGAACCTTATGAAGTTGAAAATCTATTAAAGAAATTTGGCATATTGTAGTAGCTTGTTGTGCTGGCGTCTGTGCCAAGTTTTTCAGTACATTTTTATATTTTTTTTATTTTATATTTTATTTTATATGATAGGAATAACAAACAGCAGTATATTACATAATAGGCACACAATATAGAAACTTATAATAAAAGTAACAAATACACTACTCAAGACGTTATCCACAGATTACTATACAGAATAGCTAGATGTTAGCAAAACAAATTAACAAATTAAAAAAAAGCATTTAAATAAAAAAAATAAATAAAAAAGAACAAATTAAAAAAAAAGCACTTAAATAAAAGAAATAAATAAAAAGAACAAATTAAAAAAAAAGCACTGAAATAAAAAAAAGATAATAAAAAAGAACAAATTAAAAAAAGCACTTATTAACTAATTACCAGCGTTATGATCTCTTAAAATAGTTGTAATTTCACTCTTAAATATAGCTTTCCTGAGAAACATAATGTCAGTAGAGCCAAACCGTTTATTATAGGTGTCTACCAGGCGATGTAACGGCGAGCGAGCGCCTGAGTTAGTTCGACAAAATGAAGTAGCAAATAGGCATCTCGAACGAACTTCTCTACCGATTACAGTACGAGGGATCAGGAAGCACAAACTGTTCACAAGATCAGTACAATCAAATTTATTACGGCATATACCAAAAAGAGTCAACATTTCAAGTAGGGTGCGACGGGATTGTAGGGTCATGAGGTTATATTTTTCAAACAATAATTGATATGACATTTTGGTTTTACAGCATCGGTAATGCATGGTACGTAGGTACTTACGTTGGACTAACTCAATGACCTCAACGTACTTTTTGTAATAAGGATTCCAAATGGGTACTGCGTATTCAAGTTGTGGCCGTATTATTGATTTGTATAGGTGTAAGTAGGTAGAAGGCCGATGAAATTCTCGAGACGCTCTCATTACGAAACCAAACATTTTATAAGCTTTATTGACTATGTTGTCTACATGGGTGTCAAGATGAAGCTTTGAGTCAAGATTTACGCCTAGGTCACGGAGGGATGAAACCTTGTTTAGGGCAGTGTTTCCAAGAAGGTAATTGAAATTCGTCACATGTTTTTTCTTAGTAAACGTAATGCTGTAACATTTAGAGACACTAAGGTTAAGCTTATTCCACTCCGTCGGTTATTGCATTCCGTCAAGAAAATAGGATACAAGCTTTTTTCCAGCAGCTTCGTCTGAGTAGAGCTCCAGTACGTACTAGGGATAAAAAGTATCCTATGTCTTCGGTCCCAGGTCATGTTCTACGTGTACGCTAATCTAAATCACTTATGCGCTACAATGTGAAAAAAATGCGGCTCCCTGAAGCGCCTGGTGTGGACCAGTCCCAAGCAGACTGGACTGCATTTACGTGAATCACTGCTGCAAACCACATGGGTAATGAGCTTGTAGCAGGTACTCGCATGAACTATATTGCAGTGTTAGGTGAGCAAAATTGACCTACACAAAGTTAGGTTTTCTAACGTAATTGTTAAAAACATATTTCAGTCCTTTGTTACTTGTTATTAAAAATAAATAAATAAATCCGTCCACCAAATAAGCCGTGAAAAGGTAACAGATACTCGTAGACAGAGTTATACAGTTCGCAATCATATTATTATGATATGCATTAATATCAGTCGGTATGGTTAAACGGTAGCGAGTCTAGTTATTGATATGCTATTTGTTAAGCGTGGCTGAGGGCCGCGCGGATATACATCGCGCGTGCGTGGACTGGATAATAGCGCGCATGCGTGAGCTACGGCTACGCCTCTATATATTGAGTCGCTTGAGAGCCTCGCATTCAGTCGTCTCGACATGAGAGCCGCAAATAGTCGTGCTCTCATGTCAAGATGATTTTATAAAGAATTTATTTGAAGGAACATACTTCCCTTCAGTGGTTATCATACGAGTAAAAGCAATTCGCCTGCAAATTCGTCCACGCACATTTCGTATCTTCCGGTTCGGTTTTTCGTGGTTTTCTCTTTTATAAATAGATTAATTTACCAAGGTTCTGATAAAGAACTGCGAGGATAAAGTATAGAACTCCTTAAAATACATGTCGCAGACGGATTTTCGAATCCGCTGTTTTGCAAAACCACCGCTAGCTGTTTCACAAAACAGCTCCGTTATGTAAAATATCTGGTGCGCTTTACAAAAATAATTTCTTGGCGTTCACATCGCTTAAGAACTTACTTGCCAAATTTAAAGTTTGTAGTTTTAATTGTTTTTGAGATTACGTGATTAGTCAGTCAATCAGTGAGTGATTGGTATTTCTCTTTTATGGTGTAAAAGACGCTTAACGAAGCCGTGTGTAAAATTTTACGTTCCTTATTCCAGTAGTTTTGGCTATGCGTTAGTTTGTCACTCAGTCAATCAGTTTCTCCTTTTTTATTTATAGAAGACTGACTTCTGCCGGATCTGGGACACTTGTGCGCAGGATATTTCCGCGAAAGACACTTGCGCGAACCCAGTTGCGCGAAAAGATATTTCCGCGAATGAACTTTTGCGTAAATGGATTTTTCCGCGAATGGTCGTTTGTGCGAAAGAAACTTGCACGAAGGACACTTGCTGAAATCCACTAGCGCGAAAGACACTTACGCGAATCCACTTGCGTGAAAGCACAGTAAATTGCGCAAAAAAGTTTCGGAAATGAGATTTCTTAATAACATCACGCCTGTATTCATGCAATTCGTGGGACAGGGGTGTATAACACACCCACAATTCGCTAGTAATTATTTTTCTTATAATTTTTTTCTTTTTAGTTTCTTTTCATTTTTTTTTTTGATATTGGTCAGCGATTGGTCGAAGATGGTGGTTGCGAAAATTTCGATTTTTTGATCATATTTATAGTTCTCATAGTTTTCGAGTGTACTATATCCGATGGTGAGATCAAAATGAAAATTCAAGAACGCTGCTGCGAAAATTTTAGAATTTTCCGTTATGAAAACTACACTTATAATTATAAAAGGCTTATGTTTAACTTACCACCAAATATAGTAACAAATAGCAGACAAAAGTAGTAAATGATCACCAAAATGAAACTCGCATTTTAATGTAAAATTATAACCAAAGTTTTAACACTTTGCTATCCTATTTAAGTAAAATGACTCCAAGTAAATCATGAGTAACCCAAAAATAGTAAATGATCACCAAAATTAAACCAACATTTTAAAGTAAAATTATAACCAAAGTTTTTGTACACTAATTATTATCTTTAATAATAATAAGGCGTAGTCGACGGAGCCATATAATAAGGCGTAGTCGAGGGCCCATATTTCTGTCTGCAGGGTTTAAAGGAACCTAACACGAAGCGGATGACGGGGGCTCGTTCGCTCGCTCCGCTCGCTCACTTGAGCCCCCGTCATCCCCTTCGAACCTAACCTGTCCTTGTCGGGGTGCCCCAAGTCACGAGCTCGCTTCGCTCGCTCTTGCATCCTAAGTTCTCAAGTTCAATCTTGTGTTTTTCTGGGAATGAGTCTTCAGAGATGCCTATAGTTGCCTATAATACAGTTTGTTATCCCACTGTTAATATTAGTCACCATGTCATTATTTTTAGTAGCAAATAGATAGTCGCCCTTGTAAGTTGTTAGTCGCCTGGAAAATAATATTCCGTTTTTTTTAGTAGATTTGGTGATCATTTACTAAATTTGGTGGTCGAATACAATTTAAAGTGGAGTCGTGATTAAAATAGCTGGTACTATTGTATTTTTAGACTTTATTTTTCTGGTGTTAAGTAGATATTTTTGGTTACAAAACTAAGGGTATCAAAGCATTTTATGGTGGTCATTATATTTATCCCCATTATAAAATAAAAAAATATTCCTATCTTGAATTCACATTTTGATTCCAATTTTGTTATCAGCGACCTTAAAACCATTAAAACTGACACTCATGTTGGAAAAAAATTAAAAGAAACTACATGGGAAAAAAATTATTAAAAATTCATTACTGGCGATTTGTGGGTGTACTATATAACCCGGCCCAACCCTTTGAATGAATACAGGCGTGATGTTATGAAGAAATGGATATGTGGATTCGCGCAAGTGAATTCGTGAGTGTCCTTCGTGCTAGGATCTGCTGCTGCTACTGCCTGCGACTTCATCCGCTTGAAATTTTGGGCCCCGGCTCACTGCGTCTTATCCCATCCTCCAACCACGCCAGTGCTTCCTTTAACCCGGCGTCAATGAGGTTGGGTCAAAATTATCCGGCTGGTTTAAAATTTCTAATATTTTTTAAAGTACGCGCGCGATGTATCCGTTCTGTGCAGTAGCTGGAGCCAATATTGTACTTTTTGAGAGTTATTCTAAAAGTTGACTAAACTCAATTAAACGTTTCTGAACTATTATTTTTCTGTTTTATTATCAAAACCAGAATCACTTTATACTGAAATAATGACACAGTTTACGAATTTACTTAAAAATTATGGAAATACTATGTATTAAATATATGGGTAATATTGACCTACCTCAACGTCCATGTACCTATTTCCTACTACAATGACGCCGGGTTAAAAGTTTATTTTTTGAAAATAAATAGTAACAATCGTATCATTAATATATATTAATATTCAGGGTAATTGTCAAAAAACAGTATACTCCCTTTCCACCTACTGACATTTACGAAACCACCATCCATCCATCCATCCATTCGTCCATTTTGACCCCACCATCGGCTTTAGCACCCTCAAAAACCCTGAAAACGACACCCATGACGAAAAATTCGAATATTTTTGCAGCCGCCTTCTTGGATTTTCATTTTGAGCCGAATTTTGCTATCAGCGACCTCGAAAACCATGAAAATGACACCCATGTCAAAAAAAAACTAAGAAGAAAAAAATCCCAACCCTTTCCTCTTCCCCTCTCCCCCCTTAACTTTCCTTTCGCTTTCCTGCTCAGCCTTTTGAATGAATACAGGCGTGATGTTATGAAGAAATCTCATTTCCGTAACTATTCGCGCAACTGTCCTTTTGCGGAAGTGGATTTGCGCAACTGTTTTTTCGCGAAAATGATGACGTGAGAGACAAATTTGCCACAAGGCGGTGTTCTTTCTCCATTGTTATTCTCCATCTTCAATAATTTTATAACTCAATTGTGTGAGAAGAATGACGTTATTATATGTAGTTATTTATATGTAAATACGTATCAAATGCTCGAAGAAATGACTTCAGTTTATTGCACTTTTTAGGTGGTTACACGAATTAAATTCAGCAATTGTATCAAAATGCTTTGAACCCTCACGTAACTTCTATAAAAAAGTACACAGTAAATAAAATCTGGCAAACAACATAATTACACCTCCAAAGGCTTCAGCGCTCCCTTCATGTGTACTAGGAGAGCACGTTATAAAGAGGTTAACATTTCCACTAAAAGCTTTCATGAAAGAACACCGATTGCACACAGGTGTAATTCATACCAACACAGATAAACCTTTAAGTGACCGAGACAGTTGATGGGCTGAACTGTTTGGGGGAGTGAGATAGCAGGACATTGACCTCATTTGCCACGTGCTTTTCACCAAGCGTTAATACTTTACAATATACAAGAAACGATAGATGGACTGTGTGAATGATAATATGGTTAGAAAAGGGGTGAATACCGAGATAACGTCCAATAGAGAAGAAGTATGGAAGAATAATACTTGTTGCGCCCATCCCAAATAAATAGGGATCAAGGCAGAAGAATGACGGTGATGATACAAGAATGTTCCTACCTAGTTATGTTCAAAGAAATAGATATAAGATATAATAAGTACGTGTGTTGACAAACTTTAATTTCTGATTGTCATAATACCTGTTTTCGATTCGCAGATTACATTTGTATTGAAATATTGCCACTAATTCAATTTCATACAATCATTTTAAGTTTTTCTTGAATAAAAACGTTTTTAGACCACTATCAATCAAATTAAAGATCAGTCCTTGTTCAGTTAAGAAATACTCGTACCAAACAACAACAAAAATAATCTTTCGAATTGTCTTCTCATTTGGTTGTATCTTTTTGAACATTGAATAAGTTTCAAAGTAATGAAACTGATTCCGTTGCTACGTTGCTACGCGCTCTTTCTTCGTAGCGACCGCCAAATAAGCGGGGAAGGTTTCAGCGCTCCGTTCATGTGTACTAGGAGTGCACGTTAGAAGAACGTTAACGTTAGCCAACGCTACTGTAGCTATGGAAACTTGCAAGAAGCAATCCAAGTGATTGAGGTAGGTCATGTTTAGTCCTTTGCATTATTTTTATTCGGAATCGGCAAACACAAGAGAGATCTAATTAAAAACCTGTACTATTTTTACAGCAATTTTCGGTGAAATGAATTCAATTTAAAACAGTTTAATCGCACAAAAAATACCAGTAACCTAAGGAATAAACTTTTCATGTATGTTGTAAAACTATATAAAAATGATGTCTTATTTATGAAATATAAACGTTTTTCATCATAAAATATAGACATTTGTAACAAAGTAATGAATTTCAATGAATGGCTAGGGGTCTTCGTAGCGACCGTCAAACGGGCAGAAATGCTTCAGCGATCCGGTCATGTATACTAGGAGAGCACTTTATGCAGAGGTTAGAATATCCAGAAATAGCTAGGAAGGCATACCGACTGCACACTGATATGATTTATTCCAACACAGGTAAACCTATGAGGAGAGGGATAAAGAGATGGGCTGAAATTGTTGAAAGAGTAAGATAGCAGGACAATAGCACAGAGAACCGTCCCCAGCTTATTTATCTATTGGATATTATAACATGACGCATGTGTAGGAGCTTAGGAGAAATGTTTGTAGTAACAATCACAATTTCGCTTACACCCAGTATCGCATACTTACAAAAAAAGAAAAGCAACACATAAAAGATAACATTACTTTTAATTTGACATTTCCTAAATAAAATATGATCATGATAGTATCAATTAATTTTGTTTGGCTATCCGTAATAATTACATTTAAAACTGATATATTTTATAGCGATTTTTGCAAAGTTAACAGTTCTAGTTGTGTTTTGAGTTTTTTCTTTACTTGCTGCCCCACCAGTATTTTTGTTCTTCTGTCTTTTAGTTTGTAGTTAAAAACATTGTTTTTTTTTGTAATTGTTGCTACTAATGTTGTAAGTAAATGCTCAATTAGTTTTGTTCGAACTTTTTAAATTATTGCTTTAACGGCACCCAACAGACAACAGCTAACCCGTTGAGCAAACTGCAACTAAACTGAATACGTTTGTACGTTGGTACGCGACATTCGTAGCGACCGACAACGTGTGACAGCTTCATTCAACCTGTGACTTCAGCCTGTGGCTTCAGCCTGTAGCTGATGCTCCGATCATGTTACCAGGAGTGCATATTGGAAGAAATAAATGTGTCCGTTGTCATGGACACTTATGGAAAGCATCAAGTGGTTGAGAATTGAGGTACTTCACTTTCAAAAAGGACAACAAACAATATAATGGGGTGTATGAATGAACGTTACTTTAAGTTAACTGTACTTTAAATACACAGTCACCTAAGCAAAGCGTAAACTCAGCAGATTATTTAGGGTCAGTGCAGCATGTCTTCTCTTCTTTAGACCTACTTTAATATACAAATGTTCTTAGCTATAAAAAAAAGTATCGATATAAGTTAAATTAATAATAAGAATGGAAAAAGTAAGAGATGCTCAATTACAAGGAATTAAACTAAATCCATTGTTGTGTCGCTACACGACGTCTGTGGCGCCCAGCGGACGGGTGAAAGGCTTCAGCGCTCCGGTCATGTTTACTAGGAGAGCACATAATGAAGAAGTAAAATGTCCAATAATAGTTTTCATGAAAGCACACCGACTGCACACAAATATAATTTTATGACAACACAGGTTAACCTTTAGTGAGAGGGCGATAACTCTATGCAGAAACGGTTGAGGGAGTGGGATAGCAGTACAACAACGTTTCCTTAGCTATGGAAACTAATAAATAAATTGATAAATAACTAATTATTTCTTACTGTTGAACTTATCTCTTCCTCACAATATTTTTTTTGTAGTTTATTTATGAGATGATTTTTTTTTATTATTTTTCTTTGGCCTTTTTTTATTAATTTAATATTTTCACTCCAGTAAAAAAAAAATTCATTGTTTTTATTTCATTAGGGCTCCAGAGACTGCAAACTCCTAACGATGCGAACCATGTACGTCGTAGTATTATTTGTTTGTTTATTTATATGGGAAAACAAACATTAGCATATTCAAAATAAATGGTTTTTTTTTTTGTTTATATCATTCATTCTGCTCAGATACAGTTACGATTGTCTTCAGTTAATAAATATCTAGTTGTGATTTTTGAAGAAAGTAGTGAGACGTGTATTTGTTAAGTTTATTGTTTAGTAGTTTCCATTTATTTTGAAATAAATGGAAATTACTATATTGTAATTATTAATTCACTGGAGTAAACTGACAGATGCTAATGTCACTTTGTAAAATAATGTTGCCGTATTTATTGTAATAGTGATGCGTTCCGTTCGTTGTGATTCAGTATATTCATATTATAAAACCAAGTCACTATCTTACGCCTGCCCCCTTACCACTGCGACCTCAATTGTATTGAGCTGGTTTGGGCGCAGGCCAACAGGCAGTCTGGTTTTGGCGGATACGTTGACAGAAATAACAAAACATTTAAAATCACAGAAGTCCAAAAATTGTTTGAAGAAGGACTTAAAAACGTGAATGCCGAAAGATGGAGCAGTTGTATGGGTCATGTAATAAAAGCAGGAAATGAAATGTGCAATCTCGATCGTATGATAGACAACCGGACCGGACCGGACCGGATCGTTTTAAAATAAGTGTTACTGACAGCGACAGCGATGGCGCTGGTATTATGTCTGACGACGACGAATAAAAATATATCCAATGCATTTTTATTTCATTTTACGTAATTCGCTTTTTGAAAATCATCATCAATCGGCATATAAAGGTATTACTACTAATATTTTTATATCGATTAAACAAAACTAGGCTGGGAGATTTCTTATTAATATAAATAAAATAATCTGATTGGATTTAGAACGTAACGAGAACGAATGAGTGAGACGTGTATTTGTTAAGTTTATTGTTTAGTAGTTTCCATTTATTTTGAAATAAATGGAAATTACTATATTGTAATTATTAATTCACCGGAGTAAACTGACAGATGCTAATGTCACTTTGTAAAATAATGTTGCCGTATTTATTGTAATAGTGAATCATTCCGTTCGTTGTGATTCAGTTCATTCAGACAAAGTCAATAGTCAATACATATTATAAAACAAAGTCATGTCTTACGCCTGCCCCCTTACCACTGCGACCTCAATTGTATTGAGCTGGTTTGGGCGCAGGCCAACAGGCAGTCTGGTTTTGGCGGATACGTTGACAGAAATAACACAACATTTAAAATCACAGAAGTCCAAAAATTGTTTGAAGAAGGACTTAAAAACGTGAATGCCGAAAGATGGAGCAGCTGTATGGGTCATGTAATAAAAGCAGGAAATGAAATGTGCAATCTCGATCGTATGATAGACAACCGGACCGGACCGGACTGGATCGTTTTAAAATAAGTGTTACTGACAGCGACAGCGATAGCGCTGTTATTATGTCTGACGACGACGAATAAAAATATATCCAACTAGCGACCCGCCCCGGCTTCGCACGGGTGCAATGGAGAAACACTGATAATTTTAGAGCCATTATTTCTCGTAAAAAGTATAGGATAAAAAATGGTTATTGTGGGTTATCGCTAAGAGATAGACATATACCATCGCGTACTTTTTTGGAGACCTTTTTAAGGTGTACAATACTGTAGTACATTATTTTGATCTATCTCGACGGGTTCTGCCAGCGTTTACAATGTAAGCGCAAAAAAAATGTGTTTATTTACGACATCACATTAGAAACCTCTAAAATTATCAGTGTTTTTCTACTATATTATGCATGTATTATACATATAAACCTTCCTCTTGAATCACTCTATCTAATAAAAACCGCGTCAAAATCCGTTGCGTAGTTTTAAAGATCTAAGCATATATAGGGACAGACAGACAGGGAAGCGACTTTGTTTTATACTATGTAGTGATGCATTTTTATTTCATTTTATGTAATTCGCTTTTTGAAAATCATCATCAATCGGCCTATAAAGGTATTACTACTAATATTTTTATATCGATTAAACAAAAATAGGCTGGGAGATTTCTTATTAATATAAATAAAATAATGGGATTGGATTTAGAACGTAACGAGAACGAATGAGCGAGTGATCGATGTCAATCTTCTTGTCACAACACTATTTTCTTTTTATCAGAAAATGGTAACATCGCAAACGTCAGATTACTCCAGTGAATTAATAATTAGACTATTTGAAAAATGAATGATATAAACAAAAAAAAAAAAAAAAAACTTAACTTACCAAAGCAAAACTATTGATAAAAAAGAGACGTGAAAAGGTAACAGATAAACAGAGTTATACAGTTCGTAATCATATTAATATAAGATGCAATAATTATCAGTAGGGATGGTTAAACGGTAGCGAGTCTATTAATAAGCCATTTGTTAAGCGTGGCTGAGGGCCGCGCGGATATACATCGCGCGTGCGTGAACTGGATAATAGCGCGCATGCGCGAGCTACGGCCACCCCTCTTTATATTGAGTACGTTGAGAGCTTCGCATTCAGTCGTCTCGACATGAGAGCCGCGAATAGACGTGCTCTCATGTCAAGATGATTTTATAAAGAATTTATTTGAAGGAACATACTTCCCTTCAGTGGTTATCATACGAGTAAAAGCAATTCGTCCGCGTAGATTTCGTATTTTCCGGTCCAGTTTTGTTGTGGTTTTATCTTATATAAATAGATTTATTTACCACGGTTCTGATAAAGAACTGCGGGGATAAAGTATAGAACTCCTTAATGTACATGTCGCAGACGGATTTTCGAATCCGCTGTTTTGCATAACCGCCGCTAGCTGTTTTACAAAACAGCTCCGTTATGTAAAATATCTGGTGCGCTTTACAAAAATAATTCCTTGGCAAATAAGTTCTTAAGCTGTGTGCCCCAGCTTAAGAACTTATTTGCCAAATTTCAAGTTTGAAGTTTTAATTGTTTTTGAGATTTCGTGATTAGTCAGTCAATCAGTGAGTGATTTGTATTTCTCTTTTATGGTGTAAAAGACGCCGTGTGCAAAATTTTACGTTCCTTGTTCCAGTAGTTTTGGCTATGCGTTAGTTTGTCAGTGAGTCAGTCGTTGAGTCAGTCAGTTTCTCCTTTTTTATTTATAGAAGACTGACTTCTACCGGATCTGGAATATTTGCGCGAAAAGACATTCCCGCAAATGGGATTATACGCGAACGGACTTTTGCACGAAGGGACACTTGCGCGAAAAATATTTCCGCGAATAGACTTGCACGAATGGATTTTTTTGCAAATAGACATTTTGCACGAAAGACACTTGCGCGAAGGACAAAAGCGCGAATCCACTTGCGTGAAAGGACAGTAAATTGCTCGAAATATTTTGGAAACGAGATTTCTTCACAAGAACTCGTTAATGTATATTTCGCAGACAGAATTTCGAATCCGCTGTTTTACATAACCACCGTGTATATAAAACAGGTCCGTTATGTATTTAAATATCTGGTACACTCATGATGCTTTCAGTGGCTCACTGATGTGTACCTTATCAAAGACGTTCCGTTTTATTTTTATCTGTTTTATATTTTATGTGAAATCTTAATAATTTGTAACAATAATATATGTCGTCGCAAGCGATATCAAGACGACAAAATAATCAAAATACTACTTCCGGTTGATTTCATAATATTGGTCAAACCGGAACTTAATTCTCATTGGCTGATCGGTTAGTACAGTGAACGCCGTGAGGTGGCGCTATAACTTCGCGCCATTTTCTACACGTGGACAGAGCCGATTGGAGAGCAGGCGGCATTCGATTTGCGGAGCGCACGCCGGACGGTTGAGAGCATACCATCGGAACTGTCATGTTCACCGTACAAACCTTTGGTTTTTACTACTCATAAAGTGATTGTAAATTACCGAATAAACGTGACTGTGATTTGTGCTTCAAACTACGTTTTACTGGTTGCCCGAGTACCCACCTTCCTCATGGAACCCGTACCAATAAATTATGATGATGGCCCTGTTATCGCTACGCCCACGCTCGCGCCGTCATATAAATTTAATAAATTTATATGTTTATGTGTTATAACTATTGTATGCTCTAAGCCCGGGATATAGCTGATCGAAATTCAGTTATTTAAAACCAGTGCTATGTAACCTACCTATTAGAAAAAAAAAAAAAAAAAAAAAAAAAAAAAAAAAAAAAAAAAAAAAAAAAATTAAATTCTTGATTGATTGATTGTATTCATGCAAACGGTTGGGCATGGGTGTTAATACACCCACAATTCGCTAGTAATTATTTATCTTATATATTTTTTTTTAGTTTCTTTTCATTTACATGCGACATGTTCATGTTTTTGGAGGTCGCTGATAACAAAATTGGGCTCAAAATGTAAATCGAAGATGGCGGATGGGAAAATTTCGATTTTTTTTCAACATTTTTATAGTTTTTATAGTGTTCGAAGTAGCTTACGCCTGTATTGAGGTCAAAATTAAAATCCAAGAAGGCGGCTGCGAAAATTTTCAAATTTTCGACTATGGAAACGACAATCATAATTTTAAAAAAATTATTATACTGAATTTTCACTTTGAGCCCAATTTTGTTATCAGTGACCTCGAAAATAATGAAAATAACACCTATGTCAAAAAAAATTAAATAAAACTAAAATTAAAAATCCCAGCCCTTTACCAACCCATCCCCTCTTTCGTTTGCAAAACATTTTGAACGAATACAGGCGTGATGTCATGAAGAAATCTCATTTCCCTAACTTTTCGCGCAACTGTCCTTTTGCCCCAGATCCGTTGGTTGAGCTATGTGTTGGATATATCCGTCTATCAGTCAGCGTTTCCTTTTATAGCATAGATTAATTTACTGAGGATCCGATAAAAAACTTTGGAGATAAATACTCCATACTGAATATGTCGCAGAAGGACAGTTGAATCCGTTATTTTATATAACCGCCGCTAGTCGTTTTACAAAACAGCTCCGTTATGTGAAACATCTGGTAAACTACATACAAAAATCAATGCCTGGCGCACACCGCTTAAGAACTTACCGTTTAATAGTTTTTGAGGTTTCGTGATTAGTCAGTGAGTGATTGGTATTTCACTTTTATAATAATGTACCGCCCGTACATTATTATTACATTTAATAATTGAGGAGGTAACATGCAAACAGGCTTAAGTCACAATAATGTAAATTTTCAGAATACTGAAAAAATCTGTAGAGATTCTGTTTCTCTTTGGATAATAAACAAATAACAAAATAAACATATAAGTTATTAAAAAAATATTTGAACCGTAATTTAGAACATAAATGTCTTAATTTACTAGGTCTAAAAGAAAATATAAATATTTCAGATTTCATCCAAAATTAACACGTTTAATATCTCGAAAAGTGGCTACAATTGACACTTTTGAATATACTTTTCTTGAATGAAAACTTACAGTAATAGTGTTTTTTTTTAGCCACGCACTAATAAATGCAATTATTTTTTATAAAGTAATGTTGTTATAAGTTTGTCGTATATGGTTTTACTAATATCTCGCATCTGCTTAGACCGTCGATCGCTAGTTTAAAATACGAAAAATTGAAAATGTTTTTCAGCCATGCACTAGAGTATAAAATTTTCAATAATATGACGTCAATATCACATCTATAAATTAAACACATTATGGTTTTATTGTCCGTCGGAAATCATCAATTTTGAATCTCCAACATGGCCCTAACGGATGAACCCTCTTAATACCAATGAAAAACAAAAAAACTTCTTTACATCAGATCTTGCTCGTTTGATTGGCCGCGATTTTGTGGCTATTCAATCTCTGGGTAACCACCATTCACTCATACTTCTCAAATAAATGTTAGGCAACACTATTAAAAAGATATAATAATCTTAAAGATTTGATTACAACTCCTACAGCTGGTTCATAGTTAGTAAGTAGTTATCCATCACTATAGTACTCGAGTCGGGGCTTGTACTTGTGCCTGATTGGTTCGCGCCTATGAATTTTTTTAAGAATTTACCATCATACCTACAATTTTATAATTCGAAGTCATACACAACACACCTCTGATTATCCCCTTCGGGAAATAAGGTCTTCAAGCTGTTGAAAGATTGGGATAACGCACGTGAAACTCAATTTGCTCTCTCTCTCTCTCACTCTCAACAATTTAATCCCTACCTCCCGCTTGAAGGTTTACTTGTGCTGCTTTAAATCATACCTGTGTGCAGTCGGTGTGCTTTAATGAAGCCACTACTGAAAATGTGTACTTCTTCATAACGTGCTCTCCTAGTACACATGACCGGAGCGCTGAAGCCTTCCGCTTGTTTGACGGTCGCTACGAATGTCGCGTAGCCACGTAGCAACGCATTCAATTTCATTACTTTCTGAAACCAAAGGGAGGGTAGTACTCACAAATTAGTAGCGAAGGTAAAAGTTGCTCATGAACGCCCTCCCTAATAGATGCTAAATAAATACAAACTAAGCGCTTAGCGCGACATCTATGCGACTAAATGTAGACTACGTGGACTTAACTACGTAGTCAGCTAGTGAATTACAAGTGTTGTAGTGTAGATAGCGCCACAAGTCAGAACCGGCGTCACATTGCGTCGTTCGTTAAGTTGATGCAAACAGTTAACTTTGGGATTTGGGTTTATTTACCAGGTCCAAGTGTTATTAAATTTTTATGAGTAACATGACCGGAGCGTTACCTAGCTACTGCTTGAAGCCTTTTGATTGAAGCCTCCACTAGTTGACGGTGGCTACGAATGTCGCATAGCTACGGAATAGCGGATTCAACGTTATTACTTGTCTTTTTACTCATAAAAAAGACATTTGGATATATTTTTTTTAATTTATGTACCTAAACAAAAAAATAACACATTTTAAGTGCAAATAACCTTGTTAAAAATCTACACAAGCTTACCTATGTATCATACTTCAACTTTGTTACTTTTAATAGGCGAGTCTGTCACTCAAAACTAAACAAAAAAAAACAGTCAATTAATTATTACTTATGATAGAGCTATGAGGAATAGTGTCTATAGTTCATTCTATCTCCATAAAAAAGGGAGAGTCCTCCGACCCAACGGGTGTTGTGTCTAGCGGGCTACTAACCACCGATAGTACTTTCCCCAAAGAACATAGGTCGAAATATGAAAAAAAAATGTGGCCCTCCCTTACAAAACTGACTACCAGCTGATTGATTTACTATGGGAGGGCCAAATTTTTTTTTCATATTTCGGCCTATGTTCTTTGGGGAAAGTTGTTGAGTTTCATGAGCACATTCACCTCCTTCAGGGTTAATATCCCCTTTCCGTTACACGCTGTATAAGTTAGTTGGCGGTAAAATTTACTTACCTGTGTTGACACGAAGCGTGCCTGTGTGATAACTTTTAATGAAAAAGTTATCTCTTTATAACGTGCTGAACGAATAACCGAAGAGCTGAAACCTTTCACCCGTTTAATGGTCACTACGAATGTCACGTAGTGAATTTGAGTTTAATTGCTAGAAATTGTTTGTTTTGAAAATGTCCATTACTTTTATGAAAAACTAACTTACCTATTTAAAAAAAGTTGTAGTGTCTTGTTTGGAAAAAGTTATGCAGAAGAAAGTATAACATTAAAACCTTTTTTTTTTGTTTTTTTTTTGTTTCGGGGTGGAAAATCCTCATGGATGTCCGCCGCCCTGGGGCGGGCGGCGGGGTCTGTCAGACTCTTACTGACTAAAAACCACCCCGGTGTTCCCTCTCTCACCTACGCCGGGGGTCGCGGGAACGAACGATACTTCCGCAACCCCCGGCTGATAACATTAAAACCTACCTCAACCACTTGATGCTTTTCGCAGTTTCCATAGCTACGGAAACGTTGTTGTACTGCTATCCCACTCCCTCAACCGTTTCATCATAGAGTTATCGCCTTCTCACTAAAGGTTTACCTGTGTTGATATAAAACATATCTGTGTGCAGTCGGTGTGCTTTCATGAAAACTATTATTGAACATTTTGCTTCTTCATGATGTGCTCTCCTAGTAAACATGACCGGAGCGCTGAAGCCTTTCACCCGTCCGCTGGGCGCCACAGACGTCGTGTAGCGACACAACAATGGATCCAGTTTCATGCCCTTTAATTGAGCATCTCTTACTTTTCCATTCTTTTTATTAGTTTTACTAAAATTGATACTTTTAAAAGTTTTTTTAATAGCTAAGAACATTTGTATATTAAAGTAGGTCAAAAGAACAGAAGACATGCTGCACTGACAGCAAATAATTATTTGCACACAGCACGACATAATACCGAGATGAGATAAACTTTTCTGCTGAGTTTACGCGTTGTTTAGGTGACTGTATATTTAAAAACTACAGTTAACTTCAAGTAACTTTCATTCATACACCCCAATATACTGCATGCTTTTACACAGGCTTCAAATTTTTACAGGGTGTTCTACTTATGAATATGAACAACTTTCACTATGGGACCAACTATGAGATCATGAAAAAAAATCAGCTGTTTCATACATTTTGGTCAAGTAGGTATTGAATTTTTGTATTAAACAGTTGATTTTGTTTCCGTAATTTCAGAGTTGGTCCCATAGTGATAGTTGTTAATATTTATGAGTAGAACACACTGTAAAAATTTGGAGCCTGTTAGAAAAGCATCCAGTATTGTTTGTTGTCCTTTTTGAACGTGACGTACCTCAATTCTCAACCACTTGGTGCTTTCCATAAGTGAACACGACAACGGACACATTAACTTCATCCAATATGCACTCCTAGTCACATGACCGGAGCACCAGCTACAGGCTGAAGCCACAGGCTGAAACCACATGCTGAAGCCACAGGCTAAAGTCACAGGTTGAATGAAGTCGCCACACGTCGACGGTCGCTACGAGTATCGCATACTAACCTAGGAACGTATTCAATTTAGTTGCAGTTTGCTCAACGGGTTGGTTGTCTGTTGGTTGCCGTTAAAGCCATTATTTAAAAAGTTCAAACAGAATTAATTGAGCGAAATTACTTTTGTAAGTGTTGGTACGAACGACATTAGTACCAACACTTACAAAAAAAAAAAAAACTTTCAACTACAAACTAAAAGATAGACGAACAAAAATACTGGTGGGGCAGCAAGTAAAGTAAAAACTCAAAACACAACTGGAACTGTTAACTTTGCAAAAATCGCTACAAAATATATCAGTTTTTATTTTAGTTATTACGGATAGCCAAACAAAATTAATTGATATCATGAACATAAAATATGTTAATGATATCAATTAATTTTGTGTATCTATTTATGTAGGAAATTTCAAATTAAAAGTATTGTTATCTTTTATGTGTTGCTTTTTCTTTTTTGTAATTATGCGATAATGAGTGTAGGTGAAATTGTGATTGTTACTACAAACATCTCTACTAAGCTCCTACACATGTAGATCATCACGTTATAATATCTAATAGATACATTTAATTTGTTTTTTTTTTAAATTTATTTTTATTTGTTTTTTTTTTTGCTTACGTATAGTTACATCATACTTTTGTTGCAGTAAATATCAGAACAGCCGTGCGATTCTGTTACCATCTCACCGTGAAAACTTGGGTGAAGCGAGCGTGGAGTGAGCTGTCATTAGGGATTAACACTATTGACACTGCTCACTTCAAGCTCACTTCACTTATGATTTCACGGTGAGATTTTTAGAGAATCGACCGGCTGCACCCACTACGATTGTAGCAAATCGGTAATTTCAATGGTAAAATTACCATCATTTATACATGGGTAAAAATGATGTACCACTGTACTGCAATACTAAAAGATTTTAATAGGTATATTTTTATTATTATTATTATAAATAAGCTGGGGACGGTTCTCTGTGCTATTTTTCTGCTATCTCACTCTTTCAAAAATCTCGGCCCATCTCTTTATCCCTCTCCTCATAGGTTCACCTGTGTTGGAATAAATCATATCAGTGTGCAGTCGGTGTGCCTTCATAGCTATTTCTGGATATTCTAACCTCTGCATAAAGTGCTCTCCTAGTACACATGACCGGAGCGCTGAAGCCTTCCCCGCTTATTTGACGGTCGCCACGAAGGAAAAGCGTGTAGCGAAGTAGCAACAGAATCAGTCTCATTAGTTTGAAACTTATTCAATATTCAAAAAGAAACAATCAAAAGAGAAAACAATTCGAAAGATTATTTTTGTTCTTGTTTGGTTTTTGGTATTGATCATCCTTTTTAACTGGACAAGGGCTGATATTTTATTCGATTGACAGTTGTCTAAAAACGTTTTTATTCGCGAAAAACTTATTATGATAGTATGAAATTGAATAAGTGGCAATATTTCTCTGCAAATATAATTCGCAAATCGAAAACAGGTATTTTGACGATAGGAAATTAAAGTTCGTCAACACACGTACATATTATATCTTATTTCTATTGCTTTGAACATAAATATGTAGGACTATTCTTGTATCATCATCGTCATTTTCCTGCCCTGATCCCAATTTATTTGGGATGGGCGCAACATGTACTTTTCTTTCATACTTCTTCTCTATTAGACGTCATCTCGGAATTCACCGCTTTTCTAACCATATCATCATATACAACGTGTAACGTTAAATGCGCAAAACCTCAGACACCCCAACTGATATTTAATTCAATTGACCTATTTCAGAGAGAAAATAAGTCATTAAAAAAAAATGTAAAGGTTTTATGTGCTGTTTTAGTTTTACCATTCTGATCGTTTCTTGCATGTGCGATGCCGCTTTACCGAGAGAGAAGTCGTCACCTCACAAAAATGTGACCTATATTAAAAAGTGATTCAATTAATTCTGCTCATTATTCTAATCAAACTATTTTCAGGTTTTGCGCATTTAACGTTACACGTTGTATACAGTCCACTCATCGTTTCTTGTATATTGTGAAGCGCTTGGTGAAAAGCACGTGGCGAATGAGATCAATGACCTGTTATCTCACTCCCCCAACCATTCCAGTATATCAAGTGTCTCGGTCACATAAAGGTTTATCTGTGTTGGCATGAATTATACCTGTGTGCAATAGGTGTGCTTTCACGAAAGCTTTTAGTGGAAATGTTAACCTCTTTATAACGTGCTCTCCTAGTATACATGAAGGGAGCGCTTAAGCCTTTGGAGTATAATTATGTTTTTTGGCAGATTTTATTTACTGTGGGCTTTTTTATAGGAGTGAAGTGAGGGTTCAAAGCATTTGGATAAAATTGCTGGATTTAATTGCAACTAAAAGTGAAACTAAAGTAATTTCTTCGAGCATTTGATAAATAACTAATTCTTTCTAACTGTGGAGCTTATCTCTTCTTCACATTTTTTTTTTGTAGTTTATTTATTAGAAATGTTTTTTATGGTATTTTTTTAGCCCTTTTTTATTAAAATAATATTTTCCAAAAAAATTGTATCGTTTTTATTTCATCAGGGCTCCAGAGAGAGGAAGCTCCTAACAATGCGAACCATGTCCATTATAGTATTATTTATTGATAATGGAAAACAAACATAAGTATATTAAAAATAAATGGAAATAACTGAACACTAAACTTAACATATATAAATGTCCTACTATATTTTTCTCAAATCACAACTAGATATTTAATAACTGAAGAGAATTAATTGTTACCGTGGTCAGAGCAAAATCAATGATTTAAAGAAAATAAACTAAACGTACCAAAGCAAAAATCTTGTATATGTGTGTATCTTACGGGTCCTATAACAACAATAATAATTTGATTAAGCATACGGATTCTACTGCTGACCCCTCAGAAGTTTAGCTATATTACTTTTTAACCGACTTCAAAAAAAAAGAGGAGGGTAATTAAGGAACAGTATACAAATTTCGCTAATATTGTAGTATTAACTTCATTGTTTATTGTAAAGAAGATTTGGGTAAAGCAAGTGGATGTATCGTCACTCATCTGCTATCCCCAGTTTTAGAATATGCCTTTCTCCCTCACGTTTAGTAGTTTATCTGTGCGTCGATTATTTTGCGTCTGTGAAAATAAATGAATCCGTCCACCAAAAAAGCTGTAAAAAGGTAACAGATAGACAGAGCTATACAGTTCGCAATCATATTATTATAATATGCATTTAATATCAGTAGGTATGGTTAAACGGTAGCGAGTCTATTTATTAATGCCATTTGTTATGCGTGGCTGAGGGCCGCGCGGATATACATCGCGCGTGCGTTAAGTGGATAATAGCGCGCATGCGCGAACTGGATGATATCGCGCATGCGTGAACTACGGCTACCCCTCTTTATATTGAGTCGTTTGAGAGCTTCGCATTCAGTCATCTCGACACGAGAGCCGCGAATAGTCGTGCTCTCATGTCAAGATGATTTTATAAAGAATTTATTTGAAGGAACATACTTCCCTTCAGTGTATATCATACAAGCAATTCGCCTGCAAATTCGTCCGTGTAGATTTCGTATCCAGTTTTTTGTGAAATATATAAATAAATTTATATACCACGGTTCTGATAAAGAACTTCGGGGGTAAAGTATAGAACTCCTTAATGTGTATGTCGCAAACGGATTTTTGAAACCGCTGTTTTGCATAACCGCCGCTAGCTGTTTTACAAAACAGCTCCGTTATGTAAAATATCTGGCGCACTTTACAAAAATAATTTCTTGGCGGGCACACCACTTAAGAACTTACTTGCCAAATTTCAAGTTTAAGTTTAATAGTTTTTGAGATCTCGTGATTAGTCAGTCAATCAGTGAGTAATTGGTATTTCTCTTTTATGGTGTAAAAGACGCTTTACGATGCCGTCTGCGAAATTTTACGTTTCTTGCTCCAGTACTTTCGACTGTGCGTTGGAATGTCAGGTAGTCATGCGTTAAGTCAGTCCAGTTTCTCCTTTTTCATTAAAGAAGGATAACTTCTGCCTGATCTGGAAAACATGCGCGAAGGATATTTCCTTGTAAGACACTTGCGCAAACCCAATTGTACTAAAAGACATTTCCGCAAACGGACTTTTGCACAAAGGGTTGCGCGAATGGACTTTTCCGCGAATGGATTTTTCCGCGAATGGACGTTTACTCGAAAGACACTTGCGCGAAGGACACAAGCGCGAATCCACTTGCGTGAAAGGATAGTTAATTGCGCGAAAAATTTCGGAAATGAGATTTCTTCATAACTAATTATATTCCGCCAGTACAGTGCCCCTCACACATGATGCATTCAGCGGCCCACTAATGTGTACCCTACTCAAAGTCGTTTCATTGTTTCATTTTATTTTTACCTTTTTTTTGTATTTTATGTGAAATCTTAATAATTTGTAACAATAATGTAAATTTAATTATTTTCTATGTAACTATTGTATGCCCTTAGGGCGGGACATAGCTGATCCAAATTCAGTTATTTAAGACCTGTATTATGTACCTTCCTATGATCCACAATAAAGATCTTGAATGATTGATTGTATTCATGAAAATGGTTGGGCATGGTTGTTAATACACCCACAATTCACCAATATTTTTTTTTTAGTTTCTTTTCATTTACATTCGACATGGGTATAATTTTCATGTTTTTGGAGGTCGCTGATAACAAAATTGGGCTCAAATGTAACCGAAGATGGCGGATGGGCAAATTTCGATTTTTTTTCAACATTTTTATAGTTTTCATAGTGAGGTTAAAATAAAAATCCAAGAAGGCGGCTGCGAAAATTTTCAAATTTTCCAACATGGAAACGACAATCATAATTTTAAAAAAATATTCGTATACTGAATTTTCATTTTAGCTCAACTTTGTTATCAGCGACCTCGAAAACCATGAAAATGAAACCCATGTCAAAATGTTTTTAATAAATCTAAAAAGAAAAAAATCCAACCCTCTCCCAACCCCCCTCCCTTCCCTTTCCATTCCCTTTCCTGCCCAACCCTTTGAATGAATACAGGCGTGATGTCATGAAGAAATCTCATTTCCGTAACCTTTCGCGCAACTGTCCTTTTGCGGAAGTGGATTCGCGCAAGTATTTTTCTCATAAATGTCCATTCGCGGAAAAGTCCTTCCGTGCAAAAGTCTATTCGTGCAAAAGTCCAGTCGCGCAAATGTCCATTCGCGGAAATGTATTCGCGCAAGTGTCTCAAATTCTTAGGTTGAGATATCTGTTAATAGATCAGTCAGTCAGTCACGGTTTCCTTTTATAGCATAGATTAATTTACTGAGGATCTGATAAAGAACTTTGGAGATAAATACTCCTTAGTGAATATGTCGCAGAAGGACAGCCGAATCCATTGTTTTATATAACCGCCGCTAGCCGTTTAACAAAACAGCTCCGTTATGTAAAACATCTGGTAAACTACAAAAATCATTGCTTGGCGCGCATCGCTTAAGAACTTACGTGCCAAACAAGTTTGTAGGTTTAATAGTTTTTGATATTTTGTGATTAGTCAGTAAATCAGTGAGTGATTGGTATTTCACTTTTATAATTATGTATGGGCGTAAAATACCCTTAACAATGCCGAGTATCACTTATACTGCAACTCCCCGTCATTGTGATCATTTTGTTTTATTGGAAACCTACCACTTACCTAGCTAGGAAACTGTTCGTTACGGAAATATTACAGCCGGTAGATTCTGTAAAATCTCTCCGTGAAATCGTAAGTGAAATGAGCACTTAATAGTGTTAATCCCTAGCGAATGACAGCTCACTCCACGCTCACTTCAGCCAAGCTTTCACGGTGAGATGGTTACAGAATCGCACAGCAGGTCAAGATTCCTACTTTTTGTTACTTTATTCACGAAAACAAGTTTTAAATGTTTTAAATTAACTTTAAATACCTGCATCGGCGCATGCACCCAAAATCGCAATGTTTTGTGGGCGTTACATTGTGCGCCGCCGAGAGAATTATATTTTTTAGAAGCCAAAGTAAAAGTAGTTTTGCAGTGAATTTTTGGTCTATGTTACTTAGTTTGATGTACAGATAGCGTCTATTTTTAGGGCATTTTTACATCCTATATAAGGACTTTTATGTAGTATAGCAGACTAAAATATAACTTGATGATTATTTATTTTTAACTTTATACTTGCACCGCTTAACGCCAATGAAAAAAAAAAACAATCTTTACATCAGATCTTGCTCGTTTGATTTGTCCACCATTAAGTGGCTATTCAATCTCTGGGTAGCCACCATTCACTCATACTTCTCAAATAAATGATATGATAATGAATAAAAGATGAAATAATCTTAAAGATTTGATTACAACTCCCACAGCTGGTTGTTAGTTTGTAGTAAGTAGTTATCCATCACTATACTTCTCGAGTCCGCGCTTGTGCATGTGCCTGACTGGTTCGCGCCCAATGAAAATTCTTAAGGATTTACTATCATACTTACAATTTTACAATTCGAAGTCATACATAACACACCTTTGTCCATCCCTTTCGGGAAATAAGGTCTTGAGGTTATGTTCCTTTCCACCTGTTGACAGATTGGGTTAACGCATGTCAAACTCAATTTGCTCTCTCTCTCTCTCTCAACAATTTTAGGCTATCAATATCTCCCTCACTCTTGGACGGTTTACTTGTGCTGTCTTAAATCATATCTGTGTGCAGCTGGTGTGCTTTAATGAAGCTATTACTGAAAATGTGTACCTCTTCATAACATGCTCTCCTAGTACACATGACCGGAGCGCTGAAGCTTTCCGCTTATTTGACGGTCGCTACGAATGTCGCGTAGCCACGTAGCAACGCATTCAATTTCATTACTCTCTGAAACCTAAGGGATGGTAGCGCCCACAAATTAGTAGCGAAGATAAAAGTTTCTCATGAGTGCCCTCCCTAATAGATGCTTAATAGATACACACTAAGCGCTCAGCGCGACATCTATGCAACTAAATGTAGACTACGTGGACTGAACTACGTAGTCAGCTAGTGAATTACAAGTATTGTAGTGTAGATAGCGCCACAAGTCAAAACCGGCGTCACATTGCGTCGTTCGTTAAGTCGAAGCAAACAGTTAACTTTGGGATGTGGGTTTGTTTACCAGGTCCAAGTGTTATTAAAATTTTCCATAAACTATAACTCAATAGCAGTCTGCATTCTGGATCACAGTTGATAGCCGTTCTTTTGCCGGTTGCTACGAATGTCGCGTAGCAACGAGAAATATTCATACTTGAACTTATTTATTTATTTATTTATTTATTTATTATGCTCATTACTTTATTAGAGGCTCACCACTTATTACATGGGACTTTAAAGAGATATTGATGTTCAGTAAGTATGTATGTAGTTAGTAAGGTTCTGTTACTATTCACGGTTAATAGCAATTATTATTACTACCATCCATACCTATTCGTGCAAAATAGTAATTAAGACTTTTTTTTTAAATTATATATGTATGTTTTTTATTGTCACTGTACTGCACAGTTACATCCCCTGCCTACCCTGTACCCTGTACTCCCCACAGGAAAAGTTTTCATCACGTGGATGCCTGTGTCGTAATACAATATTTATCAGTGTGTGTGTGTGTAGTCAGTGTGTTTTTTTCTATTACTGAAAATATTGAGCTCATACTCATGTGTGTGTCAAAGTACTCATGACTGGAGCGCTGAAGCCTTTCCGCGCCTTTTACAGTTGCTACAAATGTGTCGTAACCACGCTGGAACGGAATAAGTTTCATCACTTTTAAGTCGTTCTCTTTTGAGTACTAAGAACCATTTTATGTTAAAAATTCTTTTCAGTACACGATATTTTTTATCATTGCCTTCCATCATTAGATATTTTTAAGAAAGAAAAAAAAATGTTTGTATAGCCGTATGTCGTGCCAATTTTATTTCAACAATTTATAAAAAAATATCATGTAAAAGAACTTGGCAAATGATCTACCAAGATCAACGCAGTTTATACGGCAAGTACGACAACCTGTATACGACCCGAAAATCACGTTTCCATGAAACATTAACCTTGTCAAACTACTTTTACGAGTAACAAGACCGGAGCGTTAGCCACTACTGCTGCCTGAATGAAGCCTCCACTAGCTGACGGTTGCTACGAATGTCGCATAGCCACGTAACAGCGGATTCAGCGTTATTCTTTTTTATTAATTCAAAAAAAAAAAATCTGGACATATTTTTGTATAAAACTTTAAGTAAACAAAAAAAATTACATATTTTAAGTGAAACTAACCTTGTTAAAAATCTACACCAACATATCTACTTCAACTTTATTTTTTATAAGGTATAGGAATAGGCAGCTACCTCAAAACTAAAAAAAAACAGTCAATTAATTATTATTTATTATAGAGGTTCGAGGAACAGGGTGCATAGTACACTCAACCTCCATAGAAAAGGGAGAGTCCTCCGACCAGACGGGTGTTGTGTCTGGTGGGTTACTACCCGCCGATAGATGTCGGGACGTGGCATATAAGTCAGTTGGCGGTAAACTTCGCTTACCTGTGTTGACACGAAATTAATTTATAACATTTACAACGTTAGTACCTACAAAAAATGCTTTTAATATACGAGTAAAAGCACGCCTTGATTCCTTGAAATTTCGGGCAGGAGTTAACAAAAAAATAGAAGAACAAAAACACTGGCAGCAAGCAGCAATCAATACCAAAGAGTTGTCATACGTAGACTGCCTCGTTACCATCGCAAGGACGCATGTGTGACGATCAATGGGCAAAGCTTACGACCCAGTGAGTCCCGCTTAATGGCATACGACATCGCGGTAGACCCAGACGGAGATGGTGGGATGAGCTGGACTCCTTTGATAACGATAGGTCCTCGGCACCTCTGGACTGAGAGAGGTGAATATAGGGAGGCAGGGCTTTGTCCAGCAGTGGGACATTAACGGCTAATAAAAAAAAAAGACAGTGTGACCGAGGCAGAAGCAATACACGTGCAGTCGTGTAGGTCCTCGATCTGCTATCTCACTCCTTCAACAGTTCCCGTGGTTCCAGTCTATCAACGCCTCCCTTTAACATGAAGGCTTACCTCTGTTGACACGAATCGTGCCTGTGTGCAGTTGGTATGCTTTCATGATAACTTTCAATGAAAATGTTATCTGTTTCTAACGTGCTCTCCTAGTACAAATAACCGAAGAGCTGAAACATTTCACCCGTTTGATGGTTGCTACCACGAAACAGAAAAAACAAACTGGAATTAGCTTGAGGGAATGTTTGTACCAGAACCGGTGTCGCCAAACTCACACATTTACGATTTACTCTTACTGCAAACCCGAAGATACGATTGGCTATAAAAAAAATAAGGGCGTAAACAAAATGGAAAAAAAATATTATACGAAATGCAACTTTAATTTCAACGATATATAAATCAAATTGACAAAAACTAGATAGAAATACATATTGGTCTACCAAGTACCGCCACTCGTCACTAGATGGCATTGTTCAGTATGAACTGTAACTACGTAAAAATAAGGGTGGTATTTGAATGGCGTATCACTGACAGGAATGCAGGTTGCTACTCAAATAGTGAAGTAACCTAATTCGATCGAAATATTATCGATAGTATTTAAACATATTTAAAACATATAATGCGAAAAAAATATTGTATGCGATAGTGTGATAATATTAAAATAATGAAATTAATATGACGTAGGGCAATTTTTGAAACGAAGTGAAAAGGGTATTTATTTGCATGTAAATCAAATACCTTTTTGTTTGCAGTTTTCAATTATATACAGGGTAATTGAAAAAAATGCTGAAAACATCGCAATATTTTATTATTAAATTGCTATGTGAGTTTTAGACAGTATAAAACAATGAAAAAAGTATTATACAACATAAAAATAAAATAATTTACTAAAAACATTTACGGGTACTTTTAAATTATTATGGAAAACGTACAAACGTACTATGGATAAAGCTACTGTCCTTGAAATAAAACGTATTTACTAAGGACCTGCCGTTTGGATATTTTTTTATTTAATTTTAGAATGTGGTGTATTCTAACATTCATGTATTTTTCGGCGATTGCTTTAATTAGGTCTGTAACATGATTTGATGCTGGGAATTGGTCAATCTGATGGTAATTAATATTTTCAAAAATGTTCGTCCCTATAAACATTTTTACTATTTTAATAAGTAATGTTTCTTTTTTAAAAATTGTTCCTTCTACGCTTCGCACTACAGATTCAGCTGTTTTACAAATTTTGATTGTATCTGCTGACGGAAATAGTAGACCCCCTTTATTTTTAGCAATAATAAATTTATGTAAATCGTTACTTTCGTGTGTCGTTAAAGCTGCTACACATATATCACATCTAATACTTTTAATTAAGACACGCACAACGTACCCTCCAATGTACGCAATTACTTGTAAACTAAAATCGGAAATGTTTTCAATCGTTAGTTGAATATCAGCTTCAATGTTTTCTTCATTCAAATCCTCTTGTAATAAGTTCGGTCCACTAGTTTTATTTATTCGCTCTACTGCCGAGGTACAATTTAAAATGGATATATTTTCTAATGTTGTACAATTTCCTAAATCTGAATTTTTAATTTCGACATGTATCAACAATTTTTTGTACGCCGCCACGAATTGACGAGCTGTGGGATTATTGTTGGAACCTCCATGTGCACGTATATTTCCAAAAAACAATTCTATATGATCTTGGTTCAATTTATAGAATGGTAAATAAACCAACATTTTTGTGACGATCAATTCATTATATAATAGTTTTAAGGCAGCAGCACATCCAATAAAACCTAAAAATCCTGTTTTACGAGGGCTTTTTATTAAAGGGATACAGTTTTCCGTTTTCAGGTTACTTATATAAAGACAAGCCATATTTAAATAATCAAATATTTCACTTGCATTATTTTCCTTTAATGCTTTTTTAAACCCATATTGATGCAAGTTCTTTGTATTAAAAATATCGAAAATATCATTAATAATTTTTATAAATTTTTCAGTAGCTTCACTACCTTGAAATTTTTTCATTTTCAAGTCTTCACGGCAAAACTTTAGAGCTTCTGCTACGCTTGAGCTAAATAGCTGTGTGGCTAATTTAACCTTCATTCTTTGGTTCTCAAAGTTTATGTGATGGTGGGTCAACTTATTTGTTAAGTGAAATTTTTCACTGACCTGCACGTTATTTAATTCCTTAAGGAATTGCCACTCAATATTATTATTATCTTGGTCAATAATTTTTTTATATGTTTGCAAGGTATTGCGCAATAATTTAATCATATGGCAAGGGTCTAATATAATTACGACTGGCGATCCGGTCACAGGGTGCTCAAATTTAATTTCGTTTTTTTCTAAATGGCAACCAAGTTTAGTCACCATAGCTAAGTTTGCGGCGCAGCCATCGAAAGTTAGAGCAACTATTTTCATACCAGAGTTATGAAGCAGTTCGATGCATTGCTTTACTAATTCAGCACGTTGTGCCCCTGGAACTCCATCTACTAGAAAATAGCCAACCGGCACTTTAAAACAACTATTGATTGCTGACACTAAAAACACTAACGCTTCTTTGGCTTCTTCCAGATGATCCCCTTCTAGCCCAGTACCTATGTTCACGTAGCCATGCAGCCTTTGACCGTCCCACTCAATACGTCGACGAATAGCCATTTCGTCAATTATTAAAGCACCAACAATGCAATGTTCTGAGTTCAAACATTTTAATTTAATTGCTTCAAAGGCCTCCTTTGTAAAGCCTGGTTCTCCGCCTATTTTGGAGTACCATTTTTTAAGTGTCTGTGGATGAGGCAGACTAGTATTGAACGTTCTTCTTACGTAATCGTATGCCTTTGGGGAGTAATAATGTAAAGTCAAGGCAAAAGTTCGCAGTGCTGGCGAATATTTTCGTCTTGATATTACTCCTGACTTCTCTGTAAGGGCTTGCCGAGCAATCAATTCATGAACCTGAAAAGTATAATACTTTTTGTTGATACCGGTAATTTATTTTATTCAAGTTAGAACCAACCAGGTGGTTCCTTAGTTCATATTGTAGGCCTTGTTGTTAGATACAATTTATTGTCATGTCATTTTATTACTTCTCATCTAAGATTTTATACCTATAACTTTTAAGTAACTTACTGATAGATTTGTATTCTCTAAATTTCTCAAGTGCTCATTCTGAATAGAAAATTTTCCCTCTATAGATTTTAAAAGTTCTTCAAGGTTCGTAATTTTTTTTTTAAATCGTCTGTTTTTAGCTTGCAATCTTTTAATTTTCAAATTCTGTTGATTTATTTTTCTATTTTTCAATTCAAGTAATTGTTTCATTTTTTGTGATTTTGGAGAATTATTATAATTAATATTAATCAAGTCTTGGTTAGTCGACATGGGCTCGTTCTCCTTTTGAGAATCATCAAACTGAAACAAAAATAAATTTCAGAGTAACACCACCTTTGAGTGTTTAGATAAGAGAATTACTATTGCCTGCAACTTCGTCCGCATATAAATGATTTTTTAGCTTTTAATTATTTTTAGGCTTAATTCCCCTAATACTTTTTCTAAGAGTAGCCCAAATTATTTCATGCTATCTTTGACCCAGCCTTTTCGGAGATTTCCCGTAACAAACCGACAGACAGACAGACAATTTTTTTTAAATTGTGTTTTTCCTGTCAGTATTTTCATATGCATTTAGTAAAAACCTGTTATTTTGATATTATAATCAGACAAGGTACCTTGACATGCGCAGTTATTTTTGGTTGCATAAAAATGTCAGCCTCAACTAGGGGTTGTAATGTAGATGCTATTGGAGCGGAGCTTGTTTTTGCAGCATTAATTTGACCATCAGTAACCTATGGCATAAATAATAAGACCATTATTTACACGTATTGTGTTAATTTACTATAAATTAAAAATGAAGATTTTATTTTGCAAAATAGTTTGGTATAATTAGCTAAGTTCTATGCTAAGATTAAAAAAATAACAATGGTAAAGTAAAAAACACAATTTCGTAAAACGCCGCCTGACGTCCCTAAATACGGTGCCATAAGAGCCACTTTACGAGAGTATTGAAAAGTATTTTAATTTAGTTAAAATGTTGTTTTTGCACTTACCAGAGAAATACGATTTAAAACGTTTTTAATTGGTTTTGTGTTATCCTTTAAGTATCTGTTACCAGATTTTTTTATAATAAAATCGTCTTCTTTAAAATGCTGCGAACATATAGTGCTGTTTTTTGTAGGGAACCACCTTAATCTTCCAGTAGCGTTGATCCATATCTCTTTACAAATTGGATCATTAGGAAAACTGAAATTATTAAGGAAGGAAAATATAACCTTACAATTATCATCATTACCATCATCTCAGCTGAAATCATCGTCATCGTCCACTGCTATGTTGTAACTAACTCTTTAGCTAGATGTATTTAAAATTACATCACGAATATCATCCTACAATTTTTATTTTTTAACTTTGTTGATTTAATAATTAACTGTATTATATTACTTACATACATATCCAAATACTTTTATTTTAAAAAGGCAATGTAATACATGTCGATTGATTTTATCGATAAAGTCACGCACTATTTGGATAGCGTTAAAAGTATAGGTAGACAAGCAAATATTCTAGAAAGGCTAATAACCGGGAAAAGAAAATCAACTTTGTTGTCATGACATTAAGGACAATTTTTGTTTGTATATCTTGTGCAATGTTTGACGAAATTTTATTTTTTCATTTTATTAAAATAAATCCGGAAATAATACTTACCGGTGGTATGATACACCTCCATGAGTTAGATTTTTAGTCCGACTATGGTTTTTACAGTCCAGTATGGCACAATAAGGCATTTTAATATTATTTAAATTAAATTATATGTTGACGCAGTCTAGTTTGCGAATGAAAGCGCTTGAACAGCAAGTGCGTACTGCAGTATTTACTAGCGGCGACACTGCCACGCCTACTTACTATTTCCAGTGTTTTTTCTTTTCCGTGGTTGCTACGTATATCACGTGGTAAATTTAAGTTTAATTGCTTGAAATCGTTTGTTTTGAAAATGGCCATTATTTTTATGAAAAACTAACTTTGTGTATTAGTTAATTTACCTATTTAAATAAAAGTTGTGTTTTCGTGTTTCGAAAAAGTTATGCAGAAGAAAGTATAACATTAAAACCTACCTCTACCACTTTATGCTTTTCGCAGTTTCCATAGCTACGAAAACTTTTTTATACTGCTATCCCACTCCCTCAACCGTTTCAGCATAGAGTTATCGCCCTCTCACTAAAGGTTTACCTGTGCTGATATAAAATAATATATGTGTGCAGTCGGTGTGCTTTCATGAAAACTGTTATTAGACGTTTTACTTCTTCATAATGTGGTCTCCTAGTAAACATGACCGGAGCGCTGAAGCCTTTCACCCGTCCGCTGGGCGCCACAGACGTCGTGTAGCGACACAACAATGGATTCAGTTTCATTCTCTGTAATTGAGCATCTCTTACTTTTCCTTTCTTTTATTTAAAACAAATAAAAGAAAGGAAAAGTAAGAGATTCTCATCCAGCTGACATCGATATTTTTAATAGTTTTTTTTTTTCAATTGCTTGGAACATTTGGATATTAAAGTAGGTCCAAAGAAGAGAAAATATGCCACATAATTATTTGCATGCACCACGACATAATGCCGAGATGACATAATATCGTTTTTTCTGCTGAGGTTACGCTTTTTTTAGATGACTGTGTATTTAAACTACAGTTAACTTTAAGTAACGTTCATTCATAAGCCCCAATATAACTCAAGTCTCAACCACTTGATGCTTTCCATAGGTGTCCATGACAACGGACACATTAACCTCTTCCAACATGTACTCCTAGTAACATGACCGGAGCATCAGCTACAGGCTGAAGCCACAGGCTGAAGCCACAGGCTGAAACCACATGCTGAAGCCACAGGCTAAAGTCACAGGTTGAATGAGGGCCTCACACGTTGACGGTCGCTACGAATGTCGCGTACCAACCTAGGAACGTATTCAGTTTTGTTGCAGTTTGCTCAACGGGTTAGTTGTCTGTTTGTTGCCGTTAATGCAATTATTTAAAAAGTTCAAACAACATTAATTGAGCATTTACTTATGACATTGGTACCAACAATTACAAAAAAAAGTATAGTAAAAACTCAAAACACAACTGGAACTGTTAACTTTGCAAAAATCGCTATAGAACATATCAGTTTTAAAAATTAGTACGGATAGCCAAACGAAATTAATTATTATCATGAACATATTTTGTATCTATTTATTTAGGAAACGTCAAATTAAAAGTGTTTTATGTGTTGCTTTTACTTTTTTTGTAAATATGTGATAATAAGTGTAGGCGAAATTGTGATTGTTACTACAAACATCTCTCCTAAGCTCCTACAAATGCTGAAAAGTTTATTCCTAAGTTTACTTGTATTTTTTGTGCGATTAAACTATTTTAAATTTAATTCATTCAATCCAAAATTGCTGTAAAAATATTTAAGGCTTTTAATTAAATCTCTCTTGTATTTCCAGATTACGAATAAAAATAATGCAACGGACTAAACATGACCTGCCTCAATCACTTGGATTGCTTCTTGCAAGTTTCCATAGCTACAGTAGCGTTGGCTAACGTTAACGTTCTTCTAACGTGCACTCCTAGTACACATGACCGGAGCGCTGAAGCCTTCCCCGCTTGTTTCACGGTAGCTACGAAGAAAGAGCGCGTAGCAACGTAGCAACGGAATCAGTTCCATTACTTTGAAACTTATTCAATGTTCAAAAAGAAACAATCAAAAGAGAAAATAATTCGAAAGATTATTTTTGTTCTTGTTTGGTATTTTGGTATTCAGAATCCTTTTTGACTGGACAAGTACGAGTATTTTGGTAATGAGTATCCTTTTTAACTGAACAAGGGCTGATCTTTCATTTGATTGTCAGTGGTCTAAAAACGCTTTTATTCGAGAAAAACTTAAAATGATAGTATGAAATTAAATTAGAGGCAATATTTCTATACAAATGTAATCCGCGAATCTAAAACAAGTATTCTGACGATCGGAAATTAAAGTACACGTACATATATGTATATAATATGTACGTGTACTTTAATATCTATTGCTTTGAACATAAATAGGTAGCACCATTCTTGTATCATCACAGTCATTGTTCTGCCCTGATTCCAATTCATTTGGGATGGGCGCAACATGTATTTTTCTTTTATACTTCTTCTCTATTAGTCATCATTTCGGTATTCACTCCTTTTCTAATCATATCATCATTCACACAGTCCATCCATCATTTCTTGTATGTTGTAAAGTATTTATGCTTGGAGAAAAGCACGTGGCGAATGAGCCAATGACATGTTATCTCACTCCCCCAACCATTCCAGCCTATCAAGTGTCTCGGTCACATAAACGTTTATCTGTGTTGGCATGAATTATACCTGTGTGCAATCGGTGTGCTTTCACGAAAGCTTTTAGTGGAAATGTTAATTTATTTATAACGTGCTCTCCTAGTACACATGAAGGGAGCGTTGAAGCCTTTGGAAGTGTAATTATGTTTTTTGCCAGATCCCTCAAAAGTTTATCTATATTACTTTTTAACCGACTTCAAACAAAGGAAGAGGTTCCCAGTTCGCCGGAACCTTTTATTTCAAAAGTATATCGATTAAGGAATAATATATCAATTTCGCTAATATTGTAGTATTAATAAAATTCATTGTTTATTGTGAAGAAGATTTGGATAACGCAGGTGGTGGTATTGTCAATAATCTGCTATCCCCAGTTTCAGCATATGCCTTTCTCCTTCACGTTTAGTACTTTGTCTGTGCGTAGACTATTTGCGTCTGTGAAAATAAATAAATCTGTCCACCAAATAAGTCGTGAAAAGGTAACAGATAGACAGAGCTATACAGTTCGCAATCATATTATTATAATATGCATTTCATATCAGTAGATGTGGTTAAACGGTAGCGAGTCTATTTATTGATGTGCTATTTGTTAAGCGTGACTGTAGGCCGCGCGCATATACATCGCGCGTGCGCGGACTGGATAATAGCGCGCATGCGTGAGCTACGGCTACGCCTCTATATATTGAGTCGTTTGAGCGCTTCGCATCCAGTCGTCTCGACATGAGAGCCGCAAATAGTCGTGCTCTCATGTCAAGATGATTTTATAAAGAATTTGTTTGAAGGAACATACTTCCCTTCAGTGATTATCATACTAGCAATTCGTCCGCGTAGATTTCGTTTTTTCCAGTCCGGTTTTTTGTGGTTTTCTCTTATATATATATAGATTTATTTACCGAGGCTCTGATAAAGAAATTCGGGGATTAAGTATAGAACTCCTTAATGTATATGTGGTAGACGAATTTTCGAATCCGCTGTTTTGCATAACCGCCGCTAGCTGTTTTACAAAACAGCTCCGTTATGTAAAATATCTGGTGCGCTTTACAAAAATAATTTCTTGGCGGGCACATCGCTTAAGAACTTACTTGCCAAATTTCAAGTTTGTAGTTTTAACTGTTTTTGAGATTTTGTGATTAGTCAGTCAATCAGTGAGTGATTGGTATTTCTCTTTTATGGTGTCAAAGATGCTTAACGAAGCCGTGTGCAACATTTTTCGTTCCTTGTTCCAGTAGTTTCGACGGTGCGTTGGTATTTGAGTCAGTCAGTCGTTGAGTCATTTAGTTTCTCCTTTTTATTTACAGAAGACTAATTTCTGCCGGATCTGGGACACTTTTGCGAAGGATTATTCCGCGTAAGAAACTTGCGCAAAAAGACAAGCCCGCGAATGTAGTTATGCGCGAACGGACTTTTGGAAAATTTTCGAATTTTCGGCAATGGACACTATATCCATAGTAAAAAAAAAATATTGTTATTCTATAGCGACTTCGAAAACCATGAAAATAACACCCATGTCCAAAAATTTAAAATAAAACTAAAAAGGAAAAATCGCAACCCTTTACCACCTCTACTACCCTTTCCTTACCCTTTCCTGCCCAACCCTTTGAATGAATACATGCGTGATGTCATGAAGAAATCTCATTTCCGTAACCTTTCGCGGAGCTGTCCTTTTGCGGAAGTGGGTTCGTGCAAGTGTTTTACTTATAAATGTCCAGTCACGAAAAAATCCTTCCGCGTAAAAGTCCATTCGCGGAAATATCTTTTCGCGCAAGTTTCCCTTCGCGCAAAAGTCCAGTCACGCAAAACTCCATTCGCGAAAATGTCTTCGCGCAAGTGTCTCAGATCCTTAGGTTTAGCTATCTGTTGTTAGATCAGTCAGTCAGTCACGGTTTCCTTTTATAGCATAGATTAATTTACTGAGGATCTAATAAAGAACTTTGGAGATAAATACTCCTTAATGAATATGTCGCAGAAGGACAGTTGAATCCATTGTTTTATATAACCGCCGCTAGCCGTTTTACAAAACAGCTCCGTTATGTAAAACATCTGGTAAACTACAAAAATCATTGCTTGGCGCGCATCCCTTAAGAATTTACGTGCCAAACAAGTTTGTAGGTTTAATAGTTTTTGATATTTCGTGATTAGTCAGTAAATCAGTGAGTGATTGGTATTTCACTTTTATAATTATGTAAGGGCGTGAAAGACGCTTAACAATGTCGATTATCACTTATACTGCAACTCCCCGTCATTGTGATCATTTTGTTGTATTTGAAAACCTACCACTTACCTAGCTAGGAAACTGCTAGTTACGGAAATATTGCAGGTCAAGATACACAAGGACAAGATGAACGTTGTTACTTTATTCACGAAAACAACTTTTAAATGTTATAACTTAACTTTAAATACCTGTAACGATGAATGCACCCATAAACTCAATGATTTGCGTGCGTTATATTGTGCGCCGCCGAGAGAATGATAATTTTTAGAACCAAAAATAAAAGTCGTCTTGCAGTAATCATTTTTGGTCTATGTTACTTAGTTTGATGTACAGATAGCGGCTATGTTATTGGCATTTTTACATCCTTTATATGTTATATATTTATATGTATGTAGGATAGCAGACTTAAATACAAAAAATAATAACTTAACTGGATGACTATTTTGACTTCATACTTACACTGCTTAACACCAATGAAAAAAACTTCTTTACATCAGAACTTGTTCGTTTGATTCTCCGCCATTCAGAGGCTATTCAATCTGGGTAGCCACCGTTCACTCATACTTCCCAAATAAATGTTAGGCAACACTATTAAAAAGATAAATTAATCTTAAATATTTGATTACAACTCCCACAGCTGGTTGTTAGTTAATAGTAAGTAGTTATCCATCACTATACTTCTCGAGCCCGCGCTTGTACTTGTGCCTGACTGGTTCGCGCCCATGAACATTTTGAAGGATTTACTATCATACTTACAATTCGAAGTCATACATAACATAACCTGCATAAAACGGGATTTCGCCATGGGAAAGGGCCCTTAGTTGGCGGTATACTTCACTTGCACGCTACAGGACTTTGCGTGACGTCCGTACGATGCGTAGTTGGCATGTGGCAACATAGATGCCGCCACATTCATGTTAAGTTTTCACCCCATCTATTATAACGACGATTATAACTTACTTTTTACGATTCCTTTTTAAGACGCTCGAAAGTTTTATAAAATACATTTAAAAAGAAATCAAATTATGAGTTTGATATTTTTGATTTAGTTTTGTACCGAGAGTTTTCGTTTTCATTATACTTTTTTTACAGGCATTTTCCGTCGAAAAATAGTGATAATGCTTCATGAGTCGGTGGCATAGATTTACGTTTGCTGTCAACCGGTTCTTTTACTACACTCCTCAATGTATGCCTTTTTCATTTCCACCTGTTGAAGAAAGAATAACGCACGTGGACTAAATCTCCTATTTCACACTCTCAACTATTTAAGCCTATCACTTTCTATTTCGCTGTTGAAAGTTGTGTTTGTGTGCCATTCCATCAGATCTCTGTGCAGTCAGTGTGCTTTCATCATATGCCTAGCCTTTCCCAACTATGTTGGGGTCGGCTTCCAGTCGAACGAGATGTACCTAATTACCGGAACTTTATATGTAGTGACTGCCTATCTTACATCCACAACCCAGTTACTGGGTAATACGAGACCCCTTGGTAAGACTGGTTGTCAGACTTTCGGGTTTCTGACTATCCGTAAAGACTGCCAAGATCCACGAATGACAGCTGGGACCAACGGCTTAACGTACTTTCCGAGGCACGGAGGGGTCCTGGTATGTAAATATACTCACCCACCCACAGACCAACTGCGGCAAGCATAGCTTAACCTGATCAATCGACCTGAGTGGCTGTTATTATGTAGCAACGGGACCCTCTGCCAGTGTGCCTTCACAAAAGCTATTATTGTACGTTTTAATTTCTTTTTAACGTGATCTCCTAGTACACATGACCGGAGGGCTGAAGCCTTCCTTCCGCTCATTTAACGGTCGCTTTCAATGTCGTTTTTAAAGACATACTAAGTCGAATGAGATTTCACAGACGTAACGACGTAACGATATGTTTCTAATGACGATAAAGAAAAAAAAAAAGAATTTCTAAACTCATAATTCAGCGGCCGTTGAATAGAATAGAATACTCTTTATTATATACACCATATAAATTACAGACATAGGCATGCCTGCGTGGGTGCAGCTGGTGTTTTTTCACGACAGCTTTCACTGAAAACGACCTCTTTCTAACCTGCTCTCCTGGTACGAATGACCGGAGCGCTGAAGCCTTTCCACCCGTTTTGACCACGTTGACGGTCGCTACGAAGAATGCGTAGCCAATTAGCAACGGATTCAATTTCATTACTTTGAAACTTGTTAGCCTAAGTTAGGCTGCAAAGTCTATAAATAATTACAGTTTGTTATAATATTGTATACACACTCACTCGCCTACATTTTAAAATAATATAAATAAAGAATAGGCATACAAACCAAAAAAGATGTAAGTGTGAAGAAAAGTTTTTAAAACAAACATATTATTCGTTAATAGAGAAAAGGAAAGTTATTTGTTTAACCCTGATGGGAAAACTCCTTGAGGTTGCGTTTAACTGTAGGGAAAATTAAAAAGTGATCTTATTTTTCTCTAAGCTTGCATTATCTGTAATGTCAAGATAAACAAACGCACGTGGATGACGAAGTTATTGTACTGCTCACTCCCCCAACAGTTTCAGCATGTAGCTGTCTCCCTCTTATTGTAGGTTTACATGTGTTGCAATGAATTCATATCAGTTTGTAGTCGCTGTGTTTTCATGAAATCTCTTATTGGGCAATTAACTTCTTTATAACATGCTCTCCTAGTACACATGACCGGAGCGCTGAAGCCTTCCGCCTGTTTGGTGGTCGCTACGAATGTCGCGTAGCCACGTAGCAACGGAATGAGTTCCAATACTCTTTGTTTTCTTTCTATAGTTTGTTTTGAAAATAGCAAAAACACACACATAACGCAGTGAAGATCATTTTCGTACTGTTCAAGTGTGCATAAGGCTTAATTCAATTGCATTTTGTTTTTTTTTTATTTTATGGTAAAGAAAACATAACTTTGGCGAGGCTCGATAAATATTTTACTAAAAAAATGTTTGCAAAAAAACAGTATGTCTAAAAATGTTATTTTTTTTTATTCAGAAGAAAGGAAAAAGAAAGGAAGAAAATATTTTTATTTGCGGCAAACATGACGCATTATAAGAACACATAAAAAAAAGAAAAAAATAACAAGTTGGGAGAAAACATGCGTCACGTCCACGCAAAACAGCCATAGCTCAGAATAATACTTAGGCCCTATACGACACAGAGTCCCAGCGCTGGTTTTCAGCGCCAGACGGCGTTGACGTGATGACGTCAACCAGTGTAACATACGATTACCAGATCTAAGAGAAATTGGAAGAACTAGGAGTTTATTAAAGTGTTCGTAATCTGTTTTATATACGGCTGGTGTCCACGACTACATCAGAGCGATAGTAAACAAATCACACAATCATCCTGTAATGATGGTAGGATGTTACTTTGATAAATAAAATAAACTAAATGCTTGTCGTGACACCTGTACGACAACGTGAAGACCGCCTGGTCTTTATGGAGTACTTCACAGTCAGTTAGTAAACCACACAATTTGTAGGTGGCACCACAATTGACGTCACACACACACACACCAACCTAAATTTCACCTACGGCATCGTTTTCAGAACAGCCTGTGGCAATTAAATGGACCTGTCTCAATTTATCTTTTTAGGTATTTTGTTGTTTAGGGAGACCTGAAAAATTCAAGTGATGAAATCTGTGTGTTGTGTACCGACAAGGTGTTATTTTTGTCGGGTTTTTGTTTGACAGGTCTGCCTAGACCAAAGTTCTCCTTAAAATTAAATGGTGGCCCATTTGTTATATGTAGTGTTGCTTTGATTTAACTTTGATACGAGTTTGCTTTTGGAGTCCTATATCGACTTTATGAAGCTAAATAAGTTGTCATACGTAGTCTGTCTCGTTGGTCTAACCATCGCAAATAGTTAGCGTTGGGTCATAGGTTTAATTCCCAGGTCAGGCAAAGTATTATTGAACATTTGATGGCAGGGTTGGCGCAGTGGTCAAGCGATTGACTGCACTGCGTGTCGCGGGTTCGATTCCCGCACAGAACAAATATTTGTATGACCTACAAGTAGTTGTTCCGAGTCTGGCTGTTTGTTTATGTGAGTTTAAATGTTTGGAAACGTACCCACGATACATCAGAAATTCCTATTGTGGGGCAACGTTTTTTCTTAAAAAAAAAAAAAAATACCCTAGTAAAGGTAGACATAAAATTAAGCAACCATATTTGACGTCCAAACTTCGTTTATGCAACGATTATAATATTGATAATATCCAATATATTGTTGTCGTGTTTGAACGTGTCCTTTCTCTTATGTCTTTACCACTTGATGCTTTCCATAAATTTCCATGACTACGGAAATATCAGCTTTATTCAAACGTGCCCTCTTGGTAACATGACCGGAGCTTCAGCGACAGGATGAAGCCACAGGCTGAGGCCACAGGCTGAATGAAGCCACCACTCGTTTGACGGGCGCTAGACAACGGATTCAGTATCATTATTTTATTGTGATATGTTAGTTTATCTGTTTATAGTCGTAAATGCAGTAAAAAAAAACCAGTTCTGAATTTTCTGTTACGGTTAACCTGCATCATTCTTTTGCTGGGAAAAAACCCATTTCCAGCTTTTCCAACCCAGGGCTAAAGTGAACCGATGGCTATTTGTTATGTACGGGTTCTGCCGCGACGCCTTCTATCTGTGTCAGGGCTCCAACAAACGAAATTAATTGATAACATTTAAAACATTATTACCGACAAAAAAATGCTTTTAATATAACAGCACGCATTGCTTCCTCGAAATTTTGGGCCGGAGTTAACAAAAAAATAAAAGAACAAAAATACTGGCAGCAAACAGCAACCAAGATCAAAGAGTTGTCATACGTAGACTGCCTCGTTACCATCGCAACGACGCATCATGTGTGACGATTAATGGGCCAAACTTACGACCCAGTGAGTCCTGCTTAATGGCATACGACATCGCGGTAGACCCAGAAGGAGATGTTGGGATGAGCTGAACTCCTTTAACCCTTAAATGCATAGTGATGTAAATTTGCATCAACCAATCCAGTGCCATATTTTCGTTTCCACAGAGTACGGGGATTCCCCAATTGTTAGAGATATTCAACTCATTTTGTTCCCAGTAGATTCGTTCTGATTACATAAAGATGTTTTACACCAGGCCATTTAAAAAATAAAAAGTATTTTTATGAAAATATTTTTGTAAATATTTTTTCCTTACTATAGAGCTAATGTTACGTCCACATAAATTTAATTTGCTTAAAAAGTAAAAATCATGCAATTAAGGGTTAATAACGATAGGTCCTCGGCAACTCTGGACTGAGAGAGGTGAATATAGGCAGGTCTTTGCCCAGCTGTGGGACATTAACGGCTAGTAAAAAAAAGATAGTGTAACCAAGACAGAAGCAATGCACGTGTAGTCGTGTTGGTTCTTGAACTGCTATTTCACTCCTTCAAAAGTTCCAGTCTATCACCGCCTCCCTCTTACATGATGGCTTGCCTGTGTTGACACGAAGCGTGCCTGTGTGCAGTCGGTATGCTTTCATGATAGCTTTCAATGAAAATTTTATCTCTTTATAACTTGCTCTCCTAGTAGGAATGACCGGAGAGCTGAAGCCTTTCACCCGATTGATGCTTTTCGCAGTTTCCATAGCTACGGAAACGTTGTTGTACTGCTATCCCACTCCCTCAACCGTTTCAGCATAGAGTTATCGCCTTCTCACTAAAGGTTTACCTGTGTTGATATAAACATATCTGTGTGCAGTCGGTGTGCTTTCATGAAAGCTGTTATTGGACATTTTACTTCTTCATAATGTGCTCTCCTAGTAAACATAACCAGAGCGCTGAAGCCTTTCACCCGTCCGCTGGGCGCCACAAACGTCGTGTAGCGACACACCAATGGATTCAGTTTCATTCCCTGTAATTGAGCATCTCTTATTTTAACATTCTTTTTTTTGTTTTACTAACAACGATACTTTTAAAAGTTTTTTTTTGTTAATAGCTAAGAACATTATTTTGTATTTTAAAGTAGGTCCAAAGAGGAGAAAACATGCTGCACTGACCCTACATAATTATTTGCATGCAGCACGACATAATACCGAGATGAGATAATATTTTTACGGGCTGGTGTCCGCAACTCTAGGTCAATGCGCGTATTTTGCGTACGGATGGGAAAATCGATCATTCGATCCACCCCAGCTCCTCAAGGAAGGCCAGTAACCCCTTGATATTATTGACTGTCTCACGTAGGGCACCTGGGTTACCGAAGTACTTTGCCCAACGTAGTGACTACCAGGCAGCTTAGAAGCACATGCGTCGCTGTCTCGTCATCCTCCATGCAGGCTCTGCACAGCGGACTGTCTGTTACTTCTATGACAAATAGGTGTTTATTAAATGACCCAAGGCCAGTTAAAGCTGCAGTAACCGTATGCAGTTTTTGTTTTGTTAGACGAAGAACCTATTTCGTGAGGCGGCCATCCATTGTGGGAAGTGCTTCCTTACCCTTCCTGCACTCGCCTTGGTCTGTCCAAAGTTTGTCGTGTTGGTATCTGGTGCGTTTCCTTACCAGGGTGCGTAAATACCCGATGGGGAGTGGCACGATGCGCTCAGGACCCATAGGTGCCATGCTCGACCCCCTTCTGGCAAGCTCGTTGGCTGCTTCGTTGCCGTAGCGAACCGCTGTGTCCTTTGATCTATTGAATGGTTATTTTATTGAGGTTACCCACCTGGTTGAGGCGCTGGTGGTACTAGTATATTCGCCCAGAGTCGACTGTATAACTGTTCAGCGCTTGCAGAACAGCCATGCTGTCTGAGAGTATGCGGATTGAGTGATCCTTCACTTCCCTGACCATGATGGCTGAAGGGGCCAGAAAAATGCCCATGCATTCGGCCTTGAACACTATGTTGTCGACCCCCAATTATGTGGCTATATGTATGTTGAAGTCCTCCGAGAAGATTCCAGCAACTATGCCACTACCTGTTTTGGATCCATCCGTGAAGACTCTTTTTTTTTTTTTAATGTTGCCCACACTAGGAATTCCTCCTTTATCGTGGGTGAGTTTACAAACATTTAAACTCACATACACAAACAGCCAGACCCGGAACAACTACTTGTAGGTCATACAATTATTTGTTCCGTGCGGGAAAAGAACCCGCAGCTCTGCAGGGCGCAGCCCCTTGCATCGGCGATCTTCGCAAAGTTGGACCTCGTGTTTGCGTGCTGTTATAACATCCTATAGATAAATAAGCTGGGGGCCCTGATTCCCGCTATCTCACTCTTTCAACCATTTCAGCCCATCTCTTTATCCCTCTCCCTCAGGTTTATCTGTGTTGGAATAAATCATATGAGTGTGCAGTCGGTGTGCCTTCATAGTTATTTCTGTATATTGTAACTTCTGCATAAAGTGCTCTCCTAGTACACATGACCGGAGCGCTGAAGCCTTTCTGCCCGTTTGACAGGAGCCTAGCTAGCCATTCATCGAGTTTCATTATTTTGTTACACATTTCTATATTTTCTGCTGAAAAACGTTTTTGTTTCATAAATATGACATCATATTTACATAGTTTTAAACACATGCATGAAAGAAAAGTTTATTGCTAAGTTTACTTGTATGTTTGTGCGATAAAACTTTTTAAATTGTATTCATTTAAATAAAGATTTCTGAAAAATAGTAAAGGTTTTTAACTAAATCTCTCTCGTGCTTCCCGATTTCGACTAAATATAATGAAAAGGACTAAACATGACCTACCTCAATCACTTGGATTGCTTCTTGCAAGTTTCCATAGCTACAGTAGCGTTGGCTAACGTTAACGTTCTTCTAACGTGCACTCCTAGTACACATGACCGGAGCGCTGAAGCTTTCCCCGCTTGTTTCACAGTCGCTACGAAGAAAGAGCGCGTAGCAACGTAGCAACGGAATCAGTTTCAATACTTTGAAACTTATTCAATGTTAAAAAGAGAAAAAGAAAGAAAAAAAAGAAAAGAAAAGTTCGAAAGATTATTTTTTGTTGTTGTTTGGTATTTTGGTATTAAGCATCCTTTTTAACTGGACAAGGGCTGATCTTTCATTTGATTGACAGTGGTCTAAAAACGTTTTTATTAGAGTAAAGCTTAAAACGATAGTATGAAATTGAATTAGTGGCAATATTTCTACACAAAAGTAATCCGCGAATCGAAAACAGGTATTTTGACGATCGCAATATATCTATTTCTTTGAACATAAATAGGTAGTTATTGCATAAGTAATGACGGTTGTATTAAGTTTAAATTATTTTTTAAATAATTATTATAAATTGCTCATTTGTCGATAATATATGCTCTACTTGAATTAACGACATTTCGTCAACGGTTAGGCAAATAATTAATTCCATGCCCGTAAAATTCTTTCGACTTCGTTTCAAAAAACTTGTAGAGGTATACTCGAAGAGCTTCTTCACCGTAGAATTTTGTGTCCTTTAAAGAATAACTAAGAGACCGAAAGACATGAACATCCGATGGCACAATATCCGGCGAATATGGTGGATGAGGTAGTACAAGTCTCCAACCAAAATCTAATAATTTTTGACGCACTGTAAAAGCAATATGTGGGCGGGCATTATCATAAAGAAAATATATGATATTTACATCAATCATTTAATGTAGTACCCTGGGGCAATAGTTCCCAGTACAGAACACCTGTATAGTCCCACCATACGCATAACATAACCTTAACGGCATGTGGTTCATTTTTTGGTGGCGGTATTGGCTTTTCTGCGGGCTTCACCCAATGGCGCCTTCTTGTGTGATCTTCACCTTCCACACTAGATATGTTTCGGGTAGCCTGGGCAGCGGAGAGACCCAAACGAAATTCGTAAAGTAAGCAGTGACGCACGTGAGTTCTTGTCCACTCCATGATTCACGTTTTGCCCAGTTATTATAGTCAGTATGACTATAATAACTGTGTAAAACAAGCGCATTCGAAACGCTCGACAAGTTTCCACAAGTTGTAATTATTGAATGTAGGTACATATTATGTCTTGTGTATGGAGTGTCTGTTAATAACATTTTAACCAAACCCTGCATTACTTATGATCCAACCCAATATTTAGTCATGGTGAAAAGCACGTGGCGAATGAGGTCAATGTCCTGCTATCTCACTCCCCCAACCATTTCAGCCCATCAACTGTCTCGGTCACTTAAAGGTTTATCTGTGTTGGCATGAATTATACCTGTGTGCAATCGGTGTGCTTTCATTAAAGCTTTTAGTGGAAACGTTAACCGCTGTATAACGTTCTCTCTTAGTACACATAAAGGGAGCCCTGAAGCCTTCGGAAGTTAAACGATCGCTACGAAAGTCAAGTATTTACTTTCCAATTTGTAATTATGTTTTGCCAGATTTTATTTATTGTTGACTTTTTTATAGGAGTGAAGTGAGGGTCAAGGTATTTTGATGAAATTTCTGGATTTAATTTGTGTAAGCACCTAAAAAGTGCAGCAAACTAAATTCACTTGCTCGAGCATTTGATAAATAACTAATTCTTTCTAAATGTTGAACTTATCTCTTCTTCTCTTTTTTTTTTTGTATTTAGTTTATCAGTTTTTTTATGGTAATTTTTCTTTGCAATTTTTGATTAAAATAATATTATCAACTCCAGTAAAAAAAAATGTATTGTTTTTATTTCATCAGGGCTCCAGAGAGAGGAAACTCCTAACAATGCGAACCATGTCCAGTATCGTGTTATTTATTTATAAGGGAAAACAAACATTAGTATATTAAAATTAATGGAAACAACTAAACTAGGTATACACGTAAGAAATACGTCCCACTATATTTTCCACAAATCGTAACTGTAGTCAGAGCAAAATGAATGATATAAACAAAAGAAACTAAACGTACCAAAGCAAAACTCTTGTATGTGTGTGTATCCTACGGGTCCTTAAATAACAATAATAATTTGCTTAAGCATACGGATTCTACTGCTGATCCCTCGGAATTTTATCTTACTTTTTAACCGACTTCAAAAGAAGCAGTCTGTTAAGTTCCCAGTTCGTCGGGATCTTTTATTTTAAAAGTATATCGATAAAGGAATAGTAGTATTAACTTCATTGTTTATTGTGAAGATGATTTGGATAACGCAGATGGATGTATCGTCACTCATCTGCTATCTCTAGTTTCAGCATACGCCTTTCTCCCTCACGTTGAGTAGTTTATCTGTGCGTAGACTATTTGCGCCTGTGAAAATAAATAAATCTGTCCACCAAATAAGCCATGAAAAGGTTACAGATAGAGTTTTACAATTCGCAATCATATTATTATAATATGCATTAATACTCGTATCATTATGTATATTTAAACGGTGGCGAGGCTAGTTATTTATAAGCAATTTGTTAAGCGTGGCTGAGGGCCGCGCGGATATAAATCGCGCGTGCGCGAACTGGATAATAGAGCGCATGCGCGAACTACGGCTACCCCTCTTTATATTGAGTACGCTGAGAGCTTTGCATTCAGTCATCTCGACATGAGAGCCGCGAACAGTCGTGCTCTCATGTCAAGATGATTTTGTAAAGACTTTATTTGAAGGAATATACTTCCCTTCAGTGTATATCATACTAGTAATTCGTCCGCGTAGATTTATTATTTTCCGGTCCGGTTTCTCTTATAATTATAAATAAATTTATTTACCGAGGTTCTGGTAAAGAACTTCGGAGAGAAAGTATTGAACTCCTTAATGTATATGTCGCAGACGGATTTTCGAATCCGCTGTTTTACATAACCGCCGCTAGCTGTTTTACAAAACAGCTCCGTTATGTAACATATCTGGTGCACTTTACAAAAATAATTTCTTGGCTTGCGGAAGAACTTGCCCAATTTCAAGTTTGTAGGTTTAATAGTTTTGAGATCTCGTGATTAGTCAGTCAATCAGTGAGTGTTAAGTATTTTTCTTTTATAATTATATGGATGTAAAAGACACTTAACGATGCCGTGTGCAAAATTTTAAGTTCCTTGTTCCAGTAATTTCAGCTGTGCAGTGGTATGTCAGTCAGTCAGTCGTTGAGTCAGTCAGTTTTTCCTTTTTTATTTCTAGAAGACTAACTTCTGCCGGATCTGGGAGACATGCCCGAAGGATATTCCCGTGAAAGACACTTGCGCGGACCCACTTGTTCTAAAAGACATTTCCGCGAATGGACTTTTGTGCGAATGGATTTTTCCGCGAATAGACGTTTGCGCGAAAGACACTTGCGCGAAGGACACAAGCGCGAATCCACTTGCGTGAAAGGATAGTAAATTCCGCGAAAAAGTTTCGGAAATGAGATTTCCGAAACTTCCGCCAATACAGTCCCTCTAACTCGTGATGCGTTCAGTGGCCTACTGATGTGTACCTACTCAAAGTCGTTCCGTTTTATTTTTATATTTTATGTGAAATTTTAATAATTTGTACTTAAATTTAATTTAATTTTTATGTAACTATTGCTCTAAGGGCGGGACATAGCTGATCACCATTCAGTTATTTAATTTTAAGACCTGTATTACGTACCTACCTATGGTCCACAATAAAGATATTGATTGTATTTATGCAAATGGTTGGGCATGGGTGTACAAAACACCAACAATTCGCTAGTAATTATTTTTCTTATATTTTTTTTTGTTTTTAGTTTCTTTTCATTTTCATTTGATATGGGTGTCATTTTCATGTTTCTGGAGGTCGTTGTTATTAAAATTGGGCTCAAAATGAAAATCGAAGATGGCGGATGCGAACATTTTGAATTTTTTCAGCATGGTTTTTTTGTCATAGTTTTCAAGGTTGCTAAAGCCGATAGTGAGGTGAAAACGAAAATTCAAGAAGGCGGCTGCGAAAATTTTCGAATATTCCACTATGAAAACGACACCCATAATAATAAAAAAATATATATTCTACCCTGAATTCATCATTTTGAGCCTAATTTTGATATCAGCGATCTCAAAAACCATAAAAATGACACCCATATCGGAAAAAAAAATAAAAGGAACTGCTTAGAAAGAAATATTAAAAATAATTACCGGTGAATTGTGGGTGTACTATACAACCCTGCCCATCCCTTTGAATGAATACAGGCGTGATGTTATGAATCCTTGAAAGTGTCCTTCGCGCCAGTGTCATTCGCGCAATTATCCGGTCGCTCAAAAGCCTATTCGTGGAAATTTCGAAAATTTTCACAGCCATCATCTTGGATTTGATATTGACCTCTCCATCAGCTTTAGCACCCACGAAAACCATGAAACGACACCTATGCTGACAAGTTGAAATTTTTTTCAACCACTTATATATTCATTTTATTTATTTATTTATTTAAACTTTTCGCACACAAAAAGGTACAAAGGCCGACTTAATGCCTTAGGCATTCTCTACCAGTCAACCAAGAGTGGTGAAGAGATTAGATGGTAGGTGCTTTGGTTGAACCGAACATTGATAAAAAAAAAACTATTTAAATCTCACTATCGGCTTTCGCACAATCGTAAACCATGAAAACGACACCCATGGTGTGAAGTTAGAAAATTTTGCAGCTGCCATCTTGTATTTTAATTTTGACCTCACTATTGTCTTTAGTACGCCCGGAAAACATTAAAGCGACACCCATGATGGAAAATTCGAACATCTCCGCAGCCGTCATCTTGGAATTTTATCTTGACCTCTCCATCAGCTTTAGCACCCACGAAACCATAAAAACCACACCTATGCTGATAAATTGAAAATTTTTTCAACCACTATTTGGATTTTCATTTTGACCTCACTGTCGCCTTTAGCACTATCGATAACCACGAAAACGACACCCATGACGGAAAATTTGAAAATTTTCACAGCCGCCATTTTGGATCTTCATTTTGAGCCCAATTTTGTTATCAGCGATCTCGAAAACCATGAAAATGACACTCATGTCAAAATGTGTTTAATAAATGTAAAAAGAAAAAAATCTCAACCCTTTCCCAACCCCCCCCCCCCCTCCCTTCCCTTTCCTTTCCCTTTCCTGCACAACCCTTTGAATCAATACAGGCGTGATGTTATGATAAAATCTCATTTCCGTAACTTTTCGCGCAAGTGTCCTTTTGTGAAAGTGGATTCGCGCATGTGTTTTTCGCATAAATGTCCATTCGCAGAACGGTCCTTCCACGCAAAAGTCTATTCGCGCAAAAGTCCAGTCGCGCAAAAATCCATTCGCAGAAATATCTTTTCGCGCAAGGGTCCCTCCGCGCAAAAGTCCAGTCACGTAAAAGTTTATTCGCGGAAATGTCTTTTCGCGCATGTGTCCCAAATTCGTGGTTTGAGCTATGTGTTGATAGATCAGTCAGTCACGGTTTCCCTTTATAATATAGATTCATTTACTGAGGATCTGATAATGAACTTTGGAGATAAACACTACTTAGTGAATATGTCGCAGATGGATAGTCAAATACGTTGTTTTATATAACCGCCGCTAGCCTTTTCACAAAACAGCTCCGTTATGTAAAACATCTGGTAGACTCTACAAAAATCATTACTTGGCGCGCACTGCTTAAGAACTTACTTGCCAAGCAAGTTACTATGTTTAATAGTTTTTGAGATTTCGTGATTAACCAGTGAATCCGTGAGTGATTGGTATTTCACTTTTATAATAATTATGTACGGGCGTAAAATACGCTTAACAATACCGAGTATCACTTATACTGCAACTCCCCGTCATTATGATCATTTTGTTGTATTGGAAAACCTACCACTTACCTACCTGGGAAACTTTAGGTTACGGAAATATTGCAGGTCAAGATTCCTACTTTATTTTACCAAAAATAAAAATCGTTTTCCAGTAGATAATAATTTGTGGTCTATGTTCTATGATACGGGTTTGGTTTCCGCACTTAGTCATCAAGTAGACCACTGTGCGTGTTGGTCTATGTTACTTAGTTTGATGTACAGATAGCGTCTTTGTTTAGGGCATTTTTACATCCTATATAAGGATCAGGTTAAGCCACGCTTGCCGCGGTTGGCCTGGGGATGGGTAACAATCTTTACATACCAAGACCCCTCCGTGCCTCGGAAAGCACGTTAAGCTGTTGGTCCCGGCTATCATTCGTAGATTAGAGACAGTCGTCACGGGTCGTCAGAAGCCCGAAAATCTGACAACCAGTCTTACCGAGGGGTATCGTATTACCCAGTAACTGGGTTGTGGAGGTCAGATAGGCAGTCGCTCCATGTAAAATACTGGTATTCAGCTGCATCCGGCTAGACTGGAAGCCGACTCCAACATAGTTGGGAAAAGGCAAGGCAGACGGTGATGATCATTTTAACTTCGTACTTACACCGCTTAACACAAATGAAAAAAAAAAAAAAAACTTCTTTACATCAGTATGCTTAGTGTGAGTTTGACAACACTGTTCGAATGACTTCAGCATCGAGTAAATCGAGTTAACGTCAAACGTATCGAGAACCGAATGCTGGCGAGTGCGAGCTGCCATCAAAGTTAACCATCCCGTATGCGTTTGCTCACCGTGAATAGTGATCATTATTGTTCTTAGGTTGGTGTCACGTACGCGACGTCCGATAAGCCGACCAAATAGAATTATATTTTATATTCAGTGTTCTTAATGATAGCGGCCGTCTATCAAATTTGTGATGGTTATAATAACTTTTTTTAATTGTTTATGTTTCGTGTTTGAAGTTAGTTATTGTGTTGGAATCCTATTTGATTCTAAATTGATTTTATTAATTAACAATGAAGACAAGTTCGTCCCAATTTGTTATGATTCTCTGATTAAAATTTAATAACTTTCTTTCTACGGTCAGATTCACTACTTAACCTTTCTAATAATAATTCTAAACAGAAATAATTCATAATTATTAGATGTAAATACATGTAAATTATACAGTTTCTGTCTGGGACACTCGCTACACAGAAAGTCAGCATGATCACCATGGAAAAACTGCCTATTTTGTCAGATAGACAATTGCTCCAAGTGAAATCCTACTGGTATTCACCTAAATCCAGTTGAGACTGGAAGCCGCCCCAAATACATATACCTACTTGGATAGGAATAGCAGATGATGACTTTGTAAGAAATATGCACAACTAATTGGTAACACATTATGATTGCTATTAATTTATAAAATAGGTACTGAAAGTACCTACTTATTAGATTTAATTTTGATTAGGAAAAGTAAACATTTTCTTACAAGTGTGTTAAACAATTTTATTCTAGAACGATAAATCAGTTACTTCTTCAAAGTTAAACAATTTATTTCAATTAGACCACAACAAACTTAAAAAATAAAATACAAGAATGATTCTAGTTCCCTTGGAGAATGGGCAAGAAACTCCACACTTACTCTTATAAAATAGTTTTATTAACATTCATTTCTCTTAGGGCATTGCTAGAAGTACGGGCGTTTGCACGAAAACTGGATGTACTTAATTGCGCTCATCTTGTGCCCTGGCGGTCTCAAACATCTTCCATGCAAAATATAAACGTGAAACCATCTTCCAAGCAAAATATATTAGTTAAGTTTAATCCACACAACGAATTAAAATAAAATAACCTTCGAAATTCATCACACTCACAAGGCTCTCACTACAAATCTTTCAGTGAACAATTAACGTATTCGAAAGTGAACGCGTTTCTCAAACGAGCTCTCAAAACTGTCAAAATTGTAACTCACACTCGCAATTACACAAAGTCACGCTGATATACGAGCTCACGTTCGAGTGGGAATCGATCGTCACTATCGACGAAGTAAAATAAAAGACTTACACTCACAATTTTTAGTTTTCGCGTATGGCACTAGATGGCGCTAATTCCGCGCCATGCAAATCTGAGTAAACTCTAACGCGATGGTGAAGTTAGAAAAACTCACACTAAGCATACAGGTCTTGCTCGTTTGATTGTCCGCCATTCAGAGGCTATTCAACCTCTTAGTAGCCACCATTCACTCATACTTCCCAAATAAATGTTAGGCAACACTATTAAAAAGACAAAATAATCTTAATGATTTGATTACAACTCCCACAGCTGATTGTTAGTTATTAGTAAGTAGTTATACATCACCATACTTCTCGAGTCCGTGTTTGTGCTTGTGCCTGACTGGTTCGCGCCCATGAACATTTGTAAGGATTTACTATCATACTTACAATTTTCCAATTCGAAATCATATTTATAGTAAGTTTATTTCCACAAAACGACACGGGAGTCCATACTTCGAAGACACAAACATCGGAAGAGTCGGTGCGCCATCATCGACGCGAGACACCATGGCTTGTCTTTCATATAGTGGATGATTTTTTGTACAGTCTCCAAATTTTGACAGGGTGTTCTACACATGAATATGAACAACTTTCACTATGGGACCAACACGGAAATAACAAAAAAAAAAAAAAGAAACAATCTAGATGGTCTTCACATGATCTGACCAAGATTATGTCTGGACTTTAAAAGAGACTGTGACCTCTGAGTTTGTTTCGGCCTTTCTTCTCAGAGTAGTCAGATAGGAAACGCCGACCTCATCTAGTTTAAAAAAATATGATTGACATGTAAAAGTGTTTGTACAAATCTACTTACAGAAAATAAATCATTTATCATTTAAATCAGCTGTTTAATACAAAAGTTCAATACCTACTTGACCAAAATTTACCTATGAAATAGCAGATTTTTTTTTCTTAATCTCAGAGTTGGTCCCATAGTCAAAGTTGTTCATATTCATGGGAACAACGTGTAAGAATTCTGAGACGGTAAAAAAAATCATTCAGTATTCTCGTAATACACCTCTGTCTATCCCTTTCGGGAAACAAGGTCTTGAAGTTAGGTTCCTTTTTTTATTGTGTTTGATTGGGATAACGCACGTGAAACTCAATTTACTCTCTCTCTCAACAGTTTTAGGCTATCACTCTCTCCCTCACACTTGAAGATTTACTTGTTGCCTTAAATCATACCTGTGTGCAGTCGGTGTGCTTTAATGAAGTTATTCCTGAAAATGTGTACCTCTTCATAACATGCTCTCCTAGTACACATGACCGGAGCGCTGAAGCCTTTCGCTTGTTTGACGGTCGCTACGAATGTCGCGTAGCCACGTAGCAACGCATTCAGTTTCATTACTTTCTTAAACCTAAGGGAGGGGCGCCCACTAATTAGTTTTGGAGACAAAAGTTGCTCGTGGGCGCCTCTCCCTAGTTGATGCTAAATAAATCATACAAACAAACTAATCGCTTGGCGCGACATCTATCCGACTACATGTAGATTACGTAGGCTTAACTTCGTAGTCAGTTAGTGAATTACAAGTGTTGTAGTGTAGATGGCACCACAAGTCAAAACCGGCGTCACATTGCCTCGTTGGTTAAGTCGATGCAAACAGTTAACTTTGAGTTTTGGGTTTTTTTACCAGGTCCAAACATTATTAAAATTTCCCATAAATAATTAGGATGCTGTTGGGACTGCCACGATGGTGCAGTGCTTCTGATATGTTTGCGCAAAATCGAACTGACGGCTTCCACGCCGTCATTCGCAAGAAGACTGCGTCGCTGTTGTCAAGGGTGCGGGCGAGTGGCAACAGCGTTCTAAAAACTGTGGCGGAGAGCATCGACTCTCCGATTATTACTAGTTTTGTGAAAAGGACAATCACTAAGCATTAATTTGGTGATGTCCTTTCCAAAATACTAGGTGTAGTTCTTAGTTTCCCACTCTGTTATATATTATTTTTTAACTAACACTAGTAATAAGCTAAAGAAGTTTGTTTTACTAACACTCTGGATCACTGTAGTCCGAAAATAAAGAATTATTATTATTATTATAACTCAGTAGCAGTTTGATTTCTGGAACACTGTCGATAGCCGTTCGTTTGCATGTTGCTACGAATGTCGCGTTGCAACGAGAGATATTCATATTTTAACTTATTTATCTTTTATTTATTTAATATACTAATTACTTTTATTAGAAGCTCGCCCCTTATTATATGGGACTTAAAGAGATGTTGATTGTCAGTAAGTATGTTATTTTTTTATTTTTTTTATTATTTCTGTCCACACAATAAAAAAACATATGGACATGACATAGTAATAATTTGAGTACATAGGTACTGCTTATTTCTTAAGAAATTTCTGCCAGCACACCTGCGAAAGGAGAAGTAAAAAAGATGAACATGAAGAGAAAAATATGAATGTGTAAAGTCTATGTTTTTCGTAAGTCCGGTTCTATTATACTACTACTACTATTATATTAACCTTGAATAATAATTATTATGGACTATTAATAGCACTAGGCTGGCCTCATATTACTACCATAACTACTCGTAAAAATAATAATTAACCCTTTTTTTTAATTATATGTATGTTTTTCTTTATTATCACTGTACTTCATAGTTATATTCCCTGCCTACCCTTGGGGTACATTAGGAAAAGTTTACACCACGTGGATGTCTGCGTCATATTATTTATATGTGTGTAGTCAGTGTGGTTTCTTTCCATTAAAAAAAATACCACAAATGAAAATATTAATCTCTTCATAACGTGCTCTCCTTGTACTCATGACCGGAGCGCTGAAGCCAACTACTTCAGCCGTCTGTTGTGCATATTTTATTTCATTAATATGACGGCGCGAGCGTGGGCGTTGCGATAATAGGGCCATCATGATAGTTTCTTGGTACGGGTTCCATGAGGAAGGTGGGTACTCGGGCAACCCAGTAAAATGTAGTTTGAAGCACAAATCACAGTCACGTTTATTCGGTAATTTACAATCACTTCATGAGTAGTAAGAAACAAAGGTTTTTACGGTGAACATGACAGTTCCGATGGTATGCTCTCAACCGTCCGGCGTGCGCTCTGCAAATCGAATGCCGCCTGCTCTCCAATCGGCTCTGTCCACGTGTAGAAAATGGCGCGAAGTTATAGCGCCACCTCACGGCGTTCACTCTACTAACCGATCAACCAATGAGAGTTAAGTTCCGGTTTGACCAATATTATGAAATCAACCGGAAGTAATATTTTGATTATTTGGTCGTCTTGATATCGCTTGCGACGACAAATATAATAATGTATAATGTAAAAGGGCTTAGTAAATGATCTACCAAGATCAACGTAGTTTATACGGCAAGAAGGGCAAACTGAATACGACGCTAAAATCACGTTTCCATGGATATGGAAACAAACTTCTTTAAACGTGCTCTCCTAATAACATGATCGCAGCGCCAGCTACAGGCTGAAGCCACAAGCTGAATGAAGCCTCCACTCGTTTGACGGTCACAACGAATGTTGCGTATCCACGTAGCAACGGATTTAGTACGATACTTGCCCTCCGTAGCAACTGGACAGATTCTCAGCTGGACAGATTCTCAACTGGACAGATTCTCAGCTGGACAGAATAGCGACTGGACAGGACGTGTACAGTCGGTGACATAATGATAGACGGGCAATTCTAATATTCTACATGTTGACTTTAACTTGCATAATTAAGTTACAATTAAGTAACTTACTTGAGACTAAAAGCATAGTACGCGCGTGAGTTCCATGCTAAAAACTTTTTAACTCTTTTGTTGTTTTAGGACGAAATTACCAATATATTATACTCGTATGTGTTATGTTATGTTTGTTATATGTCTTCGATTATAAGAAAATTATTTTGTAACATAAACATATTGTCGCGATATTATAGATGAATCGTCATCAGCACTCCAGCCCCATGACGTCCACTGGACATAGGACTCCGCGTAGAATCGCCACTACGACCACCTCTAACATAAGTAAAACAGCTTAGTAAATGACCTACCACAACCAACGTGGTTTTCACGACAACCTGTATGGATGACGCTAAAATCATGTTTCCATGGATACGAAAACATTACCCTCTTCAAACGTGCTCTCCTAGTAACATGATCGGAGCGCCAGCGACAAGCTGAAGCTACAGGCTGAAGCCACAGGCTGAATGGAGCCTCCACACGTTTGACGGTCGCTATGAATGTTGCGTTGCGACGTAGCAACGGAGTACGTCTTCATCACGAGCTTATTTATTTATTTTTTATTTTTTTAGGAAAACTTACAGCTAAACAGATACAGTAAGTAATAAAATTATACAAAAATAAGGCCAATTACAAGTTTCCACGTGTAGTAAGTATATACGTACTCGTATATATAATCATATATACCACAATATAAAATATGGTCATACCTATATAAGAGAGTATAACATATAATCAAATATATGTAGTATATTATCATATGAAACAGAAAATTAATAATAGACTATAAATATTTAAGACAGAACAGTAGAATTACTGTTTACGCTCGAAGAAGCAATCTCGCGAGCTCTTGTCACCGTCGGCGTTCCAGCTGTATTAGAACCCAATGGCTTGGCACGCGACGATGGAAAGAGGCCGGACGGTATGTCTTTATTTCCATGGCAGGTGGGTAGGCCTTAGTGTGGGTCACAACGTGTATCGATACTCTTGCGCCATCCCATCCTCCTGGCCCGGCGTGCTGTGCTGACGCTGCCGCCGCAGCTGCGGACAATCTCAAACGGCAAAAATATAAGAACCTTATCGGAAATTAAACTTTCGAGCCATTTGGGGTTGAAACCCTCGGGTCGTGGGGTCCGAGTGCTCATGTTCTTTTTAAAGAAATTTCAAAACTGGTTGACGCTTCCCGTGACCCAAGGGCTGGCTTTTACTTTGTCCAGAGGCTAAGCATTGCCATAGCATGTTCACCTGTTGCTTACTGTCTAGACTGAGAAGGACGCACGCACGTGGATGTTGCGTCATCCATCTGCTATCTCATTCTTTCAACAGTTTCAGGCTATTTCTGTCACCCTTTCGCTTAAATGTTTATCTGTGTTACCATAATTTATATTTGTGTGCAGTCCCGTATGCTTTCACGTGAGCTTTCACTGAAAATGTTATCTCTTTAGGCCGTGCTCTCCTAGTACAAATGTCTGGAACGCTGAAACCTTTGGGCGTGTGACGGTATCCAAACATGTCACGTACACATGAAAAACTTTAATTACTTTCCAATCTGTCTGTATTCATTTCTAACTTTTTAAATATTTTTGCTTTCTAAAGTAGTAGTGTATATTTAATTAAACCTTTAGTTTCTTAAGAAAGCGGTGAACGGTCGCATAGTAAGTGCTGTCCAATTACTGTAGTGTTTTTTTAATACCTTAATGTGACAAAAAACAACAACAACAAACAACTGTGTGTGTATGTGTGACTGGTGACAATAACAGATTTTCATTGCGTCCGTTATAACATGCCCGTTATAAAATCATCATCAGATATTATACATCAGTCCACTGCTGGACGTTGACCTCTTCTATTGCACGCCATTCAACTCGATTTTCGGCAAAGCAACCAAAGCTAAAAAGAACGTTATTGGCAAATAACTATTTAAAACCCTTTATATATTTTTTACCGAATTTAGACTTATATTTTACCAAGGCAAAAAAGTAATAATTTTTTAAATTCATCTTTGTTAGACGGTACAATTGTTGTTTGTAACATATTTGACGTGCACGTCAGTGGTAACCAAACCAGTATAAACTAGCCTCTATTCTATTGAAACTTCGTAAGACGCTTGACTTGCAAGGTCGTCAGCTCGATCTGCAGCTGTACGAATTTCTTCTGTAGCTGTAAGATCGCAGAAAGCGATAAGACGGCCCATTGTATATTTTGTAGTGATAATCATATTTTACAATAAAGTATATAAGTATAACTAAATAAATAGTAAATAAAGATCAAGATGGCAGAAATTGATTCCTAGTTCCGATTTCGGCAGCGCGCAGACTTATTTTGCGCGCACTCTAGCTACAAATTGAATTTTATAACTCTTCAATGTTTGGCGGGAACCGGCTGAAACGTTTGTTGCTGGTTTTAATTCAATGTTTATTTCACTGTTTATATATAATTCAATTTGTTTGTTTCACTGTTTATCATAATTCTTGTTTATCACTTCAATGTAATTTAGAGCAGATTTTTTAATAGTCAGATAACTTATCTGAAAAATAAATCTGACCGTTTGACATAATTTCTATACAAATGATGCCAAACCGCAATATTTACTCCTATTATCAAAAATATCTGACTATTGAAAAATCAGGCCTTTTTTTTGGTTGGGAAATTATCAAATAACTTCTCCCGCTCTGGGCAAAGCGGGAGGACGTGTCCGACTTTTACTGACTAAAACCCACCCGTGTTCCTTCAGTTGCCTGTGTCAAGGGCCACGGTAACTCTTTCGAACAACCCGCGACCCTGGCAAGCATCGGCCCCAGTGGACCCCGTCAGTTACTGCTGACATCTCTTTGAGGCGCGCGTGGAACACATTGCGTGGATTGAATCAGCCTGCAATCAAACAATTATTTATTTATTTTATTATTTATGTACACACAGTAAAAAACATATGGATATGACATAGTAATAATTTGAGTACAAAGGTACTGCTTATTTCTTAAGAAATTTCTTCCAGCAGATCTGCGAAAGGAGAAGTAAAAAAGAAATGTAGACAATAATTAATTATTATTTTTACGCAATAACATTGACGGCCCATAAGCTTCAATGTTTTTGCTTGAGCAAGACCTGTGCAAAACGTATCCCATACCTACGTTGCAACAAAAATATGGTGCAATCAAAATTACTCTCGCGCGAAAAATCGCGGTCACAAACATTGCACAATTCGTGATATTGTGCAATTTAATATATCGTTTAGGCGACCATGACCCCATTATTGCGACACACGTGAATGTCTACGTCATCTATCTATTATCTCGCTCCCTCAACCGTTACAGCCTATCACTGTCTTTTTAACCGACTTCAAAAAAAGGAGGAGGTTATCAATTCGACTGTATTTTTTTTTTTTTTTTTTTTTTTTTTTTTTTTTTTTTATGTTTGTTACCTCATAATAACCGACTGGGTGAACCGATTTTCATGATTCTTTTTTTATTTGAAAGCTGGTGCTTCCCGTGTGGTCCCATTGTCACCATTTCAATATCTGATGATGGGATCTTGTAGAAATCGGGGGAACTCTTCAATAAATAACAGCAGATTAACCGCGATTGTTGCTATAGCATATCTAAGCATTGTTTACACCATCACACAACATAATATCACGCCTGTACTCACTACAAAGGTTATAATTTTTTTTTATGATAATAATAATTACGCAATCGCACAACATAACATCACGTCTGTACCCTATAAACGCAGATGCAGCTTCCTGTCACTGATATTTACATAGCAAGTAGTGTTTATATGAATTTGATTGGGGTAGATATAACTAAAAAGTGAAAAATAAAAAATTTTATATAAAAAAAAACAACCGACTTCCAAAAAAACACTACAAAGTGAAAAATAATTTTAATTTCGGAAGTCGGTGTCAAAAAACCAAAATGCGGAACCAACGACACCGACTTCCAAAATTAAAATTATTTTTCACTTTGTAGTGTTTTTTTGGAAGTCGGTTGTTTTTTTTTTGTTTTCTAGATAGTTTCCCTGTATTGCGATGATTGATACTTGTGTGCTGTCGGTGTTAGATGTGCTTTCATGAAAGCTATTACTGAATATTGAAACCTCCTTATAACGTGTTCTCCTAGTACGAATGACTGGAGTGCTGAAGCCGTTTGTCGCGTTTCAGGAGTTTGGAGTGCGCGACTGAGTTTCTATCGAGATAGATTATTACTCTTTATTTAAGTATGTAGTATGAGTCTATTTTGGACTCGATATTACCCAAAAGTCTGATAAACCTGGAAATATTATTGTCAGGGCAGATTTTTCCTACATTAGATATTTTTATCAGTGAAACAAAATTTACGTCTGACAGTTGTTTTAAGGAAAAATATAAAACAATCAAATATTTCCTTATTTTTTAACTATGCCTTTGTCCTATTCGAGTTATTAACAACGAAGTATTTTAATTTGATTGTTTTCATTTGTCCTCAGATAATGGAGTGGAACAATTTCATTCTCCATCTACTTTTTCTAAATATGAATCGTAGCAGCTACGTCAGTGCATGCTCGTAGCAGCGGAGTCGTAGCCGAGTGTAGAAGTGGAGTCGTGGGCTGCGCGTAGTATCGGAGTCGCGGACTGCGCGTAGCACGTAGCCCGTAGACTGTCCTCGACCGTGGCGCCAAAGACCTGCGCACTCGGGTGAAAACTGACTAGGCAAGCATAAACTGAAGGAAATGGTTGAAACTGCAACATTTTTCAACATATTTCTGAAACTTTCGAAAACTGTGTTTGGGTATCGAATAGCGATACCCAAACACGGTTTTCGAAAACTCTAGCGACGATGGAAGTCATAAGATTGCATCGATAGTTGTGCTTGAATTCCTAAGTATGGCAGTTATTTTACTAATATAAAAAGGCGAAGTTTGTAATCGCACCTTATACGTTCTTAGTAAAAAAATTAAAAAAAAATGTAAGTTGTTTAGATTCACATTTCTTTACTTTATTATTATTATTTATATTTTTTGGTATAAAACAAAATATGATTATATAAATATTATCAGTAGGTTTGTCTGGACGTTGAAAAAATATTAATGTTCACACGAATCAAAAGAGAAACAAGCATTTGCAAACTATTAAAAATAAAACTATATTAATATTCGTCAAAATAATCCGACGCTTAGTAAAAACTGTTCAAAATCTAGTCGCCATCTTATCTCAGTGACAATCAATGTCAAAAAATTGACAAAAATGTAGGGAAATTCCAGGTATTTTGACAGATTGAGACTGAGATCATACTGTGAACTCCCTTCTGATAACATTGTTTGAGGAAGACTTTTGAAAGTTTGACAGTTTTTTTATCAAACAAAAACCGTCAGATATCATTTTTATGACACGGATAAAAGATAACTGACGTTTCAAGAATCAGCCCTTAGCAAAATTGGCTATGGCATATTTCACAAAATTTTAAAGCCCACTATTGACGTCTTCTGGTCTATGCTTCCCTAGTACTTTTCGGCCGAGTATTCGATTCTTCGGCTGCAATCGCCGAGTTGCTACGGACGCGAGACGACCGACCTCATCTGACTGAAACTTGATACTGATCCACAGAGTACATTTTGCAAACTGAAAATACTTGATTACTGAAGCTTAGTGAAGCTTTGCTCTATAATCATATAAACATACACGGTGGCGCTTGGAAATTCATTGTAGTCTTCGTAGATTTGTTTGCGTAGCGTTTGGTCTGGGATTTCTAAACTACACAACGAATGTTGATGCGATTTCACCAACATTTAAATAATTTATACTGCCAGTCGATTCTGTTAGAATCTCATGGTGATAAGTTAAGTGAAGTGAGCTGTCATTCCATCTCATGCTAGGGATTAACACTAATGACTGCTCACGTTAAGCTCACTTCACCCAAGTTATCACGATGAGATTTTTACAGAATAGCATTACTGGAATGTTTATGTGTATAATAAATTAATATTAAAGTTACATAAATACGACTCGATATTTTATCGAGTAACAAAAAAAACTTTCTGTTGTTAAGAATAAAACATCGAATTTATGTGTTTTCTCATCTGAAAGAAAAACAAATATAAACCAGTAAAAATCACAGAGATTCTCATTTTGCTAAGTACATCCCGTAGTGTAGATTGCAACCATGCTACAAAATTCTCGCGACACTACGAAAGACGTAGCCGGTAAAATATTTCGTAGCAGAGCTTATACGTCACGTAGCACTTTGTAGCAACAAAGTGACGTATAAGCGATGACGTCACCGTGGCGCCAGGCTTCAGTTTTCCGACACAAAGTACCAGGATAACATGAGGTTCCAAGCGGTGTAATTTCAGAAGCCACCACGTGAGTTGAAAGCCTTTCTCGCTTTCTCCACCGCATTCATTCATACACTAGCCTTGTCTCTCTACTATACGAGTACTACGGCTAATCTACTATGCGAAAAAGGATTATTTTACTAGGTATATTGTTTAATATCCATACACAAGTGTTTTTGCACCAAGCCTACACTACAATTAAATTTCAATACAAAAGAAATTACTAGTGTGGGGCAACGTTTTTTTAAAAAAAGAAAAGAAAAGAAAGAAAGAAAGAATTAAACATGTGGTCAACAATTTGTTTTAGGAAGCATTGTAAAGTTTTAAGAAAACATTCAAACTACTGTAATCTAATAAGTTTTCTATACAGTTTAAACGGGACTTTTTCAATCCATAGCTAACCGAATCATGTTGAGTTCACTTTCTCCGCTGTTATAGAGGCTCTTGCTCGAGTAAATGCCTGTATGAACTATTATTTAAAGTCATTTGGCAGTAGAACCCTTATTGAAACAATGTGCTCCACACTTCTTGAATTAACGATTCGATATAAAAGAAGTGACAAGCTTATTAATAAAGTATTTATCGTGAGAATTGTAGAGAAACCGAAAACATTTTTTTTTTATACGTAGTGGGCCTTGTATTGTTCAAAAAATATTAATGTTTTCGGGTTTAGAAATATTAGCAAAGAAACTGCATAGGTATTTATGTATCATCACCATCTGCTTAGCCTTTTCCCAACCACGTTGGGGTCGGCTTCCAGTCTGACCGGATGCAGCTGAATACCAGTATTAGGTATTTATTACCAAATTATAGCTTTGTCATCCGGACTACATAAACTTATACAGTTTCATTTCGATACGACAATTAGAAGTAGGTTAAAATTGACTTCCAAGATTTTATTACATTGTATATAAAAAAAAAACAAACAACATACTAGTAACAATAACAGTCATTCTTATTTTAATGCTCCATCTCATAGCGTAGATTGCTACGTAATTTTCTTGGTGCTACGAAAAACGTCACCGGCAAAATCTTTCGTAGCAGGCTGCTACGAAGTGTTTTGTGACGTAAAAGTGATGACGTTACCGCGGTGACAGGCTTCAGTTTTTCGACACAAGGTACCAGGATAACATGAGGTCCCAGGCGGTGCACGTATAGAAGCCACCACGTGCGTGTAAAGCCTTTCTCGCTCTCTCCACCGCATTGACTGAAACACTAGCCTTGTCTCTCGTACTATCAGAGAGTGCGTAAATATTGTTGTGGAATCCTACACTATTGTTTTGTCAAATTTTCACAGACATATAGACACACACAAGATGCTATATAGAATATCTACAGTTTTTTTTCCCATTATAAATATTTTTATTACTCACACATTTTTCATTTCTCTCTAGAATCAATTCTGAACTCCACGCAGATCAAATCATGGGAAAAAGCTCGTTCTTTAAGCGATACATTATTGTTTTCTTACATTCACGCGAACGAAGTCACAGGTACAGATACTTAAAAAAAACTGTGGGGTCGGGGGACCGAAGTTCAAAATGAAAATCGGCTGCAAAAATTTCAAAATGACGAAACATTTATAATTTTTGCAGCTTTCATCTTAGATTTTCATTTTAACCAAACTATTGGCTTCAGCACTCTCGCCAACCATAAAAACTATCTCTTTCTCATTCTATAACATAATATATAATAAAAAGTGGAGGGAGCATAACGCTTTTTCGTTACAAGACGATTTCTACCAGTTTACGCTCGTAGTTCCTACCGCAAGCTCCGTTAAAGAAAAGAACTTCGTTCCAATAACGAAACATATAACGAACTTAGTCCAGAGGCCAGAGTTTAAAACAAGTTCAAACCAGTATAAATAACAGTCATTTCTACTTTCCTGGTCCACCCCGTAGCGTAGATTGCAACCATGGTACGAAATTCTCGTGTCGACACGAAAGGCGTAGCTGGTAAAATCTTTCGTACCAGAGTGCTTCAAAGTGCTACGTGACGTATACACGATGACGTTACCACGGTGACTGGCTTCAGTTTTCTGACACAAGGTACCAGGATAACATGAGGTTCCAGGCGGTGTAATTTTAGAAGCTACCACGTGCGTTTAAAGCCTCTCTCACTCTCTCCACCACATTCACTGAAACACTAGCCGTGTCTCTCGTACTATCAGAGAGCGCGATATACTTTTGCTTGTGCGTTTTCTATTACGTTTGATAGCCGTAAACAGGTGTTTGTGCACCAATCCTACACTATTATTTCTATTATTTCGTCGAATTTTCACAGACAGACACAGGATACCATATTATGAAATATCTACGGGTTTTTTTCAATTTTTTTTTTTATTACTCACACATTTTTCATTTCTCTCTGGACTCAATACTGAAGTCCCTATGAAGTCACGGGCAGAAGCTAGTTAATAATGAAATTTCAAAAGATGAATGGCACCTACATTTTTTTTAAGGAACACATTAGCGTTTTCCGATATGCATGCGAACGAAGTCAGAAGTCAAAATTCAAATTCAAATTCTTTATTGCATTCATGTGTACATTTAGTTGTTACAATATAGGTAAGTTCCAACATGAAACCCGGTTAGGGTACGGCAACATAATAATAAAAATAATATTAACATAATAATAGTAATAGAGGGTGTGTGCGTTTTTTTTTTTTTTGTAATATATGGGATTATTTATCTAGCTTTTATTTATTTATTTATGTATACTTTATTGTACACTACAAAAACAAGCACAGCTACCTAATATTAAAACATTTAACAAACTAGGCCTGAGCATACATTTTCATCTGGAAGAAAAACAGGTCCAAAACAGTATAAATAACAGTGATTCCTACTTTCCTGCTCCATCCCGTAGCGCAGATTGATACCATGCTACGAAATCGTCGTAGCGCTACGAAAGACGTAGTCAGTAAAATCTTTCGTAGTAGATTGCTACGGAGTGCTACGTGACGTAAAAGCGATGACGTTACCGCGGCGACAGGCTTCAGTTTTCCGACATAAGATACCAGGATAACATAAGGTTCCAAGCGGTGTACGTTTAGCAGCCGCCACGTGCGTTAAAAACCTTTCTCGCTCTCTCCACCGCATTCATTGAGACTCTAGCCTTGTCCCTCACATTATCCGATTGCACGACACTTTGCTTGTGTGTTGTTTGATAGCTGTACATAGACAGGTGGTTGTGCACCAACACTACACTAGATGGCTAGTTCGTTAAACTATGACGTATGAGTGTGATGACGTATGAGTGTGACGACGTTCGGTGATGCGGTGGTTCGAAAATCCAAGTCGAAACAATGAACTTTTTTTGAAGTTTTCTTTAGATTTTTCGTAACGAATTCAATGTTGTAGCAGCAGTGTAACATTTTAAAACTTGAGCTGTAAACACATATTGACGCTGTGTGTACTAGGCCAAAACGATCAGGTTAGACCCCAAGACCCCTATTACATGGGACTTAAATATAGCTGGCAAGATCTGGGTGTGCTTATAAGTACACCTCTGCCTAACCACTTAGAGATCACATGCGTGATGTTTTGTTAATTACAAATAGAACATTGCAATGTTTCAAGAAAGCATTCGTAGCGTGGCGTAGCAATGAGCTATAATTTTGTAGCAACGTTGATAGCGCTTTTCGTAGCTACTGTGGAGCTTTTTATTACGTTTGTCGTTTATGAGACCTTAGTCTGTTATTCTGCATGGCCCAGCTTTTCACTGTGTGGTAACGTCATATCTGACGTCACGTGCACACGGCTACGAATATCGTAGCGTCGCGTCGTAGCACCGTAGCAGTGTCTACGTTCATAGTAGTTCGAGGTTCTTCTGTCTTGCCAACAATTTACCAACCGATATTATTGTATTTGCAACCGAAATTTAAGATTTGAATACATTCAGAATAAAATTACGTCCAGAAACTTCAAAAGTATGTTTATTTATATCTACTTATAAACAATTAAAAAATATTCCGTTCTTGGGATCTACGATCAATCTGACAAAATATTCCAGTAAATTCTGTCTGGTTGTGTGTAGTTGTTGTTTTGTGTATAAAAATATTTCGAAAAATCGGTACGAAAAAAAAAGGGATAGGTTTATTTTTTTTATATTTTAAATTTAATTATAATTTTTGCACTTTGCGCATTTTATATAATAATTTAGTAGAAACATCGACTTAGAAATTATAAGGAAATTACTAGAAAAGCTGCAGATCTTCACTTTGCCACGTTATGTATACTGATTTAGTTGAAAGTTACTTGACAGCGCGTCCATCCGTTATTGCTTATGCAAGCCTAGTACTTTTTATCAGAACACTGAAACATCCACGTCAACGTAAACGTCACGTCCAACGTCAGCAAGCGCCCGACTACGAAGCCTTTTCATACCCCTGAAACACCGCCTGTTGCAGCTTATGCTACCCTATTACTTTTTCCCGCTATGCTGAAACGTCCCGCAACGATTACGTCATTGCAGAGACGTCACGCCGCGTCAGATCCCACTTATTACTGCGACTATCGAACAGAATCAACCAATAAAAATAAAATTATAATTTTTTATTTTCATGAAAAGCATATTTTTTTGACTAGGTAATATCTTTATTATGTGCACTAGATACTAAATTAAATGACTTACTTACTATACAAACAAATACAAAGACAAAGGACGTTCGTCAGCATTGCTGTCATCCGGAAACGTGCCCAGAAGACGGGCAGCATTGCCACGTTGAATGAAAAGGCTAATTCTTTGGGCAAAGACCGACCCAGCCCTCTCTGGTCACGTGAAGTGTTGACCAGCTGGCGAGAAATTTCACCTTCCAAGGCAACAACGTCATGCCATCTGGTCTCTTCCCATCGTCACGTACCAAGCCATTTGGTTCTAACACCGCTGGTAAGTGCAGCGGCGGTGATAAGGGATCAGCGAATAATATCGTTAATGCTGGCGTGCCGTGCTATGCAACCTGCGCTCCTGCAGCAGGACAGGCCATGGTCCCCGAAACTGAAAAAAATATAATTAAATAATGTATTAATTATAAATCATGATTATATTTTCCTGTCATAATAAAAATTCTGTTATTTTGAAGTAAATTAGTAGTGTTATTTTGAAGTATATTAGGAAAGAAAATTCACTTTTTGTATTTTAGTGTTTGATTAAAAACATGAAAGTTTTATTTAGAAAATATATTAATTGATTTAAAAAATGTTTTTTTTTATTGATTAATGGGCCCGCTCGTGACCCGATCATGCCTGATGGAAAGCATTGGATGAGGTTATCAAAAAACACTTCTCTTACATATTATGGTATCAGTGAAACTCGAATTGAAGCTTTCGAGCGACTATCCTAATCTATCTTCCTTGGTTTATGCTATCCTAGTACGTTTCCCGTTTCTTCCGCGTCGAAAACGTCATTGTATTGACGTCACATAGCGCTCGTCGGAAAACTTTCACTTGATTTTCGCGTCGCTCGTCGAGTCGACGCAAACGTCACTGTGCACGTCACAGCGTGACGACTTACAGTTACGACCTAACTTCATGCCAATTGTAATGTAGTTTGTTCTCGTTGGTAACTAGTTATGTAAACGTAAAATACACATAAGTTGATTTAAGATGCATATTATAATTTATTTTGAGTAAACCTCCGAGAATCGACTAATATGATGAACAATCGAGTTTGAAAATATCAAACATAATTATTGTATAATGTGGGATTGGGGGCAAGCAAAATGATTTGTAAACAATTATTTGTTACTTATTTTATCTTTACTGGCACCAATAACTTTTCTTTCAATGCCAGGTACGTAGATGCGCCAGCCTTATTGGTTTCCAGGTCTGAAATTACGTCCATAATATACTGGATCGCGACGTAGTTGGGGAATTTGGGTTGCCTCCCCATTTCTTTCATTATTTTGTTTAACTGATAGTAGGATTCGTGTTTGAGTTTCTTATGCACCGCCATCATCTCGTGGATGTTCGCAGCTTCCGGGAAGCCCTTCAACATGGCTGCCTTTAGTTCTTCGTAAGTTTTGTGCACTCTTTCAGTCTTCAACCACAGCCCTAGTGTTCCCGTCAAAGACCTACAAGCGATGATAAGCCGTTGCTGCACGGTTCTCCCAAATATCTCCGCGTTGTTATCGAGATCTTGAGCACATTTCGTGGATGCATAGGAATGGTCTTCACCACTGAACTGAGTCACTTCAAACATGTTGAAAAATGCGTCTTTGCTATCCTTAGTCTCTGTGATCGTCGTTCGAGTATGGGGAATTTCACTGGGATTGTTTTCAAATAGCGCCTTTTGACTTCAACTAGCCTTTTCCGTCCTCGTAATGCGCCTTCGTCGTGATTATTCGTCGTTTTTTCACCTTTAGTGACGTGAATATCTTTTCTCCGTTTTTTTTCTTCAAACCACGTGCCCGCGATTCCGGACGAGCCCCCAAAATATAGAATAGGGATTGTGGGGCAAGTAAAATGCTTTATAAACAATAACTGGCAGTTTATTTTATCTTTACTGTGACTTCAAGCGACAGCTATGTAAACAGAGACCCAGCATTGCATAAATATGTTAGCGGTCACGCCCTTTATACCTGGAGGCTTTTATTTAATTTCCATTTATTAATTTTTGCTTGAGTACGTATAGTTTTTTATTGTATTTCTTGGTATATTGGCGTTGCTAGCTGACATATGGCAAATAATTTAATTTAGTGTTCTGAGTCTTGTAATGTTAATTGATTTACATACCTTGTATTGTATTCAGTCAAGTATTTTCTAACTGAACAGACAGCTGTGCTGCTGGGGAGTTTGTTGCACCACTTCTTCTTCCCAGCGAAAGCACTAGGAAGTGGTGAATGGCGGGCGTTTTGGGGGACTGTCTTTTGTGATTTTGACGTTCGAAAAGTGCTGATTCTCAGCCTAGTTTGAATAAATGACTTTTGATTTTGATTTTGATTTTACTGACCTTCTTTTCGCAACGAACACGTCATTCTCGACGTCACACAAGCGAGAAACAACTTTCACTCAGTATTCTATCGCCAAAGAAAGCCACCTGTAACAGCTTATGTTGTCCTAGTACTTTCCACTGGCTTGTTGTACGCTTCTCTCTTCACGTCACCGCTCTGTCGTCATATCACAGGAAAACAAAAACAACGCCATCTATCAAGAATATCACGAGCCTTTAGCCATGAAAAGTTGGACACAAAACTTAAATAGCTAGGCCATAAGTGAACAGATGGCAGCACTTTAATATTAAACCATAATAATAATTATGCCAGTGGTTGTTTTTGGTTTTCATTCTAGATTTTATCTTGTCTTCTTTGATTAAATATAAATCACTTTAGAGAGCAACGTTTACTTGTCCCACTATTATATATTTGATTTTAAAACATTAAAATAAAATATAAAAATTGTTTATTTATTTATTCATAACTTTTAAGAACGCAAATTACACATAATAGGTAACAACAGCACATTATCGAGTTGCCAATAACAAGCCTCCACAGATATACAGGATGGAAAAAATCTATGGGCCCTGGAGGGGAACTACCTTAAATCCTTTAGTTAGCTCATTTTACTGAAAGAAAACATTCCTTTATTTTTTTAAAAAAAACAAAACTACATTCAAAGATCTTCTAAAATTCGCTTGTCTCACCCGGGAATCGACCCAACTGAAAATTAAAAAAATAAACCCTCGCTCCTTTATTAGTAGGATTATTGTTCAGGATAAAATTTGTCAAATAAACATTTACATAAATTACTTTTGATTTTGATTTCATATTGATTACTTAAAGCCGAAAAATTAAAGTACATTGTGTACACAAGTAAGTAGGTTGGATTAATTTTATTTATTTTGCTACATGTGAGTTTAAGACCCACTACTCGGCACATCGTTCTCAAAAACTGATTTAGCTAGCAGCGTCCTTGTTGTGCTTATCTCAGTGCAAAATAAGTCATCATGTTCAGAACATAAATTATTGAAGCTTCGAGTGCTTCTTATAAGGAAAGCATTACGCCTAGAACTAGTAGTGGCAGAGGGCACACCTAGAAGCAGCCTTTTACGTAATCTAATGGTGATTATTATATATTAATATTTTATTTCTTTTAGTTCATACTGAAGCTTTCACTGACAGTTGTGGCTACGAAACACGTGACGTCATAGCTCTACCATATTGCTGAAAGTTTCGTAGCAGTAGTCCTTATATTTTATGCTTTCCTAGTACTCAAGACTGGATATGGAAGTCTTCGGACGCGAACGAGATGTCGCTGCGGAACGCGGCTCCGTAGCTACGAAACTCGTATCAATTTTTATACTTGTGAAATAGTAAAAAAAAGTATATTTAACTAAGGTTTTTACGTTTTGATGCTGAGTGTTTGTAATACAGTGAATTCGATATTCAATAATTATATATATTTTTAAATTAACACGTATGTAAGACTGCTTTCGTTTTATCTTCCGTTTTAATATAAGTAAAAAACATTATTTTTCGGTCACCAGTTTACTGGGATCAACATATTCATTGCTTACATTTTTTTTTTTTTTTTTGATAACGGAACGGAAAACGTTTTGCTACTACTTCTGTTTGTATATGCGACCCTAGTATGTTTGGAGCGCAGAACTCTTCGTTGGCAATCGCCGCTATGAAAACATGAGTGGGGGCGGCGCGTTACTAGCTACGATTTTCGTAGCGCCATCTGTGTGAAAAGTAAGTTGATACTTGCTACGAGTGTTCATTCCTCGACGCTCTCTACGGTTCGTGTTCTCGCTACGAAGTGCTACGAAAATTAGACATGCGGCGGGTGGTGCCACATGCTACTTTAAATAAGCTTACATTTGGTTGTTGGTTCTCGTACTGTACATATGTAAGATCATTCGATTTTTTATTTCTATTCATGTTATTCGATTTGACTGTTTCCGTGACACCCATGAGAAAAATAGATTTTAAACACATTTGAGAGTGTTTTCTTTTTTTAACACGCTTTTATTAGTTTCACCTGTATGTTTCTTTGTTTGTTTGTTTGTATATAACTGACTCGTTTGGGCTCGATTTTGCCCCACTTTAAGCGATCAGATTTACTTTAAACGTTGTAGACTTATCAAAGACCGACGACAATACAATATTTTGATTAAAAAAAAGTTGAAAAAAAAAGTTAAAAAAACAAAAACAATAATATAAAAACACGCTTTAATATCAAATCGAACTAAAAATCAGAATATGATTTTTAATTTAAAATTCTAAAATAAAAATAAAGTTATGAAAAGAAAATTAATTTCATTGTAAAAAAGCGTGGGGTGCTCGATATTGATTGTTGTAAATATATAATTAGCAGTTATTTGTAAACGTAGAGTTAGTAGGGAAATATGATGAAAACCACCCCACGCTTTTTTACAATGAAATTAATTTTCTTTTCATAACTTTATTTTTATTTTAGAATTTTAAATTAAGAGTTATTTTCTGATTTTTAGTTCGATTTGCTATTAAAGCGTGTTTTTTTAGTTTTTAAAAACTATATTTTATTCCATAATAATTTTTCGTTCTTAAAAATAATATTTTCTTTTGATCAAGAATTAAACCAAAAAATTTGAAAAATCCAAAAGTGCACGACTCATAATGCTCATTTGATTGTATAAAAAACCATAGATAATAGATAATATATTAGTTAGTTTTTTATTAATTATAATTTAACCACTTTGAATAAAAAGGCCATTTTCAATAGGGTTTCTTCTATGGTTGAAACGAATCTATTAATAAAAATGTCTCAATTAATTGATTTTTCGCAAGCTGCAATATTTTCAGGTGTCACACTTAATTGACGGGAATTTTTGTAGAAATGTTTTCATTTTTTTTCGTTTCTACTGCATTAAATCAATTTTTGAAGTACCAAATTAATCTCCATTAAATGATCTGTCCAATGGTATATAAATTAAGTAGGTTCTGTGTACTGCTACGTTGTTTTTTTTGTACCTACCCCTGGGAATTAAGTAACATTTACCTGGAAGCATACGTTGTAAATTGTGGGGTTTCCAAGTAAGGTGTTTCATTGCAGTTTGTGCATATATATAATAGAAGGATTCAATCCGTCAATTGTATTTCGTCACTGAACATTTTAGTAACACTTTCTGGCGTTGAATCACTTTGCTAAAACCTATTTAACCAGTTTACACAATAAATTAGATACAGGATATTGTGATAAGGTTAGCTATTGTTGACATTCCAAACTTCATTCAGTAAAACGTCAGTTTCTGACAGCTAGAGGCGACCTCTAGTGGTTGCTGGTTCTCAGTTGTAGTGGTAATCGATATTAGTTCATTTTACCAAATTGAATGGTAACCATCGAAACAATATCTTATAGACCAATCCTTAATAATTTTCAGCTTCTGGTTAAAATTCTTAACGGTCTAATAACCGTAAACGGAAGTGAAATTATTTTTTCATTATAAACTTTATTCCAGAACTTTCGTTTTCACTCGATTCACCTTTAGTCTATGGGTGACGTTTAAGATTTAATTTGACATAATGTTGGTGGAGCTGCATTCTCTATTTGCTTAAAATAAATGGGACTATCACCCGCTCAAGACAAATTACTACAGTCTTGGAAATAAGAATTAATGAGTTTGTTAGCCTGGATCTTGAAAATTCTTAGTGTTTCAGAAGTTAAACGCCATCTTAGTCAGTGATTTTCAGGAATTAAACATTTTGTTGTAACAATTCCATCTACCGAAATCCTTTAAGTTTTACCTGAAGCAGGGGAGATTTTCTAGCTGCTCCGTCTGCTTCCGGCTTGTTAAATAAAGGACCCCGGGTTCGACACCTACGCTTATCTGGAATAGTATAGAACATCTTCGTCGGCTCCAGGATCCAGGACTCTTCCAAGTCCCTGGCGCCCATTTAGATTAATATTAAATCGATAACACTGGAATGTTTTGCCTTGATATTATCATTCTTCGTACACAACTTTTAATTTAAATCTTTTATAAGAAACAGTACCGGTTTATCTCCAACACCCCACCGACCATTATTAATACCGCTGAAGTTAAAGCTGGCTGGCAATAAACAAATTAGGGTTTTGTAAAAACCTAATTAAAATAAATATTTGTTGACCGTTTGTTGTTTACTTTATTTCCATACCAACCCACCTTGCATCTGGGCTTTTGATCCTTCCACACTAGAGGGACAAAATCCCTTATGTAACAGTACTAGCGGGAGTATAACAATAGAAACAGTTGCAGAAAGGAGGCAAAAAAACAAATTCAAACTCAAACTCAAACTCAAAGCATTTATTTCAAGTAAACCAATTACAGGCACTTTTGAATTGTCAAGGGGTCGGTCAGTCAGAAAGATGAAGCTAGTTGCCCATTCCAAAGCGTAGGTACCTGTGGAGAAGAACGGGCAAGAAACTCCACGGACACTCTTTTAAATCATAAAAATCATTACAAAATTTTGGTTACATCATTCAAGTTGAAATAATACATGTGAGAACGATGTAGAAAGACGTGCACGTTAAAAGCGTCCGTACTAAAAAATATAAAAACAAAAACAAAAAAATAACAATTCAGAAATGAAAATACTTAGATTAAAATTAAAATAAGCCTTGGCAGCTAAGAGATGACCAGTCCCTACTGGCGGCGCCCGTTCACGAACATGACGTATGGATCAGCACCATTTAGTTCAACCATTTTGAAGGGAACTAAATGATCCAACACACACGCCACCAGCAGCGAGACATTTGAGTGAGCATGACATACCCTCAGCCGCCAGGGCACATTCAAGTCAATGAAAGACGTACCCAGTAAATGGTAGCTTTATAGTTTAGTTGCATAGTGCTCACACGTGTGTTATGCAATTATACAATATTAAGAGATTGAATTTATACAATACAAAGATAGTTTTTTCAATCTTCAGCAGCTCACAACTATATTTTCGAATGCTAATTAATTAGTTTATGCGCCCTTGTGGAGCAGGACCAGCGGTGAACCAAGCATTTTTGTCAGCGATGTAATCCCCCAACTTATAATATGCTTGGCTGCATAGTGTGCGTTTTATATAAGATTTGAATTTAGTTTCGTTGAGTTGGAGTATGTGGGGAGGTATTTTATTGTAGCATTTTAAACAGTACCCCATGAAGGATGAGTCTACTTTAGCCAGTCTGAAGCCTGGTTGAACTAATTGGTCCCTATTTCTGGTCCTATAGGTGTGTCTGTCACCTCTTTTAGTGAAATGATTTAGATTTTTCCTTACGTACATGATGTTTTCATAGATGTATTGACAAGGTACCGTCATGATATTAATATCCTTAAACAGTTCCCTTAGAGAATCGCGCCTGCGGAGGCCATATATTGCTCTGATGGCTCTTTTCTGCAGAATAAAAATAGACTCGATATCTGCAGCCCGTCCCCATAGTAAAATACCGTAAGACATGATACTATGAAAGTAACTGAAATAGACTAGTCTCGCGGTATCTACATTAGTAAATTGACGGATTTTTCTTACAGCATATGCTGCTGAACTAAGCCGTCCTGCAAGAGATGTTATATGAGGACCCCATTGCAGCTTTGAGTCGAGCGTGATCCCCAGGAAAACAGTTTTATCGACGAATTCTAGTTTCTCTTTATTCAATACTATGTCACAATCACTACTTTTAACATTTGGTAAAGCAAATCTAATGCATTTCGTTTTTTTTCCATTTAACACTAAATTATTAGCAGTGAACCAATTTTGCACCTGCAGTAAGGCGTTATTTACGTCGTCAAGATTTGATGCACGTCTATTTATCTTAAAAATTAAGGAAGTATCGTCAGCAAATAACACCATTTTTGGTTGGTTTTTTAATAAATGGGGTAGATCATTAATATATACTAAAAAGAGGAAAGGACCTAATATCGAGCCTTGTGGAACACCCATTTTTACTTTTAAACCAAGTGAATTGACCCCGTTTCGAAATCTTGAAATCGATCGTAAAGCACTCTCTAATGCTTCGCATTATGAGTCGTGCAATTGAATAAATTTATTTTTGCAAATCAACAAAACAACATCACGCCTGTAATGCTCAAAGGCTTAGGCAGAGGTGGACCAATTAGTTACACACCCACATTTTTCACATTAAGGTAGTTGTAAAGTAATAAGTAAATATTTTAAATACTTCAATTGAATCTCATAAAGCAATAAAGAAACGATTGCAACTGCTACATCCTAATAATAATGCATTGTTTACCAACAAACGTGCGTGTATCCATGTAGATAAACGTCTGCTTCTTAAATATCATGATATCCTAGTACCAACGCCCAAAGCGCCAACACCATTCGCCACGGCCAAGGCTATGAAACTCATATGTTTAAAGCAGCGCCATCTGCGATAAAATGGATGAACTGATGACGTTACTACCCTTCGAAGCTTTACATGCGTCGAGAATCAATGTTTGCAGAGAGAGAGGTAACGGACGCGACTTACGTGTGAATAATCAGCTTTTAATGTGCCGAGATTTAATGTTTGCCATCGAGTTGAATAGAGAAATAATTTTTATGAATGAATGAAAAAAATTTTTTTAAGCATAGGGATACATCATACATTTGGTCTTCAGTAACCAAGTCAGTTGACTCTTACATGTTTGGCCAGCGGCGTACAAAGATCGAGGCAGTAGGTATAATAAAATAAAAAGTAATATTCAAATACATACATAATAAATTAATAGGTCAAGTATTTATAAATTGAGTTAAGTAATTTTGATTAAATAATATTCAATTTAATAAACAAAAAATATACAATGTACAACATAACACACACTTTCGTTAGTTTGTAAATTTGTTACTTTGATGATCAATGTGAAATTACAAACACAAATTATTTATAAATATTTTTGTGGCCATTGTAGAAATGTTATGGAATTAGCCGTTACTTTGCGGAAATCCATGATGCTAAGACATCATTGAATTGTCATTGCAGAATTAAAACTCCAGACTTGGATTTTGTTATAGCGAGGAAGAAAAGCTGGCCTAGAATTCTAAATCGCGAATCTAATTAGAACTAGAAAGAATCCATGTTTTTATTTTTGCAAAACTCTTTTCGAGCTGTTTACCAGCTACCTCGCTCGTTGCTATAGCGATAAACTTAAGCCCCTTATAATTTATGTCACCCTGGTAACTTTGAACGTAGCTGGGATGTGTTTCGGACCGCCATCTAGGAATAGTATCTTATACTATAATTCATTTGTTTTGTTTATACCTAATCTAACTTCAATAAGCTACAAAATAAGTAAGTGGTAATTAATGAGTTCATATTTTTTATAATATTTACATTACAGTTTTTATTGGGATCATCAATGCTTAGTTTTTCTTGGGCACAGAAGTTCAGACTACGTATAACGGGAAACGTTTTTCTATAACTCCTGTTTGTTTATGCGACCCTAGTATGTTTGGAGCGCAGAACTCGTCGTTCACGATCGCCGCTATGAAAACATGAGAAGGGACGGCGCGCTACGAGGTACGAGTTTCGTAGCGCTATCGGTAAGAAAGTTCATACTTGCTACGGAAATTCAATCCTTTACGCTCTCTCTTGCTACAAAGTGCTACGAAAAATCTACGAGTGGTGCTAATTTCATGTTTCGAGTGAAGTGCCGCCTGCTTTCGGATGGGATTGAATTTTCGATGCATGATATGATCCTGGTTTTTTTTGTTTTTTAAATAATAATGGCATGATTTAGTTACCTCAAAGAAGAGAAAAATATCACTGACGTTTGAAATTGCTTCTCTTTTACCATAAGTATGCAAAATCCAATTTTGTTAATGAAGGAACTTATACTTTTAGCGCATGATAGCATGAAGAACAACGCCATCTGCACTAAAATGGACGAACTAAAAACGTTAGCACCCTTTGAATAACTAACTAACTTTGCGGAGTATTAGAGTTGTAATTCCTAACATCGCCGCATCGAGATTCAGAGTTTGCGAAGACATCGTGCGAGAAATAATTTGTAACTAAGCTGAGCATTGTGACATTACTATTATAATATATTATATTTTGGACTGGTGTCCGTCACTCCAAGCACGTTCAAGTACGTACTTTAAGTACGGTGTTAAATTAAAAATGAAAAGTAAGAAATTTACAATGTAAAAAATTATAATATTTTTGCAGTCATTGCAGTATCAGAACTCAAGACTTGAATAAATCTCTAAAAGTGAACATTTTATTATATAATTACTAGAACAAATTTATTTTAATTTTATTTCATCACCAGTGGACTAAAAACGGCGAAGGAAAACATCGTGAGGAAACCAACGTGCCCTAGAACCAAAAATTCTGTATCCCACCAGTGGGAACAATATAGGCTGATTATTCTTGTTTGAACACATTACTGTTATTATTTTTGTAAAACCCTTTCTGAGCCTTTTACCAGCTACCGCGTGCATTGCTATAGCTATAAACTTGAACTTCTTATATTTCATGCCACCCTGGTAGTTTTGATCGGAGCAGTGACAAGTTTCGTCGGGTCGTGGCGCTGAGGCGACAGTTATTTAGTGCCATCTAGGAATCGTATTTTAAACTAATAGTGTTTGGTATATTTTGAACTTTACTTTGCAGTATTTATTAAGTGTGATGTATTTACTATGTCCATTGGTTGTAGTTATTCTAGTAATCAATTAATGTGTAAATTCAATAGCAGTGCAGGCCTCGGAAAGCACGTTAAGCCGTTGTTCCCCAGCTGTCATTTGTTAATCTTTGGCAGACGTTACGGGTAGTCAGAAGCCCAAAAGTCTGGCAATCGATCCTACCAAGGGGTATCGTGTTACCCAGTAACTGGGTTGTGGGGTCCTAATAAAATACTGGTATCCAGCTGCATCCGGTAAGACTGGAAGCCGACCCCAATATAGTAGGGAAAAGGCTAGACAGAGATAAATTAATTACAGCATAATCATATCGGAGTTGACTGGATATAGTACAGAACTATTTGTAACTAGGAAGGAACTTCATGCCAAGGATTATGATGAGGATACTAGTATTGAATGCAAACTTATCCGACTCTGGCACATTGATTTTCTTAATTAAAAACCAGGAATAATCTCATTCTACTTTAAGCTACGTAAGCCTAAACAGTGTGTAGGTGCATCATTTATTTATCAACAAATACGTTTTGTTTGCCAGCATAACAATTTTGTTATACATTTTCGAGCAAATCCTTGAATTTGTAAAACAGTCTATCTTGCTCAATACCTGACGGAACCTCTTAACACAAATCCCGGGAATAAGGAAAATGCTTTTTTTGTTATTATTTATAAAATTTACCTTTCCAATGTTTATTTATTATTTACGTATTAGAATTGATGCTTCCTATATTTTTCACCTTTAAAGCCACCCATATAACAAAGAGATTGCACGTGATTCTGCTTAGCTGGGTTCGATTCACTGTTCAGGCGCTATGAGAAGTTATATATAAGTTGGACCAAATTTTGACTCGCCTAGGAATTCTGTCAATTGAATACAACAGAGGAGTAATTCTCGTAATTTTAAGAACGTTCACAGTCTGAAGGCCAATTAATTAAAAAAACCGGCCAAGCGTGAGTCGGATTCACGCACGAAGGGTTCCGTAACATTATCTATAAAAACGGCAAAAAAACCATGTCTGTTGTATGGGAGCCCCTTTAAATATTTTATTTTATTCTGTTTTTTAGTATTTGCTGTTATAGCAGCAACAGAAATACATCATTTGTGAAAATTTCAACTGTCTAACTATCACGGTTCATGAGATACAGCCTGGTGACAAGCGGACGGACGGACGGACGGACGGACAGCGGAGCGGCAGTAATAGGGTTCCGTTTTACCCTTTGGGTACGGAACCCTATAATGTTCAAAATCTACTCGACATCTCATCGTAGTGACAATCAATGTCAAAAATTTAGGGAAATTAGATAATTTTTTACAGATTGAGACAGATGAGACGGTAAACGTTCTTGAAATTACGAGAATTGCGCCTCAGAACTAAGTTAGACTTAATTTTGAACGTTTTTAATTACCAGAATTTGATTGGCCTTCTGTTTGAAACCAACAAAAAACGCGTAGTTTTGGGTTATTAACTCCGTACTAACCTGACCATAATACACTCGATACACAAACAATGCCTAAATAAATAATAATGCCTATATCAAATATATCTATATCTAATGCCTATATTTAAAATACCTATTTAAGTGGCAATCCATCGTACCGCAGCGTATTTCCAATTTGAATAACAACGAAAAAAATTAATAATTTATTATTCTCAAGACATACAAAGGAAATTTTCTATGAGGAAACTGATCTGTCTTCATCGAATATCGGAGTAGATTGATCGGAACTATACTTTGGTAAGTTCGTGTGAGGAGCTCATTATTATTAAGAAGACTCATAAAAATAACCTACCATTTTTTCAGCAATTTTCTTTAAAAATTATGTTTAAAACATTTTGCTGAAAAATGGGAGGTTTGTGAAATCTCGAGAGATTAGAAACGTTGGGTTGGAAATTGTTAAGGATGATAATACGTTCATTATGGCTGGATTTGAATACTGATTTCTACTTATTAAACAAGCTGATAGATTTTTGCAGTTCTACCGAGAGTGTAGTATTAATATATATATGTCTAATCCACTGAACTCACGCATCTAAAATATTGTGCTTCATCAAGTATCAACCCTCTGCCATAACAAAGGAAATAAAAGGGTCTGGCTGTAACAAAAAACAATTTTTGAGGACATGCGACCAATCACAGTGATTCCCGGGGGTCTGATAGATCGGTTGTTGACCTACTAAAGTTCTGATGAGCTAATTTATATTGATATTTCACGGATTACTTTTAGTTTTATGCTTGTTACTTTGCCCTGGTTGATATTATGATAAATTGTATAGGTTCTGCGGACGTCGGAACAGCATGATTTATTATTACTATTACTCGTATATGTATATTTTTTCACCCAAAAGTGGTGGCCCAGAGTTACGAGTTGTAGGACGTGGGTTCGAACTCAGGCATGTGTAAATAAGCACAGTTGCTCTCAAAACGGTGAAAGAAAACATCATGAGGAAACCGGCACGTCCTAGGACCGAAAATTCGAAGACATGTGACGTCTACCAACCCGTACTGGGGCCGCGTGGTGGATTACGGCCCACTCCCTATCGAAGAGAACAGTTCTGTGTCCCAGCAGTGGGAACATGATAGGCTGTTTATGCATACTTTTTTTTAAATAAATTCAATTGACGGCACGGTTGGCGCAGCAGATAAGCGATTGACAGCTGCGCTGCGTGTCGCGGGTTCGATTCCCGCACGGAACAAATATTTGTATGACCTACAAGTAGTTGTTTCGGGTCTGGCTGTTTGTGTATGTGAGTTTAAATATTTGTAAACACACCCACGATACAGGAGAAATTCCTAGTGTGAGGCAACGTTTTAAAAAAAAATATATATACATACAAAAAAAATAATAATAATAATAAATATATAATTTTATACTCTGCTGTGTTCCAGCAGCGATTATGCTATACTATAAAGCGTATCGTGTTTGCGTTTTCATGCACAAATCTTTACGTGCATCATACCTACCTACTACATTATTTCTATTGGCATAAAAATACTGAAATAAAAACGTTGTTAATATAATATTTTTTGTATACAGAAAATATAATAGAGAGCAGTGGTGGCCCAGTGGTAATGGTCCTGACTTACGAGTTGTAGGTCGTGGGTTCAAACCCAGGCAGGCACTTTGACACAATAATCTCATCACCATTACTTTCAAAACGGTGAAGGAAAACATCGTGAGGAAACCGGCATGTCCTAGAATCAAAAATTCGAAGACATTAGACGTCTACCAACCCGCACTTCCTCTCGAATAGAGGGGAGCTCCAGCAGTGGGAAACATGGAGGCTGATTATGTAAAATATAATATCGTTAACTTATTCATAAATCTAAATTTTTAAACAAACAAATAAAGTCAACTTTATTGTTCGTTCAGCGTTACACGTTATCAAGTCCGTGACCGGAGAACTCAAAATCAAGGCCATAGGCACTTTAGGAAGGACCTAACGTTTTGGAGGAGCTTATTTGAGCTTACAAGTAGGTGCAAGAACTCCAGTTTACAAGGAGATTATTTTAACGATGGTTTGAATGACCAATGAGTATTTATTACACATACACAAACTCACGCCTTTTTCCCATGAGCTACAGAACGCCACCTGCTACGATCGTTACATACTCCTTCCTTTTTTGAAACTAAGCTCTTTGAGTAAACTGGTAGAAATCGTCACGTAATGAAAAAGCGTTATGCTATGTCTTCAGAGAGAGAGAGAGATAGCTTTCATGGTTTTCGAGGGTGCTAAAGAGAGGTCAAAATGAAAATCCAAGATGGCGGCTGCGCAAACTTATTTTTTTTCTCTTTTCACGTTGGTATTTTATACCACCAGTTTATAAATTAAATTATAATAAAACCGGCGATTCGCGCATGAAGGTTCCGTACCATTAACCCCCCCCCCCCCCCCCTAAATATTTATTTATTCTGTTTTTTAGTATTTTTTGTTATAGCGCCAACAGAAATACATCATCTGTGAAAATTTCAACTGTCTAACTATCACGGCTCATGAGATACAGCTTGGTGACAGACGGACGGACGGACTGCAGAGTCTTAGTAATAAGGTCCCGTTTTACCCTTTGGGTACGGAACCCTAATAACACTGACACTGGTTTCAAGAAGCATTATACTGTAGTAACATGAGGTTACACTGATATGATTCTAACATTACCTACTACATAACCATGCTTCCAGGAACTAGAAGTAAAAAGTTTGCAACTGATGTAAGAAAAGATTTGTGGGTATTTATTAGACTATAATAATATTTTAAATAATTTTTATTTTAAAGTTTATACTACGTAGGTGCTCCAAAATCCGCAAATCTCTGTTTGAACATCTAGTCACATTGCCCATTTTCAGTAGAAGGAATTATTGTTAATTGAAGTCAATTGTTTTTGTCTCTAATTATAAATTTGTAAACAAAGCCACTTAAACTTCGCGTTTAGACCGAAGACTTTGTCTTGATGTTGTTATTTATTTATAGAATATCGGTAAGGTGAAATGTTTCCTTTATTATTACGAATTGGAATATTTTCAAACAGATTAATCAAATGCTTACTTTAATTATTTTCAGGTAAGCACACAAAAGACGCCAGCAGTCCAGTACAGAAAGGTATGAAGATATCCCGCTTGTTTTTGTTTTGGGGACCGTCAAAAGGCGCCTGGACTTTGTGGAAATACCGGAGATTATGGGATTTTTATCTCCGTGAGACCACCCCAGTGGTCACCATGTGAACATGTTGAGGGCGCCGTTACCTCTCAAAAGACCGAAACCCTCTCTGTGCAACGCCTGTTGTGATCTCTTCTCCGTCAGCCGCTGCTGTTTCGAAACGACTCGTGGTACGTCGCCTTGTAATGAATTTTACTATCGTGTAATGATTTGGGACAAAGACATTAGTGAAATGTATTAAAGTGTAGGACATAATATTTCATGTTGATGATGGCCGCGCCACTCGGTGTAAAACCTCTTTAGATTGGAATTTGCACCAGCGAAATGGAAATTCTTAAAATGGAAGTTCTTAGTTTCCCTAGGGAAGCTATATACCTACTGTGGGTATCCGATGAAAAGGGGGTTAGTATGGGGAAATCTAAAAGAAGAGACTAGGCCCATCGTCCACGACGAAACTTAAAAGTCTCTCTCTCTCTCTCTCTCTTTAGTCGTTCAATCTTGACAGAGTGTTCGTGGTTGATGACTCTGCATTTTCTTCGGCCAAAGCAGCCCTCGCGATGCTCCTCCACTTATTACGGTCTTCAGCGTCTCGGAAATTCTGAACTATGGATGTTTATGTTGACGCTTTGATAAGGTCTGTCCAGCGCGTAGGTGACTGACCGCGTGACCGGTTGCCCTCCACTTGTCCCTGGACAGTGAGTCGTTCCAAAAGTAACTTGTTACAATCCCAAATCACCAATAAGTAGGTACTACCAAAATGCGACAAAATTTGTATTTCAGTGGCAGTCCATAGACCACGCAAGCCCATAAAGGAAATGAAATTAAATTAAATTTATTTGCAGAATTGTAGTGGTGACATTAAAGTTTTTAAAACAATTCGCTAAAACTAGCATGCAAAATTATAGAATTAAACAAATGAAGCTAATAAAATTTGTACATAAATCATAGTTATTAAATTTATATGTCAATTATTTGTCAAATTAATATGATAGTAACGTATCAGTGTAAATCTTTGGAGTATAAATACTCCTTCACAGAATAGAATTACACATAATTTATAAGAACAGAAGCACTGAGCCGAGTGGTAACGGCCGCACAGGTCGACCAATCAGGTTATGCTACGTTTGCTGTGGTTGGTCTGTGCATGGGTGACCATCGTTACGTACCAAAGACTCTCCGTACCTCGAAAAGCGCTTTATTAAAGGCTTTGGTTCCGGCTGTCATTCGTGGATGACTGACAGTCGTTACGGGTCGACAGAAGCCCGAAAGACTGACAGCCAAGATGTATTGTATTACCCAGTAACTGGGCTGTGGAGGTCAGATAGGCAGTCACTTCATGTAAAATACTGATATCCAGCTGCATCCGGTTAGACTGGAAACCTACCCCAATAAAGTTGGGAAAAGACTGGGCAGATGATGAATATAATCAAATAACAATGTCAACATAAAAACGCAATCCTTAAAAAAATACTTACAACTTCTAAATCTACCGTGACTTTTCGTGAGGTTAAATTGGACCGACGCGTGGAAAAGTGCAAATAGTTTGTAGTGAATGAACATGTAGACGTAGTTCATGTCAAACGGTTTTACACAAGGTCGTACTGTACATAAGCGAGTAGAATAAAATAGAGAGTTTAGGTGATATAAACCAAACTCACAAATAAACAACAAAACGACTGAGATTTCTTATCGTTTCCACTATCTTCGAAACCTAACTTTATACATATAATATAATAAATGCGAGAGTGAGTTTCTTTGCTTGTTCATCACGCTTTCACGCTAAAACGGCTGAACAGATTTTAATGAAATTTCTCATATGGGTAGACCATGACCCGCAAAAGGGATAAGCTGCTTTTTATCCTGAATCATTGAAGAAATCGCAAGCAACAGAAAGCTATGAAATAAACTGTCAAGAAGCCAATCTCGCGCTAAACTACATAAATGCAACTTGTCATGGTGTCTACTTGATGCGTAGGTACTAGGAAGAGTATCCGCAGTTTTGTGACGGAATGTCAATGTCTTCTATTCGCTTTCTGAATCTTCTGCTACTCTTTTAAATTCGCTCCTAGTTAAACCTGTTCCTCTCCTTACAAAATGGAATAACGTCTGCTTCTGCACAAGCATCTCAAACGGACAAGATAAATATAAACAAGCTCAGACACTTTATCCTGGGATCGAATCCCGCGGGATTTTTCGTATTACCGCACACTGTTTTTCTCCACTATAAGCTGGGGATAACAGGCAAAAACTAAAGTAAGGACTAAAGACATTTATAAGAATAATTAATTAAAGATTTATTTACTAGCATATATAGGTAATTTATAAGCTTCAAATAGCGTTTCATCTGTCATATCAGGCCATAAAAAAGATAACGACGAATCCGTATGACGTACAAAATTCTTGGGTAGGTACAGCGTTTTCATTAAAATTATTTTATGCTTCATGATTTAAAATGTGTCAGTTTTGAATAATCAAAACAATTAGAAAATTTCCAAAATAATATTTACATAATTTAAAGAGCTAACGGTTTTAAAATAATAATAAAAAAATATGTGCAAGCATGTATGTATATAAAAAAGGACGGGAAATAATCAGAGGGTATCAAAAAATTGTTCCACATTACTGTCAACGGAAAAAGTGCCCAAAAGGCTGGCAGTATTGCCATGTTGTATGGCAATGCAGATTATTCAAAAAAATTGTTTATATTTGATCATTATTACACATAACCAGCACTAAACAACGATAAAAAACATCCTAAAAATATATACAATCATTAATCAAGAAAACAGACCTTTAAAGACCCTCAAAATCACTATAAAACCGCTAAACTCTAAAATTATTATTTCTATATTTATGTCTGTAATCTATATGGTGTACATAATAAAGAGTATTCTATTCTATTCTATTCTATTATTTTTAAACTGTACTGTAGCATCGGCGGAATGCTAACTGTACCGGAATTAACGAATAAAAAACTTTACAGATAATTATAAGATAATGGCATAACATTATAAGATAAATGCCAATACAAATTAAGGACAAGACGGTAGGCGTCAGATTAAAAAAAAATTGAATCAGATTTGAAACCATATAAAAAAAATTAAAGATCACAATATTTGCACTATATTTTATATATCGTAAGTATTATGATCTTTAATTTTTTTTTAATCGTTTTCCTTCGGCTTGTCAGCCAAATCTGACGTCTACCGTCTTGTTCTCAATTTGTATTGGCATTTATCCTATAATATCGTGCCATTATCTTATTAAATTATCAAAAAAGTTGCATGCCACAAACAATGCAGATCATACTCTCTATAGCACCATATACCTAGTTATGATAGTATTTACCCGTCAACTCAACACCAACTTCAATGTATTCTAACTTAATTATTTGAACTTCCAAACGGGTGGGAAATGTGAGCTGACTTCTGTAAAGTGACTTGAACTTGTGTGAGAGAGTTTATTTATACACACTTGTTCTACCGTGACGTACTTTTACCTTACTGATTTTTGACTAAGAACGAGTTTGCTTAAAGCTAATTAATTATGTATTTCAGTATAATTTCAATTGAGTTATGATTTTATAGGATTGTTGCCGTGACGATAGTTTTTTGGGACGTCTGCAATATAGCGGGACTTATAATTAGCTTCAGTAAAATGACATTTCTTACTGTCATTTTGCTAAAAAATGATACCGCACTATCTCTACTAGTGATGTGATGTTTAAAACGCAATGAAACATCGTTTTCGGCCAGGATATACGAAATTTATCAATTTTGATTTAATTCAAAATATTTTTTGTATTGATCGGATAAAACATATATTGTAGTTTCTAACAGTGTTGATTTATTTATGGTTCAAAACATGACATTTACTTGATCATAAAAAATTGCGCTGATTTTGATCGTTTATCTAGTAATAATAATTTTTACTCCCAAAAATCGTAAATATAGCCCAATACACTTCTGAAAAGGCTAGGTAGATGATGATAAAGCCTTCATACTGTATGAGGAAACTTTGAGAGAGTTCCAAGTGAAACTTTATGTAAATGAGAACCTACACGGTGGGATTATATTACGTGACTCAGTTCAGCTGCTTCAATGCTCTGCTGATAAAATATGAAAATTTGGCCTCTTTTACTTATGTACGTGTGGCAGAAAACTGGGGCTACGTTTACGAGATTTTATGAAAGTACTAGGTGCTGTCTGCATCTTCGTTCTTATGACATTGATACCTTTTGATTTTCTTTCTTTTTCTAAAATAAAATCTGCTATCTGCCAGTGAAAGTTCCGTCAGAAACGGTTCAGCTGTTTCGGAGATTATCCAGATAGACGGAAAAAGAAATGTTTATTTTAAAAATTGTTTTAAAGTATCGAAATGAATGAATACGTTATAATGTAATCGGGATGTTACAGTTCACAATTTATCAACAGCTTACAATCTCGCGAGATAGATTATAAACTAACGGTGTTCACAATCTTAAGGTAACTTATAAATTAAGTAACTCTAGGCTTTGCTCTGCATTCACTGAGATTCAGTTGTCTACAGTAGCTGTTCTTTTTTGACTTTGAGTAGAAACTAACACCAAACCATCTTGCTGCCATGAGCTTTCCAATTCGTTCGTATTATGCTTTATAAATTCTAAATTGTTATACCATGCAATACATACGAGTATGCGTGTTTTGATAATATCAAATGGAAAGTCACGAATTCGTGGAAGAGGCTTATTAAAGGCCTTACTCACTCCATGGTTCAGGTTAAGTACTGTTATGTAGTGAATATGTTGATTGCTTTTCATGTGAAGTTGTTTAATTTACACAAAAAACTTAATGTTATAATTAGGTATCTATTCATTAGGCCGTGTATTATCTATATATCTATACTTATAATGTAGCTGTAGACTTTGTGTTTTTTGATTGCTTGTTTGAACGCGCTAATTTCTGGAACTACCAGTCGGATTTAAAAAAACCTTTTGGCAGTAGTAGCCCAATTCTTGAGGGAGACATCACACTGAGACGCTAAGGAGCCGAGAAAAAAGAAAAAAATCAGGAAAATGTTAAGCGAAAACGAAGTAATAACAGGCAATACGACGCAATGGGGTGGGTTGAGGGACAAGAAATTTTACGCGGACGAAGTCGTGTGCAGAAGCTAGTATTTTATAATCTTGCAACACGAGGTGAGCAAACAAAATAAAAACAATCAGAATCTGTCCAGTAAATGCTGAAGTGTCACTGCTAGATCTGAACCAAAGATCTTGCATTTATCCCTCATTCGATATTAAATACTAGCTTTTTTTTGCGTGGAAGTCGAGAATCATCCCACGGGAACATCATCTGCCTAGCCCTTTCCCAACTATCTTGGGGTCAGCTTCCAGTCTAACCGGATGCAGCTGAATACCAGTATTTTACATGGAGCGACTGCCTATCTGACCTTCACAACCCAGTTACTGGGTAATACGATACTCCTTGGTAAGACTGGTGTCAGACTTTCGGGCTTCTGACTACCCGTAACGACTGTCAAAGATCCACGAATGACAGCCGGGACCGACGGCTTAGCGTGCATTCCGAGGCACGGAGGGGTCTCGGTATGTGAAGATGGTCACCCATCCACAAACCAACCGCGGCAAGTGTAGCTTAACCTATTCGAGCGACCTGTGCGGCTGTTATTATTTAGCCACGGGCCAATCATCCCACGGGAACGTACTACCAATAAATTTCATCTAAATCCATTCAGCCGTTTTTGCGTGATTGAGTAACACACATCCAAACATAAAACTTTCACATTTATAATGTTAGTATGATTATCCCAAAGTGGGGCTTATGGCTGAATAATAACAGCCACAGCCAATCGGGTCGATCGATCAGGCTACACTTGCCGCGTTTGCGTGGATGGTTGATCATATTTACATACCAAGACCCCTCTGTGCCTCGGAAAGCACTTTAAGCCGTTGGTCTCGGCTGTCATTCGGGTATCTTTGACGACAGAAGCCAGAAAGTCTGATAGCCAGTCCTACCAAAGGGAAGTATGACCCACTAACTGGGTTGTGGAAGTCAGATAGGCAGTCGCTCCATGTAAAATACTGGTGCTCAGCAGCACCCGGTGGGACTGGAAGCCGACCCCAACATAGTTGGGAAACATTTTAAAATCAGCTCCACTCAAAGTTTAAGATAAGAATGTCATAATCATAACAGTATTTCAGCTGTAACCGGCATCTTACGAAATACTGATAGCGTGTAGCGAACACACATCATATGAGAGTTACATGACATGTTGTGTATATCAGGGTTATCCTGCTGTTATTATAAGCTGGGCTTAAGAGGATAGAAGGGTTGGATGTGGTAATAGTGGATTGAGATTGATTTTAGTTGTAGTCTAGGTACAAAATCGCCTCACAAGTCAAATCGCCACCCTATTTACACAGGTCGATAAAATAGAAGGTGACTCGTTCATTTTGCATCAATATATTGAGATTCATGCGGCGGGGGATCGCCTGTGACTGAACATTTTCACGGCTGATTTTAGTCACCCATCGCTTGCGACCCTGTTCCCACACGACAAAGCTTAATACCTACTCTACTTTGGTTCCTTGCTTTGGAAGAAGCTTCCTTGTCGGAACCAGTGTGGCACCGCGCCGGCAGGACCCAACATACTGTTGCGTCCAGCAATCCCGACGATGCTGCTGTACGTGTCCAGACTGCACCACTCCGCGAAGGTTGATACCTATGTGTGAAGGCCAACTGGACTTTGAGTGTCGAGAAGTTGGAGCCGCGTCACTAAACGAACTTCAAGTCGTTCGTGGTGCGTGTTCCGACACATCATCTCGAGAAGTTCCTCAAGGAAGAGTTTTGGCCGAAGGGTATTGTGTATCGTCGGTTTCTTGGTCGGCTACATGACACCAGTAAGCAAAACACGACACTGACATATATTTGTGATAATTTATCGTGTATTACGTTATAAGTATTCTGTTTGTGGTTGTATGTATTGTTTTTTACATGGACCCTAGTTGCCTGAAATAAAGGAATAAATTAGTCATCTGTGTAAAGCATGTATTCGTGCACTGACTGGACAGGTCCGCTCAATCTGTGTGGTTCTTTCCTCAAAAGACCATTTCAGACACCACTACATGGTCTTCACATGATCTGACCAAGATTATGTCTGGACTTTAAAAGAGACTGTGACCTCTGAGTTAATTTCGGTCATTCTTCTCAGAATAGTCAGATAGGAAACGCCGACCTCATCTAGCTTAAAAAAAATATGATTGACATGAAAAGGGTTTGTACAAATCTACTTACAGAAAACAAATCATTTATCATAACTAACAACCTGGAAGTTGAGAGTGAATAAATAAAAATCTGAATCGGAATAAGTTTCAAGTGTATTGGAACAGCTTTTATAAGTGTGCTTATCCTAAACAAGCGACCCCACCAACAACGTTTTACTATTACAAAAATGAGAGAAGTAGAAGTAAAAAGATCACTCTTGTACCATACGAATACCTTCTCCAGTTTTTTTCTTCGCTCTCAGAAACGTATTACGTTTTGGTAAATGAAATTTCATTTGGTAACGTTGCCAAGTTGCTTGATACATGCGTCTTACATGAACAGTAACCAAAAGATTGCCATCGATTGTGGTAGATTATTTATAAAGAGCAATCTTCATAAATCTTGTTAATGTGGAGTTAGTATAATCAGCCTATAATGTTCCCACTGGTGGGACACAGGCCTCCTTTCTGTCAGAGGGAGTGGGGAGTGGCCGGAGTGGGCCATAGTCTACTACGCGAGCCCAGTGGGGGTTGGTAGGTGTTGAATCTTTGGTTCTAGGACATGCCGGTTCCCTCACGATATTTTCACCGTTTTGAGCAAAGGTGATGAAACTATTTACGCAAAGTAAAGCGCCTGCCTGGGCTTGAACCCACGATCTACAACTCGTAAGTTGGGGTTGATACCACTGGGCCACCATTGCTTCTACAACGTGTAACGTTAAATGCGCAAAACCTCAGACACCCCAACTGATTTTTATTCAATTGACCTATTTCAGAGAGAAAATAAGTTATTAAAAACATTGTAAAGGTTTTATGTGCTGTTTTAGTTTTACTGGCCATTCTGATCGTTTCTTGCGTCTGTGACGACGCTTTACCGAGTGAGGAGTCGTCACCGGGCCGCTGCGCCGCGCTGACATTGGCTTGCTTGACCTATTAATAAATAGACACGGCAACGTTTTTAATGAAGATTTTTTGAAAAATGTGACCTATATTATAAAGTGGTTCAATTAAATATGCTCGTTATTCTGATCAAACTATTTTCAGGTTTTGCGCATTTAACGTTACACATTTTATGTATATCGTTGAGCTCCTTGAGCTCTGAGTTGAGTTACACGATTACTGACAAATGCTTGCACTGACTGGTCAAGCCCACTGAATCTGTGGTTCTTTCCTCAGAAGAATGGTCTTTTAGAAACTCATCTACATGGTCCTGATCTGACCAAGATTATGTCTGGACTTTAAAAGAGTCGGTGACCTCTGAGTTTATTTCAGCCTATCTTCTCAGAGTAGTCGGATGAGAAAGGCCGACCTCATCTAGTTTTTAAAATAAGTTTGACGTGTGAAAGTGTTTGTACGAACCCACTTACAGAAATAAAATCATCATTTGAATTTCAATTACTTGTTCGTTAGTCTTTTACAGCCCAAATAGTTATGCTGTGAATTAAGCATTTGTTCAAAAACCACTCTGAAAACGTATGAGATCCATTTCTTAAATATTATGTATAGTCCTTGTAGTAGGTACTATAAGGTCATAAAATAAGAAATTAAAGTATATAAAAGACTTTTTAACTGAAAAAATAAAAAAAAATGATTCAACTGCTAAATAGCTATATTATTATAATAAGTTACCGAAAGAAATACGAGATTCTTCATTACTGAACATTTTTAAAAATAGGTTAAAGGTGTATTGGGTTGACCAACAATCATAACTTTTTGTATGTATTCGATATATTGAACGACCATGTTTATTATTTAAGATATTTTGTTAAGTTTCTCATATTTAAGTGAACGAAAGCGAAGAGTTCTTTTGAGTTTTTTCTTTTTAAACTGAACTATAACTAGTAATACCACCATGAACGATGGACCTATTTTTCATGCTCAAGACACTTAATTGAGTGTCACTCTAAGGTGTAAATGGTTAGCAGTTGATTGCTCGATGCACCTTACGGGCGGTAGTTTATACTATACTTGAAGACAACGCCATCTATCGTTGGGTTAAGCAGGTTATGTAAATGTAATCAAGGCTTGAGCTTGCGAGGGCTTTAAATATATTTGAATATTGAACATCTGGTGTTAATATTTTTTCTATATTCAGTAAGAGTAAGAGTATCAAAGGACCAATTTCTTATATCGTAGATAGATAGATATAATATATAATACCCGTTTTTATGTACACTATATATGTTAGGATAAATGTAGAAATTGTACATATGTATTAGACAAGGGCGGTCTTGTCGCTAAAAGCGATCATTTAAAGACAACCTTTACATGGATTTTAAAGGCGAAAAGAGACACAATATAATAATAAGAATAATTTTGCTTTTACCTACTTAACAGACAATATTATTGTTATGTGTGCAGAAAGCACAGAAAAAAATACTTAACGTCAGAAAATTCAAGTTTTCCGTCAACTTTTCTAGGAAGCACTTTCATAGTCAACTAGTTTGAACCAAAAAAAGACCATCTTCGCATCTAAAAAATACACGCACACTATCATCGACCTCTCCTCGATCAGCGACCTCTGAAGACTCAATTAAAAAAAAACAAAAAAAAAATATTCCAATTTATTTTGGGACAACTTAATCCTCATACATTTACTTAAATATTCAAAGCACTTCTTTCTTAAGTGTCTTTCACTTTCAGTATTATAAATAATACTGTGTCCTCTAGAAGTAGCCAAAACATCTTGGCAAAGTTACAAATGTGCAGTCAGCGGAAAACATATCTAGATACTGAGAATAAATTAAAATATTTGTAAATGGAGAATACATAAAATAATTTAATGTTTTGTCAGCTGGTTGTAGAAAAAACTTATAATCTAAGTGTAGTCATTTTAGGATCTCCAACAAAAGATATACACTAAACATTACACATTTATTTTATTCAATAACACATACATTTGTTTTAACACGGGTAAAACCCAAATGCACACTAAAATAACCAACTAAGCCCACAAATTATGTACCTAATGCATACCTATTAAAAGAATAATTTTGAACATAAAAACACAACAAATTCTGTAAAATATTAGAACACAGAATAATAAAGTACCTAAAAATAACATAAAAAAATATAAAACATTTAAGTACATACAAGTAAAAATCTATCATGGTGATTCTCTATGGTCATTAAAAAACATAAAGCCACGATACATCCCAGCTGTACGTCCGCTCAAACCCGCGGTGTTGGACGTAACATAGGTAGTACGGGCTGATGTCCGCAACTCCACGTCAATGCCCGTATTTTGCATACGGGTGGGAAAATCGATCATTCGATCCACCCCAGCTCCTCAAGGAAGACCAGCAACGCCTTGATGTTACTGACCGTCACACGTAGGGTACCTGGGTTGCCGAAGTATTTTGCCCTGTAAGTGGCGACCACCGGGCAGCTTAAAAGCACATGTGCCGCTGTCTCGTCATCCTCCATGCAGGCCCTACACAGCGGACTGTCTGTTACTCCTATGACAAAGAGGCGTTTATTAAATGACCCTTGGTAAGTCAAAGCTGCAGTCACCGTACGCAGCTTTTGTTTAGGTAGACGGAGAACCTGTTTCGTGAGGCGGCTATCCATTGCGGGAAGTGCTTCCTTAGCCTGCCTGCACTCGCCTTGTTCCGTCCAAAGTTTATCATGTTGATCTCTGGTGCGTCTCCTTGCCAGAGTGCGTAGATACCTGAAAGGGAGTGGCACGATGGGCTCAGGTCCCACTGGTGCCATGCTCGACCCCCTTCTGGCAAGCTCATCGGCTGCATCGTTGCCTAGCGAACCGCTGTGTCCTTTTATCCATTGAATGGTTATTTTATTGAGGTTACCCACCTGGTTGAGGCGCTGGTGGCACTCGTATATTAGCCCAGAGTCGACTGTATTACTATTCAGCGCTTGCAGTACAGCCATGCTGTCTGAGAGTATGACCGGACGTAACATACACACTATTGTGCGCGCATACAACTTGCTAGATGTAATCAAACGAACGTAATGAGCGCACATGCTTTATTTGTTTTAAATCAAAATGTCACCAGTTATTATGAAAACGCAAAAAATGGGAGCTCACCTGTTCTTGTCAGCAGCAGCAGAAGAAAAAACAAAAATAGGAAGAGTTTTGGATGTTTTTTTTTTATCATTAACGTGCAGAGTATCCTCAAATAAATAATATCATGACAGATTTGAATATAATAGATTGAGAGTTATATATTCCAATTAATCGTGAATGTGTTTCGCGGTCGTGCAGTCACCTTCCGACACACGCTCTATGGGGAATCTGTTACATGGCAAGTTTATACACGATCAAGCACGCACGACGCACGATTCGGACGTGCGTCCGCGTTATTCACTGTCTATCTGCACGACGTCGACGTTCGCGGTGGTGGGGCGCTAGCTTGATGCAAAATTGGTCGTCCAAATTCAGCAAGTAATTAATAATAATTATAACCGTACGTCGAACCTATTCACGTTGTTTTTCGTCGTGCATCGTTCATGACCTTGGCGGGACGTACAGCCAGATAGACCGAGGCTTAAGTAATCTAGTCATAACAAAATTACGAGCAGGATTATTAAAAAAAATAAAATGGGAATATCCAGCAGGAACATATTTTTGCCCAAAAAACTTGTAGTCAGCAGAAATAAACAAAAAAATAAAACTTACAATACCACCACAACACATCTTTAAAAACAACCAATTCTGGAGATTTTCCAGAAAAATCTAAAGGCTTAATACTTCAAACAGCAGCAAAGGTTGCCAGACTAAAAAAAAAAAACTTATTTCAACACGTGTCATCGCATGACCTCGACACATTTTCTCTCACTCTACCTATTTCTTTTCCCCGTAAATAAAAACAATATTCCAAAAGTTATTCGTACTTAGAACTCGACACAATAACACTCTAGATTTATTTTCTCACCATTTCATGTCGGACATTTTTGATCCGACACCCGAGCTGAAATAAAAACTTTAGGGGACGGTAAACTGAGAACGACTCCTTTTTTAACGATGCAATAAAGGTTACATTACGAAATAAATAAACTTCGCACACGTCAAGCGTTCTGCCAAAAATATTGTCACTGGCTTTTGACCCTCCATCCAACCAAAGCATTTTATGTAGTCTGTGTGGATCGTTTAGGATTTATGAATGAAATATGAGGGGCCAAATAATTTATGTTGGAGTTTTATGTAGGTTAAAATATGAAAGAAACATTAGACACATTGGTGATCGCAGTAATTTTATTATGACGTGGACATATTGCACAATGTGATATCACATGATTTCGGAGTGAAAACGTGTAGGTGACTCGACAATAAATGATTAATTAATTAATTCTCAATTCTTGAAATCAAAACTTTTATAAAGGTACAGACGCCAGCAAATCAAGCTACTAAAATCTGTCAGATTTCTTTAATAAATTTTCAACTTTATCGCTAAAGCATAAGGTTCAAAGTTGATTGGGAAAATCTTATAGTTTCGGGTAGCTTGATGTGCTGACGTCTGTACAAAACTAAACGTGCTGGTAATTTATGAGGGTGTTTTTTTTAATCTTACCGGAAACACTAATTTGAATGGTCTGGTAATTACTACAAAAAAGTATTATCGCCCTGTGTAAATTATTAGGTACTCAAAAGCAATTATTTCATCGTAGCACTAAGCCCAGAAATAATCAAAAAATCCATTCATAAAAAATCCAAAAATTCTGGCAACCAAAACTGCAAGAGAACAACATCCCCGACATTTCATTGTTGTTAAGTTGTAAGTGTAAAAATCACGTCGATGTCTACAGTGATAATTCCTTTAGAAGGAAAACGTTACAGCTTTTAAACTCCGCAATCCTGTTCACTTAGAGCGTGGTGCTGATGAAGTTTTCATTCGATTTAAACTTACTGTTACTTGCGGCATTGCTTGGGTTTACTGTTTGAAGTTCACTGTTTAAATGTGAAGAAAAAAAGCAAGCGTTTAAGTGTACATTGAAAAAAAATGCTATAACGCTTAGCCTGAATGTTTCCAATAATGTAGATATTGTAGATAATGTAGACTGTGGTAGCTAAATTAATAATTTACTATAATTATACTGCATCGTTAGTCTTAGTGGTTGCAAGCACTGCTGCTGAATATGGGTTGGATTCCCGGTTTGGGCAAAGCGTTATTGGGTTTATCCAACTGGAATTTTTCGCAAGCAGCCCGGAGTCTGGATTCGTGCCCAGTTGGAAGCAATAGGCTCGCCCCCTATTATATGGGACTTAAACATAACAGGAATGACTAAAGAATAAAACAAAAAAAAACAAAAAGTAAAAACAAAAAGTAATTGGTTCGGTACAGAAAATAAATAAAATCATCGCTTTTTGCATCGCTGTAGAAAGTTGCAGCTCCACTCAAAAATTCAAGTGTAGATCTTACGTTAACTTAACCCTCTCATGTTTAGTTTGTAAAATTGAGGTAGAAAACCAAGTCCACATACGAAACTGTAGTGACACTACGGTAGTTGGTTTTTATGTACTGCTCTCGGCGTGGACGAGCTTAGAATTTATTATTAACGTACGTTTTCTTGTGACCTTGTCTAAGATACTTCATTTTCGAGGTCACCATAGATTATTTAGATGATAAATACAATATGAAATTCTTTGAAAGATTGTTATGTATTTAATAATAATAATAATGATAATATTCCACAACCTTCACATAACGCTATCTAGTCCCAAACTAAGCAGAGCTTGTGCTATGAGTACTAGACAACTGATAAACATACATATATAATTCTAAATACATACATATTGTAGATAAATTACACCCAGACAAAGAACAAATGATCGTACTCATCATACAAACATTTGTCCTGGGTGGGAATCGAACCCACGACCTTGCGTATAGTAGTCAAGGCCACTGACCACTAGACCAGGCCGGGCGTATTTGTCTAATTCATTTACTAAACACAAAAAATAAAGTGCCCGTCTGGGTTCCAACTCACGACTTACAACTCGTAAGTCGAGACCGATACCGTTGGGTTGGGCCACAACTGTTCTCCATAGGTTTGGGTATCGAGCCTTCAAAAAATAAAAACATTACGCGGAATTGAAATCTTGGAAGTGATAGGGCCAATTATTGATATTCATCCGATCAGCTCATGTTAAAGAGTGACAAAAAAGCAAAGAGCAATGTCTTTGCGTTATTAAATAAATTACTCGTATAAATGATTCATGAAAATATTTGTCTCTTTTCAATGGAATTTAAAATAATTTGAAAATATTCAGCGCTGAAGAGACTAGCTCCGGTGTTTCTATAAGATTTACGATCTGAGTTTGTCATAAATTATAATGATAAAGCGCCGCTATTTTTCGGCTGGCTGCTACGGGTGGAAAACCTGTTAGGTTCCACTGACTATTTTTGGATGTTAAAAGACTCAATTTTATAAAATGTTTGATAATTGATTCATATAAACGAGGGGCTTGTAGCTAAGTTATAACAGCCGCACGGGTCGATTGATCAGGTTAAGCTACGCTTGCTTTGGTTGATCCGTGGATGGGTGACGGTGACCATCTTTACATAAAAACACCCCTTCGTGCCTCGGAAAGCACGTTAAGCCGTTGGTCCCGACTGTAATTCGTGGATCTTTGACAGTCGTTACGGGTCGTCAGTAGCCCGAAAGTCTGACAACCAGTCTTACCAAGGGGTATCGTATTTCCCAGTAACTGGATTGTGGAGGTCAGATAGGCAGTCGCTCCATGTAAAATACTGGTATTCAGCTGCATCCGGTTAGACTGGAAGCCGATCCCAACACAGTTGGGAAAAGGTTAGGCAGGTGGTGAATTGATTTATATAAAAAAATATAAACGGTTCGTTTTACTTATAATTGTAACGAAGTTACTGTTACTGTTAGCCTGCATAATCCCACAGCTCTCCCCAGGACTTCCAGCCCTTTCGATCCAGGGCTAAAGTGAACCACTGGTCGTATGTTTTTTCCAGCTCGTCCCACCATCTTCTACGGGATCTGCCGCGACGCCATAGATGGCGAAAAAAAAAATCATAAATAAAAATTTGTATTTTTCTTTTTCGCGAAATTAATTATCATATTTCTTACTGTTCCTATCAGTTGATTTAAAGAATTCCATGTTAAATGCAATGTATGAATTCGCATTATAACCATGAAAACTATTAATAGTAGTAATATAGTAGTAATATAAAACGTAATACTCGTATCAAGTTCATACATAAAATAGCACTCTTCGAAAAATTCTACTCATTTAGTAATTTTTTCATAATTAAAACTAAGACAAAGGACTTTTCTAAATGGATTGTTCGAGAAAACTCATTAGCACAATGGTGAAAGTCAGAAATAATGTCGATGGCTAAAAATATTATGAATGAAAATCGTTTTCTTAATTTTATAAGAACAGCTAAAGGCAATTAAGTCTGGGTTTGATGTTTGAAAAAGTAACAAGCATAATTATGGCATTAAAGTTAATTTTAGGGTTCCGTACCTCAAAAGAAAAAACGGGACCGTTATAAGATTACTTCGTTGTCCGTCTTTCAAGAACATTTTTTTCAGGAACGCTATCAAACTGAGCTATCAAGTTGAAATAGTACCAACTAATCAAAGCTGCAATCCCTTCAAGCAGTGAAAAAGTCAAACTTCTCAGTCAACGCAATCAAAGGATACGGGAGTTTATGTTCCGTTTATGTTGCATATTTTGACACTCGCAAAGGAATCAAAACCTATAGGGTACTTCCCGTTGACCTATAATTATGAAATTTGGCAAGAAGCAATGTCGTGTAGCACAAGTAAAGGAAAAAATCTGAACACCGTTGTAGTTACAATACAAAAAAAAAAATCCCATGATAAACTATAATAATAATAATAATAATATTCCACAACTTTCACACAACGCCATCTAGTCCCAAACTAAGCAGAGCTTGTGCTATGGGTACTAGACAACTGATAAACATACATATATATTTCTAAATACATACATATTATAGATAAATTACACCCAGACACAGAAGGGTGGGAATCGAACCCACGACCTTGCGCATAGCAGTCAGGGCCACTGACCACTAGACTAACAGGCCTGTCAAAACTATTTATATACATACCTACCGATGTGTACGGAACCCTCGGTGCGCGAGTCCAGCTCGCACTTGACCGGCTTTAATAATAATAATAATGCTTTATTGAAAACAAAGTAAGTACACAGTAACATAAGCGCACTGCCTCCTGAACTAGGATGTTAGCCTGTATTTTAGGAGACAGTTCCCTTCCAATTTACATAATTACTAGATTGTTACATGCTTTATTTAGCAAAAACACCTGTCTCATTTTTAGCTCATTTAGAGATGAAATCTAAGGCTAAGCGCGAACCACGAAATTTATTTCTTGCAATAAATAATCGCCAATCTAATAAACAATACCCCTACCAGAGTCCGCGCACTGCGGTAAAAAAATGCTTGGGAATTCGCTTGAAATATTATTTGCGCTTGCGATTTTATTTCGCTTGAAGTTGCAATTAAAAAATCGCCTCGCAGTGCCCGCTTATCGCTTAGGGTCCGCCAGCATTTTGGCTTCTACTCTTCAGCTCAACATAAATTGGATACGATACCCGAATGGTGATTATTAAGGTAGGTACTCTTTAAGTATACACGATACATAAAACCATATAAGTAGGTTTATGTGGGATGCACAAATTAAATTATTACAATGGTCGGTTTATCTTAATACAAATAAAATAAACAAATGAAAACACCGAAATAAAAATAAAGTCCCAAACATATTTAACTAAATTGAAGCTTAGTTCAACAACCCTCCTATTCGCTAGCATTTTATTTAGACAATCGTTCGAATAGCTCAATTTTGTTAGCAGTAAAAATATAACAAAATATTTACTAACAATATTTCGAAGTCAAGTTTCTTTAGCACTAGCGACACGCCCTTGCTTCGGGTGCAGTCTACTGCTGTCGCGATATTATTTGTGAAAACATCGAGATTTTCATGCTATACCTATGTTAAATATCAGTCTTTAATGTTATCACTACTCGGACACAGGTCTCTGTTAAAGGGACTGGGCCACCACGCGGGCCCAGTGCGGGTTGGATCTAAGTTAAATATCACACTAATATTATAAAGGCGAAAGTTTGTGTGTGTGTTTGTATGTTTGTTACTTCTTCACGCTCAAACGGCTGGACCAATTTTGATGAAATTTGGCACACAGATAGTTTATAACCGGAATTAACACATAGAATAGTTTTCATCCCGATATTCTTACGGGATCGAGACTTACGCGGGCGAAACCGCGGGGTGCAGCTAATATTTTATACATAAACCTTTCGGAGTTTTGGATTAATTTATCTATAATATGTATGTATTTAGAAATATATATGTATGTTTATCAGTAGTCTAGTACTCATAGCACAAGCTCTGCTTAGTTTGGGACTAGATGGCGTTGTGTGAAAGTTGTGGAATATTATTATTATTATTATTATTAAATGGTCTAAATGATCGAGAAAAACGCATCGAAATTTGCTCCAAAGTTTAAAAGAAATAAGGGAACACACACTTAGACACGAAAAGCAACTCTTCTTTATATCAAGTTTATTTAGCATGTGTGCCGCGTCTAGGTTTTTGCATAAACTCCATGCAGCGAAAATGACGTGTATTGGATTTCCATGCATAATGTACGAGATTGTATTGAAGGATGGCAGATAACTTTATTTTATAGCTTAGACTTAAAGTTTGTGATGTTTATGACTGTTGTCTTGGGTGCTTTTAACGTTTAATAAAATTAAGTCAACTCAGATCTATCTTTATTATAATGGAAGTTGAAATACGCTCACACACACATGCTTTAGAGAATAAACTTAGCTAGCCAAAGTTAAGATTCTTGTAACATATTATCTATATCAATTTATACATAATTATAATGAAATAGTGTCGAAGTAAAAACTGTAAAATAAAATATTTTTGAAAGAAAGTAATAGCTACGAAGTGTGGGAACGAGTCTGACGCCGAAAATATAGTTCTAAGAGTTTTCGTACGTTTGTCTGTATGTTCCTGATTGGCGCAGAAACGGCTGAACGGATTTTAATGAAATTGGCACACAGACAGTTTATAACCTGAATTAACACATCCTTTTAATCGCTAGGATGTTCCCGTGAGATATTTTCCGACATCAACTCAGGTGAAGCCACAGGCGAAAACTAGTTTTTAATTATCAAAATTTTGACGTTTTGTATTGACAATGGCACTGATTCCCTTGTTCACAAACTAAACTAAATTTAAGTCCAGCGCATCTTTTTATTTCTATTTCATTATGAAAAGGACAGAAGATAAATATTAGTTTAGTTCTGTGAAATTAGTCAGCGCCTGACGTAAATTGACGAATTTTTAGTAGCAATTTTTTTAATCACGTCTAAACTTGTCTATGGAGTATCTTAATTTGATAGGACTAAACTAATATTTATTCTGTCCTTTTCTTAATGGAATATAAAGAAACAGATGCACTAAACTTAAAAGTTTAGTTTGTGAACGAGGGAATCGGCGCCAATGTCTATTAGGATTATTAATAAGTTAAGTTTTGTCATTAAGCACCATTAAACCTTTCAGACCTGGCGTCCACAATCGAGGACATCATCATCTGCCTAACCTTCTCCCAACTGTGTTGGGGTCGGCTTCAATCGAGGACATAAAGTATATAAAAATATTTAGCATTACCATGTAGGACGGAAGGCCGCATTTGTGCACATTAAAAAAAAACGATTTTCTCAAAAACTACAATATTTTTTTTTTAATATATTTTATTCATAGTCTCTGTAACCGAATTAAGCCTTAAAAATTTTAGGTAATCAATCTGAGCAAAAAAAAATAATTCAGGTCTGAAAGGGTTAATGATGAGATATAATCTTTAAACGAGTCATCCATCGCCTTACATCATTGTTTTCATCTTAATGCTCGGCTGCCTCTGCAGTTGGCGCGTGTCGCTCTTGTGTATGCACTCTGAACCCTCACAAAACTCAACATTTTTCAACCCTATAAAAATCAACTAACATATTTCACCATTTCTCTTTCGCAAGTACGCAAGTAAGTAATATCTCTAAAATGACTCGTTTGCATAGAACTTCCTGTATTATTTTCATAACCCTACGCGTGTAGACCACTGATGGCCTTGACTATAGTATAAAGTATGCTCTTCTATAAAACGGGCATATATACTTATTGCCATACCGATATTACTGTAAAGTACACGAAGAACTAAAGCTGGATGTGTTACGTCCTTTGTGGTCATAGGTTTTAGATTTGATAGTCCTTCTATGTAGTTCATAATTTTATGGTTTATTTTATTCTATTCGTGTTTACAGCTAATATAAGCAGTGTTCTTAAACAATATGCATTTGAAGGCCATTTACAAGTTTCGATTGATAAACACTTGAGACAATGACGACGTCAAAAAAGGTCGGTACACAAAATACCAATAACATTCATTAGGAAACAAAACAACACGATCGATGAATACAAAGTAAAAATCATTCAGACGCAAAAAAATATTTTTCCGGAAAAAATCTGTATTCCTTCGTTGTATGTGTAGAAGCTCTTTTCTTGTTCTGAAAGAATTTTATATTAAATTTTGTGAACAGGTTCTCTGCAAAGGAATTTTCATAATATGGGCAACTTTTTTTGCTTTCAACTCTTATCGAGCTGCTACCCTTCGAAGATCGTCACTCCATCTAGCTCATCAGTCACTGTACTTAAGAAAAGGGTCCAAGAAAAAAAAAAACTTTTGAACCCCATTATGGTTCTTGTCCCAAATAAAACAATTTTTTTTTCATGCTCATTTGTATTTTTATAGATCTTTGTAAAAGGAAGTGCTATAAAAGATCTAAGTCTTGTTGGAAAAGGATATCACGCAGAAATTTAAATTATACTAGCATATATTTCATACTACTTTATGTGTACACTTTTGGCTACGTAGCCAAATAAATCTCTATAGAAAATAGGCGGCTCTTACACTATTCTGAAAGCCGCCTTAGAGCATAGAAAAAACTTGACACATAACATCACGCCTATAATTCCAGAAGGGATTGGCAGAGTTGTACCTATAGTATACCCACAAATTACGCCAGTTAGTAAGTCCTAAATAGTAGCCAGCTAGCCATTGACCGCACAAACACACACACTCAAACACACAAATATACACACACACACTCATACGCACACTACATGCAAACACAGAATCACCGTTACAGGCTTTTTTAACAATTTTTCATTTTTATTTTGTATTACTTTGATTTAGATTACTGTAGTCTTTTTAACTATTTTTTACTTGTTAAACTTATTCACAACTCCCGGTTGTTGTAGGACTTTTGCAAGATATGGAAACAAAGATATTCGATTATGGGTGTAGGTGGCTAAAGTGAACTGCTTATCTAGGACTTTGGAAAAACTAGTCCCTGCCTGACCAATGTTCTATATAGATTACATAGATAAAGTGGCAGGGGGTGACGTGCACACTCAATAATAGGTCCCCGAAAACGGCCGCTAGCACACACTGTCATAACAACAAGGGGACAACATGTTCTGAGATGTTTATGAGGAGTGGAGAGGTATTTCACGGCTCTCAGGTCAATCCCGGAACCACGGTCAAGATCCCTACCAGCATCTTACTGGAATACTTTCTTCCTCCGTGCACGTTTGCTATTGCGAATCTCCACTTAAGCCGGCCAATATAGGCAAGAAAGAGGTGGGAGCTCTGTTCCTCGTCATTGTTCACTCCAGCTAGCTAATAAAGGCAAGTCAGAGGTGAGGAACAAGACTTCTCGCGGGAGAAGTTTTCTCACGGGAAATAGGGTCCGTGGGTTCGCCACTCCCCAACAGCTCGCCACATGCTGCCCTGTGGGTTAATAAAAATGATTATTATTATTAACTAGCGACCCGCCCCGGCTTCGCACGGGTGCAATGGAGAAACACTGATAATTTTAGAGCCCTTATTTCTCGTAAAAAGTATAGGATAAAAAATGGTTATTGTGGGTTATCCCTAAGAGATAGACATATACCATCGCGGACTTTTTTGTAGACCTTTTTAAGGTGTACAATACTGTAGTACATTATTTTGATCTATCTCGATGGGTTCAGCCCGCGTTTACAATGTCAGCGCAAAAAAATGTGTTTATTTACAACATTACATTAGAAACCTCTAAAATTATCAGTGTTTCTCTACTATATTATGCATGTGTTATACATATAAACCTTTCTCTTGAATCACTCTATCTATTAAAAAAAACCGCATCATAATCCGTTGCGTAGTTTTCAAGATCTAAGCATATACAGTGTGTCCGGACATGGACTAGCGATATTCTAAATACTTAAATATAAGCTATTTTAAAGTACTATTACACTATAGGCTTGGGTCCAATACACTTCCCCGCTATGTGGCAGCCATTTTGTTTTTTTTGTTGAAATATGCTCTATGCGAGTACAAAAAAAATCATATATCTCAAAGTTTTAGTCATACTGAGATAAAAATAGGCTTATTCGGAAGGCAATAATATTGTCTACCGTCTGCATTACAAAGCAATGTGTTCACAATTCCATAACTTTTGAAAAAAAATGTGAAAGTCGAAAAAAAAATCAAAAAATTATGCAATTCAACCAATAATGGTTAATTACTACAAAAACAACCCCGAGAACTTTTTTATTTTTTATACTAGATCGACAGTTTTTGAGCTACGCTACAATGCAACATAAAATTCACAACTGTATGTTTAATACTTTAAGAGTTATTGTTGTTTGAACATAGCGTATGCGCAAGCACAAAACGTCTTTGTTAACCGCCAGAGTGTCATTTATGGCATTCACTGTATTCCATCTGAGAGCAGGCGAGAAATACTGTTCGTTACTACCGTGAGTAAGCGAGATAGAACGTATTAGTCCACTACCTGAAACAAAATCAGTTTTAAGGACAAATTATTAGTTGGGTTAGTTTAGTTGTCCCTCGCCCTGCGTTGTGATCGCTATCGCTACTTTCACTTACCGTCCGTGCTGTTTACGTGCTGCGTTAGTGTTTTGTATTTAAAAGTGTGATAAAGTATGGCACAGCGTCAATATTCATCGCAACATATTGCTGACATACACTTTGTGTATGGCTTTTGCAATGGAAGTGCAAATTTGGCTGTACAAGAATATCGACGAAGGTACCCTAACAGGCCTACACCGAGTCGCCAAACTTTTATCGACGTGCATTCAAGATTAGCGGAAAGAGGTATTCAAAGAGCTGTTAATGAACGCAATCGCTTGGTATCGCCCGAAGATGAAGAAGAAGTGCTTAGACTAATAACCAATGATCCTAGACTAAGCGTTAGACGGATTTCAGTGCAACTTCGAATGTCTAAGTGGCATGTATGGAGAATTTTGAAAAGAGAAGGGTTACACCCTTATCATTTTCGACGGGTTCAAGACGTGATCGAACCAGATTTTGCTGCGAGATCTGTGTTTTGTTCGTGGATAAATAGAAATTTGAGACAGAACCGTAATTTTTTACAAAGAATACTGTGGACTGATGAAGCCAAATTTACAAGAGCTGGGATTACAAACCACAGAAACGACCATCTCTGGTGCTCCGCAAATCCAAGGGCGGTGCGCCCAAGCTCATTTCAACATGAATTCTCAGTAAATGTGTGGGCCGGCATAATCAACGATAGGCTGATAGGGCCATTGGAATTGCCACCTACATTAAACGGCGCTAGATTTTTAGAATTCTTACAGACACAGTTTGCGGACAGCCTCATGGACCTACCTCTATCATACCGTCGGCGTATGTGGTTCCAGCTCGATGGTGCACCCGCGCATTTTTCTCGAGCAGTGAGAGAATATTTAAATAATAATCTACAGCCGTGGATCGGTCGTGGTGGTGTAGTAGCGTGGCCGCCTCGCTCACCCGATTTGACACCCTTGGATTATTTTTTGTGGGGTCATATGAAACAAAAAGTATACGCTACAGTTCCAAATACCAGGGAAGAACTCGTCGCAAAAATTATGGCAGCCGCCGAAGAAATTAGATCCGATTTGGATTTAATTAGGCGCTCATCAACCCAGGTGGCACAGAGAGCCGTAGTGTGTCTACAAGCTGGAGGTGGCCACTTTGAGCAACTGCTTTAGATATTTTAATCTTCATTTAATATTGGAAAAAACATTAAATAAAATTCAATATGAATGTTATGTTTTTTTAATGATTTCCTGTTTAGGGTTCCGACAAAGGCCTTTTGTGCTTGCGCATACGCTATGTTCATACAACAATAACTCTTAAAGTATTAGACATACAGTTGTGAATTTTATGTTGTATTGTAGCTTAGCTCAAAAACTGTCGATCTAGTATAAAAAATAAAAAAGCTCTCGGGGTTGTTTTTGTAGTAATTAACAATTATTGGTTGAATTGCATAATTTTTTGTTTTTTTTTTCGACTTTCACATTTTTTTTCAAAAGTTATGGAATTGTGAACATATTGCTTTGTAGTGCAGACGGTAGACAATATTATTGCCTTTCGAATAAGCCTATTTTTATCTCAGTATGACTAAAACTTTGAGATATATGATTTTTTTTGTACTCGCATAGAGCATACTTCAACAAAAAAAACAAAATGGCTGCCACATAGCGGGGAAGTATATTGGACCTAAGCCTATAGTGTAATTGTACTTTAAAATAGCTTATATTTAAGTATTTAGAATATCGCTAGTCCATGTCCGGACACACTGTATAGGGACAGACAGACAGGGAAGTGACTTTGTTTTATACTATGTAGTTATTATTAATACATAAATCAGACACAAATCCAGACTTTCTGCTACTGAAAATGAAGATGTAAAACGGTGGGCCCAAATGAAATAAGTTGAGATATGATATAAAAATCAGTCATATTTTTTTATCTTAGAATATGAAAAATCACTTCGATTCTTTATCTGGAATCGGAGAAATATGAGAAATATAGTTTTCGTGAGATTATCGATTGAGTAATCGATTACACAGCTACGAAAATAAAACCTTTGCACTAAATAATTAACTCAAATAAATGCTGATGGAAAACCCAATCATACTTTGCCTGACCTGAGAATCTAATCCAGAACCCGATGCTTAGCTGCAGTGTTGTGCGACCACTATTAGACCAACGAGACAGTAGACAAAATATTCATGGGAAATATGTTTTTTTTGTTATGTAAATGCAAATATTAGGATGGAAATAATTTGGGTATGCAGTCAGCCTGCAAATTACTTTGTTTGATTATATTTTATGTAATATATATGATTATACAGATAAAATAAGGGTTTGGATTATCTACTCAAGAAGCATTTCACGTTTTAACCATCAAATGGAGGAATGATGGCAGTCGTTTTGTTTATATGTGGTTCTTTTCTGTATATTTGTTGGAACAATTTTTGTATGCTATTTGAACCCTTGGCAATCTTTTTTATGTTGGACTGTGCTAACTTCTGTTTATTTTTTATTTTTTTAAACAAGCTTTTAATGAATTATACTAAATAAATCTTAAGTAAACACATAGTTTCATGTGTAAAAAGGACGTTCACGCCTCAATCTTTTCAGAAAATATTAAAATTCCATGTTTACGTAAGTTTAAAATAGAACCTTAAAGAAACCGGGGGAAGTGGGTCAAATTTAACTTGCAAGATTTGATTACGGACACCCGGCCAGGTGAAATTAAATTAAAGCTTCCAATAAAATACAGCGCAGCAAATGGAGTTTGAAAAAGTTTTGAATAAAGGGAACAATCATATTTTGACAATTGTTGGTGTTTACAAGACCTTCTCTTCTATTTACTCCGCTTTCATACGGCTCGTACTTTTTTTATCTTCCCTGTATTTTAAAGGTCCTGTTCCGTTTGTCTTTATAAAGGATCAAATAAAAACAGCTTTTCTCTCATTGTTCCAAGATCACAAAGGCACGATAAAATAAAATAATTAAATGCATTTCTGTTTTTATAACAGTGACAAGATTGTACGGAATGGTATTTATAGTCTCAGCGCAAAACATTTCTTTTGTAAGTTTCAGATTAACAACATAAGTGTGAGCGTGAATATAGACTCAAATTCAAACTCAAAGCTTTTATTTCAATTAAACCATTCACAAGCACGTTTGAACCGTCATCAAACAGCCCATTCCAAAACGTAGATCTCTATGGAGAAGAACGGGCAAGAAACTCCAAGGACACACTTTTAAATTAAGATATAACAAACTCCTGGGTACATAATTCTTGTTGCTTCTTTATGTGACAAGATTAAAAATAACGTTCATATATTATAACTCAAACTCAAACTCAAAGCATTTATTTCAAGTAAACCAATTACAGGCACTTTTGAATTGTCAAGGGGTCGGTCAGTCAGAAAGATGAAGCTAGTTGCCCATTCCAAAGCGTAGGTACCTGTGGAGAAGAACGGGCAAGAAACTCCACGGACACTCTTTTAAATCATAAAAATCGTTACAAAATTTTGGTTACATCATTCAAGTTGAAATAATACATGTGAGAACGATGTAGAAAGACGTGCACGTTAAAAGCGTCCGTACTAAAAAATATAAAAACAAAAACAAAAAAATTACAATTCAGAAATGAAAATACTTAGATTAAAATTAAAATAAGCCTTGGCAGCTAAGAGATGACCAGTCCCTACTGGCGGCGCCCGTTCACGAACATGACGTATGGATCAGCACCATTTAGCTCAACCATTTTGAAGGGAACTAAATGATCCAACACACACGCCACCACCAGCGAGACATTTGAGTGAGCATGACATACCCTCAGCCGCCAGGGCACATTCAAGTCAATGAAAGACGTACCCAGTAAATGGTAGCTTTATAGTTTAGTTGCATAGTGCTCACACGTGTGTTATGCAATTATACAATATTAAGAGATTGAATTTATACAATACAAAGATAGTTTTTTCAATCTTCAGCAGCTCACAACTATATTTTCGAATGCTAATTAATTAGTTTATGCGCCCTTGTGGAGCAGGACCAGCGGTGAACCAAGCATTTTTGTCAGCGATGTAATCCCCCAACTTATAATATGCTTGGCTGCATAGTGTGCGTTTTATATAAGATTTGAATTTAGTTTCGTTGAGTTGGAGTATGTGGGGAGGTATTTTATTGTAGCATTTTAAACAGTACCCCATGAAGGATGAGTCTACTTTAGCCAGTCTGAAGCCTGGTTGAACTAATTGGTCCCTATTTCTGGTCCTATAGGTGTGTCTGTCACCTCTTTTAGTGAAATGATTTAGATTTTTCCTTGTGTATTGACAAGGTACCGTCATGATATTAATATCCTTAAACAGTTCCCTTAGAGAATCGCGCCTGCGGAGGCCATATATTGCTCTGATGGCTCTTTTCTGCAGAATAAAAATAGACTCGATATCTGCAGCCCGTCCCCATAGTAAAATACCGTAAGACATGATACTATGAAAGTAACTGAAATAGACTAGTCTCGCGGTATCTACATTAGTAAATTGACGGATTTTTCTTACAGCATATGCTGCTGAACTAAGCCGTCCTGCAAGAGATGTTATATGAGGACGCCATTGCAGCTTTGAGTCGAGCGTGATCCCCAGGAAAACAGTTTTATCGACGAATTCTAGTTTCTCTTTATTCAATACTATGTCACAATCACTACTTTTAACATTTGGTGAAGCAAATCTTATGCATTTCGTTTTTTTTCCATTTAACACTAAATTATTAGCAGTGAACTAATTTTGCACCTGCAGTAAGGCGTTATTTACGTCGTCAAGATTTGATGCACGTCTATTTATCTTAAAAATTAAGGAAGTATCGTCAGCAAATAACACCATTTTTGGTTGGTTTTTTAATAAATGGGGTAGATCATTAATATATACTAAAAAGAGGAAAGGACCTAATATCGAGCCTTGTGGAACACCCATTTTTACTTTTAAACCAAGTAAATTGACCCCGTTTATTTGAACTTTTTGTTGTCTATCATTTAAATAAGATTTTAGTAAACTGAGCGCAAGTTTACCTAATCCGTAATGCTCAAGTTTCAAGAGCAAGGTTTCATGATTAACACAGTCAAATGCCTTGGAGAGGTCACAAAAGATTCCTATGGCATCTTGGGCCTCCTCCCACGCTGTAAATATGTGTTTTAATAAAGTGACACCGGCGTCGGTTGTACAACAGCCTTTGGTGAAGCCATATTGCTGGTCGTGTAAGATTTTGTTGTTGTTAAAATGATTAAGCATTTGATTGATTGTTGTTAAAATGATTAAGCATTTGATTACCTTTTCGAATACCTTGCTGAATACTGGCAACACGGATACTGGTCTATAATTATTGGTGTCGTTGCTGTCCCCAGATTTAAAAAGTGGAATAACCTTACTGTATTTCATTAAATCTGGGAAGACTCCTTGATCTACACACAAATTAAATACTAAAGCTAAGTATGGTGCTATAGTCTCGATTATGGATTTACAAACTTTGATAGACATACCCCATAGATCTTCGGTCAATTTGATTTTGATTTGTCGAAAGGCTTTCATAACTATCATAGGGTTTATATGTTTAAATTGAAATTCAACCGGGCAGCCTGGAACGTTCGCTCTTAATAATTCAATTGATACGTCGGCTGATGAGTTTAAGGCTCCCGTCGTTTTTGAAGGTATATTAGTAAAGAAATTTACAAACTCTTGAGCTACTTCTGAGTTAGAGCTTATGGCACCACGTGAAGTCTCCAATGTGTAATCAGTGTTTCGTTTTTTATTCCTACTAGTTTCGTTATTTATAATTTTCCAAACTGTTTTTATTTTGTTTTCTGCTGATTTAATTCTGTTGCTGATGTACAGTGCTTTGGCTATCTTGCAGGTATTTCTAAAAATTTTTGAATAAGTAGCAACATGCTTGTTGAAAGTTTCAGTATTGATGTAAGGCTTAAGGCCATACAGCTCGAACAGTCTTTCTCTGCTTATCCTAATACCCCTAGTTGCCCAGTCACTAAATATAAAATTAGGGCAAATATTTCTTGTTTTCTTTTCAAAGGTGTTATTGAATTGAGTGTGCACTACTGAAAAGAAATTCTCGTACAATTTATTTGCATCATCTATATTATGGTCCACATCATTTAACTTATTATTTAGGGTACTACTGAATCTATTTAGTTTACCAGTCGTTATTGGTCTAAATTGAATTTGCACTTTTTGCAAAGCTGTTTTAAACTTAAAAGTCACGATTTGTCCACTATGATCAGATGGCAGATAATTTACGATGGCTTTATCTAAATAATCACAATCGCAAAAAACATTATCGATGCAAGTAGCAGAAGTTGGAGTTACTCTAGTAGGTTCTGTAAAAACATTAGATAAATTGAAAGATTTGAAAAGGCTTAATAATCTACTGCTATTTGAACTATTTTCTAAAATATTAATATTAAAATCACCACAAATAATTGCGGCTTTGTTATTGGATGCAAGTTTCGCTAGGACATCTTCCATTATTGACTCAAATAAAGAAAAGTTTTGATAATTAGGGGGTCTGTAAACGCACACTACAACATGCTTATCTAGCTCAACACAGGACAGTTCGATGCAATGTTCAATTGATAAACTCACTATGTCATTACGTTGCTTGGATTTTAAACAATTCTTTATCAAGATTAACGAACCTCCACGCAACATAGATTTACGGTTAAAACAACTGCCCACAGTATAGTTCTTATAATTAATTAGCATTTGGTAATCCTTTAACCAATGTTCAGTACAGCAAACAATGTCAAACTTTGTTTTTTCTAAAAACATTTCAATTTCTAGTAATTTGGAAGAAATACCTTGAATATTTTGATGAAATAATTTCAAGGCATTCTGCTGATCTTCTTTTTGATATTTATTTATTTTAGAGCAAGAAGATACCTTGTTGTTGTTGTTAGGTGTAAATATTTTATTACTGGTACCTTCTGATGTCTTACAAACTAGTTTAAATGATTATCCGGAGTTAATCCCACGACTTCAATGTCATCACCAGGCAGTGAGCTCATATTGCGAGAGGGAAATGGAACCTCCTTCGTACAATTTGTATAAATATTTATAGCATTTGAGCTACATTCATTAAGGCTAACCACTGTATTATTAGTATTATTGTTACTAACTGTTGCAGTGTTAATAATACATGACTTCGACATAATACTTATGTCTGAGTTTACATAAAAAGCTAACAGCCTTGCTGTTATGTGTCTAAAACTAACAGGCAGATACACAGTATCCCTAGTCGACTTTAATGTTTCTATGAAACTATTGGTGTCAAAATACACAAGCTTGTCACTATAATGACTAACTAAAAAGTGCATGTGCTTATTAAGCATATGAATATAATGGTTTTGTCTATTTGTTAATTTTTCAAAATATGGGAAAGCACACAATATTATTTTACTACAATTTAACTTTAACAACTCAGTTACACAGTCAGTGATTTCATATTTTTTGACCTTAGAACTGTTACCTACAAATACAGTAATGTTGGTTTTAGGATTAAATACATTTCCTGTTACTGATGCCATTATTTGTTTGTAGGTTGACCCTAGCATACAATAGTTTTTAGTAGAATAAGTCAGTTGGTTACTAATTAATTTACCTAAACCTCTTCCTATACTATCTGAGAACATAACTGAATCATAAAACTCATGACTACTGAAAGATGGACATCTACCAATCTCATGCTGTACCACTTGAGAAAGATCTTGTACCATATCAGATACATCCTGGTCAAGGGTACACTCTTGAGATAAGCTCTCAGCCTGGGACGGGTCCTCCGTTGCCTCAGGCTGGACAGTGACATGCTGAGACACTGTCTGACAAGTACACTGACACAAAACTAACTCATTTGCAGCAAGAATATGTTCTTTAATTTGGTTCTGAGAACCCACATATTTAATGTAAAGAGAACTAAGTCTGCCCTCAAGTTCCTGTATGTCAGACTGTAAGCGCTGTGTATCAATTTCATAGATTTTTCTGCTGTCTTCTAATTTGATTTGATAACTGTTTAATTTATTCAACAGATCAACACGTTCTTTCCTCAGTGGAATATTTTTGGAAAAGTGTTTTTGTTGTTTCCTAAATCGATTACATTTTTTAATTATTCTATTCATTCTTGCATATTGTTTCATTTTGTTATGGCTAAAGGAGACGGATACGCTTTCATACAATTTTGGGCCTGGATGTAAAAAGATGAAATTGGTGTCAATTGATAGCTACTATATTAACAAACAATCACTGAAAATTTTGCAGATTTTGGCAATCTGAGAGCCGAGATAAAAGAGATTTAGGAAAAGTGAGGTTACGTAACAATCTGTACTTAACAGCCGATTTTTGAAGTGGGATTGTGATTTTTTACCCGACTGCCGAAGGAGGGGCCACAATTTACACAACGATCCATGATGTCAATCAATATCCAATCGGTAGGTCTTTCGTAGAATCCAAAATAACAAGTCCAAGTTTAACGTTTAAGCGGGGTTCTCCGTGTCCGGTATGGTAGCAAGGCAAGGGTCGTACAAGAAGGAAGATCAGAAGTCCGTAGGAAAGCAGGGGTCGAAGAAAATATCAATAAAAGTATAGGAGGAACGACACTCAAAACGCAAACGCACTAGACGATACGAACGAGTGTCGATGTCATGTCATGCATGTCAAGTCAGAGTTAGCACAGGTTAAAAATACAATAATCGATTAGTAAACGTGAATTGATTTATCTTAATTATGTAGATATTTCATTAGTTTAACTAATGAAATATCTACATAATTAGTTTAACTCTTAATACTTTAATTCTAACAGATTTAATTATTTTAATTGAATTAATTATCTGGTGAAAGCATTTTCGTAAACAGTATGAACTCTGTAACGTTAATCGATTATAATACCTTAATTATTGGATTTCTCACTTTCCAGATTGTAAATTGAGTTGATTTTTCACATTTTGAAATAGAAAAATATAACCTTTTTTTTAAGCCATACCTCAACTTATTACAATCAGGCCCAGAAATCCCCGTCTCCTTTATGACTATAATTCTGTTTCAGCACGGAATCTTCAGTAAGGTCAATAGTTATTAAGGAATGAGGGTTACAATCACTATTTAATAATTCATTATATAATTGGTGTGTTTCTTTAACCTGATGACATTCTTTTTCTTTTTCTAACTGGATGATACGAATATTAGCATGAATTAATTCATCTTCTAGGTCCCTAACTTTACTTAAAGCCTCCTCATACAAATTACTACAGTTGTTGAAACCATCTGTGACTACCTTCAGTTGATCGCGTTCCTCAACAACATTCTGATATTGTTGATGTAGGTCTACTAGCTCCCGTTTAAGGCTTGAATTTTTGCTAACTATTTTCTTGATCTCCTCCTCACTTTCATCATTCTCCAGTAGCAATTGGTCACATTGGAGTTGAGTTGCTTCAAGTTTTTGGAGGGCCGTTCTCAATTTAAGGTCCATCTCCTGAGCAGTAGCCTTACGGGTCATCACAGGCATGGTTTCAGGATGCCTTACTGGAATTAGAATAAAGAAACGGTGAGAAAAAGTCAGATAAATAAAATAGGGTTGGAAATGAAGAGGTTGGAAATGAAGGGAAAACAGGAGAAGTTAATGTAGTTAAGGGGAGAAATTAGGTTGGATACTGAATTGGTTTAAGGGCTATTTTCAAGGCTTTATTATCAAATGGGATGTAAAATTTGGATGCTTTTTATTGCCTTAGGATTTTACTTTTCTTTAAGTGGGTAGGTTGCCTAGATTTTAAAGGTATTTTTGATATTACCGAAGGTGTAACGGAATGCAAAAACAATGATCATGAAAGTCTTTGGGGGTCTTGGGGGTTTTTATTGTTGTATTTAATATTAAAGATCAAAATAAGAATAACAGAATCTTCGCTAAGTTTCGTTTTCAACGATGAAAGCAGTGCGATTTAGACCCAAGTCAGGGTGCTAAATTAGCGAACTATCTATGTTACGACTTCACAAGGATGTGTAAAACAGTTACAATGATAATTGTGTGCTATTAGAAAGTAAAAGTGAACAAATACTCCCCGTTATAATCCGTAGTTCGAACGTCAGCTGATGGTTTTAGGTTACCGGTGTGTAACAAACACTGTGTATTACTTTATCTATTTACAGGAAAACAATAATCCTGAGTATTTATACAATTATATTATGTTTACACATAAAATTAACCCTTAATTTTACTTAATTACTACTTAAAATTAATTTTAAAATACGGAACAAAATTTTGACATGTCACTCGGGCAGTGTTGCCACAGAAAAAACATAACATAACGCTCGTATTCACCAAAGAGTAAAGCAGAGGTGAGCCTATAGTGTCCCCACGTTTAAGTCCAATGTAATAAGAGTCGAGTCTATTGCCTTCAACCGGGTACAAACCCGGGTACTGGGAAATTCCAGATGAAAGAACCCAATAACAGTTTGCCCAACCCGGGAATCAAACCTCAGCAGTAGCGCTTGCGGCCAATAGACTAAAGAAGTCTGTAGGTAGTACTTATATATATATGCTTTATATATTTTCATTCAACGCTCAATAGGGTTTAATAAAATAAAAATAACAAATGAATAATAATGAGAATTGCCCAATTAAAACAAGAAGAACTCGTCCCTCATACATTAAAAGACTTATTTAAAAAGTCTATCGAATTCATCATTATGTGCGAAATCCACAAGAAAAATCTTCATATAATGATATAACACAGTGCACACCGCATGGATTTAATCATTTTTCTTTTCTGAGCGCGACGGTACAACTTAATCCAGTACATTTATGAAGGCTTGCGGTTTCAAAGCCGGGCTTCAGCTCAGAAATACAGTTGCATACAGCGAAAACTTAGGACGACACAATTTTATATTAAAAATTAAGCACGTTGTTGAGTTTTAAGCTGACGATAATTAATTCTTTAGAAATGCTAAAACTTTAAACGTCACGTCCTCCTCCTCAAAACCAAATGTATTAAATAAAAGATGGTTTCTCTTAAGAGGTCCAGTACCTACACTTTACCTGTATTAATAATACATTTACTCGCGCTTTCTTCCCATATGGGTAGGCAGAAACTAAAGAACGCCACCTGCTACGGTATTTTAATAATAATTCCGCTTTTGCAATAAAACACTTAAGCCTACTCTAGAACCCAAACCGAGAAACATCTATAACATACCCACACACTACCATCTGCTCCACATAATCCTTTCAACAATTCTGAAGATTATTCCAACGTAAAACTGAAGACAAGCCACTCAAAAAGACTAACACACGTCCAACATGTTCCATACGGCACAAACGCGGTAATCCTTAGTCCCTCCACAGTCCAAGCAGCTCGGAGTAAGCCCATTTATCTGAACAATGCAGGGTGCGGTCGCGAAAAATCTCCGACGTTCAGAAAACGACGAGTAAGCTTCATGTTCACTGAAATTCAGATAACATTCTAGTTCAGTACAGTGACATATTTGCATGAATATCTTGGAAATGGGTTGTTGTTCTCTTTATTTTGTGAATAAGGATTATTTGGGTAATTGTAGCGGATAGCGTAGTGGTTTGTGGTTAATAACACTCGTGTGAATTGATTTTGAAATAATCTTCTGAGAGAGTTCCGCAATTAATACGATAGAACATCGGCTTGGGACAGAATATTGTCTAAGCACCAACTTTCGGCCGCGTGGTATGTCGATAAGAAGTCTATGCCCTTCCCCAGGGTTCAAAGTATCCCCATACCAAATTTCATCAAAATTAGTCCAGCCGTTTCGATTATTAGCCGGAACGAGCAGACAGACAGACAAAAAGACAAAAAATGTTTTTGTTGTAAGTACCGTATTTACTTTCATATGCATTTAGTAAAAAGCTGTTACATATTTTGAAACTACTAACTGATGCTTCAATTTCATTTATTTGTAACGTAGTGGGTAGCATAATTGTTTTAAAATGTATTATTTAAGATAATATGGCTGTTTCTTATTGTGTTACTGTTTGTTTTTCCTTAAATAAATGTAACAAAATTTATGGAAAATATAGATTACAATCTTAGAGTTAGTTAGAAACCCGAGAGTCTGCGAAGCCCAGAAAATTGCGAAAACGGTGTGATCGTTTTCGACTGCAATAATGTATGTCCAGAGACAAGAAGCAGCGAGGTTACAGTACGCTTCCTTTATGTCACGTTTTCTGTCCAGCAGCCTAATTGCGCCACACTATCAATCACAATCTCAATAATTTTCAAGCACTTTGCTAATCCATTGCTTCATATGTTCGAAAATTATGTCTGCTTAACAAGGTAAATAACGCAATGAATGATGTTGAACTGTCAAAATTACTCAGTCGCACCGCCGCTCTATGGCTTTCGTCGCCTCATGCACGTTATGTTGCAGAAAGATAAAAATATACATAGGTCCAGTGACTATATATTTTGGTTATATAGCTTTGGGCACGATACTCACTTCATTGTGACATCTGGATGCGTAATAAAAGTAAAGTGTCTTCTAACTATAGATATATGTTATTTTAGTGGGGTCGTTTATCACCAGAATCCACTGCGCTGTATCATCGAAAAATTATGCGAGATTTTTTTCTTTTTGGAATTTTTCAGTGCAAGGCACGCATACCTTACAATTACGCAAGATTCAAAACCAATTTTCTCCTAAAGTATTGATAGAAAGAAGTAGTATAAGTGGTAGTTCTGCCGGTCGATTCTGTAAAAATCTCACCGTCAAATCATAAGTGAAGTGAGCACTTAATAGTGTTAATCCCTAGCGAATGACAGCTCACTCCACGCTCACTTCACCCAAGCTTTCACGGTGAGATGGTTACAGAATCGCACGGCTGGTGTCGCTTGATTTCAGAATGTATGTGAATTATATTAAATAATTACAGGGCTTTACTTTGTATGCATTAGCTTGTTTTTATTGAGCTGCAAAAAGAAGAAACAAATATTTTATTAAATCTGAATATCTAAACGCAATTATTTGTAATATCTAAACGCAGAACCCAGGACGGTAGCAGAAAGGTTACTAATATACTAGGGTTACTAATAAACCAGAATATGATTTTCTATTCCTATAACTTAAGCTAATGAGCAGGATTTTGTTGATTTAATTGTTTAAACTATTAAGATACTTGCTACTTTTTTTTAGAGATATATATTGCATTACGAACGTAATATTCTCGAAATCACACTATTACGAAATAGGTCTTTTCTCAATCTTTCTATCGTTATTTCTAGGGAAAATCGCTCTTGGATGTTGAGTGGGTGAAATGTAATTAATATGCTCGTGATTGTAAGTGCAGAGGCAACTCCAGCCGTTGACACGCGGCAGTTGCCTCTACCGTTGACGTGTACAGCTCGTGTATATGAGCACTAAGTAGGAACAAAATACTTTATCAAAAATCGTCTAGACCAACGTTAAATAAGACGAGCTCGAGCTAGACCAATTTCAACCGCAAAAAAAAAAAAACGACGACTCTGTTCAAAGGCCTAAAATTACCAGAAAAAAATATCAAAGTAAAGTTTATTTAACCCAAGAAAACCTAATATAAACGCTAAACAATTTGCCGTACAGACAATGTTATTAAAACAGTATTTTATACTAAAGGGAAGTGTACAGCTTCCCTTTTGTATAAAATACTGTCCTTGAATAAATACATCTGAAAACATAATAGAACAAAGAGTTTATTTACATTTATAGTCTCATAAATCCGTCATGTACTGTACAGACTACGGGGATTCATGTAGTGTAAAGAACATTTCATAGCCATCGATCGCACGTCAAATCCGAACACAAAAGAGAGTTTTTCATTAAATTTTGCTAAAGCTGTGTACACAATACAAGGTCAAATTAAATTAGTTAGCGAAACTCCGCGGACGTGATGGGTATCCACATCCGATATAATAGTAACAAAAAAGAGTTAATGTGTTTTTTGGGATCATCGAGCGCTGGGAGTTTTGTTACTTGAAGTTTCACTTGAGAAAACCTGTTTTTTTTTTTGTTTTATCGTTACCAATCACGTCTGTGAAGATTCCACAAAAAAAAAACTCATTTTAAAAGGATATTTCAATTGGCTTCAAATTAATCTATTTTTTGTTTATCATGTTAAAATATCGGTACCCATCTTATCTGCGGAGTTTCCCTAACTATTTTAATTTCACCTTGACGACGAACATATATTAGGGTTTGTAAGGTCAACCCATATTCCGCATGTCAGTGGTAACAAAACCAGTTTATGCTGGCCTGAATTTCTATTGACACTCTGCTAGACCAGGTCAAGGTCGAAGTGTTACCACTGAAGTGCTGTTGGCTGTCATCATCATCGCCATTGGCAGCTTTGTTTCACCCACTGCTGAGTACTGGCCATCTCCTTTATTTCTATTTTATTGTTTTTTTTGTTTGGGTGGCTTATACAAAAGCAGTAGTAAGGTGATGGACGACCAGCTATTCACAAGCCTCCACAGTTTAGTGTCCTCAACTGCACATAAAATAAAATACAAGGTAGCCGAGACATTGACGCGCAAACTGACACCATGTACTTATTCAGCACGTGATTCTGACGTGGAAATTATGTGCAGGTTAACAAAAAAAAAAAAAAATAGCTGTTTCTTACTAAAGTGCAATCAATACCAATGTGGTCAAAATGTATGAAATAGTGATTTTTTTTTTAAATAATCGACCAAAACTTTCATCGCAGTGAACGCAGGGATTTGAAACCCTTGAATTGTTGCGTGTTGATGTCCCTAACAATCTGTTTATCGTGAGCATGTAAAGTAGGATACACAGGCATGCATACGTTGAAGATTCCAGACTCTAACAACTAGGACCTACTTCTTCTTCACACCAATGGCCAAAAGTTTAAATATTTTTGGTCCAATTCAGCTGCGCGGACTCCACTCACATGAAGGTTCATGCCAGAAATAATTTGCTAGGACTATTACCCTTCCATTTGCTTACGATAGTTTACTTACACCATTCATATTTCAGCCTGTGCATGCTAGATGCTCTAAATACAAGTTCCATTAGGGTTCCGAATAGCGGTCGAAGTTGGATCGATACTATTTCCTACTAAGTAGTTAAGTACGGTCCTCTCCTCGACTTACAATAATTATTCATCTCATAAGTAACCAGTGACCCAGTGTCCCAGTGGGTGAGTGTTAGTCTAGATGGTCGGACGATCTAAAGAAGGTGGCTGGGGTAGACTGGATGCGGAAGGCGGAGGACAGGGTGTTGTGGCGCAGTCTGGGAGAGGCCTATGTCCAGCAGTGGACTGCGATAGGCTGAGTTGAAGTAACCAGTGCGCCGATAACTACGCATGAACAGCCGTCATTTTACTGTACTACAATTTTTCGCATGAATAGCCGTCCTTCTGTACTACAATTTTTTTTTTTTTTTTATAAAAAATCGTTGCCCCATACTAGAAATTTCTCCTGTATTTTGGGTGCGTTTACAAACATTTAAACTCACATACACAAACAACCAGACCCGGAACAACTACTTGTAGGTCATACAAATATTTATTCCGTGCGGGAATCGGACCCGCGACACGCAGCGCAGCAGTCAACCGCTTAACCACTGCGCCAACCGAGCCGTCAAATCATTCAATAAGACTGGATTTAAGGTTAGAAATCCATGTTTTTTTTATAATGACAACTTTAGACGCCAAGTAGACCACTTCCTACATCTTTACAAAGCAAAAGACATAGGTAGCAAGGGATATAAATTCCTCAGCAAATGAAGTTGTCAGCTGTCTATTTTCATTATACCCATATTGCAGGCCCAACGAGATAGGTTTTACGGTACAGCGGCCGTTGTTTGAATAGCTTTGTTGTGCTAAGCGGGCTTTGGATTAGAATTAAACGATTCAATCGGTATCGTACTTTCACAATAGATTTAGAGATGCCTATTGTGGGCTATTTTAGGTTCGGAACTAAATTATTATATCTCGTTATGTTCAAGTTCTGGACAAATATCTAGGGACTAGGTATTTTAAATTTGCTTCTAAAGAATTCACCACCCCTTCATCGCACGTGGGTTTTGTCAAAGACACTGGAAAAATTACGAGGTATTCCACTAAGAACACTGATTTTAACCGCACTTGCCCGAACTACATCTGAGCACTTCCTCTAACATACAGCATGTCAGAAAGATGAACATCAGCATTGTGTTTTAAAATACAAATGAAAATCTGCAGTCATCCCGCAGAGTCATCCTGTCAAATTTCTTTTTGACGCACTATCATAAACTAGAAAGTAGAGCTTTACTGTTATAACTGGAGGGCAATTTCCGTAATTAAAATCGTTCAAAATGTAGTCCCAATTTCATCACAGCCACAATCAATGACAATAACTTGTCAAAAATGTAGGGAAAATAAAGGTATTTTTGACAGATTGTGACTGAAATCAGACTGTGAATTGAAAATTGCCCCCTGATTTATTCGCGGTGATTTTTTAGTAAGATCCTTAAAGTAAATTAGTGTAACTACTTTAAAGGAAAAAATGTATAATATGAAGAAAAACACGACATTAAGGGTATTCGTGTTTTTTGCCCTACATTCACAAATAGGTTTCCAAGTAACGCCTCCTTCGGGATTATATAAGCCATTTTATGCCCTCGAAATAAATGCACGCTTTACATGAAACTGTAAACCTATCATTTTATTAGTTCTTTGTTAGAAGTAATGCAAATTAGATTCCGAAAATAATGAGATTTATCGCCTTTTTTAATAAACAATGAACACTTTATGGATTTTACTTTCTCAAATTATTGTTGAGATTACGCATTATGCATCCAATGCGGTGCAATCGGCGAGTTACAAGATGGAAAAGACTATTCTATTCCTTTAAAGTCTTCCAGGTTAAGTTCGAGTTTTTGAACATATCAGATCACCTTGTTTGAGTATAGGGATATACGAGTACGAGTTGAATAAAAGTCTCTTTTAAGTGCCATAATACCGAGCCTTTCTTAGAACACATAGAACCTCGCCTGTATACCACTTTTCAGTAACGTTAAGTCTCATGTAATAGGGGGTGACCATAATGCTATCAACCTTGCACAAATCCAGACTTCGGAAAAAACACATTGCCCGACTCGGGAATCGAACCCAGGACCTAATGCAGTATCGTTTACGACCACTAAAGCAACTCAGCAACTCTGGTAAATGTTTAAGTAAAATACGATGGCCTTTTTCGATACTCAGGTTTCACTTAAACTTTTAACTTCATAATATTGTAAAGGATGAGAATAGTGTGCAAGTTAAGCTTCAATGCCGTTGTATGAAATACACCAAAGTTGCCACTTCTTGGGAGTCTGCTCAAACTTCACACGCTAACTTAGCTTGAAGGATAAGTGCATTGGCACTCAGATTGTATTAGATTATACCCTACCAGAATAACAAAATCCAATATTATATAACAATATTCTTCAGCATATATTTTTAGAACTTATCGACGTCGTAGCGGATGACTTCTTCTACATTTTTCTCCCTTTCACTTACTCTAATATAGGCCCACAAATACATAGGACCTAATCGTCATCTGGGCGTTCTGAGTATAAGCTCCCTGATCTATTTCAGTCTATATATTTAATAGTTAAGTTAAGTCCATAGGTGTGTGCGCAAACACAGGTGCACTCTCTGTTTCTTTAGAAACTAACCACACTTTTTCACCTCTGTTCAGCTTTTGCTCATAAAAAACGAAGACTTTGTACGGAGATGCGTACGCATCCGTTCAAGTTTCCGTGTTTATTCAAATGCGTACGCATCTTCATAGAAAATCGTTGTTTTTTATGGACAAAAGCTGAACAGAGCTGAATAAGTGTGGTTAGTCCCTTACTCTTATAGTCCGATGGGACGGCAATTCTATACGACCGGAGAGAGAACAGGCACAGGACCAACGACTAAACATGGTCAGGTCAAGCCCGACAGGGAAGATTTTGAGTGTTTCACTATTGAATACGTACGTAAGTAATTGATTGATTGATTGTACTGAAATAGATGAGAGTTGGTAAAAGTAAATATTTGCTGTCAATACTTTTTGGTAATTTAAATAACTGAAATAACATAGCTGAACTAGATCATTCAAAAAAGCTACACACGAAATAATATATTTTTTGCATGTTTACAAAACTTTCTCTTTAACAAACAGTTAAAATATAACCTAAAAATACTGACAGCTTATAATAATCTAACCACGCTACAAATCTTCACACACATTTAACCTCTCAACCCTCTTCAACAAGTCATTATGCAATCTCGGAGCTCACTAGAAGATACGTGTTACCATTTTATGGGGTAATAACGGTAAATTATTGTGTGAAGGGTGCGGGGAGTCACTTGGTATAATCGGTTAAGTGGGCTGTAATCCAACACGTGGGGCCAGTGCGGGTTGGAAGTCTCTCACACGTCATCGAATTCTGGTACTGGTTCAAGGACATGCTGGTTTCCTCACGATGTTTTCCTTCACCGTTTTGAGAATTCGAACCATCGACATACTTACTTTACGTACGTCGTGGCCGTTACCACTGGGGGCCACCACTGGTCCATAAAAGCTTCCTAAGAAAATGGTTCCGTCATATTATAACGGCCGCGGTGAAAATCTTTCATTTTCACCAGTATTTGACATTAAGGTGTCAAAAACGATCTGTATTTGGACAGCAGCTATTGTGTAGCCGTTCACCGGTTTCTTAGGAAACCAAAACTTTAGTGACTATTGAATTCCATGGTTGTGTTGACAAGTTTGATTGCTAATTTCTGTAGTGAGAAAAAAAAAACTTATAAGTTATGAAAAAGAATCATAAATTATGTTGTCCTCTTATTTTTCATTTTAAATGCACAGTCACGCAGTAGATTCTGATTCTTGCAAAGTCACAAAAAACATACTATTTTAATTTATACGTAATTTTACCTAACTTACAAAGCCTCATTTAATTCACAACGTTAACTAGATCGAACCAGGATCATAATGAATTTTACAAATTTAGTTAAGTTTCTTTACCGACGGCGAAGGCTTTAAGGTAGATTACTGTTGGTAAGCTGGTGACTTACAAACGGAAAGTTTTCTGAAAATATTACTTTTTTCGCATAGAAAATTAGAACAGCCGTGCGATTCTGTAACCATATCATCGTGATAACTTGGCTGAAGTGAGCGTCGAGTGAGTCGCCAATAGTGTCAATCCCTAGCATCAGCACGACTCACATCTCACTCTAAGCTCACTTCACCTTAGTTATCGCGGTGAGATTTTTCCAGAATCGACCGGCAGTGTTTTAAAGTAATTTTGGATTAGTCTTATATAGCAAGGTAATTAACAATAATAGCTTTTCTTTAGTGCAATCACGAACTATGGCAATCAAAAATTCAAGAGAATACTTTATATTAAGATAAGCCACACTGGTTACTATGGCCGACATTGAAATTTTTAAATAGACTTCGAACCCAAGCCGTCCGGAGCAAAGACTATCTCTACAGGTAGGGGTTCATGGGAGGCTCAGATATCAAGTGCGTAGACCGCAGACAACGGCCCATCTTCCATTTTGTGCCGCATACCTGTGCACGTGATGACCTTACGACTGCGTCATTAAGTGCAGTTCGCGTAACAAATTTTTGGGCCAAACATATTACAATTTATTATGAACTTTTTGACATCAACACACGAAGAAAATGCCAGACTGTAAAGTTGTTGGCGGGGCTGATTGCCCAAGGGTAGGGATCCCGAACGCACAGCGAAATGCTCGTTTACAATTAAAATTAATCAAGCGTGAAATAATGTTTTGTTGTTAACTAATTTAAATAATTTGAAATCACTGTTACACATTTTCGATCATGCAACCTAAATAATGAACATTTGTGACATTTTTGTCGTGATGCTTCAGTGGTTTAGGCCTCGCCTCTTGTGCACGAAGTTGTGGATTCAAATCCGGGTAAGCATCAATGTGACTTTTCGATTCATGTGTATTTTCTGAGTTTATCTTAGGTATTACTGATATCGATGAAATGAGCCTTTTGCCCTGCAGCGAGACAGTAATAGCATAGTATTATAACCTTTTCGTAAAATAAGTACTGAGCCAATGTTGAATTTATAGCACGCTAGATTTTTATATGAAACGTGACGCGTTTTATTACTCGTTGACAATAAAAATCCCATAAAAACCGTTATTATTATACCCACGGTATGTCCGTTGATCTAAATGTCACTGGTCACAATTCCAGTGTTGGCGATTTTGTGGCTATCGTGATTTATTACGCTGTATTGGTATCGAACCGCTGTGTCCTTTCATTTGTGAAACATTCACAAAAAAAAAAATTAAAGAATTTTCATAATTATCTGTAAGACACGTCAAATCCATGCCTATGATTGCAAGAACAGTTTGAATTTCAATATAAAGAAAAAAGAAAGAAAATACGTTTATTTGCGGTAATCATGACCATCCAACTCCAGACCTATATGAGCTTACTGGTGTCCCAACGGTTCGTCAATTATTCATCCGTAATGCAACCCTCCGTAAACATTCCCAACATAAATATATACTCCCACACTTTTTGAAAATAAACGACGTAAACATACAGTATGTCTGACAATGAAATTCCGTAAAAAAAACGCACGTCAAAATTTTATGTTTCTCGGCAGTTACAATAAAAGAAATCTTGTGGATCAACCCCCTCTCCAAAAAATGCTGTAAAAAAACGGTATTTAATTGGCTGAAAAAGCTGGATTACGATGGCACTGAGCAAATATTGTGCATTCCTTTCTGATCGTCTACTCCAACTGCGAAGGATCCAGTGCACGCCCGCATACTCACTACGCACAACATACACATATTTTCTTGCATATCATCATGAATTCACTCCCGATTACCCACAAGACTGAGACAAGTACACTGTACACTTACACTCACGCACTTCTCATGACACGCACAACACGCCACATACACACTTCTCACGACACGCACAACACGCCACATACGAACGCGCACCTCAATACCGGTAAACTAAATCTATTTGCATATTATTATTTAACATTTTCTCTAACCTATTTTTCTTTACATCTCTTCCATAGAAGTTACAAAATGCTTGTTAATGGTTCTAAAACTTGTGCAATGTAAAATACAGCACCACTGAAGCGAGCCTGAAGATCCGTAACACAGGGTTTCCCTAGCACGGACTCCAGTTTCTCGCAAAGGAGCTTTTGTCTTGTACTTATTGTTTAGTCCTAAGGTGTTATTTATAAGCTAACCTTTGTGGAGAGAAAATAAACTAATTATTATTATTAGAGAAAGAACATAAACACAAAAATAACAAGTTGGGGGAAAATGTGCGTCACATCACGTATACGTTTTTGCGTTGTCATTAGAGGTTGCCAATTATTTTAGTAGATTGTAAGCAAAATTAAGTGTAGTGTGCGCTTCACACGTATTGGGGAGAAAGCTAGGGAATATAATATTTAATTCAGGTATGATTTTTCCAACGTCAGCTGATATTTTTATCCGATCATAAAATTGACATCTAACAGTTTTTTTTATGGAAAAACTGGCAAAAATTCAAAATTCTTCCACAGATAAAGAAATATGGCATCTGAAAAATCAGACCTTGTTCTGCCTAATTTGTCTGTAGATATCTTCCAGTTGTAACCTCCCTAAAAAACATTATCAATGCGACGACACTGAAGTCAAAAGCCTAATGTTTTGATTTCCCACGAAAGCTCCGTCACATTATAACGGCCGTCATGAAAATCTGTAATTTTCACCAGTATTTGACATTAAGGTGTCGAAAAACGCTCTGTATTTGGACAGCCGATAAGTTTGACCGCTCATCGCTTTCATATGGAACCAAACGATAACAGAAAAGGAGTCATGAAAAATTTCTTTTTTTCTAATAAAAATAGCCAAAACACATAGACGTTTATTTAATCGTATTTATGCAATCAAGAGACCACCAGTTGTCTACCAAGCACATTCTTGTGAAAGCCTCGGTTTTATGTGCGTATAAAATTTCATAGCTTTCGAATGTTATTGCATGGAACGTTGAGTTGCGGAAATATATGACACGCGCTATTTATGACATGGAGGACGTGGGTAGGTAATACGGGCCGGTGTCCGCAACTCCATTTCTATGCGCGTATTTTGCAAACGATTGGGAAAATTCATTATTCGATCTACCCCAGGCCTTCAAGGAAGGCTAGCAATGCCTTAATGTTGCTGACTGTCTCACGGAGGGTACCTGGGTTACCAAAGTACTTTGTCCTGTACATGGTGACCACCGGGCAGTTTAGAAGCACATGAACTGCTGTCACGTCGATCTCAATGCAGGCACAGCAGACTGTCTATGACTGCTAAGACAAAGAGGTGTTTATTAAATGAATCAGTTAAAGCTGCTGTTACTGTACGTAGCTGTTGTTTAGTCTCTCTCTTAAAATACAGGTGATCCTAGTTTAAGAGGCAGGGTTATATAAAATTATTGTACAGATTTTGCAACATTTGTTTTGTTTTATGTATATCTGTAGCTTTTGTTGGTGAATAAACAATTTTATTATTATTATTATAGTTAGTCGGAGTACCTGTTTCGTGAGGCAGCCATCAATTATAGGAAGTGCTTCTTTAGCCTGCCTCACTCACTTTGGTTCGCCCAAAGTTTGTGATGTTGGTCTCTGGTGCGTTTCCTTACCACGGTGCGTAATAAAATGGAGGATGTAAGGAAACGAGCAACCTGTGGTCTGAAATCGTCAATGTGCGTTTTATAATTTCAACGTGCCTATATTACCGTGGACCCATTTAATTTTTAAATTCAGGAGTTGCACTCCTATTCTCGAACAAAAAGTTACAAAAAAAAAGATTTTATTATTTGCATTCTACTATCTAGGTATCAAATACTGGTACTCGGTTGAACCCGGTTAGACTGGAAGCCGACCCCAACATCGTTAGGGACTAGGTAGATTGATTTTTCACCTGGGTATCAGTTAATAGAACCTGAGTAACAGCCTTGACAACCGCTCTTTTAAAACAACCAGAAAAATTCTGTCAGCAAAATTTTTCCACAATAAACTACCTACCTAGTCGAATACAATCATTTTGTTTTTGACAATGAACCTGATTCGTTTTTGCATTTGTAAAGAATGTTCAACAATAGACCTATATTTAATAAAGCCTGTTCTTCAACCTTAGGCTTCAATCTAGACAGCGAATCTAGATTTATGAGCTCTACGTTATTATTTCATTTTGACCACAATGAAGAATAATTGATTGATAATGGAAAATCTATAGAATTCAAGAAAAGTGTTATTGTAATATTGCCTAAATGATTAAGGTAAATAATAAAGCAAGCTCGTTTTATAAGATTGAATAAAAACATAATGCATTTTTATTTTACTTGACATAAAATTAGTACTTTACTTACTTAACGGTTATTATCATGTGGGTTAGTCCTGCCAGTCGATTCTGTAAAAATCTCACCGTGAAATCATAAGTGAAGTGAGCACTTAATAGTGTTAATCCCTAGCGAATGACAGCTCACTCCACGCTCACTTCACCCAAGCTTTCACGGTGAGATAGATGGTTACAGATCCGCACGGCTGGAGATATATTAGACAGAGAGTTCACCGTGAACTTAGTTTAAGTGAGCCTAAAGTGTAGTGTCACAAGTGATATAGATAACTCAATTTGAGCTCACATCATTTAAGTTTTCACTGTGACATTTTTCATCATAGCCTGGCTGTACCCGCAGCAAAAACTAAGAATAAAACAAAGTTTCGTTTATGGCTGGTACGCTCGTAGATACAGACGCAAGCACATCAAGCTACCAGAAACTGTCAAATTTTCCCAAACAACTTTGAACCTAATACTTTATCGGTAAAGTTGAAAGTATATTAAAGAAATTTGACAGATCGTTGTAGCTTGATGTGCTGGCGTCTGTACACCTGTCAGCGTATGCTGCTCGGTAACTCCCTCCAAGTCCTGGAAATACATGGCTAAGCTTGTTGCTGTATATTTTATATAAAACTGCAATATATATTTAGCAAACTCCACCTACATTATACTCCACCCCTAATCCAGAGAAACATGAAAATGTCATGTCTCTCTGACTACAATAAAAATCATTACCATTTGACAATACAAATCTGTTACAATCGAAACAAAATGTTTTAATTTCAATATACGGGGTGTCCGGAAAGTCATAGATTACCTTTTAGCTGCTGATGGGCCACATTGAGATCTACCAATAAAAAAAAAAATACCTACCAATATTTATTTTTTTTCACCAGGGCCGATCAAAAATAAGAAAAATTTTGTTTTGGTGAAAATTTTAAGTTTGAACCTAAATTTTAGGTATTTAAAAGATGATATCTGTAACTTTCTTGTATTCAATCGATAGTAGGATGATTCAAGATGAAAATAAAAAAAAACCTGTACTCGAAAAAGTTTTCATTCGTAGAAATGGCATGGAAAAAACTGATCAAAGGTAGAGATTTTCCAAAATTTCATTAAACATCAACGAACACGGAAACCATAACACTTTTAGTATGGTCATTTCATTTCAATAGAGAGGATGTAGGTACTTGCGGGTCTGTCGCAGTCACTGACCATTCGATCTGCGGTCGGTGCAACGGAGGCGGGATATTGTGCGGTTTCGTTGCAGTTCGAATATCAGAGGCACGAAGATTACATTTATATTGTTATCATTCACTATAATATTGTAAAAATACTGGTATTCAGCTGCATCGTTCCTGACTGGAAACTGACCCAAATACATATAGTTGGGAAAAGGCTAGGCAGATGATGATGATGATTGTAAATCCAACGTACAATATTCGGGTTCCATTATGGAATATAACATTATCTTTTTTAATAAGCATTATTGAAGCATGGTAGTTAACGCGAGCATTCGCTTCGCGAATTTGTTTTGCAAACATTCGTTCCGTGAGCTTTTGTTATGCAACGAACATTCATTCTCTTAAAATAATTCTAGGTACAGTTTTTATTAACAACATTCATTGAAGACAAGAAAATATGACAGACCCAGACAAAAGACGATCCTCCAGAATCATTTATTTATTTATTAATAATCATATTGTACATCAATTGATTGGACGGTGACCCCCAAACTAGGTCTGTATCTTGGGGGGTCGGAATTGCGACGTTTTCAGAATAAGGTACATAGTGATAATTGCATAACAGGAAAACATGAACTAAAATTCAACTAAAATCAATTAAAATAAAACACATAAGATATACATTGCCATCAGCATGAGATCAAACATAGCATATAATCACAAAAGAAGCCAACACTACCCGTACCCATTATTTGCTAGCTTTTTCTTAACCATGTATCAAAACTAAAATTAAAATAAAATAAAAAACAAATAACAAAATAAAAACCCAACGAATTCTCAGAATCGAAAATTTCACTGGCATTTCAAATGGGCAATTAAGGATGAGTTCACACGAGCATCTTTTGTGTTCACAATCCAGGGTCCCATAAATTCGGCGTTCGGTTCATCGCGCTCACCGGTCTGTAAAGTAAGCTATTCCGGTTCATACGGTCCGGATTGCGCAGTTTGCGCTTAGGTGGACCATGGACTTATTTTGATCTTCGCAAAGTGATAAAAAACTTTGTCGTCATTTGTTTTCGCTCAATTTTCTGGCGATTCCTGCGTGTTTCTTGGCTGAATAATCGTTTAATCATCGTTATCTCCCCCTGCTCTGTGGGATAAGAAATGACTTTCATTTTGACAGTTCAACAGCATTCATTGCGTTACTTACGTTGTTGTACAGTACGCGTCAGAGAAAACGGACCCCGCCAAGATTTAAAGAATAATCGCTCAAGCGACGGCGAGTGCGTCACGTGACTGGCCCCGAGCAGCTCCCTCCCCGCCGCCCGCGCCGCACCCATCTCTGCCCGAGCATCCACCGATCCGACTCAAATATTATTTGTATGTTTTTAATAATTAGGCTTGTGGTATTTTTTTCGGCTTCTGGCCGAACCGTATACCAAGAATAACTTACAAAAAGACACTACGCCGTATAGGATACGAACCCACATCACCAGGCGCCAGACGATCATTAAGACCGTGCCTTATACCAATAGGCTATTGGCTCAGTTAGTAATCTCAACGAAAATTCGAATAGCATTACTCCTTTTATCGAACAAGTTTGATAACGGTCTAATCTTCTAGACATTAAGGTTTAAATTGCAACTTCCACCACGTGAGATACACCTACCGTCCACAACCTTGTTTTACAAAATGCAATACGTAACTCTTCAATTAACTAAAAGATAAGGTTGAAATTAGCATAGATTTCTTGTTGGGTTGAATAGATTGTGCTTGATTCCGATTGTTGCACTACCGTCATTTTACTTCAGAAACTTAACTGCTGTATGAACTGTGAGTTAAGGTTGAATTTAGAATACTTCTTCGCCCTATTTACTAAACTGTGATTGAGGGTATAATTCTTTTTTTTCAAATCGTTTCGTTTTCGTTCCGATCAGCTTGTGTGTAATGTTTTCGTCGTAAAATTATCCAATTTACGAAGTTTTTGAACAGTTGATTCTATTAACCGATAGTATGGTGCGATTAACAACTTTTTGAAGGCTAAAATAATTGTTGTTCTCTGGGAACAGGAACAAAGCATAAAGAAAATAGCACGAGAAATGTGGGCTTAACGGTAAGATTTACGTTATACACATATATTTATTGTTACAACCATGTTACATTATTACTTACAAGGTGGATTTTTTATGTATTTCTAATATTATTGTTTTCATTACAGAGAAAAATAGTTCGTAGATGGATACAAAGGTATCAAGCGACGGGTGATGTGAAATGCGATCTCACCCAACTGCTTACACTAATGAATCGGAGTGACACCTTGGGACACATAAAACCTGGGAACTAATTCGAAATAGTGCTGCAAGTTTCAATATGGTTTCGGGCATGAAAAGTCTTCAAGAAGTGATAGACAGTGACTGCCATCGTCTGCGTTATTAATAGACAATTTACTCGGCAGATTGATTGTGTAACTTATCTGATAAAATTGCATTGGAACGTTTGAGCAAGTGTTAATAATTCCCAATATTTGTGGGATCATTATCTCATAGTTAATCAAAAATAAACAACCTTTATTATTATGAATCCAGTTACTCTTGTTTACAAGTAGTCTTGTAATGTGTTAACGATGCACCATCTGACCTCACATACTTTTCTAATGCTGTGTTAAAAGGGTTATCAGAAATTGTGATAAAAGAGAAAGATGTATATTGCTATACTGTTATAGTTTAGCATGTTGGTTCTTCCTCTGTAATTCACAGGCACAAATGACAACATTTCATCTTTTAACCAGGCTTTTTTCCCCATAAGATCATACAGAGTATAAAAAAATAATGTTTTTACAAGTTTGAATAAATAAATATTGTAGTTATGTTACTAGAAATATCTATAAACGAACCGTTATCTAATGTTAAACGTTCTACACCTCACCCAGGGTATATATTTTGTATTTAGTTAATATTTTAAGTAAATAACCCTAATTTAACACAGATAGAAAACTGTATACTCGTAATAACTGTATATGTGGATTCCTAGAAATGTAATTAATGAAATAAATGAATATTGTTTATGCAACATGCCTGGCTTTTCTTACAAAACTCATACTTCACATTTGTTTTCTTAAACATGGATGTTTTCTGAAATAAAGTTACGAAAATCACCTAATCAACTATTAAAAAAACTAAAAACAGAAAAAAATAAATCTCATCCGCGGATTTGAACTCGTGACCATCGAATTGCTAAGCCGCAGTCCAAACCACTAGACCAACACGCCATTTACGTTACATTACGAAAAACTTAAACATATGATATCATCATCAAAGGGGGGTCCGGTTTCTTTGAAGCTTACTGTACAAACAAATTTTTCGAACATACGAAGGATTAGCAGTATCCTTTAAAAATTTTAAGCTGATGATTTTCGTGTTCCCAATTTATTTGAGACCGGCGCAATATGTCGTTTTTGTCAATATTTTCTGCAGCCGCCATCCCAGTTTTCACTAAACTACCAGTCATGATAATTCATATTTCACACTAACTAGTTATTTTTTCTTTGGTTTGACATACCTAGTGATTTACTTTCAATTATAAGTTCCTTTCTGAGTTTATCAGGATGTATCAAAAGTTAATCTCACTTTCACATGCTACTACCATACAACTGACATAATTACTGACTGTAATCCATCAAACGTTTTTATTGCCTGCTGCTTCCACTCCAAGGTTTAAAAAAAAAAAAATTACTCCAGAGAAAAGTATTCTCCAACAGATGCACAATACGGAATTAAATTATTTCATTCCTATTCCAATAAAATTGCTTTAAACTCAACTCACCGCACTACGTTTCAGAAAACAAGTAAGAGCTTGACTAACATAATTATTTGCTGTGCTAGTTCATGAAAACATTCCGAAGTTGGTTTAAATCCGATCAATCGTGGCCCCATTCAATTGGGTGAGGATAGCACTGAACTTGTCTGAAATAGTTTATTCGTTGAAATTTGTATGAAAGTTGTTTGAACGATGTACCTGGTATTTTAAAATGAGGGCTTGGGAATTTAGGATAGTTTATGGTTCGATAGATATTAAAACTGGAGATTTAAGGGTTACGTGGAGTTTTAATCCTGAAGTAACAAACCACAAAAGGACGTACCTAAAATTGACATTTTCTCTAAAATTACTGGCCGGCTACTGGTTGACTCTGGAGAATAATGTTCTTAGTTATGAATACTAGAGCTTTTGATGGCTTCTGAGTTTAAATAATTAGCATAGACATCAACCAACACGTACTGGGACCGCGTGTTAGATAACGGCTCCCCCACTCCCTCTCACAGAGAGGACCAGCAGTGGGAAAATGATGTAGGCTGATTTTATGTACTGAGCATAGATAATAATAATAACATAATAATAATAATATTCCACAACTTTCACACAACGCCAACTAGTCCCAAACAAAGCAGAGCTTGTGCTATGAGTACTAGACAACTGATAAACATACATATGTCGTCGCAAGCGATATCAAGACGACAAAATAATCAAAATACTACTTCCGGTTGATTTCATAATATTGGTCAAACCGGAACTTAATTCTCATCGGTTGATCGGTTAGTACAGTGAACGCCGTGAGGTGGCGCTATAACTTCGCGCCATATTCTACACGTGGACAGAGCCGATTGGAGAGTAGGCGGCATTCGACTTGCGGAGCGCACGCCGGACGGTTGAGAGCATACCATCGGAACTGTCATGTTCACCGTACAAACCTTTGTTTCTTACTACTCATAAAGTGAATGTAAATTACCGAATAAACGTGACTGTGATTTGTGCTTCAAACTATGTTTTACTGGGTTGCCCGAGTACCCACCTTCCTCATGGAACCCGTACCAAGAAACTATCATGATGGCCCTATTATCGCTACGCCCACGCTCGCACCGACACATATATATTCTAAATACATATATATTATAGATTTTCACACTCATAACTTACACCCAGACAAAGAAAAAATGCTCGTGCTCATCATAAAAACATTTGTCCTGGGTGGGAATCGAACCCACGACCTTGCGTATAGTAGTCAGGGCCACTGACCACTAATATTAAAAATTATTACATTTTGGCCTCAAAACTGGCAACTTGGTTGGGATTAGACTTAAGTTATGCGAGCTATCATCCAGATGTGATAAATAAGCGTAATCAGCCTATGTTCCTACTGCAGGGTAATCGGGTTGATAGATGGTGACATGGCTTCGAATTTTTGGTTCTAGGACATGCCGGTTTCCTCACGGTTTTTTCCTACACAGTTTTCAGAGCGTGGTGATGATATTATTTTACATTATGTAAACCTAGTAGTAGTTGCCTGCCTGGGTTTTCGATGTGATAAATGCTTAGATTCAGTTTGGTAACAAAATAGGTTATTTTAGTGCTGTCTATTTTACTGAAGTAAGAAAATTATTTTCAAAAAAAATTCCATCCGAAACAGTCCACAAATTGGGATCTTCAGTTTACTAAGTAAACTCTTTTCTCGATGTTTTCTTTATCTGGACGATTTCCAACTACTTTTCCGCGCAGAATAAACATGGAACGATTTGATTCAGTACGTTCTTTGTTAAAAGTTTTGTTAGCCATCATTCCATTAGTTCTTTATCCGCCAAAGACGAGAGGAAGTTCTTCTATAGATACGCCGAAGCAGTTTTATGAGAAGTAGGATTAAGTGAAGAGATTTTGACGTAAGAGTTATGTTTGGTGAAATACAGGTAACAAGTACACCTATTTTTCCAATAAGGTAACCTGTAATCGGACTGTTACTGATAATTGTCTAGTGGATATACTGAAAAATACTTCCGACAGCCCAACTTCTAGACCTAGCAACAATCGAATTTGTGCTGTAAACTTAATAAATTGACGAGTATTTTTGTGGAGTCATCAACCACAGTTTGTAGACTTCACAGGCGTGATAGGTATCAATATCTTAACACGAGAAACGTAAGAATGCAGTTTTGCTCAACTCATATCAAGTAACAACATTAACAGCGGTCAATGACCTCGTGAATTTCATCGTGTTCAGCTAGCCAATTTAAAATAATCCTGTACTTAAATAAATGAATCAAAATACCTAAAAATCATGTGCCTAAAATAGACAGTACTATACCAGATGCTTTGCTTCGTGTTATCTCGCTCTAAATCCAACAGCATCTAAACCTGTAACAAGCCTTTGATTACTGAATGTAATGGGCATGATTGAATTCAATGGACACGTCCAATCCAAGTATCACATCTGTTGGTAATCGGGTAATTGATCTATTTTAGTAATAGTACAAATGTATCTAGATTAAAGATACAGAGTACATTGTATCGAAATAACAGACTCTTCTTCTACCTAGCGTTTTCCCAACTATGTTGGAGTCGGCTTACAGTCTTACCAGATGCAGCTGAGTATTTTACATGAAGCGACTGCCTATCTGAGTCCATAACCCAGGTACTAGGAAAGACGATACATCTTGGTAAGACTGGCTGTCAAACTTTTGGGTTGACTGCCCATAACGACTGTCAACAATCTACGAATTACAAAATAACAGACAAATTAAAAAATAACAACACTTCACGTGACCAGAGGGCTAGGTCTTTCTTTGGCCAAAGGATTAGCATTGCCATTCAACGTGGCAATGCTGCCAGTCTTCTGGGCACGTTTCCAGATGACAGCGATGCGGACGAGTACTTCGGCGCCTAAAGCCTTTTGTTTTGATATTTATTTTTATGGTTAGTTTTTTTTTTTTTTAATTTAGTACCTAGTGTTCTGATATTCAGTTAGTTATTACTTCATTGTACAACACATACTGTACTAATAATACACAAATTAGAATAAAGATATGATTCTAACTTTGGTTTGCAAGACAAGTCACTTAAAACACATTGCTTGAAACGCGTTCTGTTGATGTACAGGTTGTTCTTGTCCTAAAAATAAACCTCTGGCGTGTGTATTTTTTGGAACATGGACGATTTTAGGCGTAAAATTTCTGTCTGTCTAAGATTTTTATTTGTTGAAGTCACATTGGTGTTGCTTATTTCAATGAGTTTTAACAATTACGTGCATGGTAGCTTGCTGCGTAGTCGGAAATTGAATACATAAGATTCTTAGAATTGTAGATGGAGTAAAATTGAGTAATTACATAGTTGGTCTAAGAAAGTTCTTGAATCTCGGTCATTCAGTCCTCCTAACTACTACGTTAAGTAAAGTAGGGTTTCGAAGTAAAACTAATTTCCTCCAAGATTCCGATGATATCCATTTAATTCTAATTTATAAATCTGTGGAACTGTAATTACGACGGTTATAATTCATTAGCTGTAATTCTCGACCTGAGACGCATTAGGTCGAATGTCGAGATCGGAGTAAAATAACTTTAATAGTTAACTGAAACCGGTATCTTGTGCTCTTTCTAAGCATATAACAATCATAATTCTATCTCTTTTTGTTCTGATAATATACAAATTCATAAGGTCGTATCTATCGAGTTTGTGAATTTATATCGTGGAATAAGGCTTGATAGTAACTGCGGTATTTATGCTTAAAATTTTGGTATAATTAGAAGGGCGAACATTGACTTCAGCTTTCATGCTTTTAAATTATTTTACGCGTAAGGCATGGACTATTTTGTCATTCGACTTTATTCTACAAGGATCGTTGGTAAAAATAACACGTATTGTCAGATAGAGCTTTATGCCTCTTGAAATGAAATAATCAGATGTCATGCCTTGAGATATACTGTTATGCCTCAAAAGTTTTATTTGTTTGGTTAAGGTCTACAAACATAATTAGTCCTTATGCCTTTAAAAAGTGCTACTTTATCGTTGTAAAGAAATGCACATGTGAAAAAGAAACGCTATTCCATTGACTTTGTGACCGCACACCTACGCGATACAGTGGCATCGGACGTTATCGCCGGTCACTCAGCCGTTTTCGGTGCCACGGTGGCTAGACCTACCAGCACAAAGCACCGAGCGAATAGAAGTTATTCGCGCACAAGTAGTTAGTTGTGTCGAAATAATAGTGCATTTAATTACTTCTGATTTATTTAATTGCTTGTGAGTGAACTAGTGGTGATTATTGAAGGATTTTATAAGTACTTAATATACTAAGCGATAGATGACGAAGATCAGGTGAGTACAAAACCTATAGTGTGGTTAGTGATGTTATCGATTATAGTATTTATCAGGTTGGCGGAAAAGTCTTTCACCAAGAATTGATTGATAACTTCGTTATTTACAATAATTAATCAGTAATGTAATCCTCAAATAACTGTATTACTCTGGCCCATCTAATTGGTAGATTGTTGATGCCCTGCACCCAGAATTCCGGAGGCTGTGCAGAAAAGAAATTGTACACAAATAAAGCTTTAGTGGTCGGAACAAGTGATAGTCGGATGGCGCGAGATCCGGTGAGTACGGTGGGTGGGCAACTGGGTGCCATCCAAGCTCTACGATTTTTTGTCGAGTCTCCGAAGCGACATGAGGTCGCACATTATCATGGAGTAAGTGAACATTTACACGTCTCGGTCGTTTTTCTCTTATTGCTTCAGCCAGTTTCTGACGCTGTTCAGTATAAATGGAAGTCATAATCGTCCTCTTCGCAGGGAGAAGCTCGTAATAGAGTGGGCCCTTCGTATCCCACCAAACGGAGAGAAGATGCTTGCGTGAGTGACGGTTCGGCTTTGGCTGCGGTGGTGGCTCTGGGTCGTAAGGAAGCCAGACGGCGTCCCGTGTGTTGTTATCATAGAGAATCCAGCTCTCATCGACGGTTACCAGATCTTCAAGAAACTCTTTCCGATGTGGCTGAAAAAGAAGCGATTCACAAATACTAACTCTGACTTGACGATGACTGTCAGTTAGTTGATGTGGAATCCATCGTGCCATTACTTTACGATAGCCGAGTTTGTGTAAATGAGCTTCGACGGTCGAATGATGACGGCCAAGAGTCTCTGCCAAATCACGCGTATTTATTTCTGGATTATCCTTTAAACAGCGGAGGAATTCTTCATCGTCGAAGGTGGATGGTCGCCCAGATCGCTCGTGATCTTCAAGAGTTATATCTCCCGATGCAAAGCGAGCAAACCAGCGGCTTATCTTCCATCGCGAAACAACACTTCACCGAACGCTTTGTTGATGTTAGCGGTAGCCACACTCACGTTGTGTCCCTGACGCCACTCGTAAAAGATGATCGTTCGAAGTTGATGTTCACTAATCATTTTCACAAACTAACCAAATCCTCACTAGCGCGTCGTTATATACCCTTGATGTGATAGCTTCGGAAACCTTCTACAATATTCTTACGTATCCCAGATCAATACTTATTCCTTATATAATTAATATAATATAATTTACAATTTCTTGTGCAACATTTTTTCGCCGACCTGATACATGATAAGAAATAATGAAGACATACAGCAAAATCTAATACAAGAAAGAAAGTTAAAAACGTGGCTAAATGAAAAGAGTTGCTGCTAAAATTGCAAGGGTGAAAGGTTCTCCCTATCATTTAAATGTAGCTAAAAAAAATCCTGAAATAGAGGGTCGGGGCTGAAACCTCTATGTATGTGTAAATTTAAATGTTATGAGAAAGTGCCTGATGAAAAAAGAATGCAAATATTTAATGGAAAAAAAAATGTACCAGTTGGGATCAAAGTCACCATTTTATAGTCTCTAACGTCACAAAAAAACTAAAACGTATGATGAGAACAGCCGTGCGATTCTGTAACCATCTCACCGTGAAAGCTTGGGTGAAGTGAGCGTGGAGTGAGCTGTCATTCGCTAGGGATTAACACTATTAAGTGCTCACTTCACTTATGATTTCACGGTGAGATTTTTACAGAATCGACCGGCAGATGACAACTTAAACACTGACCGAAGAAAGTTTTCTTCCTTCTACGAATATAGACTTTTTGTACTAACTTTTAACGTCTATGATATGCAACTTAATAATTTTAAAGACGTTACGTCTGTATACATATAACAAAAATGGTTCTTTTGTTTCCAGAAAGAAGAATAAAGATGGTAAGTAAAGATTTTAAAATATCAGAATGGGTTTGGCTTTAGATTAAACAAGATCAGCCCGGAATATTATTTTATATTTAAATACATTTGCGAAAATACTTCTAAGTGAATTCAGTTCCCTGAACATTAACCTAGTGTAAGTAAAACTGAAAACCCATATCAATTGAAAAATTCAGTGATTTCATGAGTCTTATAATGGATTCCACAGGAATTCCATGCCTATTATAAAAAATTAAAACATTCCGAGAGTACTGGCACATTTTCCTGAAGTTGATTAAATTAAATATTAATTAATTTTAATAATTATTTACTTGACTTATCAAGTAAAAAAATATTGGGTTTTGCGCTATTCTTCTTTGGTTACAAAAAGTCATTATTTTCTTAGCTTTCATAATTTTTTTGATTTAATTTTTTAATTCCGACCTTATGTATTTCATAATAATTTATTTAAATGCTACTTACATAGATATATTACAAGATCGGACTTAACTAAATTTCTAATTTTTGGCAAACATAATGTTACATGTTGTATAAAAGCTTGCAATACGGATTGAATTTACCGAAAAATTGCAGGCATAAAGTTGGATCAGTAAATAGAATTATAAGGATGGGTCTTTTAATAGCTCTGTACAAGCATAAGGTTGTATGTCACCAAAAAAGAAGTTTTTGATTGATAAAATATTATTATTATACTGTGACTAGTTATATTAGTATACTAATAAAAAGGTACAAGACTTATCTAAAATATTATACTATTTTTATTAGCCTAATCGATAATGAACAATAGTTTTGACACGATTTTGTCAAGATCTTTCTTTTGGCTGTCCTCTAAACTTGTAAAATTCCATATCAGACCTAATGCCTCTCAGGTCGAGAATTATAGATGACAATACGGGCATTGGGCGGACACAAAGGTATTCTGATTACGACTGTCAATTATATGAGAATGTAGATAATTATATGAACTTGGGACAGAACTTATATCAACTACTTTTTGCTTACTACTTTATTATTTGTTTTAGTAGCGGTCATAGTAGTACATACTCTGTCAACATTTTAACTGTCTACCTATTACTGTTCAAAAGATGGCAGACGGATGGACGGAGGGACGGAAAACGGAGCCTTAGAAATAGTGACTCTTTGGGTCCGAAACCCTAAAAATCATCATCGTAATATTGTGTATCAATTACCAAGTGCGAAATAATTACAAAGGATTCTGTTATTTTTTTAAGGTTCCGTACCTCAAATGGAAAAACGGAACCCTTATAAGATCACTTCGTTGTAAGGATTCTGTTAATTTTTTAGGGTTCGGTACCTCAAAAGGAAAAACGGAACCCTTATAAGATCACTTCGTTGCCCGTCTGTCAAGACCCTTTTTCTCAGGAATGCGTGGAGTTCTCAAGTGGAGATTAATATCAAATACCTAAGCAGGGGCTGCATTCCCTTGAAGTAGTGAAAAAATCTGTGGCGCCGTCACGGATGACGTTACTGTCAATATTGGTTTCATTTATTTCTTTAAACTTTTCGCACAAAAGGTACAAAGGTGGACTTAATGTCTTAGACATTCTCTACCAGTCAACCAAGGGTGGTGAAGAGATTAGACAGGTGCTTTGGTTGAGAGGACAATGATAAAAAAAAAAACTAGACTAATACATAAATAGGTGATAAACACATACATACGATTCCGAACTATATCAATATAATTAAAATCCCTATTAACAAAAGCGTTCAGGTGCTTTTCCATAACGTAGTCTTTGAGTGATAATCCTTAGCGATGGCTCCATCATTCATCGTCATCGTTCATTCGTCATTTTCTCGAAAGTAACCTCAAAATTTTAGGTAAGTGAATGGCAAATAAATACGAATTGTGGGAATTTATTTAAAAAATAGTTAGCAATATAGGAAGGGCATTAAATTCTCCTCCAAATTGGTTTGGTTGTGACACCGGACTTTTCGTTTGGCACAGGGCGCCCTTTATTTGATGACATTCTCCTTTGGCAAGAAGCAATGTCATGTAGCACAAGTAAAGGAAAAAATCTGAAAACCGTAAATTTATGGGAAACCCTCGGTGCGCGAGTCCGACTCGAACTTGACTGTTTTTTTTTTAATTGCGTGGTTTTGAAATGAAAAAGGTATGAGTGAGATGTTTGTGTCTTTCAAAAGATTGACGACAAAATAGAAATTATGAAGCTTGTAACATTCAACTGACTTTAAGATTATATTAAGCTTGAGCCCGTAACAATGATCCTACGAAGCTACTAACGATGATCATAAAATATGTGAAGCAATCAGTAACCAAGACAAATGCACGACACACAATTTAGTGTCGTTGCTCAACAGCTAAATGTACACCGACGAGGGACAAAGACCTTTGATTACAATTTTTAATTAAGAAGACAAAATAATGGGGTTACTCGCCGTCTCCTACCCAATTGCTCATATATTGAAATAACACAAGTTTTATTAAAGGACTGAAATTATCTTGTGACTTACGGGTGTCGTATTTGCAGACCTGTTCCGTACGTAGGTTAAAAGTTGACGGTGTAAAACTCCTTTTTGAGTTAGGTATGAGGCACTATTACACGATTAGTGAAGATAAAAATTATGAAGACAGCTGGACTAAAGTCTGATATCACCGATAAGCAGTCTGCAATTACGGGCGTATTTATACGCAACGTTAAATTCGTAACTTTGTTTTGTTTTCACTGTGCTTTGTTTTTGACAATTTGTTTTTAGGGTTCCGTACCCAAAGTGTAAAAAAGAACCCTATTACTCCCGCTCCGCTGTCCGTCCGTCCGTCCGTCCGTCTGTCACCAGGCTGTATCTCATGAACCGTGATAGTTGGACAGTTGAAATTTTCACAGATGATGTATTTCTGTTGACGCTGTAACAAAAAATACCAAAAAACAAAATAAAACAAATATTTAAGGGGGCTCCCATACAACAGACATGATTTTTTGCCGTTTTTATCTATAATGAATAGTACGGAACCCTTCGTGCGCGAAACCGACGAAACTTGGATAGTTTTTTACTACATCTTTCTGACAAAACCACCTTGGGTAACAATTATTATTTTTTGGTAACAAATTATTAGCTTGGTGCATATGAAATTGCCGATTGCGCAACAATGTAAAACAGTGGGCGCTTATTACCGAACACGTTTTGATTTGTTCATTTTTGTTATTGTAAAAGTATCGACACTTGATTAATATTTGAAACACCATCAGAGGATTTAGACATTAGACGTGATTTAATATAAGTTTTTCTTTATTACCATGGATTCGAAAAAAATTAGAGGTATCATGTTTTATGAGTTCAAAGGTGGATGGAGTGCACATGAAACAGCAAAAATAAAAAATTGGTTCCGAAAATTTCGTTGTGGAGTAGAGAATTTTGAAAATGAGCCTTGCGGTCGACCTTCGTGCGTACTGGATCTGCAAGTTTTACAACAATTAGTGGAGTCCAATGTGCATATAGCATATAGCACACAAGAACTTGCACAATAACTCGCTGTCCATCATACAACTGCTGTACGATTTTGTCACGAATAAATAATTTATAAATCATTTTTTTGTGTTTTTGATCCTCTGTTTAAATCGGAAATTTCATATGCACCAACCCAATAATATGAACCTGCCAAGGTTCATACGAGTATAAACATATAATCAGCCTATAATGTTCCCACTACTGGGACACAGGCTTCTGTAAGAAGTGGACCATCGCCCACCAAGCGGGCCATAGTCCACAAAGCGGGCCTAGGTTCTAGGACACGCCGGTTTCCTCACGGTGTTTTCGTTCACCATTCTGAAAGCAGTATTGATGAAATTATTGACAAAAAGTAATGTGCCTGCTTGGGTCCGAAACCACAACCTACAATTCGTAACTCGTGCTCATATAAATTGCTAAGAGCATTTAAGGATTTGATTTCAAGTTACCACCAATTAAGTCTACTGATGCATAAGTTATAATGTTCAAGGCCAACTATCCGAAGTGAGAAGTGTCAATGAACTGAAACTATCTGTTGAGCAGACATAAAGGGCTGTGTTTAATGCATCTAGTGGGATCCAAAGTCAGGCTCTCGACGTCGCCTCAGTTGTGAGACATGATTGATCGTCCTCCAAATAGATAGGTTTTGAACTAAGTAATTGACATAAAATGACTGAGTGGTTTTCTACAAGGCATAGAAGCCAGACAAACTTATAATTCATCATATTAACGACCCGCCCCTGCTTCGCACGGTTTTTAAAACATCTAGATTAGATTACATCTAGATTTATTTATTATAATGTTAGTTTAATAGAAATGTTTAATAAAAACTTTAAAAGATGGTGAAGATTGCATCAAAATCCATTGCGCAGCATACGAGTGGAAGAACAACGTGCACACCCAGATAGACGATAAGCGTATTTGTTTTATACTAGGTATTTACAAAAGTCAACAATGAGGTTTAAATTAATGATGACGTTCAAATTATATCACCGTTGTAATCATTATCATTTTCATCCACAGCCCGAATTCAGTCACATCTGAGTATCAGCCTCTCTTTTCAAGGTCCAATCCCCTTTTCTTTTTTTTTTTTCGGGGTGGAAACTCCACCATCCTTGAGGATGTCCGCCGCCCTGGGGCGGGCGTCAGGGTCTGTCAGACTCTTACTGACTAAAAACCACCTCGCCACCGGATGACTGACATTTTATCTTCCAGTATTTGGGTATCACTCAGTCACTCCATTACTTCACCTGTCCGCACTGCTCTTTACCAGGTGTACTGCCTAACTCCATTTGTGTTCCATGATTCGTTTTCAATGCAATCGACAAGCGTATATCAGTGTCGTTAAAGTGGTTACCATAAATGTCTCATGCCAGTATATTTAGCAACTTGTATTACAAGAAATTTTCGAAGCTATCAAAAAGTTAAAAGCTTAATTTGTTTTTTGGTAACTTTGTGTCGTGGAAATTACAGCTCTGAACTTGAGAAACAAGTTAGACTATATCAAAATCAAGCAATTTATACTTTGGAATTACTTTTGACACCTATAAAATGGAGATAGAGAAGTTGTTGGGTATGTCGAAAGGAAAGTGTTGGAGATGCAAAATTAAATAAATGATGAACAACGTATTTTTTTTTTTTTTGGGTGGGAAATTATCAATACTTCTCCCGTTCTGGGCAGAGCGGGAGGGTGTGTCAATGTATCAACTTCTAATTAATTAGTCCTTTTCAACGTGGATGCAAAAATTCAATTAAAATCAAATTATCAAAATCAAAATGTTTTATTTCATATAAACCTACATGGGCACTTAGGAAACGTGAGAAACCTGGTGCACACCAACACCAGTGTTGACCTCTTAGTTATTGTTGATGTTGGTGAAAATAGAAGGCTCTCCCAGTATTACGACCACTATAAATCAATTTGGCTAAAAAAAATAGGCATTTCCTGATAAGAAAAATAATTTAAAATATAGTTTACAGAAAATGTCAGTACCCATTTAGATTCAGCAGTCAGTACTAAACGGAAGAGCACTTTTTGGTGAAATGTGTATACATAACTAAACCACCATTCCAAGAAAGACCTTTAATTTGAGAAACTTTAACAGTTTCTGAACGAAATAAAGGGTAACTCCAGTAGTTGGAAGGAAGTTATATTGCTTTTATTCCATCTTGTACTGAAACTCTTTTGTATCATGAAAATACAAAAGAAACATCGTTAAGACCACTCACTCCTGAGAAATCTTGAAACTACCGACAGAGAAAGGTATCCTAAACAAATATTCGAGTAGAAAGAGCCCAAGAAGTAACGAATACCTTAAGAAAAATAAAAATCAGAGTAATGTTTGAAACGATTCTTACGAAGACCCATCCCATGCTGGGCCTTCGTACTTCAGCGGTACTTTGTGTTATAGGTATTATTAAGCATCATTAGCGCGGTGATAGTAGAAGTGACTAAGTACCTATTTTTGTATCAAAATCACCTAAATCAAAAACTCTATAGCTGCAGTTTCCTAGAAGAGCGACGAATGATGGCAGCGGGGTTTCAAGAAACGCTCACTAGGAAAACATGTTTCAGTGACGTAATTCACATTCCGGTAAACTGCAGACGCTATGTGGCGGCCACCGCTCTCCATGGAAACCGTATCATAATGTCAATGGTGTCAAACCACCGCCATTGTTGTAGTGTCGTCAATGTAATACCTTTACACAAAAACGAAAAGTTCATAAATGTTGCGCAATAATTTCGTACTGCCCACTGAAAACCAATTAAAACGTGTCCAATTTATTTGACAAGTTAATCAACTGAACGTAATTTTGTTGAAAATGTTAAAATTATTCGCTACAACGCTGTTAATATTTTGTTTGTTGTCAAACTTTATTTTGACCCTGAAAAGGTAGACGGAAACGTTAATAATGACGACATTTATTTGTTTCGTCAAACGTCCATTGATTTTTCACACGGTACCTATCGTTTTGACAGTCACTATTACAATGAAAAGTTTTTCATTCTTCAAAACTCACCAAAACCAATACTTTACTAAAATATAACTATAAATATGTGCTGCATTGGCCTCACGAAGGTTCGCCCCACTTGAAAATATCCGGGGATCAGTTTCTCTTCATTCAAGACAACCCCTCATCATTTACATTTCACAATATCACGAACATAATACAGCACTTCCTAGAACATTTCATACAATAACTACGCGCCCATCTGTCCCTAAATCTGATAGTCTATCACGTACATTTGTACAGCAAATCACTTTACACAAAGCCTGTAGCACAATTTTCAATCTCATTCACGTCATTTTGTTCCTTTCACGCCGTTTCAAATAGGTAAGCTTTCAACGCTATTCATTTGTCTGCCCCACTTTATTTTCACTGACCAGGTGCCGCTTGTGTTTTGTTTTTATTTAACTAGTCGTGTTCTTTATATTATTTTTTATTACATTCGAACATAAAAAAATCACGCCTTTTTCTCTTGGAAGTAGTGCTAATAAAGACTGTTTTAAACGTATAGAAAAAAAATTGATAGATATTCTATTTATATAGAAGGAAGATCAATTCATAGATCCTTGTCGAGTTTTGGACGTTAACTGCTAGTTTTCTATTTAAATAATTATCATTATTTAAAAATATTTCTTTACATATCGCAGGACCACGTGGTCCCGGTCCATTGGAGGGGTAGAAGTCAACTTGCAGAGGCCAATTAGATAATTTTAAATGATTGAGGCACCAACTGAAGATTATGCCCATTTTTCATATAAGTACCTAATTCTGTAACAAGGCTGTTGCAGTTGCGGAAAACCTCAAACGGCGCAAATACTCCAATCTCTTTGGAACCTATATGTGCGAGCCGTTTGGGGTTGAAACCCTAGGGCCATGGGGTCCGAGTGCTCACCTAGTATTTCAAGACATCGCCAAGTGGTTGGTCAACTCTTCACGTGGCCAGAGAGCTGGCCTATTTTTTGGCCAAAGAATCAGCATTGCCAAACAACGTGGCAATGCTGCCAGCCTTTTGGGCACGTTTCTTATTGACAGCGATGCGGACGAATTTTTTAATGCCCTTTGATTATTTGCCCTCCTTTTTATATACTTGAACATATTATTATTATTATATCAAGACTGTTACATTTTTATAAAACTATATGATATTGGTGATATGAGAAAAATTGTTTTGATGGATAATAAAAGCCAATATTTAACTACTACTCGTAACAACTAACATAAAATCTTTTCTATCTTTACAGGTAATTCATTGCAGCTTCCATTACTTGCAGTAGAAATCTTTATTGTAAGGCGTAAAAAGGTAATTAAAGATAATCCTTTATCGTTACTAGTGCCTCTCTTTGAAGCAAATTGCAAAAACAGATGAAAATGTAAGTTACTTTGATTGCATTGCATGTCTTCTTTAATCGGAAACCTGAAATGAATATATGACCTTTACCATTACCTGTCTATGGATATATTTTGGGTTTTAAGCAAATAAGCAGCCACGTTGCTGTGAATATTTACCATCGCCGGTAAGTATCCTCACTTTTGTATACAACACAGCACACACCGCGCCGCACTTGGCCCTCTACGCCTTCTGTAGAGCTCCTTACAAAACATGTTTTTGTTTCTTATGAAAAGAGCTCTGAATCACCTGCGGCGAGTCGAGGGTAAACCCAACATACCTTGACACTGCGTTCAAAAAGATAAATGAAATATTCACGCATCTTGTTTTCAGTTCAAATTATTCACATAATTATCATACTCGTACACGGGTACCTGCAAAACTTTGTTCTCAATTAATTCATAATTACACACAGAAGAAGCAAGTCTGCAAGACCCTCCAATTTAAATTGTTCCTTATCTACCCTCCAAAGATTTGCGGCTTGAGATAAGTGGCTGAAAGGTACGTACTTTCCTTTTACGATAGCAAAAAGATTAGGGGAATGAGGATGGAGTGAAAATAACGGTGCCTATTATGGGAATAGCCTACTAAATATTATGTGTGGATAGTGACACATAATATTTAGTAGGCTATTCTATAATAGACACCCTTATTTTCACTCCATCCTCATTCCCTTAATCTTTTTAGCCTACTAAATATTATGTATCACTATCCATGACATAAATGTCGCAAATCCAATGTTTCGTATTGAATTATCTGAATTTATTGAGGCCGCCCAATAATGTATTTTTTCTTTCGTATCTATCAACCTTCATCTCAGTGTTTTCATACTTGTTACTACATATATCAATAAACACATCCAATTCTTTGTAAAGTCCAATCTAATTAATTATTTTCAAATAGAGTTTGAAAAGAATTAATTAGATTGGACTGTAACAAAATATCAAAGCAGAAAATCACATCGGAAATAAACCTGCCAATAATCTTCTGGGTATATTTTTCTAACATTGGGTTTTGATATTTTCCTTGCTAGCATTTGTTAGTTCATTATTTTTGCTTGATATAAATAATATCATACCGTGGTAGATTGTATTATTATCAGTATATCTCATTGATTGATATTGTCTACCCTGCGAAATATAAGCAAGGAAGTATTCTAGATATGTATTACAATATTGCCATACAACGTGGCAATGCTGCCAGCCTTTTGGGCACCTTTCCTATTGACAGCGAAGTGGACGAATTTTTGATGCCCAATGGTTCGTTGCCTCTTTTTTATACACACGTTTATATGATTCTAATTATTTTAAGTCTATTAGCTTATATTGTCTAAATATTATCTTGTTTGAAAATAAAAAAATAAAAAATCTAGAAAAGTAGGTTTTAAAAAATAGGTATTGTTTTTTCACAAATAGACCAACAAATCGATATCAATACTTCGTAGTAGATACATAATATTAACCCTCAAACGATTTAATAAGATCGTGACACTTGACCCGAATAAAGGATTCCATCCTTTGATAATATCTAGCAGCGATACACTGTTTGCCAAAACAAACACTTGCCACTAAGTATTACAGACTAATTTCGTAACGCACTATCGATCTCGATCAGAATAATTTTGAAGGATATTGCTGTTCCACTGTACTGTCCATACCACTTCTTTATTGAGAATAAGCGAGTATTCGATTACAGACTGCAGAAACTGACATCGAAGAATACTTCTAATTCTTCGTAGTGTCAATGATTCAATTTTTACCTGTATATTTAAAATAAGCTTCAACAAGAGTTCAGCCACTTCGACGGCGGGCTTACCTACTTATAAGACGCAATTTTACGAATTTTAAAGAAAACCATTTTAATTTATTAATCCTACAATTAATTAATGCAGTCTTGACACTAAATAATGGTACAAAAAATCCTCAGCAATACGTCTTACAAAAAGACCCACTTGTCGTTTTAAAAATCAAACCCCCAGTAAAATCTTAGAAAGTCAATGTTTTGTACAAGAACCCTGAATTAATTATTCTTTACTTATGATTAGGCTTTTACACTGTTACTTTACAATTTACAAATTGCAAACTTAAGTCTAAGCACCTCATTACTTAAAGAAAAGCACAGAATGTGCATTATGCACAGAAAATAAATTAATTTATTAAAACAAAATTAAAACATCGTTTTAAAAATAAATATAAAATGATTAAAAGCTAAATTGATTACATTGAAGCGACATTAAGTTTAATAAAATAGATTAAATTAGATTTTATTTTTAACTAGCTGCTGCCAATGGCATGCGTTGCAATGCTCGTAATTACATATTTATTAGTTTTTAGGAACCTTCTTTGGCACGCACACCACAGCTTTCCAAAGTTTCATCACAAGCGGTCGAGCCATTTTCGAATTTTTGCGAGACTAACAAACGGCAATTTATTTTGATATATAAAAAGATAGATAGCATAATTTACAGTACGTATATTTCGTCTAAAGTCGTTGATCTAGAAGAACATCGCAAATCTAATATTCGTCTAACAATTCAATAATCAATCACGTGATATACTAAAAACTTAGCAGTGGCCCAAGTTCTGTTTGTACAATGTGGCCTATCGTGTTACAGATGAAAGACAAACTGGGGTCTTGCCGCGATTAATTCAGACTGTCGGTTTGAGGAGGCACAATCAATATTGTACTTTGATTAGTTACTGATAGAGTTGATTTAAGATTGGCGTGATAGCACGTATTCGCTTAGTAGTTGATGGATGATTTGCACAAGATTGTGGGGGGTAAGACCTAGATCTTAAGAGCTTTAAGGCCTATTATCGAGTGAACACTGTCACTATCTGAGAACACATTCTGTTATAGAAAGTGCAAGGAATTAATAAGCCGATTATCCATGAAAAGTTACATAACTATCCTGCTGCCTAATTTGTTAAAATCCTAAAATTAAATACGTGTTAGCTTAAAGTCTTACACTGATTCGGTTTTGAAATAGTCGGTCAGGAGCTGACCTACCGACACTAGCAGTATAATTGAATTTTGGAAAATGAGTACAATATCGACAGTATAATATCGACTTAATGTTTGCAAGCGCAGGGAACTATTTATTTATTTACTGATAAGGCACATCAACGACTTATTCACTAAGACATACACAAACAAAAATCACATAGAGTTTTAGGAATTTTGAATTCGTCACTTATAGAAAGAAGTGCACAGCACTTGTACAGAAATTCATAGTAGATACTTACAAGATTTCGTTAGTTGAATTACATACAACGTGTAACGTTAAATGCGCAAAACCTCAGACACCCCAAAAGATTTTTAATTCAATTGACTTATTTCAGAGAGAAAATAAGTCATTAAAAAAACTGTAAAGGTTTTATGTGCTTTTTTAGTTTTACTGGCCATTCTGATCGTTTCTTGCGTCTGCGACGACGCTTTACAGAGGGAGGAGTCGGCACCGGGCCGCTGCGCCGCGCCGACATTGGCTTGCTTGACCTATTAATAAATAGACACGGCAACGTTTTTAATGAAGATTTTTTGAAAAATGTGACCTATATTAAAATGTGGTTCAATTAATTCTGCTTGTTATTCTGATCAAACTATTTTCAGGTTTTGCGCATTTAACGTTACACGTTGTATAAGTTATAAAATAAAGTAGGATAAAAATAAACTACCATACGTTTATGATCGAAAATAAAAAAATCTTTAAAAAAAATCATCAACAAAATTGGCTGACAACTATGCAGGTACTAGGACAGGACAATGTTAGGCGTAATTCACATAGACATACGAAACGTGACTAATACTAACTGAACTATGACTTGTGCCTTTTTTCTTCTGACATCAGATTACGTCATGTCCGTGTCAAGTTCATGCCTCATACGCGTATGTTCGAATGCTTCGCCCACACAGAAAAATCCTGTATCAAAAAATGGCTCGATTTATGAAAACGGATGTCTTTTTCATAAAATGAGCCATTTTTTGTGATTCAGGGATAATTTTTTTGTGCATTTTGTGTTCAGACGTTTCTCTTCGAGTGAAAATGCCGAATGAAAGGCGAAAGTGAACGAAAAGTGAAGTAACTGTATCGGCTGTGTGTATGAACTATCTTTTGTTAATAGGTACGATTTAATTATCTGAACACATTACCTACAGAGTGGAAGTCAGTTATCAAAAAAAATACTTCTGTTTCCTAGAAAAGTGCAATACCTACGCGGTCAAAATGTATGGAAATAACGTTTTTTTTTTAATAACCGACGAAAAATCTCAACGCAGCCATGTTCAGAATAATGACCTGAATTCATGGTAACCGGTTGCACATCGATGCCATCCTGTATACAATTGCTTAGAATGATATTATAAAGTAATATGGCAAGAGTTGAAAAGCATAGCATATTTTATTTGCTCATTTTAACACATTGAACGCCATGGTGGTCACCGGTGAGCGACAGCAATTATTTTAGTTAATTCTTTGAATAGTAATAAGAAATAATTATTTAGAGTGGGGTTTTTGACTATTTTGAACCGTATGAGCCAATAAAATATAACGTGTAAAATTTTCCGAAATCGCGAAGTGAAAAAGCAAAAAAAAAAGAAAAAAGCGTCAGCCCATATGGAAAGTTCAGTGGTGGTCAGTGGTGGTCACCGGTGACCACCACGGCGTTCAATGTGTTAATTAAGAAACTTTCCAATTAAAGACACTGCCTTTAATTTAATTTAAGATAAAAAGTAAAATAGACGAATCATTTTTACGATACCTAACAAAACAATGTTATTCGATAAAAAGAGATCGTAGACATGATAAAACTACCAAGCTCACTGTGGGTATGTAATATTACCCTTTAGCATACCCTTTATATCAAGATACAACGATTTCCAACACGACAATAAGTCTCTATCATATTCCGTTGGGGTTGACATAAAAATATGAGGGTCAAACGACACGATTCTGACACGATCCACCTCCTTATCTTGTAAGAAAATATTATTGGTATCCTACCCGGACATATTTACCTACTATCTCAATATAATTTTGAACTTTATGTTTGCATGACATTTTTAATACAAATCAGTGAACAAAAACCGATTATGCAAACACTGTTTAAAACATGAAAAATATTCGACGATTTTTGACCTCTCCAACCCAAAGTTGGGCTCCACTCTATAAAATCCAAAACTCATTGAAAACACCGTTGATATTTCAAAACGACTGCTAATAAAACTCGCCGGCATCAGAAACACGGGCGGAAACAAAATAACTCCCTAATTTTCATTAGCGGAAAAACCTTACGGATGAAAAAAGTTCGCTTTAATTCGCCGGGGAATCCGGGAAACGATTAAATTACCGCAAAAAGCGAGGAGAGCCGAATGACTGCAGTAAAGCCATATTTTGTTATGACTCCGGCACTCAAATCATAGCCATTAGGTGAAACGGGCCTTTATTAGGTATCTAATGCGCCTTACAATGATTAAAGAGTAAGGAATAAAATAGAGTAAAGGGGTTAAAATAGCTTCCAACTATACTTATCAACTGAGGTCATCCTCTGTTAGTTAGTTAGTGGAAAAGGATTATTCCAGCACCCGTTACGACTATAACAATCCGCTTAAAGTAACTCTGTCGAGTTTAATAATCGCAATTATGAAAGCCACGCGCAACGGTAAAGCTGCTTCAAGCGCCGTTTCCATTCAAAGTTTTACTCTTCAAACTAGTAGAATGAAGATAAAAAATTAAGTAGCAATAATGAGCGTTTTGGGTTAGTACGGGCGCAGTGCAGTTATAGAAGTAGTTGTAAGGGGGTCGGCGTGAGGCGAAATCGCCAGACGCGCCGATAACGCTTTAGCGAAAGCACGGGCCGTGGAAACAGAGCAGTTACGTAAACGTGTCGCGATTTCGAGTGAGCGGAGGTTTTAAATGCAAGCAAGTGTACTCGAGTGAACTAGTTAAGAGAATTTTTGTGTGCATTTTTGTGGATTATGTGAAGGTTTGTGATATTTTTATTCTTCATACAAAAAGTTTTTTGGTTGGAATTTGTAAGTTTTTACTCAATTGAAAGTTTGTTCAAAAATATAAGATGCTACATGGTACCTTTATTTTCATCGGCGTTGGGAAATAACAGATTAAATTGTGTTTATAAGAGAAAACTTATTCGGCTTTCATATGCATGCAAATATTGCAGGATTGTCTTTTCCCAGTAATTTATTATTTATTTATTCAAACTTATCGTACACAAAGGTACAAAGGCGGACTTAATGCCTAGTAATTCAAATATGCGAGAGTGTTGTTTCACTTTAAGTATAGAGTATTTTTTTGTATATAATTATCTACTGGACTTGGTTTAAATACGTATAAATATATTTCATGTATTATATACCCTAAGACATTCCATTGCAAAAAATATATGAGGCTCCTGGTATAGTTTTACGTAAGTATCTACCTAATTATGTAAACTTTTTAGATGTAGACATCAAAAAAAAAAAAAAATGGGTTGCAGACACACTTTATTGTTAGTTAAAAATAAAAAAAATCCCAAAGTCATTATTTGTACCGGGCTTTACCCATGGATGTAGTATGAATTCGTTACTTTACGAAACATGAACAAAAATACAATGAATATAGTGATTACATAAAGTTTGTTTAAATATTATCATTCACTGTCATGCATAATCAGAATTATTTATAAGTTAGTCCTTTCATAACCTACTTTCAGAGTCCCTTCTTATCAATCATGGTGTGTATTCAAAACCGAAAATTGACATAAGGGTTCCATTTCTGTCTACATCCAACGTTTTGGAAGTTGTTTAAACTAGTCAGCCCAGCTTTCAAGATATTTACAAGCTTTTATTTTGATAATTTTTCCATAATTATCTACTTAATAATAATATTACATCTAAGCCAAGAGCCTCGACCAATACCTGAAGTCTCTCGTTGGGCAGCTGGATCAAGGGCTTGATTCAGAAAGCGGTACTTCTGGATACGGCTGGCATTGTCAGGAGCCCTGACCGCCGGTACCTTGGAGCCTGGTCCCGATACCAGTGGGCTACTATTTTGTATATTTTTAAACGTTTTTATATAATAATATGTATTTATTGAAATAAAGGAGATAATATTATACATTTTAATGTACATATTATTACTATTACTTTACGTCTGTTATCATATATATTAAGCAGGTAAATATAATAATATTATATTCTTCTAAATAAACGTACTTAATAAATAAAAATCTTAAATTCATTCATTGACAGAAAATGCACATCCTAATTTACGCTGAATCTTGAAGCTTTAAACTTTGTACAAGAGTTCTTCATATATCTTTTTCTTTTCTTTTATACGGTAGCAATAATAAAGGATTTTGGAAAATTCATCCTCAAAACTCTCAATGCTCTCAAAACGGTGAAGGAAAACAACGTGGGGAAACCAGCATGTCCATGACCGGAAAAATTGGAAGACATGTGACGTCCACCAACCCGCCCACTAGGCCCGCGTGGTAGATTACAGCCCACTCCCTCTTGAGAAGAGGAGGCCTGTGTCTAATGATCCTCAAAAGGGGTTAAATAGGGGATGAAAGTTTGTATGGAAATTCGTCATTTTTGCCTGTGGAAAATCGGACACACGGCTTGTTTTTTTTTTTTTTTTTAAATATCTGATATTTACTTTAAGTGACGCTGTTTATTTCATTATCACATACTTAACCTACTGAAAAATAATATTATCATGCCAATGAAAAAATAATTAATGATGACATAAAATATGACGAAAAAACAATAAACTCGCCATTACCCCTCATACAAAACACTACATTTACATAGAATTCTACATAAATACGAGTAACCAGCGTAATAACTTCTCTAAATATGGAAATAATCGTATTTGCGAGGCTGTAAGCATCTTCGGGATTGTTCAGGGGAATTCTATTATCAGGTCAAATTCCTCTATTCGGCACTCCGCATATCCGGTACATTCTTTCAGTATCATATTACTGCCAATGCTTTTAACCCTTAAAGTCACTTCGTATATTATACTATACATCATATTTTAAAAAATTCTAATAGATTTATTTATGGTTGTAGAATCTGTTTTTTGAGTAATTTGATATTTTTGAACGTTTCTTCAACTGTCAATAACAAAAAACTGCGGCTGTCAATGTCAATTTCGAATAATTGGTGAAAAATAACCGACAAGATGCGTCCGCCAGTTTCTTCTAAGGTAAGATTTAAAAATTAAAAATGTTTTGAACGCTAGTTATGGGTGTTTGTTGAAAAGTATGGCTTGCCAAAGAGTTATTCTAAAGGTTTATTGTATAAACAAAGGGCTGTGCACGGTATTTTGCAATTTTTTTTTACGTTTTCTTTCAATGTATAGCATACTATACATCGCTACCATGGCACTGATCTAACACTTTTTTTGTTATGTATAGAATAATATACATTGCTACTGAAGAGAGGATAATGTATTTTATATTTATAGAAAAATTTATACGTATAATCAAAAATTATACGCACTGTATTTTATTTATTTTACATCGGTTTTATTGTTTATGGTTGTGGTTTGCATGACCGCTATTTTTGCTTTGTTTTAGACTGCTTCCAATGAAAGGACCAAACGAATTTTAGCGTTAGTCCCCGCAAGAGATGCTGGGTCAGACGCTAGCGATGGATCCAGTAGTGACGACGAATGTAAAACTCCGCAAAGCTCACCTGCGCCTTCATTAGATGCTTCATTTGAGAGGCTCAACATCTTAGAAAGTTCTGATCACACAGACTTTACCGATAACGAAATTGACCGAGAGATAGAATCTTCCGTTGTAGATCAAGATCAATTTCAAGCTCCTCTTACGCCGGTCCTTGATGAAGTGTTTCCAAGTCCCTCCCAATGTAATTATGAAGCTCTTCCGTCTATTTCATCATTGCCATCTTTACCATCTGTTCAACCAACTACGCATAATTCTACACTGAATTCTACATCCAGTCCATTGGTCACTCGTGCACAAAGAAAGCGTGCAGCGCCTACAATCCTCGCTTGTAAAACCAAGAAACGGTTTATAAAGAAAATTAATTTATCTTTCCACTGGAAAAACGTACCATTCCAGCATACTGCCGAAATTCAGAATCCGGTTTTTCAAGAAGCTATTCCATGCGACTGGTCACCATTGGATTATTTTTATAACTTTTTTCCTAAGGAGCTGATTGCATCTATTACAGATAACACAAATTTATACAGCGTCCAAGAAACAGGAAAATCTATCAAAGTTAGTAACGACGAAATATTGGATTTTTTGGCCATAAATATTATGATGGGTATAGTTGTTATGCCGTCCTACAAAGATTACTGGAAAACGTCATTCCGTTACGCAAAAGTTGCCGATGTAATGTCTCTGAAACGGTACCAGCAGATACGGAGGTTCATTCATTTTACTGATAATACAAGTGCTGATTTGCAAGACAGATATTATAAACTTCGCCCTTTAATTGAAAGTATTAGAAATAAATGTTTGTTAGTTGAAGAAGAAAACTCATATAGCATTGATGAGATGGTGATTCCCTACAAGGGAAAGAAAGCAGGCAGTCGACGGCAATATAATCCCAACAAACCCAGTAAGTGGGGATTCAAAAATCTCGTGAGGGCTGGAGTGTCTGGCATTATATACGATTTTATGCTATATGCAGGGGATGATACTTTTAGGGGCATACAATTCACAGAAGAGGAAGAATCATTAGGCGTTGGAAGTAAAATAGTTGTAGCACTCTGTAAAACGTTGAAAAATAAAGCAAGTGTTGTATATTTTGACAACTATTTCACATCACTAGAGTTGGTATATTTGTTAAGAGAAAATTATGGGATATTTAGCTTGGGGACCATACGACAGAATAGATTGAAAGATGCTACTGGCAAATTACTTACAGATAAGACTCTGAAAAAAAAAGGAAGAGGAGCATTCAGCCAAGTAGTTTGCAACAAAAACAAACTCAGTATAGTAAAGTGGTTCGATAATAAACAAGTAACTTTAGTTAGCTCTTACGTAGATGCGCACCCATTAGTAAAAATTAAAAGGTTCAGTAAAGAGTCTAAAACTCGAGTAGATGTCACCTGTCCACAAGTAGTAAAGCACTACAACCGCCATATGGGTGGAGTCGACTTAGCGGATATGTTGATAGCACTCTATCGCACAGGCATCAAATCCCACCGTTGGTATATGAACATCTTTTCCCAACTTATAGATATATGCATAAATAACGGGTGGTTATTGCGTCGTAGACACGACAAAATGGGGAATGTCATGAGGAAGAAAGACCATTTGAAAGAATTTAGGTATGAAGTTTTTATGGGACTGTTGAAGAGAGATAGAGAAGTTGCTGTAAGAAATGTAGAATCTGTATCGGAGAAAAATAAAATAAAGAAACCGGTAGCCGAGAGGCCCAGTGACCAAATACGATATGACAAATTTGATCACTGGCCACAGCTGACCGGTTATCAGCGGTGTAAATACTGTAAAACTGGTCAAGCCAGTACTATGTGCACAAAATGCAAAGTACATTTGTGCTATGTTAAAAATAGAAACTGTTTTTTGGCTTATCATTCGAAACAATAAAAAGCACAATGTCTAGTATACTATACATTGCCAAAAATAGTCACTTTGTACTAGGGGTAGCATTGTATGGTATTCTATACATATGATTTTTCCAAAAATACAAAATTATAATTTTTTTTATTGTCACAACTATGTCTTTTTTATAAGTAATAAACAAATTAAACTATTATTTTTTGTTTTTGTTCACATCATATACCTTGCGACTTTAAGGGTTATTATTTTGGAGATGAATGAATAAGTACCGAAAAAGAAAGGGTTAATTTTAAATGGGGGCAAAAACTTGTCTGCATGCGCCACTTTTAGAAGAACTGAATATAGCATAAGTTACGCACATAATATACTCGTGGTTAAATATTCCAGTTACGACAGAGCTTAAATTAAAAAGTTTTTAGCATAGTTTCGTCTTGAGCCAAAATAGGATTTTCAGAACAATTCGACAACTTGTCTCTTGAACAGTCAAGTCTGTGCACAGCCTTTTTGAGTTTTTAAAACCACGCAGATAAATAAGTATACAAATATAATATATAGGTACGGGTACTTCTTAGAGTTTTTGATTTCCTTAAAATCGATGTCGATTTTCCTGACTGCAATCGCAGAGAGGTAATATTATTTTGTTGTATTTTTTTTTCCTGTATTTTTTCATACAGACTTAGTAATCGATTGATAATTATTCCACGTCGTGCGTTTGGATTATAAGCTGACACCAGTTATTTATGCCTACTTTCCAATTTAGGAAGCTAATTATGATAATTACCTCGTTAGGGTCATCAGAAGCCCGAATGTCTGACAGCCAATTACCAAGGGGTATCTTATTACCCATTAACTGGATTGTGGAGGCCGGATAGGCGATTGCTCCATGTAGAATACTTGTATTCCGCTGCATCCGGCCAGATTGGAAATTGACCTAAACGTAGTTGAGAAAAGGCAAGGCAGATGATGATGTGGTGGTGAGATGGTGAGTTATGATAATTACTAAACTGAATATTGTATTACTATCAACATTACCCATTACGGCCAGTTTGCCAAGGGTAAAGCGGTCGTGTCCATTTGGTAGTAAAGTGAGGATATGCCGTTGTAACTTACCATCATCTGCCTAGCCTTTTCCCAACCATGTTGGGGTCGGCTTCCAGTCTAACCGGATGCAGCTGAATACCAGTATTTTACATGGAGCGACTGCCTATCTGACCTCCACAACCCAGTTACTGGGTAATACGATACCCCTTGGTAAGACTTGTTGTCAGACTTGCGGGCTACTGACGTCCCGTAACGACTGTCAAAGACTCACGAATGACAGCCAGCACCAACGGCTTAACGTGATTTCCAAGGCACAGAGGGGTCTTGGTATGTGAAAATGGTCACCCATCCACGGACCAACCGCGGCAAGTGTAGCTTAACCTGATCGATCGACCCGTGCGGCTGTTATTACTTAGCCATAAGTCACTTAATTGAGTATGAAATTAATACTGTATTGAATATTCGAAACCCGAGAACCCGAAAATTAGACTTGTAACTAACGGAGTTATAGTAGTTTATGTCACGCGTAATCAGACTATAATGTTCCCACTACTGGGACACAAGACGAGGAGTCTTGTGTCCCAGTAGTGGGACACAAGACTCTTCGAGAGGGAGTGGGTTGATCTACCACGCGGGCCCAGTGCAAGTTGGTACAGACGCCAGCACATCAAGCTACCCGAAACTGTCAGATTTTCCCGATCAACTTTGAACCTTATGCTTTAGCGATAAAGTTGAAAATCTATTAAAGAAATCTGACAGATTGTAGTAGCTTGATGTGTTGGCGTCTGTACATGTCAGATGTCTTCGAATGTATGGTTCTAAGACATGCCGGTTTCCTCACAATGTTTTCCTTTACTGTTTTGAGAGCAGTGGTTATGAAATTATTTACACAAAGTAAAGCGTTAGGCTGGGTTCGAATCCACGACCTACGTCTCGTCATTCGGGGTCGTCACCTCCGAGCCACCACTGCTCTCTACAACGTGTAACGTTAAATGCGCAAAACCTCAGACACCCCAACTGATTTTTAATTCCATTTACCTATTTCAGAGAGAAAATAAGTCATTAAACAAATTGTAAAGGTTTTATGTGCTGTTTTAGTTTTACTGGCCATTCTGATCGTTTCTTGCGTCTGCGACGACGAACACAAAAAAAGGTGAAGGAAAGGAGGTGCCTCGTCCTAGAACAAAAAATCGAAAACATGTGATATGTACCAACCCGCACTGGGCCCGCGTGGTGGATTACGGCCCACTCCCTCTCACTGAGAGGAGGCCTGTGTCCCGTGTGAGCAGTGGGAACGTTATAAGCTGATTATGCTATCTGCTTGATAAGTTAACTGAAGCTCTTCCAGAGGTAGTGAAATGGCCCATAAACTTTTAAAATCAATTGGACATGCGAAAATATTATTTATAGTTAGAAAAACTTTTTTATAAAAAAAAAACAACCCACTTCCAAAAAAAACACTACAAAGTGAAAAGTAACTTTAATTTTGGAAGTCGGTTGTCTTTTTTTTGGTGTTTGGTGTCGTTGGTTCCGCATTTTCGTGTTTTGACACCGACTTCCGAAATTGCGATAGCAGCAATTGCGGTTGTTTTACCGGTATTTATTGAAGATTTCCGTTGTTTTTCTCTGAAAATCATCACCAGATCTTTACGAAATTTAAATGGGACCATTTTGGAGTAAACCTCTATCGAACAAAAAAAGAATTTTGCAAATCCGTCTATATATGACGAAGTTATGCCCGAACATACATAAAAAAAAACAAAGGACCCTCCTTTTTAAAATCGGTTAAAAAACCGAGCAGACTGACTATGCTTGGATACTGAAGTGTTCTGAATATTGATTTTATTATTTTAGTAAATGTATTCTCTCCGATTACGTAATTTCCGTAAACATTCGTCTTCTCCAAACGATTTCTTTGACTCAAAAAAGGAGTTTGCTTAACGTGTCTCGTCCAAACATCGATCACTATTGGTTGACAGGTACAGCCAGCCAGTGATGGATTGATCAGTTTCCTCTCATCTAGGTTCTTGTAATTGCAAATTATTTTTGCTTATATTTCTTGGCATAGGTTCTTTGACGAGTGAGGTTATCTTCTATACAAATAATAATACTAAAGAGTTTAATTCAAGAATGTGGCTTCCAGAATATGGAAGACGAGGCATGCGTGTTATCGTGTCTTATTCATCATCTGCCTAGTCTTATTCCCAACTAATTTTGGGTTCAGCTTCCAGTCTACTGTCTGTTCAGCTGAATACCAGTATTTTACTTGGAGTGACTGCCTATCTGACCTCGACAACCCAGTTACTCGATACCCCTTAGTAAGACTGGTTGTCAGACTTTCGGGCTTCTGACGACCCGTAACGAATGTCAACGATCCACGAATGACAGCCGAGACCAACAGCTTAACGTGCTTTTCGAGACACGGAGGGGTCTCGGTATGTGAAGATGGTTCCCCATCCATGGGCCAACCGCGACAACCGTAGCTTAATGTAACCGTAGTTACCACCCCGTGTAGTATTACTTCGCTAAGAGCCCCTAATATATCGGGTCTTATTCTCTTGAGATTATGAACCGGAATTGATAATCAGTCTTGCTAAATCGATTCTGTTACGTTGTTTTTTTTGTACCTACCACTGGGAATTAAGTAGCATTTACCTGGAAGCATACGTTGTAAATTGTGAGGTTTCCAAGTGAAGTGTTTCATTGCAGTTTGTGCATTAACTTTAGCTTGCAATTGATAGAAGGATTCAATCCGTCGATTGTATTTCATCACTGAACTTTTATAGGAACACTTTCTGACGATGAATCACTTTACTGAAACCTATTTAACCAGTTTACACAATAAATTAGATACAGGATATTGTGATTAGGTTAGTTATTGTTGACACTCCAAACGTCATTCGTTAAACGTCAGTTTCTGACAGCTAGAGGCGACCTCTAGTGGTTACTAGTTCGCAGTTGTAGTGGTAATCGATATTAGTTCATTTTACCAAATTGAATGGTAAACATCGAAACAATATCTTATAGACCAATCCTTAATAATTTTCAGCTTCTGGTTAAAATTCTTAACGGTCTAATAACAGTAAACGGAAGTGAAATTATTTTTTCATTATAAACATTATTCCAGAACTTTCGCTTTTACTCGATGCACCTTTAGTCTATGGGTGACGTTTAAGATTTAGTTCGACATAGTGTTGCTGGAGCTGCATTCTCGATTTGCTTAAAATAAATGGGAATATTACCCACTCAAGACAAAATTAGTATAGTCTTGGAAATAAGAATTAATGAGTTTGTTAGCCTGGATCGTGAAAATTCTTAGTGTTTCAGGAGTTAAACGTCATCTTGGACAGTTGTCAATGATTTACAAGAATTAAATGTTTTGTTGTAACAATTCCATCTACCGAAATCCTTCAAGTTTTACCTGAAGCAGGGGAGATTTTCTAGCTGCTCCGTCTGCTTCCGGCTTGTTAACCTTGACAGGATGAACTAGGGGTCACGGTCTCCATTCGCACGAAATACGCTGGAGCGTTGACCGACATATTTTATTTACCGTTTTCAAAGGTAAGGATTTTGATTTATTAGTGTGGGGAAGTGATCGGTGACCCCTTCCCCGATCGTTAAAGGAATATTGTAGTGATCCCTGGATATTTATTACAGGATTCCAAATAGCGCATAGTCGGATCTGAGTTCAGACGATACATCGATTGGATTTTGCCATCAAGTTTGTTCCACCTCAAACAACCGTGAGTATTAGACCCGCTGACTTTTTATCATAGTTATGCCGTAGAAAATTCCTCAGTGTTGACCACGGTATTACCTTATAGTTCAGTTGATAGACGCCACGTGGGTGGCCCTACTCCTTGTTGTCCCACCACGTAGGGAAAGGCAATTAGAGGTCGTAGCACATTGTAGGGTATTTGCAAAAGGCCCTGTTAACGGGCTAGTGTTTTAGCCTTTAGATTTCCTAGCTCGGTCCCTTCTATTCCTCCGGAAGGAAAGTAAATTAGTTTCCCCTTATATCATAGGGTCTCCGTATTGTCAATTCCAGGAGAGGCACCTCGAGAGATTCGTCTCGTCGCCAGTATCCAGAGGAGCATCTGGGGCCTGGACGCGAGACCCGTTCCTCGAGCCAGCACATAGCCTCCTGAGGAGACGGCAGTGCGGTTGGCAGCGTCCGTCTAGCGATAGCGCAGGCGTGACGGTTTTTTTTTACTTCTACCCTTTTTTATTACTTATAAACTTTTGTTTTTACTTATAAACCTAACGGTTTATTACATTTACCTACGGTTCCTATATGAACCGCTTTACTACTTGTTCGGGTTTCAAAATTGGAAGCCAATCTTCAACTCAATTTAAATAAAGGACCCCGGGTTCGGCACCTACGCTTAACTGGAATAGAATCGAACATCTTCGTCGGCTCCGGGATCCGGGACTCTTCCAAGTCCCTGGCGCCCATTTAGAATAATATTAAACCAATAACACTGGAAGGTTTTGCCTTGATATTATCACCTATTATTATGATATTATACACAACTTTTAAACTCCATATTGTATAAGGAACAGTACCGGTGTATCTCCAACCCCCCACGACCATTAGTAATACCGCTGAGGTTAAAGCTGGCTGACCATAACCTAATTTGTAGAACCAACCTCAAATAAATATTTGTTGACCGTTTGTTGTTTATTTTATTTTTAATACCAACCCACCTTACATTTGGGCTTTTGATCCTTTCACACTAGAGGGACAAAATCTCATATGTAACAGTGGCGCCCAACGTGGGGCACGACCGGGGCGTACTGACACATTTATCCCACAATTTTTGAAACCAAGTGTCACTAACGGGCCCTGTGATTTCTAATACAGGAACGCCACGAGATAGGGCATCTGGAACCACATTGTCCCTGCCTTTGCGGTGTTCAATGGTGAAGTTGTAAGGTGATAACCGGCAACCCCACCGGGCTAATCGTCCAGATGGATTGGTTAAGTTAAAGAACCATTTTAAGCTGGAGTGGTCGGTTATCACTTTAAACGCGGGACCGCCTTCCACGTAGGGACGAAAGTGTTCGACGGCAAAGACCACCGCAAGGGCCTCACGCTCCGTTGCCGAATAATTGCGTTCCGCCGGATTAAGCGAACGGCTGCAATAGGCTATTGGGTGCTCCTCATCGTTTATAACCTGAGTCAGAGTGCCCGCTATCCCAAAACTGGATGCGTCACAATGAATCTCAAAAGGTTGAGAGAAATCTGGACAAGCCAATACTGGAGCTGACACCAATGCCTCTTTCAAGGTTGAGAATGCGGTTTCAGTCTCAGCCGTCCACTGAAAAGGCGGAGCTTTTTTGCTCGTACTCGTTAGTGCGTTCAAAGGGGCCGCTATCGTGCTAAAGTTTTTAATAAAACGTCTATAATATGAGGCCGTTCCAAGAAACATTTTCACTTCCTTACGGGTTTTAGGGGTTGGAAAGTCAACAATTGACTGAACTTTCGAGGGATCAGTATGTAAACCATGCTCGTCCACTCGGTAACCCAGATATTTTAGTTCTCGTCGAAAGAAACAGGACTTAGGTAAGTTAATTGTCAAGTTAGCCTGCCTTAATTTGTCTAAAACCCGTTTAAGAAGTGAAATGTGCTCCTCGAAGGTTGATGAACAAATAATGATGTCATCTAAATATACGAACACCTTATTATTAAACTCTGGGCCGAAAAGTCTGTCCATTAGTCGCTGTTGGGTGGCTGGGGCTCCCGTCAACCCAAAGCACATAACTTTAAAATGGAACAGTCCTCGACCCGGAACCGTGAATGCGGTTTTTTCTTTAGATGAAACGGAGTCCAATTCGATTTGCCAAAATGCAGACTTCAAATCAATCGATGAAAGGTATCGCGCGTCCCGCAACTGGTCTAAGATGTGAGAGACGTAGGGTAGTGGATACGCATCTTGCTTGCTGACCGCGTTCAGCTTCCGGCTGTCCAGGCAAAATCGCCATTCCCCATTCGGTTTTGGGGTCAGTAGAACCGGGTTATTCCACGCGCTATTGCTAGGTTCCACCACTCCCATCTCCAACATCTCATCCAGCTGACGGTTAAGTTCCTTGAGGCGTTCTGGCGATAAAGGATAGTAACGCTGTTTAATAGGAGGGGCATCCCCTGTGTCAATTTTTGAAGAGGGAGGTACGATTGAGTGGGGTGGTCTCTCCTATATAATTATAGTAGGTCAGACTAGGACATGTGCTTCAGGGGACATTTACACATTTTTACTCTTTTTGGAGCTTGTCTTTTACATGTTTTTAAATGGATTAGACTCACTCCAGAGGTAGCACTATTTCACAGATTACATGGATCATTAAAAATAAGCCATAAAACACGGGCGGAATTGTAGACCCGACAACCAAAGCCTACTACAATGTCGCCTATTAGAGCGGTCTGTTACTCTATACTTGAAGTGTAACCTGAATTCTGTGTTGCTGAAGTATATGCCTTAACTATCTTAGTCGTGCATCGGATTCTACATTTTTTTTTCTTTTCTTTCTCATTTCCTGTTTTTAGGCATGAGCGTTGAAGACTGTTGTATTGTGCTTGGTCTTTTGGAGTCTGCTTTGACGCTGGAGGGCCAGCGTCGAGATTTGCCCTGACGGGTCAAATCTCTGGTGGTTGGGGAGGTACTGTTACGTTGTTTTTTTTGTACCTACCACTGGGAATTAAGTAGCATTTACCTGGAAGCATACGTTGTAAATTGTGGGGTTTCCAAGTGAAGTGTTTCATTGCAGTTTGTGCATTAACTTTAGCTTGCAATTGATAGAAGGATTCAATCCGTCGATTGTATTTCATCACTGAACTTTTATAGGAACACTTTCTGACGATGAATCACTTTACTGAAACCTATTTAACCAGTTTACACAATAAATTAGATACAGGATATTGTGATTAGGTTAGTTATTGTTGACACTCCAAACGTCATTCGTTAAACGTCAGTTTCTGACAGCTAGAGGCGACCTCTAGTGGTTACTAGTTCGCAGTTGTAGTGGTAATCGATATTAGTTCATTTTACCAAATTGAATGGTAAACATCGAAACAATATCTTATAGACCAATCCTTAATAATTTTCAGCTTCTGGTTAAAATTCTTAACGGTCTAATAACAGTAAACGGAAGTGAAATTATTTTTTCATTATAAACATTATTCCAGAACTTTCGCTTTTACTCGATGCACCTTTAGTCTATGGGTGACGTTTAAGATTTAGTTCGACATAGTGTTGCTGGAGCTGCATTCTCGATTTGCTTAAAATAAATGGGAATATTACCCACTCAAGACAAAATTAGTATAGTCTTGGAAATAAGAATTAATGAGTTTGTTAGCCTGGATCGTGAAAATTCTTAGTGTTTCAGGAGTTAAACGTCATCTTGGACAGTTGTCAATGATTTACAAGAATTAAATGTTTTGTTGTAACAATTCCATCTACCGAAATCCTTCAAGTTTTACCTGAAGCAGGGGAGATTTTCTAGCTGCTCCGTCTGCTTCCGGCTTGTTAACCTTGACAGGATGAACTAGGGGTCACGGTCTCCATTCGCACGAAATACGCTGGAGCGTTGACCGACATATTTTATTTACCGTTTTCAAAGGTAAGGATTTTGATTTATTAGTGTGGGGAAGTGATCGGTGACCCCTTCCCCGATCGTTAAAGGAATATTGTAGTGATCCCTGGATATTTATTACAGGATTCCAAATAGCGCATAGTCGGATCTGAGTTCAGACGACACATCGATTGGATTTTGCCATCAAGTTTGTTCCACCTCAAACAACCGTGAGTATTAGACCCGCTGACTTTTTATCATAGTTATGCCGTAGAAAATTCCTCAGTGTTGACCACGGTATTACCTTATAGTTCAGTTGATAGACGCCACGTGGGTGGCCCTACTCCTTGTTGTCCCACCACGTAGGGAAAGGCAATTAGAGGTCGTAGCACATTGTAGGGTATTTGCAAAAGGCCCTGTTAACGGGCTAGTGTTTTAGCCTTTAGATTTCCTAGCTCGGTCCCTTCTATTCCTCCGGAAGGAAAGTAAATTAGTTTCCCCTTATATCATAGGGTCTCCGTATTGTCAATTCCAGGAGAGGCACCTCGAGAGATTCGTCTCGTCGCCAGTATCCAGAGGAGCATCTGGGGCCTGGACGCGAGACCCGTTCCTCGAGCCAGCACATAGCCTCCTGAGGAGACGGCAGTGCGGTTGGCAGCGTCCGTCTAGCGATAGCGCAGGCGTGACGGTTTTTTTTTACTTCTACCCTTTTTTATTACTTATAAACTTTTGTTTTTACTTATAAACCTAACGGTTTATTACATTTACCTACGGTTCCTATATGAACCGCTTTACTACTTGTTCGGGTTTCAAAATTGGAAGCCAATCTTCAACTCAATTTAAATAAAGGACCCCGGGTTCGGCACCTACGCTTAACTGGAATAGAATCGAACATCTTCGTCGGCTCCGGGATCCGGGACTCTTCCAAGTCCCTGGCGCCCATTTAGAATAATATTAAACCAATAACACTGGAAGGTTTTGCCTTGATATTATCACCTATTATTATGATATTATACACAACTTTTAAACTCCATATTGTATAAGGAACAGTACCGGTGTATCTCCAACCCCCCACGACCATTAGTAATACCGCTGAGGTTAAAGCTGGCTGACCATAACCTAATTTGTAGAACCAACCTCAAATAAATATTTGTTGACCGTTTGTTGTTTATTTTATTTTTAATACCAACCCACCTTACATTTGGGCTTTTGATCCTTTCACACTAGAGGGACAAAATCTCATATGTAACAATTCTCTAAACATTTCAAATATGAACAATGTTTTGCTACTAAACTTCAACCAAACTTAATAAGACGAAAACTCGCTGAGACATTTATTTTTCAGAGAAGAAGTCGCAAACAATTTTTGTAATAGGATTTGAAGAACAAAATACATTAAAACTTCTATAACTTATGAATCTAACACAACTGTAGAACATATTTTTGTAGATGTCCAACACACACATCTATGTTTTTTTGAATGGTGAATCTGACAGTTGCATGTCGTATAGTATTGTAATCCTCTTCTATAAAGTTCCCACAACGGAAATAGAGCTACAATCTATTTGTTGGAATAAAATGACGAGGATGTGTACAATAAATAAAGCTTTTACACAGGTCGATAAAAATCGCAGGTGACTAGTCCATTTTGCATCCAAATGTCGACCTTCATGCAGCGGGCGATCGCCTGCGGCTGAGCATTTTCACCGTCGATTTTAATCACCCGCTGCATGGGACCTGTCGCCGCACGACATACGTCGAAACCTACTTAGGAATTTACGACTAACGCATAGCCGCAAAGTCACCTGTATAAAGCCCGCATAACGGAACTTTCTAGCAATTTAACTGTATTGATTTCCGTACTTTTTACTGTTTTTCTTCGCAATTTATGATTATAAACATCCTTAGAAGAAACGTTGTGCATTCGGGAGACAGAAATATAGTGCCAAGCAATTGTAAACACTTTTCGATTGGCTCAAATTCCAGTTTCGATAATTTGGCGCGTATACAAAATCGCGAAAACAGGTTGAAAACACGGAAAACCTGTGCCCTTTTCTATAGAGACGTTAATCACATTACCAATGTTATTCGTGCGTAAAACATGATTATGTGTTTGCAGTGTGCGAAATAATAATGCTCTGAATGCCAATAAAAAATACCTACAAAATTTTTGCCAACTGTCAGTTTTGTGAAATAAAGCTTGTGATTAGTGTTTTTTATTATATTTTTGAGTTGTGTAGTATCCTAAGTTTACTTAAAAAGTAATTTTGTTATAATATATTGATTTTATCAGTAATTGTTGATCCCAATCTATATTTCTTTGTGTTGCAAGCACCTGCAAGCATCTTGCCAGTTCCTCGTTAAAATGATTACACATTTTTTTTTAAATTTACACTTTAATGTATTATTTAAAACTAAATATGTTTATAGGTAATAGGGTAAGCTACCACAAATAATTTATGTGTTATAGACTAAATACAATTGCGGCCTCTCAGATCGCTCGTTACCAGATATTTTCCACAAAAACCATATCACAAGTTAAAGTTTAAAAATCTCTAACTACAGTAGAACTCCGGGAAAGACGAAGGTGAACGAGTGCAGTGATCTAGTAGATGTACAAACGCCAACACATCAAGCTACCCGAAACTGTCAAATTTTCCCAATCAACGTTGAACCTTATGGTTTAGCGATAAAGTTCAAAATTTATTAAAGACATTTGACAGATGGTAGTACCTTGATGTGCTGGCGTCTGTACATATGGACTCACTTGGTCGGTTCTAATCTAAAACTTCATGATCATTTGTCTCGCAGTCGCAGGTAATAATAATTTCAGTGCGTTCATTTTTCTTTATTTTTTTTATTTTTCTCTACTTTCTTTTAATTATTAAGATTAAGAAACACACAATATACGAGACGGCTGTGTAACTCTTTTTGTTATCTTCTATAAAAATAATGTGTAAATACTCTAAGATTGTGCACTTAGTAGGTAGCTAATAATAAGAAAATGCTGTATTTATCTATAGTTGTTTGTTACCTTTATTTCTGTATACTGTGTTACATTTATTTACTGTTGTTTCCTGTAATTTCTCTAGTGTATACGAACGTTGGCAAATCCAAATAAATAAATAAAGGACCACGGTTGACACTGACAATGACGGCGTTCTAGTGACAGTCAAATAAGATACACTAGCGTCTGCACTCAGCTTCTGCGTGAATTTTGTTGTTCCCCGACCGTAGCATCGCATCGCCTGCCAGCGCTATTATCACGTTTTTGCTTAGCATTATTTCTCCCTTTTTTCTTTTAGCTCGGCTCTTATGATGCCTAAATTCCTCCAGACCGTATTTTGGCCACGGCGGTCCATTTCAACGGAGACTAGCCTTCGGCGCAGGAGATGTTATAATGCACAAGTGTGCACGCAGACAGAGTTGCACTCCCTCTTCTTTCACTCTAGATTCCAACCGTGATGTTAAATAACTTATAGCCTTCCTCAAGCGTTGAGGTATCAAATGCAAAAATAAATGTTGACCGACTGGTAATTCCAGAGATTAACGCGTGCAAACAAACAGACGCTTCAGCTTTAGTATTAGTATTGATATAGATCATGTCAGTAATTAAATATGCTCGTTTCAAGTGCTCCAAATTTTATCCATACTGACAAAAACTCAAATTCATAAAATTTATAAAACATTTCTTGATTAGTGTGCTAGTACACAACGGTTTTTATCTCTTGGAAAAATTACGACTGACAGAACAACCGTTGACAGTGCCGTTGGAAATAATCCCGGATTATGTAGGACAGCATCCACAAGAAACTGGATTGAAAACTACCACCGCAAAGGTCAGGTCGGAAGGCGACATTATGGATGCATGACTTGGCAGTAAAAAACAGGGTTATGATCTTTATCTCCAATGTATTAGTGATTAATTTTGTGTAAGTTCAAATTCATAATAATATGAGTAAGTTCTTTTTAGTCCAGCTAAACTAATATTATAAATAATCAGGTAATTTTTTTTGTTAGTATATTTATATGTACAGACGCCAGCACATCAAGCTACCCGAAACTGTCAGATTTTCCCAATCAACTTTGAACCTTATGCTTTAGCGATAAAGCTGAAAATCTATTAAAGAAATCTGACAGATTGTAGTAGCTTGATGTGCTGGCGTCTGTACATAATTATCAATTTATAGTGTAAAACGAAACTGCTTTGTGACCGATTTTGGATGTTCTTGCGGTTTTAACCATTATTTAGAGATTTTATTCCGGAAGGTATACGTGGGTAATACATTAATATTTATCTTAGATAGACATAACACATATAGATATATGTGCTATATCTATCTAAGTTTAAGACGAGATCGTTTTTTGTGACACATCGCCACATTAGTAGAGAGTAACCGTATAAAGAACGAACACGGTATGTGCCCTTAAAAAAAAAAAACATTCAAAATCGAAATTTAATGAGAAATCACTGGTTTTGCTCAATCTACCGAGGAAACTATAAACAGTCTTGAAACTGACAAGAAACTTAATCAGAGCCACATCAGATGTCAATATTGAGTGTATTAATTGAAGCCTGATATTGATTATATGCCAAGATGCTAGGTGAAGTAATAAAGCCTGGTATATACGATGCGATTTGTGATGTTTTCGTGGATAAATACTAGCAGCCGCACAGGTTCGATCAACCGGTCCGTGGATGGGTGACCATCCATCACATACCGAAGTCAAACCCTCCGCACTTCAGAAAGCATGTTAAGCAGTTTGTGCCAGCTGTCATTCCCAGATTTTTGACAGTCGTTACGCGTAGTCAGAAGCCCGAAAGTCTTATCAAAGAAAAAAAAAACAGTTTTGGCCGGGGTATATCGTTTTAACTGTATCAGTAACTGAGTGTGTCAGTAACTGTGTTGCGGAGGTCAGATAGACTGAGTGGCATACAATGAAATTGAAGCAACAAATGATTGTTGAAATTCAATTTTATTGTATGCCACAGTCAAAAAACATGCTATCATTAGGCTAGAGCAGTTCTCTGCTGGATACAGGTCTCTCCAATTGCACGCCATTCAACTCGATTTTTGGCAACCCTCATCCAGCTGATATCAGCCATCCTACGAAAACCGTCGCTCAACTTAGCCATAAAACTTGCATCTTGTAAATTGGGCTTAGCTTGGAAACAAGGCATAAAGAGTTCAAAAGGGTTATAGCACAGCGTAAACGTTAAACTAACACATAATTAGTAAGCCGTAGGATCGACTTCTTTTCTTGCTAAAGTCTATCAATCAAATACAGAAACAAACCTTGATAAACTTCTGCTGATTGATTACAAAAGTTAGGTATTTCAAGAAGCACTAAATGGAATCTTTCGTCTAGAAAAAGATGAGAAATGAATTAAAGTCGCAAATTCACACGCCTGTTACTTGCACAAAAACATTAAGTACTACTTCTTGCCATTGTGACATTCACCAGTCAGAAGTTGTCGTGGCTCAATGATGTGCAAGCTTTACTTTATGCTGTACGTTTATGCAAGTTGCAGACGTTTGTATTTGTGATAAATCACAAGTTATTCATTCAAATTAGGCTGAAAGTCGACCCTTTTTAAAGTCAAAATTACATAAGATGGTCCCCCAAAACGCCCGCCCTTCACCACTGCCTAGTGCTTTAGCTGGGAAGAAAAAGTGGCGCAATTAACTCACGAACACACAGCTGTCTGTTAAAGTTAGAAGAACTTGATTCTATAAAATAGTAGGTAAAGTAATTAACACTGCGAAACACAACACATTAAATTAAATTATTTACCATAATATGTTAATTAGCACACGCCAATATATAAAGAACATTGAAAACATCTCCAGCAGAAATAAAAACGTAAACAGAACACTACCTTTTTAAAAACCTCCAGGCGTAAATAGCATGCCCGCTTACATGTGTAAATAAATTGACTTATATAGTCATATAAATGAAAATAATATATGAACTCATATAACCTGTCAGTTAGCTAATTCTGGAGAAAAAACATAAGCATTGTCTTGGTATGTCACAATGGCATGCAAGATACTTGTTAGGGTGGAGTGACAAAAAAAATAAAATTTAAACTTTGTTTGATGGATGATCGACATTCTTAGAGATATAAAAATAAAATTTCAATTTCCTACGTTTACATCTTAAGGTGTCGCATTAAATTTAAAAGTTAAAGAAAATAACAAAATTTGTTTTTTATAAAGTTTTTATTTGAGACAAACTATTTATCCAAATGAAAATATTGAAGCTTGAAATTAAGTATTGTACTACAAGCGTGTGTATTTGGCTTCCATCAATTTCGAATTTTGTCTATGACGTGCTCTACACTTTACTTCTGCAATTCTGAACCTTAAACCAACCCATATTTTGAACATGATATATTTTCTTTTCAACCGATATGGTGCCAATTTTAGGAAACCTACGGATTTTGGCACACGTATTGCCAAACTTTGAGTTTCGCATGAATAGGTTTGCAACGACCCAAATCACTTGATACTTGACTAAACTTGGACGTCAGAGACCATTTTAGGTGAAGACTGGAAGAATAGAATATATTTATTAATCCGAGGCGCTTACGAAGTGCAATTTATTTATATACAAGGTGGCATCGACGCGTCAGCTGAAACCATCAAATCAGCACATAAAAAAATAAAATAATAATAAACTAAACCCCCTAACGTGAAAATTTTTCGTCGGTTATCCTTTTTTTTTTTATAATAACTGACGAGAAATTTCATCACAGGAAGGGTAAGAATAAGGTTCAAAGTTGATCGGGAAAATTAGACAGTTTCGGGTAGCTTGATGTGCTGGCGTCTGTACCTGCCAACCTGTATACTTTATTGTACAGACGCCAGCAAATCAAGCTACCCGAAACTGTCAGATTTTTCCAATCAACTTTGAACCTTATTCTTACCCTTCCGATAAAGTTGAAAATCTATTAAAGAAATCTGACAGATTGTAGTAACTTGATGTGCTGGCGTCTGTACATACGCCAGCACGTCAAGCTACCCGAAACTACCAAATTTTCCAAATCAACCTGGAAACTAATGCTTTAGCGATAAGGTTGAAAATCTATTAAAGAAATTTGACAGACTGTAGTAGCCTGATGTGCTGGCGTCTATATATCAGAAAAATACACTACAAAGAAAATAAATTAAATGCTTACTACAAAACACAATATGGTGGGCTTATCGCTTACTGCGATGCCTTTCAGGCAACCCCATTTTCTACCTGTCCTTGGAATGGACAGGTAATTGCCTGGGCACAAAATGGGGTTGTCATAGGTGCAAATGAAAAGTATAAAGATACAATATACAGGATGTCCCAGAAGTCGACGTCAAGCCGGAATCGGTTAATAGGCCAAGTCATAATAGTTATCAGAAAAAGGAAAGGATTTGATTTTTTGTATATTTGTTTGTTACGCTTTCACGCTAAAACGGCTAAACGGATTTAGATGAAATTTGACACATGGTGAACCATGACCTGAATTAGGACCTAAGATACTTTTATCCCGATATTCTCACGGGATCGAGACTTATGCGGATGAAACCGCAGGGCGCATCTAGTGGTTTTCTAAAATTAACCAAAGCTCGTATTGGCCTATTAATTAATTAAAAAAATAATATTTTTTATTTCATTATAGATAAATAGATTAATAATAATAATATAATAATATTCCACAACTTTCACACAACGCCATCTAGTCCAGTCAAACTAGTCAAACTAAGCAGAGCTTGTGCTATGGGTACCTACTAGACAACTGATAAACATACATAGGTATATATTTCTAAATACATACATATTATAGATAAATTAGGTACACCCAGACAAAGAACAAATGATCGTGCTCATCACACAAACATTTGTCCTAGGTGGGAATCGAACACACAACCTTGCGCATAGCAGTCAGTCAGTCATTAAAACATACGCAACGAAGCAAAAATAATACCTAACAATAATACATAACATAAACTCAAAAAAATACATTTAGGGACAACCTGTATCAATTCAAAAACATTGCTCCACCACTTTTGTTCTTAGGATGGACGGTCAGATGTTCATCGATGTTCGCTCTTTCACTTATATCCTTTGTAATTTTATTTGTTGCTTCTTTTTAAGTAAGTACCTACTTAAGTGGTTTTAATTTTCTAAATTATGTAGTCGATGATTTTGGTGCACGTTAAAACTAATGAGTTTATGATGAAACCAACTTAAATGTAGGTATGGAGTGCATGTGTAATAATGAATAGTAAAAATATTGATTGCCTTGTTTAAATAAACAAAACCTTTCCAAAGTAGCCTGTCTCGAATGACTGTTAGATTTTTTTATTTAGCCTGCACTCCCACTACTGAGCAAATCCCCAAATCCTTCCATGTATCCTTTTCTAGTGCCACCTTGATCTAAAACTTTAGGTACGCGTCTAGGTCGTCTTGCCACTGTTAGGTTAATTATTTTTTTAATTTGCCCTCAACACTAAGATCTTGAATTACGAGCCACACTAATTCCGTCATTAAAACTAATTTACCACCATTAAATTTATATTTAACCAACCAAACTGTAAATTCCAAGAAATCCGGATAAAGTATAAACATTTCAAAAGTAGTAACTACAGACAGACAATCTAATATAGACCTGTCAGCCTCGGCATTCGGTTTCTACGTCGGTACAGTCGAACAAAGAATTTGGTATACAGGTCAAAATATTTATCTTTTCACTACTACTAATAATAATAATAATTTTCTTTACTAATAATAATTTTCATTGATTGCGTAGTTTCTTTTTAACTAACATCAAAAAAGGAGGAGGTTCTATTTTCGTCTGTACGTATTTTTCTAATGTCTGTTTATCGATATTATTTCGGCCATGGCGACCAATCTCAGCGGAGACTAGCTTTCAGCGTGGCAGATATTATAATGCACAAGTGTATGCGCAAACACAGGTGCACTCTCTCTTCCTTCACTCTTATAGTCCGAAAGGACGGCAGTTCGATATACACAGTGGTTTAAATAGTATGTAGTGGTTTACGAATTTGTGCGGGGTAGGTACTACAACTAAAATTAGAAAAAAGGTTTTTTTTACTTAGGATTATGGATACTCAAGAGAGTATGTGAGAGACTTGACACCACATTGTTGAAAAGTAGTTGCAAGTTTTAGCTTCCTATATACAAATCTCTTTGTTCGACTCTACTGGCACGAGCATAAATACGCAAAATGCAAACACAATTTTCTCTTCAACTAAAGATAAACAATTTGTGGTGTCACGACCATAGTATTTTCGAAACCTACCATACTATTATTAAAAAGGTTTTTTAGGGTTCCGTACCGAACTGGTAAAAAGGAACCCCTATGGTGCGACTCAGTCTGTCTGTCTGTCTGTTAGTCTGTCACACCTGGATATCTCAAGAACTACTAAATAAATGAACGTGAAATTTGGAACAGTTTTAGATGACGTTTGCCCAACTATTTTGCAAATAAGGAAGAAATAAAAATACTTTTTTTTTTGTAACAGAGACTAAAAGTGTGTCTTAAAAATTCGAAGTGGGGCTACTAGGGCATATAGGGTATCATAAGAAAGAGCGCTATTTGCACATTCTCAATTTTTTAATTTTTTTTTAGACCGCATAGTTTTCAAGTTTTGATGAAAAATGTAAAAAAAAAACCAGCCAAGCGCGAGTCAGATTCGCGCACGAAGGGTTCCGTACCACTATCTATAAAAACGGCAAAAAAAAACATGTCGGTTGTATGGGAGCCCCCTACATGTTTATTTTATTCTGGTTTTTAATATTTGTTGTTATAGCGGCAACAGAAATACGTCATCTGTGAAAATTTCAAGTGTCTAACTATAACGGTTCATGAGATACAGCCTGGTGACATACCTTCGGATGGACGGACGGACAGCGGAGCGGAAGTAATAGGATTCCGTCTTTCCCTTTGGGTACGGAACCCTAAAAATACAGTTCCCCGCCCATATGCACGAAGTTTGCATAGTAAAACAATCTGAAATTATTCTATGTGATAGAAGTTCATGAAAGATTACAAGAAAAATAAAACGATGTCTCTTTAGAGACATCGTTTTATTTAAAAGTGTTCTATTTATAGAACACTTTTTTCAGAAATCATCAACAAAACTTACATTAGTTCCAATATCGGTCAAGAAATGGCGCTGACCTAAAACTGCAATATTCTACACCGCAGTGTTAAAATTCTCTGACGAATATAGGCCTCGCCAATGAAAATTTAATATATGATGCTACGGAACCCTCGGTGCACGAGACCGACTCGCGCTTGGCCTGTTTTTTTAAAGTTGCACTCAATAAAAACACACACAACACACAAGAAAACAAACAACACAACAACAACAACAAAAACAACACAACAAAAATCAACAACAAGAAAAATCGCTTTTGAATTTTGTATAAGTGTGAGATATTTATTCTTGTGACTGTACCTACTGAGGCTTGCGGTTTGCCAGCACACTTCATGTTTGATGCAAACGCGGGGTAATTCCGTAGTCTCTCTATTTACAGAACTACTTGGTTAGATACGGCTCTGTAGGGAACCTGACTTAAATTAGCTTTTGATTAAAAACTGGATTATTTAGAGGGGACAGTTTTTGAGTTGAGTTTTATGATGACGTCATGATAGACAACTTTAGGCCCTTTGTACAAATGTATATGTTGTTTGTGTCTTATTTATTTTATAATTTATTAACACACAATAAAATAGATACAGATGTGACATATGTATTAGTATTGAGTACAAAGGTACTGCTTATTTCTTAAGAAATTTCTTGCAGCAAACCTGCGTGTTTTAACTAATGTAATTGGCGTTATACTTGTATGTTAAAATAAATAAATAAATCCAAGACCCTAGAAATGTTCTTATTTATGTTGCTGTGTTATTAAGTTTGTTAAACGAAGTCAATTTTTAATAAGTCGTTAAAGATGTGTTTTGTTTACAATAGATTATCTTAATTTAATTACAAGGTCGGGGAAATGCAAATTACTTATGAGGCAGATGTAATTTGTCATGTAAGTCATAAATAATAGCTTAGACTGAAAGAACATACGACCATAATAATAACTACCATGATTTGCAAAACGTTAAGTAACTATGAACTAGAGGGTTGGGGGTCCGAGTGCTCATGGTTTATTCAATGTAATCTCTAAACAGCTGGTTGACACTTCCCGTGACCCAAGGGCTGGCTTCTACCTTGGCCAGAAGCAAAGCATTGCCATACAACGTGGCAATGCCGCCAGTCTCGATGCAATATTTTAGTTTTTTAATAGTTTTAGATATGTTAGGATATATGTTTTAGATATGTTGTAAGGTGGCTGGGGTAGACTGGATGCGGAAGGCGGAGGACAGGGTGTTGTGGCGCAGTCTGGGAGAGGCCTATGTCCAGCATTGGACTGCGATAGGCTGAGTTGATTGATGTTAGGATATTATAATTTTATATTAATAATTTGTAGTTTATTTAGTACCTATTAGAATTTTGTACAGACGCCAGCACATCAAGCTACCTGACACTGTCAAATTTTCCCAATCAACTTTGAACCTTATGCTGTAGCGATAAAGTTGAATATCTACTAAAAAAATTTGACAGATTGTAGTAGCTTGATGTGCTGGCGTCTGTACATATTAGATAATTCACTATATATTTACGTATTTCATCATCAGCCTACAGTAGTCCACTGCATGACATAGGCTTCTCCAATTGCACACCATTCAGCTCGATTCTCTGCAACTCACATCCAGCTCCGACCAGCGACCCTGTGAAGATCGTCGCTAGATGACGTACTTATATAATAGAATACTCTTTATTACGTACACCATAAATATACCAAATATAAATGTAGACATTTTACAAGGGATGACACAATGGGCGGTCTTATCGCTAGAAGTGATCTTTTGAACACAACCTTTGGATGGGTTAAGGGAGAAAGGCGAGACAATACTGCAGGTAGTCTGTGGTGTACTATTTATATATATACAATAAATATATAAAACATACACATCTATGTATGCAATAATAATAAAAAAACAACTTAGGTATGTCTGTTTCAGTACCTACCTTGTGTGTTTTCTCAATTTAATTATTTAAATTAAAACATGCAAAATATTTGTTCAACACGACTTTATGATTTCCAATTTATGGCGCTCTATTGTTACGTTTGTTGAAAAAAATTCATCAACATCAAAGAAAAGTACAGATTTTCTTCAACAATCAGAACGTAATTGTGAGGCATCAAATTGCTAAAAATACCTACGGAAAATTGGAACTTGTACAATACAATTTTGCGTTTTCACTATCAATAGCGCTTCGGCACGATGTTTTCAAAAGTGAATCGTTCTCTTCATAGTACAGACGCCAGCACATCGAGCTACCCGAAACTGTAAAATTTTCTCAATCAACTTTTAACCTTATCTTTTTGCGATAAAGTTCAAAATCTATTAAAGTAATTTGACAGATTAGAGTAGCTTGATGTGCTAGCGTCTGTACAAGCATAGTCAGCCTATAACTTTCCCAGTCCTGGGACACAGTTCTCTTCTCTGTGAGAGGGAATGGGACGTAATCCACCTCGCAGGCCCAGTACAACCCACACTGGGCCCACGTGGTTCTCTTCATATTTCTATTTACTAAGTACTGATGGAAAATATCCTTTTATTTTATTTTCCACTCTAGCAGCAGTTATATTAGTTTGCGAAGCATTCGAGTATGAATCCTGAAGCACTATTTTTATCATTTTCAAGCCCCTTAGTCATTTCTTTAAATTCATTTTGCGGAAATGCTCTTGTCCTACATAGTGCAACTTTTTAGTTACTCTCGATTTTTATGATTTAAAAGAGTGTCCGTGGAGTTTCTTGCCCGTTCTCTTCCACAGGTATCTACTACGCTTTGGAATGGGCAACTAGCTTCATCTTTCTGACTGACTGACTCCTTGACAATTCAAAAGTGCCAATTGGTTTACTTGAAATAAATGATTTGAGTTTGAGTTTGAGTTTTGTATTTCTCTTGTTAGTAATCATCTTAGTGTGTCTTCTTTTATATTTATGCTTTAAACTTTTCTCGTACATTCCTCTGTTTTTCCATTTTGTGCTGTGCCAAACAAATTATGTGCCAATCATGGACTATTAAAAGGAGAATGCCTCTTTTTGTCACATTACACATGTATACCTACAAGCAAAATTACAACTAACAGTCAAAAAGGAGCTTTGTTTCGTACAAAATATCTCAATTAAAACTTTATGTAAGACTTCAGTGTTTGGATTCGGTTTTATTTTTATTTCTCGTGACCTTTTTATCCACTTTATGGTCTCCAGTGGGAATTTTTTTGCCATCTAAGCTTTGAAAATATTATCTTAACTATTTATAAATTATTATTCTTATAATTTTTTTTGTTATATTTAGATGTTTAATTTATATGGTGTACATAATAAAGAAACTCTATTCTATTCTATTCTTATTAAGCCTTATAATTTGGTTGATTAACGTTAGAATTCGATAGAATCTCGAAAACTATATGTAGTGAGGATGAGAATTTTATTACTATCCATTTAGTGACTATAAAACCCGTAGAAGTATTATCCGTGATAGAGGGACATCAAGGTCTATTCTTTATACTCCAAGAAAAGGTATAAACGTAGGAATGGTGACATGACTTACATTCGTTTTATGGTCTGGAGCAGCTTTTGATGAAAAGAAAAATATTTATCTTTAGGAATTTTTATTTCTTCATTTATATTGTTTGCGTAAAGCGCAGTTGGTACTAAAATGTTATGATTTTATTATTATCGGAAGTGCATGTATTAACAGCCACTTTCGTTTGCTTTCAAGATGGTTTAACGACTTGTGAAATATTTGAAGTAGTGAATGATTTGAAGTATTCGGTCCATTTATATAATCATTTAAAAACAGACCATGATCTTGTTCGTTTCTTCGTTTTTTTTTTTTTTGTTGGGTTGAGATCAAAACTATTATAGGTTATTGGTTAGCCATAAAAAGATAAAGAGGAGTGAAAAAGACAAAGGGAGGCCTTTGGCCTGCAGTGCAACAACAAAGGCTACAAATAAATAATTAATAATAGTCCTAAAAAAAAAAGATCTACAAGATTCTTTATCACAAATATAAACTTTCCGGCTACAATCAATTCTATTAGTAGCAGATCATTTACTCTATTATTTTTAATCAAAAATCCCAACTAAAAATCAACCCTAATTAAAGATGTGTACAGACGCCAGCACATCAAGCTACTGCAATCTGTGAAATTTCTTGAATAGATTTTCAACTTTATTGCTAAAGTATAAGGTTCAAAGTTGATTGGGAAAATTTGACAGTTTCGGGTAGCTTTATGTGCTGGCGTCTATACAATGGCCAATCAATTAGCAGTTAAATGCAATTTAAAAACATCACGGACGGAAAACTCAACAAACGGATGTTCGTGCTTCGAATGAAGAACATTATAAATTATTTAAAACACATGAGTACTAGTTTTATACCAGCTCTGCAAAAATCTCTGTGAAAACGTAGTACGCATGACGACATACCAAGCTTTACCATTCCAGTATAAGCTGACTTCTCATTGTACGAAAAACCTATACAATGCACGTTCAGCTAAAACTGGAAATGTATAGCTCGATGTATCGTTGTGTCTGCCTAAGCACTTAATCATTTGGAATGTGAATATGAACGTTGTCCAGTGACAGCTAAAGCTTGTCGCTTATTTTTCGGATGCAACAGAAAGAGAGCGGTGTCCCTTGTTAATCTGCAATCCACAGGTTGTTTGCACGAATACCCAAAATCAAAAGTTAAGTACAGACGCTGTTCCCACATTTCTCTCTTTAATTTAGAACGATATTAACCTTTGCACACTCTTCAGGCTTACTAAACCCCGAAAGCTTTATAAATATTAAATTTTTCATTCATTGTAGACACAGTATGTACTGAATTATTCATACTGTCTCAAATGGTACAATTCTAGGGAACCTTTCGTTTCCTCAACGGTTTGTTAATTCAGTTCCGAATGAAGACACCGCTAATTGGAAACCGGGGGGATTATTAACGTCTTCAGAGAAGTGCCATTATTTAAAAGCCCAGCGTTACAAGGGACTTGGTTTTTTTCATTTGTTTTTATTCTTTTTGTTGTCTTTGGCGCGTCCAAATTCAATTTGCGTGGAATCAATGATTGGGCGTCTGTTAACGGTTTTTCAAACGAAGCTTTTTAATTCATCTGTTCTAATTATAAACAAATGCGTTTAATTTTTAGAAAATTAACGTTTGATTAGTTTATTTACGTTTTTTTGTTTTATAATACAAGGTGGCAGGGGATCGAAACGCAAACTGCAACCATGAATTCACCATATAATTTTCGACCCTCTAGCGTAGGAAGGTTTAGTAGGTTATCAAAAAACAAAAATCTGCTGTTTCATAGAACAGTGCAATACCTATGCGGTCCAAACGTACATAATAATATGGCAGAGCTTCTTTTTTAAAAACCGAAGAAAAATTTCGAATCTGGGGGTTCGAAATCATATACTGAATCCATGGTAACGGGTTTTGCGTCGTTGTCCCTGCGACCCTGCAGTGCGATTCTGTAACCATCTCACTGTGCAAATTTAGGTGAAGTGAGCGTGGAGTGAGCTGTCAGTGTCATCCCACCTGAAACTAGGAATTGACCAAGTGTACATTTACAATCATAATCGAGATTTTAATAATATTTTCTATGCTAATTCTATTGATCATTTTATATTATTTCAAAGCTAGTATTTGAATTGTCAAAACATTACCAATTTTTACCATTACCAATTTAATCTAGAAAAAAAAGAAAAAACAGCAAAAATGATATTGTGACTAAGTTTCTGTTTTGCTATTTTACTTTAAAACACCATACAATAGTAATGTTTTGAGGTTTCAAATCATATAAAATGATCAATAGAATTAGCATAAAATATATTATTAAAATCTCGATTATGACTGTTAATGTTTGCTTGGTCAATCCCTAGCATCAGTGGGTTGACACTGACAGCTCACTCCACGCAAGTTTTCACGGTGAGATTTTTAATCGACCCTTTTGGAAACATACCTATACAACGAGCAGCTATTGAAATGTTCTACGACCACCACAGTCAAAATTCAAGTTATCGATCCACTATTCTCAATCACAACTTGATTATTAAGCTTTATTGAGTACACAGGAGTAAGCCGCCTCCAAGGAATTCCTTAAGTCGTAAATAAGCCGAGAGCATGTCGCAAACCACAAACTAACTAACATGGCCGATTGTAAGGCCTTATACACATCTGCGAACGTGTTCGCGCACGATTTGTTTGTTTCGTTCACAAAGACTGCTTGAACCATTGTAAAACTATGACAGTTATGTGACCATAGACTAACATTGCTTATGTAAGCTGTCACGTCCTTTATGCCTGGGGGTTTTTATTTATGTATTAAGCTTTGTTTTAATTTTTAGTTATTCTTTTTTTTAGTATAGTTTTCATTGTATTTGTTGTTATTATAACAGCGTTTATAGCTGACATATGGCAAACAATTGAATTTTATATTCACACACGCACAAACTTTCGCCTTTATAATATTGGTGTTATGGCCGCTTCCTATGATTTACGGACCGGTATTGGTTAAAATTAAGACTCTTGTATTATTATTATTATTATTATTATAAATCGAGTTTGGCAATAAAAAATACCAACAAAACAATTAGTTTATGTTTGTAGCAACCGAGCATTAGTAATGTTCTAAAATTATGAATGAAGTGAGCGTGGAGTGAGCTGTCATTCGCTAGGGATTAACAATATTAAGTGCTCACTTCACTTACGATTTCACGTTGAGATTTTTACAGAATCGACCAGCTAGAATATAAATAAAACGAATGCGTTTACAAACAACTATATCGACTGACGTCAGACGCTTAAAGATTTTACACATTGTATCAACATTTTATGTGTATTATTGGGATGCTCAACGCCAGGCCAATATTTGAGTCTTTGTTGTGTATTTTAGGTACATACCATACCTACATAAGCCACAGTAAATTGGTGTACTACGTACAGTGCGACAGACGAGAGAATGCGTTCTTTTCACCTGTCAGTTTCATACAAACGAATACGTGTTTTGCGAATTTAATCCTTATTAGCTACAAGAATAGTCGCACTTACAGGTGTCAGGAACGCATTCTATAGACTGCCGGACTGTAGTTTGCAGTACTTAGTTCACTTTTCAGATTTTACAGCATGTCTTTTATACAATTCTATTATAAAACGTGTAAAAATAAAAGCAAGAGAAAGCATTTGAAGCATAACAATACTCGTAACAATTGTTCTAGTTTATAATGTTCTACCTTTTATACGGTAAGAATGTTCGTAACATCTCGGTACATCGCTCCATAAAGCGTGGTGTTTAAATAAAAATTATGAATGCGAACCTAAGTCAACACAGCAATGAATCTGCCTAACCTTTTCCCAACTATGTGGGGAAAGCAGCTTCCAGTCAACTTCCAGTCTGACCGGATGCAATGCTGAATACCAGTATTTTATATGCAGCGACTGCTTATCTGACCTCTACAACTCAGTTACTGGATAACACGATACTCCTTGGTAAGACTAGTTATCAGACTTTTGGGCCTCTGGCCCATAACGACTGTCAATGATCTAGGAATGACAGAAGGCGCCAACACTTTGAATTACTTTCCGAGTCACGGGGGTGGTCTCTATATATAATGGATGGTCCCCCATCCACAAACTAACCACGGGAAGCATAGCTGAACCTTGATCGATCAAACATTGCTGCTATTGCAACTGCATTGAACTGTTCATTGATAGTGGGGTGAACATTCATAACTCATGTAAGTTAATTATAAGCTGTTGAGTTTCCTGATAAATAAATAATAATAAATAATAATATTATTTTGCCATGAACCCCTCAAACACACACATAACTTACCTATTTATGACCGTAACTCCCAAACCAATCTTTCCTTGTAATATTATTACAAAGTAGTCAATAACATCACTGAAGCACAAAGTAGTAACTACTGATCATAAAACAAGTTATGGCTATCCAAGTAATTACTTCAGCAGAAACAGTATTTGAAATGTGAAAGAAATTACTACCTTCAGCGGCCGACCGTCATTCGTCTTTGTAGTAAATGTCAAGTTACTGCCTTTACTATTAAAACATTAAGTTTCCTTAGTTTATGCAAAAATACTAAGAAAGTTAATAGAGGTTATATTAGTAGTACTGTATACATACATATCGGGTTGGTGCAAAAGTTATGACAAAAAAATTTTCATCTTTTATTTCATAATGTTTTTCCACAAACTTCTAAATTACGCAATCAATAGTATTTGAGAATTTTCTCGAATGTGTCACTTGGCGTGTCATTCGAGCAATTGCACCACTGAATAATAATGGCTTCGATCGCGAAGGAGTATCTACGTGCGATCTTTTGCTACGAGTGGTTACGGTGTAATTCTCAGCTTAGGAATTACTCCGCTGTTTAAAGGCTAATCCAGAAATAAATACGCGTGATTTCGCAGAGACTCTTGGTTGTCATCATTCGACCATCGAGGCTCATTTACACAAACTCGGCTATCGTAAAGTAATGGCACGATGGATTCCACATCAAGTAACTGGCAGTCATCGTCAAGTCAGAGTTAGTATTCGTGAATGGCTTCTTTTTCAGCCACATCAGAAAGAGTTTCTTGAAGATCCATTGTGTCACCCTTTGTAAAATTTTTATATTTATGTCTGTAATTTATATGGTGTACATAATAAAGAGTATTCTATTCTATTTTATTCCCTAATAAAATATGATAAATTCTTTTAAGGGCTGATTTTTCAATCATCTGATAACTTTATTCGAGAAATGATTATAAATTTTGACAGTGTTTTTATACGAAAACTGTCAAACGGCAATTTTATTCCTCGAATAAAAGTTATTTGGCGATAGAATAATCAGCCCTGAAGCTTATAATACGTGGTGGATCAAATATAAACCGGACTTAAGTAAAAAAAATACGCACGTATTATTATACTCGTAAAAAACAAGGAATATATTTTATTTTTCTACATAATCTCCCCTTCTATTAACACATTTTTCCCAGCGCAGGGGATGTTTCTTGATGCCAGTATCGAAGAATGTAGTCGGTCGTGCCTTTAGCCAATTGCACACAAATGATTCCACTATCTGGTCAATGTGAAAACGGCGTCCTCCACTTGAATTTTTTTTGTGCCATTCCTACACTTGACTTCTTGAAAGCGTATTCTTATCGAACTGTAGAGTCAATGGATGCAAAATTTCGGAAGGTTTTATGCCCTCCCGTGTTAAAAAAAATATGATAAGTCGTTGCTCAACAGACTTATATACCTCCTGCTCATACATGATTCTACTGGCACGCAATAAACTAAAGTGAGCCGGAGCAGTATACCCCCCTCCCCTAGATGATCCCCCCTAACACATACAACAGCACCAAGCGCGTCACTTCACTCAGCGACCAGTAATAAAAAAAGTCCTGTTTATAATTGATTCACCTAATACTTCGCTGTGCGATTCATCTTAAAACTCCTTTTCAACAACTTATCATTCTGCATTTTAAAGTTATCAACGTGGAGGGGCTTGTGGCTAAGTAATAACAGCCGCACGGGTCGATCGATCAAGTTAAGCTACGATTGCCGCGATTGGTTCGTGGATGGGTGATCATCTTCACATACCAAGACCCCTCCGTGCCTCGGAAAGCACGTTAAGCCGTTGGTCCCGGCTGTCATTCGTGGATCTTTGACAGTCGTTACGTGTCGTCAGTAGCCCGAAAGTCTGACAACCAGTCTTACCAATGGGTATCGTATTACCCAGTAACTGGGTTGTGGAGGTCAGATAGGCAGTCGCTCCATGTAAAATACTGGTATTCAGCTGTATTCAGTTAGACTGGAAGCTGACCCCAACATAGTTGGGAAAAGGCTAGGCAGATGATGATCTTAAAATTATCGACGTGAAGACGCCATGTCCTAGAACCCAAAATTCGAAGACATGTGACATCCACCAACCAGCACTGGGCCCGCGTGGAAGATTCTTCCACAGGGTGGAGGCCTATGTTCCAACAGTGGAAACATTACATAATGATTATGCTACTTCATTCAAACCTCACTTACTCAAATAAGACACGCTTACCTACATATACCTAAAAAGCTTACATATAAAGGGTGAGTATGTAAGCCATTTATATGTAAACATGTCTGAGGTATCACTTTCAAAGGTCCCAAGTTTAAGGGACAGAAGGGTCAAGGTCAACATTGATCACCTTCCAAATGAACTGCTTAGTATGCTGTCCTGAGTCTGGCCTACCTGCCCCTGTTAATCCGTCCTCGGATGTCTTAGGGCCCGTCCCCATAGCCACGGCACGAGCCGCCAACGTACAACGGCACGGCGCCATCAACGTGCTTGTTGCTCGTTCGAGCAGACCAACTAAGAATTGACGCGCGCGCCGCCGTGCCGTTGTACGGTGGCGGCGCCGCGCCGTGGCGATGAGGACGGGCCCTTAGGCCGTTTAGACATTATGCCGCAGCGGCAGCGGCACCGCCGCCGCCGCGGCGCTGCTGCGCTAGTCCTCCTTGGATTTGTATGGAGCTTTACATACGACGCCGTGGCGGCGGCGGCAAGTCTATGTACCGCGGCGGTAGCGGCGAGCGGTGCCGTAGTTCTCAACTAATGTTTAGTTTAGTTGGTTGTTTACACACGGAGCGAAAGGACACAAACGCAGAACACATAGAAGCACTGTTGAAATGCTGTCCGTTCTGTCCTACTGATCGAGTGAGACTGATCTACAATAGCGCCGCATAAGCCTTGTGTCGCTGGTTTTGCGGCGAAACGCCGCAGCTCCTACGGCCGCTGCCGCAGCGGCATAATGTGTAAACGGCCTTATATGGTTGTTTGGATTTGAGTTTAGGCTAACCAGTTCATTACAGAAGGGCCGTGAGATAGGAAGGTACGAGTCACGTTTCTTGTTCACATAAAGTGATTAAACGCGTGCGTGTGTTATGTATAAGTATTATAAATTAAAGTCTCTTTTCGTATCTGTCTATGTAACCGCGTTTTTCTTCTAAATTACGAAATTAATTTTAAACGCATGCGGTTTCCATCATTTTTAATTCTGGAAGGTTTATGTGTTTCACACATTAAATTTTAAAATACATATTTTTTGTTAAAAATAGATGATTTTTCAAGTCACAAAAAACCGTGCGAAGTAGGGACGAGCCGCTAGTTTAAAATATAAAAGCATTATATAATTCATTCGCAAAAGTCTTGCAAATTAAAAACTCGGTCACAAGAAAATCACCGACATTTGCTAAAAACCTCTCATTTTAACGTCTGAATGTAATTCAAACATCGTCATTCCTAAAAAAATAAATAAATAAGCCACGCAGAGCTCCTAGCAAAGGAACCAAAAACACCCAATGTTTTATTCATACGAATTTCAAAGTACTGATATAATGGGTGATACTACAAGCGGTTTTGTTTATTTTTTTATTAATATTAAACTCGAAATTTAAGCATTTCCCTTTGCTTCGTGGTTTCGGAGTGGATTTAACTTCTGCTGTTTTGTGTCTATAATTTTATAATGTTTTGTTTTATTACGCCTTGAACAAAATAATACATCCCATCACTAAAAAATATTTTAGGTGGGTGCCGTTCGGGGACTGAAAATAATATTGATAGGCTGTTCCACCGAGGCACACTTTTGTTTCAGTGCGGTTAGTGGACGTGCTTAGATGCCGTTCGGTAAAGTGCCTTTAAAATCAGTGCTCTAAGTGGCTGTTTCTGTATTTGAGTTAAATCTTTGTAAACGCACCCAGAATACAGGAGAAATTCCTAGTGTAGGACAACGTTTTTAAAAAAAAACAAACAAAAAATAATACCATGTTTTTAAGTTTTGTTTGTTATTGTTTAGGTACACTGATTTCATAATTGAAGATTGCGGGGATACGAATCAGAGCGTGTCAATTCCTGATTACGCTAAATTGAACGAAGAAAGAAAAAGCGTCCATGAATAATAAAACGATTCTCAAGAAAAAAAAAATTAAATCACAAAAGACCTCACGTATTTCGTCTTAAAAGTAATAATTTCACTAAATTTAACTATAATAATACGTTTGGATAAAACAACCAATTCAAGAGCTTGTATCTTGCTTGTAGTTTGTGGAGATGTGTAAGAGCAGTGGTGGTCCAGTGGTAACGGACGCGACTTGCGAGTTTTAGGACTTAGGTTCGAACCCGGACAGGCGCTTTACTTTGTGTAAATTATTTCATCACCTCTGCTCTCAAAACGGCGAAGGAAAACATCGTGAGCAAACCGGCTTGTCCTAGGACCAAAAATCCGAAAACATGTGTCATCTACCAACCGCACGGGATTACAGCCCACTCCCTCTCAAGGAGGCCTGTGTCCTAGCAGTGGAAACTTTATAGGCTGATTATGCTTATACACATACGTAATACGCTTGAATAAAATTACCAATTCATAAGCTCGTATTAGGCAGGTAGAGTTCCAGTAAAAGGGCCAATATACAACGTGTAACGTTAAATGCGCAACACCTGAAAATAGTTTGATCAGAATAACGAGCAGAATTAATTGAACCACTTTTTAATATAGGTCACATTTTTCAAAAAATCTTCATTAAAAACGTTGCCGTGTCTATTTATTAATAGGTCAAGCAAGCCAATGTCAGCGCGGCGCAGCGGCCCGGTGACGAATCCTCCCTCGGTAAAGCGTCGTCGCAGACGCAAACGATCAGAATGGCCAGTAAAACTAAAAGAGCACATAACACCTTTACAATTCTTTGAATGAATTATTGTCTCTCTGAAATTGGTCAATTGAATTAAAAATCAGTTGGGATGTGTGAGGTTTTGCGCATTTATCGTTACACGTTGTATACGTAGATAATAGTAAAATTTAAAAGTCAGATCAGCATCAATGAAAGAAAAAGTATTACACTCAACATAAGCTAAGCAGAAAGTCTGTCTAAATCAAAACATTGGACAAAATGCTTGAACTAAAATACCTACCAAGTCTCAAAAATAAACCCAAGTCGTTAACCATAAACCCGTGTAGGATACCCGTATCGTGCAAACCGTAGATTTAACTAATGGACTTTAAAAGAGACTGTAACCTCTGAGTTTGTTTCGGCTTTTCTTCTCAGAGTAGTCAGACAGGAAACGCCGACCTCGTCTATTTTTTAAAAGTATGATTGACGTGTAAAAGTGTCTGTGCAAACCTGATTATTTATTCTTTTATAAGTACAGAATTTCCAAACGCCTTTGGAATCTCAGAATACGTGCCCAAAAAGAAGAAAATGTACGAAGTGTAGTCGAAAGAATACCGATCAGTAACTGCGCCTCACGGCTCAAAAGAACTGAACCGAAGACACAGTTGTATCTACACTTTAAAACATTTTTCCTTTTGTACAAAAATAAACGAAATAAAAGATAATAAATACTGAAAATACCATAGTGAAATTATTTTTGAGTACTTTCTGAAAAGCCTTATTCAAAAATAAACATGAAAAAAATATGAAAATATGTTGGAAAATGCCTTTGTTGTCAAACATTATTGTAAAGTATTCAGGCTTTTTTAGTTCACTTAACTACTGCCTGAAAGCAGAATCTCAAACAAAAGCTGTCACAGAAACAACAGCATCATCTGAAGTTCATAATTATCATAAAATAGTGTCTTTATAATTAAAGGGAGACCAGAAGGCCAAACCCAACCCTAGTCTGCAAGGGCTTATACTAAAACACGATTAGTTTCCAGAGAATGGCGGCGATAACGTCACTAAACTACCACTTGCGTAGTTCCGTATGACAATGCTTTATAGACTATCAATTTGATGATTAAATATCTACATACATCGCTTATTAAAGATCCACTGTGGATGTAGACATGCTTGTTCATGTTTCGTTTTAATTAATAAACTTTCGCCTACATAAACGTTTATTTTAAATTATGAATCATTTTAGTTGCGGATTCGAACGAAAACCTACATCCCTTTTGTATTTAAATACTCAATGTTCTTGACATTATAATTTAAGTTTTATTTTGTTTTTCTTACGGTGTTCTGGTAGCTTTGCTCCATTAACTACATGAGCTACAGACGGCAGTGGCATCCTAGTAGTAGTCCCATCTAACGAGTTGTAGGTCGTGGGTTCAAACCCAGCCAGGCGCTTTACTTTGCGTAAACTACTCGTGTTTCATCACCACTGAAGAAAACAAGAAAACATCGTGATAAATCCGGTATGTCCTAGAACCAAAAAAAAACGAAGACATGTGACATCTTCCAACCGGCACTGGACCCGCGTGGTGGACTACAGCCCACTCCTTCTCGAAGACTGTGACTGTGTCCCAGAAATGGGAACATTATTATGCTGTTTCTGCAAACTAAAATGTGTCATTTAGAAGATCTTCTTCTTTGACGCAGCTTTAGGCCAATCATTTAAAATATTTCTACAACGTGTAACGTTAAATGCTCAAAACCTCAGACACCCCTACTGATTTTTAATTCAATTGACCTATTTCAGAGAGAAAATAAGTCACCAAATTTTTTAAAAGGTTTTATGTGCTGTTTTTGTTTTGCTGGCCATTCTGATCGTTTCTTGCGTCTGCGACGACGCTTTATCGAGGGAGGAGTCGTCACCGGGCCGCTGCGACGCGCTCACATTGGCTTGCTTGATCTGTTAATAAATAGACACGGCAACGTTTTTAATGAAGATATTTTGAAAAATGTGACCTATATTAAAAAGTGGTTCAATTAATTCTGCTCGTTATTCTGATCAAACTATTTTCAGGTTTTGCGCATTTAACGTTACACGTTGTATAGATAATACAAAAATTAACGCAAGTTTCCTCGCATTTATACCTACTTTTGGGGTACCGTAATAGCCCTCCACAATGCGGCTGGCGATGGAAAGTCAGCCTCGCCACAAACTTTGTTGAATGGCTAATTTTTTCACGATGTCATAAGCTGCTCTTAAAAAATAAGAAAGGACTTATCCCATCAATAACATTCGTGTCAAAATCATGCCTCGTTTGATGACTTTTTTTACCGTTTAATTATGTATAAATTAATTTGCCGGCGACCTACCGATTGGTAAAACGTAACATGAAATGTAACACCAATAAGCCGTTCTTAATGCAATGCAACATGAAATGTAACAAAACAACTAAGAGCTCAAGTGTCACTAATGAGACGCAATTTCGTTTTCTACTGTTCCCGAACTTAATAGGCTTACCTAACAGACGAAAGGCTAAGGGAATTCGTTTCACTGTGTGATAGATACATTTCATGTTAGATGCGCTTATTTTATTGTTCTCTGAGTGAATTCACAAGGAATGCATTGTTTATAATTCGTTATAGACAAGAGTTATCCTGTAATGGTAAATGTTAGTTGATAAATAAATAAATAAAATGTTACGTTTCACCAAACTTTACCCGCCATAACAGGGCTTGACAGACAAAACCTTGAGAATTAGCAGATACCTTAGTAAAATTCAATAAGAAAAACCATGTCCCACTCTGTCTACTTTTTAGCCCCATTCAACTGTCTACGAAAGCAACCATTGTTTAACCTAAAACGACCCAAATTTTTCGCTCGTAATTCAGCCAACAGTCCGCATAACACAAACGCTTGGCCGCGGTCCACCATTTCAAAAATTTTGCTTTGTGGATACTGCCAGATTAGGCTACGCTTCATAATCCCACTCCGTTGAGAGGTGTCGATCAATATGCAGGTCTCAAATCTGTATGACAAAGCGTGTGTCCCGGGTTTTATTTGAGTGGGATTTATGGAGTGGGTCAGCCAAATGTTATTTCGAAAAAATATTGAATTCCCAGTTTTTCGTGGCACGAATTAAACTATTAGGTAATTAAAGGAGCTATTATGGGATGTGGAGATTTATATCTAAAATTAAGATATTTTTTTGGCACACCTTCCCACTGAACCATATAATGATGTATTCTTAATTTATTTGCAACTCCTACATTTTTATTTAATTACCAACCTAGCCTAGGTTAGGTCTTATTTTCTCTACAATCCCGTTGATTCCTGTGAAAAAAGTTGATACTCCGATACAACGTAATCTTACTACTAAAACATCAACCATCAGCATTAATTAAAACATTATCTTCGTCAATCCCAAAGGTCAGTCGTGTCCAACATTCTAGCGATCGAAATGTCGATCTTCTTTCGTCTTTAGTCAAATAACTAATTGTTTCGAACACTCCCGGGACCGTACCGGAGATTGGAGCCAACCGTTGTCGGACGCAAGTTTGGACTGTTTAAGACAGTCGTTCCTAGAGACGGTGACTCTAAGATGAAGTTAGCGATGAAGGTGTTTCGCTGTCGACGTCAGTCTTTACCTGCCAGTGACAATGAACCTTGCTTGTCTTTTGCAGTTGCTATTAAAGCGTCCTTAGTGATTACGCGCTCTCACGATGCGCCACGTCATAGCATGACACGTCAAAACAATGGCGTCAAATTAATGGCGAAGCCTTCCGCGGTATGCCATAGTATCCCACAGCATGTTCAAGGGTATGAAAATAAGATTCAAAATGATTTCCGCTTAAGAAAATCCTTTGCCATGTCGCGCCGTGTCGTGGTGAGCCTTAAGGGTATGTAATTAATTGCCGAAGATGCCTCACTGCGATACATCGCGGGCTGCTTGGGCGTTTACCTCGATGCCTGGCATGTGCGTGCGTGTCTATTAGCATGCATTTGTTTTACAAGGAGGTGACATCGAGGTAGCGAGCTAAACCACGATCGCAATGAGGCATCTTTGGCATGTAATTACATTCAGGTGTGTTTTGTGTTCTGGTTGGCTAATACTACAGCGTACGCTTATCAAAACACGGAAGCTAGAACCCTTTTAACCTTCGCATGTGGCTATACCCACGGGATAAAACAGCCTATTCCGGGTTGGGGAGTATTTTTTCGGAAAGACAAATGAATATTCACACTAAACTAATAGGTATTTTTAATTGACCGATGACCACACCCTATGGTAGTATGTATCTACCTATTTCTGTGAATGACGTCAGCGGTAATTTCGTTTAATTAAAATGTACTTTTGCCTATTTGAGTGATGACTTGTCATTAATGGTGGTAGCCTTCAGCCGCGACCACTTTAAGTGTTTTGTGATAATTAACGTTAAATAGACAGTTTTAATTACTGTTTTCATTAAATTCGTCAAAATTCAAAGTCACTGACAACGCTCACATAATCAGCGTATAATGTTTCCACTGGTGGGACACAGACCTCCTCTCTGTAAGAGGGAGTGGTCCATAATCCACCACGCGGGCCCAGTGCGGGTTGGTGGATGTCACATGTCTTTGAATTTTTGGTTCTAGGACATACCGGTTTCCTCACGATGTTCACCTTCACCGTCTTCAGAGCAGTGGTGATAAAATTAAATACACAAAGTAAATTGCCTGTCTGGGTTCGAACTCACAACCGAACAACTCGGCCACCAATACTCTCCCTGTCAAAGCATTTATTTTGAATTGACCTTTTGAAAGAACTTAGAAATGTCAGTCTATTTATTTGAAGTCGGTGCAACATGAACTTTAAGCTTAAATCAAGTTCCTAAGTCTGTCTGCTCAATTTACTTTGAAACCCCATTATTAACCCCCGTTACGTTTTGGCACCTCGCCACATTTGTAATTTTAGCAATTCCGACATTCTGCGAAAAAGGTGTTCCGTAGATAGACCGTTTGTAGAATTACCAGTTTGCTTTAATGTTTCAAACTAAATTAAATAAATGCTTCTTTTACTGAATAACACTGGTTTAGACGAGTTTAACAGACACGGAAACTTACTTTTACAAATATAAAAAAAAAATTATATTATTAAATAAATAAAAACTAGTCAATCCTGTTTCAGTTTTTTTCCATCTCTGTACAATTTTGTGCCTAAAATATTAATTTTAGGCATAAAATTGTACAGAGATGGACTTAATATATAGGGATTTTCTACCAGTTAACCTTTGAGTGTTGTAAAGACAAACAGTGGTAGGTGCAATCACGAAAAATTAAGGAATTAATATTTATTAAAGTACAAAGATAGTCATATATCTCTTAAAAACTATAAATAAAATAGACATACACCTAATTACATATTAATAGAAGCAATAAAAAAAATACACACACAATATACTAAAACAAATACGATAAACGATAGGAAAATATTAACGTTGTGACGACACTGCCAGCTTCTTACGAATGTACTCGCGAGCTTTTACTGTAAAGGATAATCTATTGGTTACCATCCTGATTTCCAGAGGAAGCGCATTTTACAGAGAGATAGACTGAATGAAGAAGGAAGAGTGAATGTAGAAGTATGTATGTTTCAAGTTCCTTCATGAGACACTAATAGATATCTGAGGTCATCGGAAAACCTAAAACTAGAGATGCTGATGCATTCCACCAGTTTCTATGACAAATCTTTTACTGTTCAAGCAGTACGGTTGTGGAATGACATGTTTGTGTCGGTAAGCCGTGCTCAATCTCTGTCCACTTTTAAAATTATGATAAAAAAGCACTTTCTCTATCCATAAACATCATCAATTTTCTTTGCTCCGGTTTCATGTCTATTATTAAATACATATATTTATTTACATTAGTATACTATACTTTGTGTATGTATTCTTTGTATTGTGTAAATGGTACACCACAGACTACCTACAGTATTTGTCTCTCCTTCCCATTTCAATCCATCCAAAGGTTGTCTTTAAAAGATCGCTCTTAGCGATAAGAGCGCCCATTGTGTCACTCTTTGTAAAATTTCTATATTTATATGTATATAGTGTACATAATAAAGATGTTCTATTCTATTCTTTGTACCTTTTATTCAAGGAAGCAGAGAAGAGGCTTTCATTTCCTTTATTGCTGATATTTCTCACATTTTCAATTATCTTTTACAGCGCCCTCTTTAAAAAAAAAACTTAAATTTATTGCCGACATCCATGAAGTGCCTACACTATGCTTAAATACAAAGTAGGTTTAAGTGCAAATTATGTTTGTTAAACCCACTAAAATGTTCGTAATAGTAGTTAACTAACTTTTTATTGCTCCAGATGTTTGGCAATACGTACTCCGTAACAGATAGTCCCATAAATAATTACAATGTGTGAATTATGGCAGTCTGAATGTTGTTATGATTAATTCCGACACCATTAAATAGGAAAGATTAGTTGTTTTGTATTTACTTTGTTGCGTAGACTAACGTACTGAAGTAAGTTTACTTGCAGTGGTCCACTGGTAACGGCCGTAACTAACGAGTTGTAGGTCGTAGGGTCGAACCCAGTCAGGTTCTTCATCATCATCATCATCATCATCTGCCTAGCCTTTTCCCAACTATGTTGGGGTCGGCTTCCAGTCTAACCGGATACAGCTGAATACCAGTATTTTACATGGAGCGACTGCCTATCTGACCTCCACAACCAGTCAGGCTCTTCACTTTGTGTAAATTATACAACGTGTAACGTTAAATGCGCTAAACCCGAAAACAGTTTGATCAGAATAACGAGCAGAATTAATTGAACCACTTTTTAATATAGGTCACATTTTTCAAAAAATCTTCATTAAAAACGTTGCCGTGTCTATTTATTAATAGGTCAAGCAAGCCAATGTCAACGCGGCGCAGCGGCCCGGTGACGACTCCTCCCTCGATAAAGCGTCGTCGCAGATGCAAGAAACGATCAGAATGGCCAGTAAAACTAAAACAGCACATAAAACATTTACAATTTTTTAATGACTTATTTTGTCTCTGAAATAGGTCAGTTGAATTAAAAATCAGTTGGGGTGTCTGAGGTTTTGCGCATTTAACGTTACACGTTGTATATTTCATCACCACTGCTCTCGAGACGGTGAAAGAAAACACCGTGAGGAAACCGTCTTAGAACTAAATATTCGAAGACATGTGTCATCTACCAGCTAGATCCGCGTGGTGGGTTACGGCCCACTCCCTCTCCCTGGAAGGAGGCCGGTGTCCCAGCAGTGGGATCATTATATGCTGATTGTGTTGATACGTAGGTTATGTAAAGTATATAAAAATACTGTACTAGTATAGGAATAGTGACAGAAGTAACACTTTCTTAAGTGGGACTCAAAACCAAAACATCTGGTTAGCCAGTCCAACTTTTTAAATATGACACGAAAAACCAATGGTTGATAATAGTCGTAGAATGACTGTTAACGCGTCAAATCAAATGAAAAATCATTTATTAAAACTAGGCTGAGAATCAGCACTTAACGAACGTCCGAATTACAAAAGACAGTCCCCCAAAACACCCGCCCTTCACCACTTCCTAGTGCTTTCGCTGGGAAGAAGAAGTGGCGCAACAAACTCGTCAGCAGCACAGCTGTCTGTTCAGTTAGAAAATACTTGATTGAATACAATACAAGGTATGCAAAGTAATTAGCATTACAAGACACAGAACACTAAATTTAATTATTTGCCATATGTCAGCTAGCGACGCCAATATACCAACAAATACAAGAAAAACTATACGTACTCAAGCAAAAAAATAATAAATCAAAATTAGAAATGTAAACAAAAACTTAGTATCTAAATAAAAGCCTCCATGTATAAAGGGCGTGGGGGGTTAGCAATAGGATTATATTTTTTTACAATAAATTGTTTGTGACATCCTTGGTACCTACGTAGATTGGTAAGCTGATATTTAATATTCATATTAGCACGAAAAATACCATTAAATTTGACAATCCTGACTAAATGATCGATGTAACGCAAGCCATACATAAAATAAAGATTGGATAAAAACGGGATAAAATACTGATGTTGCTTTTTGTTTTTATCTTTTTTTCCTGAAAAAAGGTCACACCTGAATATGATTTTCGTGTGAATTGAATCGTATGGCACATCATTTGTCGAAGTGTGAAGTATTTTTCTGACGTTGACTGAGCATTTTCATGTAAATATGCGATTTTTTGGTTAACATCAGCATTGTCGAGCAATATTTCAGTAATACATTCAGGTGTGACTGAATGGCTGGAGTGATACATGATATTTGTGGATGGTAACATTGATTAATATTGGTATAATTTTGAAGTTAAAATACAAAAAAAAACCGCTACATGTTTTAATAACGGATAATATCGTTCTATAAAATGACCAATTAGAAAATACAATGCTATAGTTTAAAAGGCATAGTATTTTTATCTCACAAAGTGACGCGAGTTTTACTTGTGGTAACCATAACACAACATTTGCATGCTATGATAATAAGCAAAACATGTATGACCTATAATGACCTTAAGATCTTTATACACCATGTTTTACGCAAATAAATATTATTTCTATTTCTATTTCCATGTATACGCTGTAAATTTATGCGTGAAGATGTGTAGCACCAGGTAACCATGTACACGCGCAAGTATATACACAGACACACAAACACAATACTCCGAGTTCACCTTTGTCTCGGACGGTACCGAAAGCTCCAGTGCTTACACACATTCACAGCGTGTTTGTACACTTGTTAACCACAAATAAAGCGCGCTTTGCATCATGATATGAAAAAAATCTACGTCAAAAAAGGAAAAATAACCTTTCTCTCAGTGATACAAAAAGTCAATAAGATATCCTCAAACAGCTAAAAACAGATACACACACGTCTCGACTAGAAGACAGCCAGTATTTTTTTCCATAGAAAAAAATCACTGAAAATTCTTCTATCAATTTTCGCACCGGAAAAGACTCGAATGTCATGTTTACGTTACGAAATGTATACCCGACTTGTGTGAACCCTGAGATGTCCGAGAATGTCCTCCCATTTTATATGAACATTCCAATTTCCTGCGTCAGATTTTTTTTTTATTCATCAACTTTATTGAACACGTTCTGTAGGGTGTTTATTGTGCCAGAGATATATATGTTTTAGAATGTCCCTGAAAAGGCCACTATTTGGAATTGAGTCAACCTTTTCTTATTCTCTGACACTGTTTCTGAGGAAATTGAATAAAAAATTGATATACGCTAACGTTTTTATCGAGCATTATCTTTACGTGAAGAATGAAGACACTATCTTTACCACCTAACAGGATTTATGACAGTAAATAGTAAATTGGGAACGCTATATGTTATTAGATCAAAACATTTTCAGATTTTCACGCATTGTTGAGTGTCATTGCGCTGAAATCGGATTCTCGAGCTCATAACGACGGAACATCGCCAATCAGGACAAGTACCTACCAAGTATATACTCAGTACAGCACTGAGGATATATTCATAGCTATTTAGACGAGTACCTATAAAAGCGTGTAGATATTGTGTCTAGACTGGGGCTCTAAAAGGAGATTTTTAGAAAAATTGCGGTCGTTTGTAAATCTGTAAAATATGAGTACCTATCACTTTTGATTTCTTGACACATGGAGCGAAAAAAGGGCAAGGATTTTTTAGTTCTTTAACAGACTTTAAGCTGAATAATAAGTCAATTTATTTAACATTTTTATTCGATGTCAATTCATTAATTTTATTATCATTTTAAATCAATTACATTAATCTTTATTAGAAACAGACAGATATTAGAACATTAGTTAATATCCTTAGCCTCAGTAGAAATTCAAAACCAAATTCAGCGTCTTTTCCGAATTATCGTGGGTTCGGCTTCTAGTCTAACCGGATGCAGCCGAATACCAGTAGGTAACTTTAAATGGGCCGACTGAACTAACGACATACGACATAAGGGTGACGCATTCATTGTCTGTGTGGGATATTTGTGATCAAACGGTAAAACATTTTCAAATGAATTTTCCAACAGTGAATTTCTCTCGCTACCTTCATAGCTCCATTTTTAAACCTATCTCCCCATCCTTGCGCACAAGGTAGAATGTACTCGCCTGCTGCTAATAGGCCCGTCGATTACTTGTCGTATATTAGCTATATTCACACGTGCGTCGAGTCGAGTGCCGACCGCGGGAAATAGCTGAGACGCGAGGAAATTACTTAGAGAAACACGTCCTAAATTCTAATTCAATATATTGCTGCTTTTGTTATTTTGGAAGGAATTAGCATTTTTAAAAATAATGCAGTGTATGGAAAATTTTAAACGAAGTCCTTTATAATAAGGTGGAGTTTTGTTGTAAGTGGTCGTGTAAAAATCGCTTCAAATGACATTAGGAGTTTACTTAATCGCGTGCTGCAATTTGCAAGAGATTAAAATTAGATTATCGTTTGCAGTAAAAGCTTGTGGGCTTATGCAGATTTTATTTGCTAATATAATACTCAGTGCTTAGCGTTTGTTCAAATCTTTACCAGTGGCCTGACTTTTTCAGAGAGATATTCAGGTTCCGTTCAAAATAGTAGTCGTTTCTGAGCAAATTACCGGTATACGGAGCTGAAGAAGAGTTTTTAATGACTTAGCATTATATTTGTATAAACCCAGTGTCAGACTTTTCACTGCAGGTACATATTTTGCAAAATAATATCTGGAGGTTCATATAGAACAGTGGATAATAAAGCCTAATAATTATAATAATGACAAACAATGAAGGCCCTATTTAAGTTTAGGTAACTGACAGTGCAACATTTTTCTCAAAAATATCAAAATCATCATAATCAAAACACTAAAACTATTTTTTTTTTAATGAGCCCATTTTGATTTATTACGTTACGACTAAAACTATGAAAACAACTTGTAAAATTATCGAATGTCAGACTGTCGTCTGTCACCGGTCGCTAGTCGGTTTTATTAAACAGGTCCCAGGCATGGAATCAGTATGTACTATATTTGGCCCCAGGTTCAAACGTTACCCAAACAAATATTACGTTGCCTATCAACACAGGTGTTATTGTCATTTCAAACAGATTACAAGATACGTTATCAACACTCGTGAAGGCATGTCACAACACACGACAGAAACTATCAATACTTATTTTGTTGTATACGCTTTACTACGCCGTGTTCACGTATAGTTCTAGTACTATCTAATCTTTGTACTATAGTTTGTTGTTACGTTCGTGCCTCGGATCGCATAAAACTTTTCGAGGAAGGAAGGTTTGGAAGATGGAAAGTTCTGGAGGATGAAAAGTACGTACAACTCGATGTTTTACTATTCTATATAGGTACCATGGATAGGTATCCGTAGAAAGATGGGTGATATTATTATGTTTCATTGTATGTAATCCAAAAGAGTACTGATACAGTGTATATAATAAAAAAATCGAAGCCAAAAAAGAAGTGAAAAATATAATAATATTTACATAGACAAGAATTTTCAACATCACTGAGCACCTGTATCGAACCTTCATATTGTTATTTAATTCAGACTGACGATAAATAATAAATACGATAGCAAATGTTAAGTACAAGTTAACGTAGAAAAGTAGAACGCAGTAACAGTCTACTAACAATTTTCTCCACGTTCTGAAAAAATGGAATTTTCTCCCTTTGAAGGTGGCATACATGTTTATCGTCAACAGTTTTTATTTATACTTCCATTTAAGACGTGAAAACGCGCATATATCTGGGTTCCCAAATATTTTTATTGCCCGTTGCATGCTACGCGATCTATCACTACGTAATACCAAGTTGACACGCAGAGTAACTTTATATACTAATTTATACGCATGTGTTTGTTTATGTTCGTTTATACCCAACGAAATGTGATGTAGACTTGGACAGTTAAGTTAGAAAAATGTTAAAATCTACCCCTGTACATAGAGTTTGGAAAAGACGTTAACAAGGAAAACTGGGGAATCTTTTCAAAGGACTTCCTATTAGGATTTAACTAAACATTACGTAAAAATATATTTAAGGAGGGGCCCGTGGCTAAATAACAACAGCCGCACAGGTCGATCGATTAGGTTAAGCTACGCTTGCCGTGGTTGGTCTGTGGATGGGTGACCATCTTTACATACCGAGACACCTCCGTGCCTCGGAAAGCACGCTAAGCCGTTGGTACTGGCTGTCATTGGTGGATCTTTGTCAGTCGTTACGCGTAGTCAGAAGCCCGAAAGTCTGACAACCAGTCTTACCAAGGGGTATTGTATTACCCAGCAACTGGGTTGTGGAGGTCAGATAGGCAGTCACTCCATGTAAAATACTGGTATTCAGCTGCATCCGATTAGACTGGAACCCGACCCCAACATAGTTGGGAAAAGGCTAAGCAGATGATGATGAACGTAAAAATATATTTCGTAGTTTGGCTTGACTAAAAACCGATCGATTTTTAATCTGAGTCTAAAATTATATTACTAGCCTATTGTAGTTCCACGGCAGGGCAAAGGCCTCTTCTCATAGAAAGAAGGCGCGAGCATTGATCACTACGCTTGCTCAAGACGGGTTGGCGATTTCAGACTTATATTAACTACATATAAGTCTAGGTTTCCTTACGAAATTTTCCTTCACCGCTGTAAGTAATGTCCTAAATAACATTCAGTACTAACTAACTCATAATTTAAAATTAAATTCATATATAGAGTACATAGTGAGTAACTACATAAGCAGAAATAACAAGCGGCTGAAAACATATTTACGTTTCCAAATTTAATGAAAACTCAAACAAATCATCCAAGCAAAAAAACAAAAGCTAAAATAAAATTAGTGTTCCAAAAATAAATCCTATTTTCAAATCACGAGAGTCAAGAATCTTTTACCCGTTTTTATTTCTAGACCAATTTCATCGCCCTTCATTACGTTTTCGATAAAAAAGGCTGAACATTTTGAACCGTTGATACGACATATTGACATTTGTAAACAAGTTATGTTTTTTTTTTTTTGCTAACAATGACAGACATGCTCGGGGGACGTCAGCCGTCAGGTCGGTTTTAAAAGGTTTTTAGGTATTTCGGGCACTTGTGTCCAATTTATAATATCTGTTTGTGTTGTATCTAGCTCGCGCTTGTACCCTAATCATCAGGAACAAAATAACAATTTCTGTTTCTGACGTGCCCGAACTCGGCATTGGATATTTTATTCATTCATTAAAAACTTCAATACGCATTAAAATTACAATTTTAGAAATGAAAATATAAAAACTTTTAAAAGTTTTAGCCCACTGGTATTGGTAGCAGAGTCCAAGCTACCGGCGCGGCGGCCAGGGCTCCGGAGAGACGAGCTTTGCTTTACTGGGTAGGAGGAGAGGAATTTCGCTGTGACCGACAGGATCCATAGTTATTTCTATTGATTTATACTTACCATTTATGTATGTGTATATTATTGATGCAATAAAGATTCATAGAATTTAATTGATCCTCCTAGAAATACGAGGCTTGTCCAGAAGCCCCGTAGTAATATGGAACTCAATATGTTGAATGAACTAGAAAACATTAAAAAGTCATTTAAACAATGACAAACAAATTTTCACAAATTCTTTGTTTTTTCGAAAAAATTGTTAAAAAAAAAATAAAAAAAATTCAAACTATTTATTTCAACATGCATACATCAAGATTTATTATTACATGAGGATAACGCTCAATCTCTTTGAGAAGATTATGTGCGCTATCGGATTTAGGTGTTACTCGCTCACAGTTATTTGTCCGTTCGTAGACCCACACGCAGGCCCTTCCCCCATTCCAAACTTTTCAGTGGTAAAATAGACTTTTAGGATGTTTTTCATTTGTCGAGATTTTTGGTTTTCTAACTTTTTGGCTATTTCCTTAGGCAAGTTGTTTAGAATGCTAGGAAGAGCATACGTCCAGACCCTTCTACCGTATTCATTGTTTACTTTTGGCAGTTTGTATAGAGGCAAGTACGATAGGTTAAGCAAGTAAGATGTTAGGTTGAGTTACCGTTTTTTTGGCTTATGGGGAAAATATTATCTATTTGTGAAGGCTGTGGTGGTGTGACCTGTTGTGCGATTCTGTAACCATCTCACCGTGAAAGCTTGGTTGAAGTGAGCGTGGAGTGAGCTGTCATTCGCTAGGGATTACCACTATTAAGTGCTCACTTCACTTATGATTTCACGGTGAGATTTTTACAGAATCAACCGGCTGATGATGAAACTTGAAGATAACCAATCGTCAGGTTTTCGTCTCTTAAACGACGTGAAACGGCGGTGTGCATACAGTTTTTCGTTTTCCGTTTCTATGATGACTAATTATATAAATGGACTGAGCGCTGGGAATGGCCTCAAAGTTCTTTGGAATGCGCCTATTCTTCTTTTGACTATTGAAAAGAACCATTGAATGGGCTTAATAAATTAGATTAATGCTTTGAACTTGGAAAAACCTCTGTCGTCATCAATCCGAAGTACCTAGTCATTCAAAGCCTCAAACACTTTTTATTTGCAACCTCCTTTCAAGAAAAATTTCGTCCTCTTTAATATTATGTTCAACTGCTTAATGCATATACTTCTTTTCTTTTTTTGTTTTCGGGGGGAAACTTTCAAAAGCCACTCGACCTCCGGGGAGGGAGGTTGGGGAGTATGGGATTTTTACCTCACTAAAACTACCCCGGTGATCACCATCAGCACATTGGGCCGGTCCCGGCTCCTCTTAAAAGACCAAGAAGTAGACAGAGTCCTCACTCTGTGCGCCCGCGACCCCTAAGCTACCTTTATTGGTAAGCTGGTTTTGGCGTATAAAGTGCCAAGGTGGTTGCCTCCCCAACGCCTCCTTTCCCGAGCAGGATCAGCCCTCTCCCGATCCCACTCAGCGGCCTCCTTCTTGACCATCACAGTCTCACAGAAGGAGGCTACATCCGTCCAATTCTCTGTCTCTGCCAGCATAGCCCTCACTACTGCCAGCAAAGACAGGTCTCATGCATAAACCTAACTAGCTTCTGTCCGTGACTTCATCTACGTGAAATTACTTGTTCCCCCGATTCAACCCGTCGCATCGCATCGCCCGCGCTATTACTTCATTTTGGCTTCTTCCTAACTAATTTATTTTTACTCTATTCCCAAGGGCCATAGCGTGATGTTAAAAGCCTTTTCTTTTTTTTTTGGGTGGAAAATTATCAAATAACTTCTCCCACTCTGGGCGGAGCGGGAGGGCGTGTCAGAGTTTTACTGACTAAAACCCACCCGTGTTCCTTCAGTTGCCTGTGCCAAGGGCCACGGTAAATTTTTCGAACAACCCGCGAACCTGGCAAGGGGTGTCCATTTATTACGTAAGATGATATGGGGGGGGGGGTCCGAACAAGTCTTATTTCTTCTTACATGGGGTTGGGAGGGGTCTAGATTATTCTAGATACTAATCCTACGCCAGATTCAAAGAGGGGAGGGGTACATTAGTCTTATTTTTTCTTTCGTGGGGGGAAGCGGGGGTTAGAAATTAGTTGAAATTGTCTTACGTAACAAATGAACAGCCCTCAAGCATCGGCCCCAGCGGACCCCGTCAACGCGCCGTCGACTCGGGCCTGGTTCTTACCGGACGGTGAACTGCCCATTGCTCGCCGTTTGCAAGCCCGCGCCTACAGTGGCCGGGAGTCGGCTCTTGACTCTCGACACCCAGGGCGTCTCCTGCGGCGACTAGTGGCGTGAGGGCGTAAAGGTGTCCTCTCCCTCACGCATTCCGCCTCCTCCTTTGCAAGCATTACTGCTTAGCAGAAGGAGGGGGCGGCTTCCCATGCACTCTCGCTCCGTACCAGGGCCTGGACCAGGGCCGGACGCGAGAGAATGCCGCCGTTAGGACGCGGTTAAATAGCCTTGCTATCGGGCTATCAAATGAAAAAAAAATAGTAATCCGACCGGTAGTTTCAGAGATTGACGCGTTCAAACAAACAAACAAACTCTTTAACTTTATTATTAGTATAGATACACGCATGCATATAATTTTTCTTGATCCATCACCTAAAATACATGAACCGTAGTGTTTGCCGAAATGAATCCGTTTGCACTGCGCTTATAAATTCTCAACACTTCCTACATACGTACATACAAGAACGCTTTGAATGACATACATCACAATACGCAAACATAAGACATAGATACATATGCAGAACTCACGACACTCCTCACATGTTCGTTCTCATGACCTATCTGGAAAATACTCTTTTTTTTTCGTTTTAAGTGAATGTATTAGGAACGTCAAATGAGTATTTTTTGGAGCAATGGAAGAAATAAAGTGTTTTTTTGTGAGACATATTTTTGTAAGGTGTTTTTAGGGTTCCGTGCCAAAATGGTAAAAAGACGCACCATAAGGGTTTATGGTGGTCAGATAGGCAGTCGCTCCATGTAAAATACTGGTATTCAGCTCCATCCGGTTAGACTGGAAGCCGACCCCAACATAGTAGGAAAAAGGCAGGCAGATGATGGTGTTAAATGATTTTAAGCCTTAATACAATATTTTACTATTAATCGTTTGCATAAACGGTACTTGAAAGTACCGTTAAATAAAATACATAAAAACTCTGTGTGCTTTCCTTTTAAAAACCTGCTTTCTACATAAAAAAGGTGTTATCAAACGGCCATTACTATAGCTTTAACTACGGCCTACTAATTGCTATAATTTGGTAGCAAAACAATTATTTTGTTAGCACTTAGGCTAGTAGTGTAATTACTTAACTGTGCCCTCCGACCGGACATCGATGGAGCTAATTGTGCACACAATACACATAGGAATAGCAAACAGGCTACATTATACAGCGATATGTTCTGTAGAAAACTTGACTTACTTTACTGTGACATTTAAAAATGACGTATTTTATACCAAAAACAAGCGTGGGGTGCTTTTTTATCATATTTCTATACTAACTCTACGTTTAAAAATAATAAAAGTTATTTCCTGATTTTTAGTTCGATTTGCTATTAAAGCGCGTTTTTTTTGTTTTTTAAACTATATTTTATTTTTTTGTTTTTTTAAACTATTTTTTTAATCAAAATATGCTACGTTTAAAGTAAATTTGATCGCTTAAAGTGGGGCAAATTCAATCCCGAACGAATCAGTTACATACAAACAAACAAACACACAGGTGAAACTAATAAAAGCGTGTTAAAAAAAGATGTAAACCCTCGTTGTTCAACAACGTTCAAACTTTGAACTCACCATGACATAGTTCAAACATTATAAAACATATAAAAAGTCTTCCACACCAAATATAACTACAGTTAAAACACCATAGCGTATGATCTGAATTATCAGAAGCTCTACAAAGGCTGGGAACAAAGGCAGACAGAGCCATTGTCACAGACCGATGGAACATTTTAATGATGCCACTACGCTCGGGTGAATTGTGCACGAGTAATGTGCGGGGTACATCTCAAACGCATGGTTTTAGTTTCTGAATCATATTTTAACGTTAATTATTATAATAGTGATTATAGTGAGTGGCTAAGTAATACCAGTCACACGGGTCCATATATATGTATACCCGGGTATATTGACCAAGATTAAGATTGGCTTGCCAAAGTTGGTCCATAGATGGGTGACCATTTAATATACAGGGTAGTTGGGCCATTGACGCGGTAACTGTAACCATGTAATCAGCACATAATTCTAGAGCCTTAGCGTAGAAATTATTCTTTGGTTATGTCTCTGCCACCTTGGATACTATACAAGAACCCTCTGTGTCTTCAGTAGCACGTTTTTTGGTCCCGGCTGTCATTCGTAAACCAATGACTGATCTCCGACTGAATTTTGACTGTCAAAGATCTTAATCGAACGACAGCCGTTAGGGGTAGTCAGAAGCCCGAAAGTCTGACAACCAGTATTTGAAGTGTTACCCAGTAACTAGGTAGTAAACGTCAGATAAAGATTTGTAACTTTTTGTGTGCGAAAAGATTAAATAAATAAATGTGCCCTGGCGGCTGAGAGTATGTCATGCTCACTCAAAAGAGTGTCCGTAGAGTTTTTTGCCCGTTCTTCTCCATGGGTACTTAATACGCTTTGGAATAGGCAACTAGTTTCATATTTCTGACTGACCGACCCCTTGACAATTCAAAAGTGCCTGTATATGCTTTATTTGAAACAAATGCTTTGAGTTTGAGTTTGAAATGTATAAAGCTAATGAACAGTGGGCGGTCTTAATACACAAGGCGTCTCTTACTTACCCTTACTCTTACCCTGATCGTCAAATGACGATGAAGGTAAGAGAGGTAAACCCGGGTAAATTCTGGGTTTTCATATGTATCTACTTTCTAAGAATACGTCTTCCATTTTCCTCTGGTTTGCTAGAAAAAGTCAATGAAAAATCAACTGTCTTCAAGTCGCTTCTTCTTCAAAAATGCGCAAAAAATAATGGAAAAATTAATTATTTTATTAAGATTGGTTAAACCCTTATTTCAAACAAGTCTTCAGTACTAGCAAATTACTTGATTTCTCTTCAACCCAATCCTCTTCTATTCGGCTATCCCGTCCATGTAATGCTTGATAGTTGAACGTTCCTCCCGGTTTTCAATGATCTCTTGAACGCCAGTGGACGAGCTCGTTATTTTGAGGATATATCGATGCTGGGATCTTCTGTAATTTCACCATGTCTAATAAAAGCGTACAAGGAATAATTAATTAGTCTATTATGACGGATGAATTATTATGAGTTTAATTAGTTGATGGACTCATTCAGATGTATTTACTTACCTCACCCGTAAGGGCGATAAACTAAATAGAGACTCAGTTAGAGACAATAGGATTATTTAGTTACCTACTGTTTGTGGGCACCTGACCAACAAGACTACGTAAAAAGTTTTATTTCATATCCTGTGATAGTACATTATGCTATTAAAAAGTCTCAATAAATTCAGGCTAATTCTGTTGTTTAGAAAACAGGTATTTTATACGACACTAGCTACGCCCCGCGGTATCGACTGCATAAGTCTCTATCCTATAGGAATATCGGGAAAATTTTTATTCTATAACCTAACCCAAGTGTTGATCTACCCACGTGCCATACAAATCCGTTCAACCGTTTTATCGTGAGAGTGTAACAAACAAACATACAAAAAATCAAATCTTTTTATAATATTTGTATTTTTAGATGATAATACTTTCACTGCTACTCCATAATTCCCTTTTGCAATGATCCCAACAAAAGTCTCATAATCCAAAATCATATCAACTGTATTACAGATTCCACTAAAACATTTAACTGGACAAAATCTACATACTGCATTGTGTAAGGTAATGAAACGCTTTCCACCGTCCGACTTCAACTGCATAGTTCGAATAAGCCGGAGTCCAACAGTAATACTGAATAGTTGTCCTTTTGTGTGCGACTGTGTAGGATGTTGGATGTCATCCCTTTCGAAAAGTACAGTTAGCAAAATAGAAATGCATTGTTACATAGGAGATTTTGTCCCTCTAGTGTGAAAGGATCAAAAGCCCAAATGTAAGGTGGGTTGGTATTAAAAATAAAATAAACAACAAACGGTCAACAAATATTTATTTGAGGTTGGTTTTACAAATTAGGTTATGGCCAGCCAGCTTTAACCTCAGCGGTATTACTAATGGTCGTGGGGGGTTGGAGATACACCGGTACTGTTCCTTATACAATATGGAATTTAAAAGTTGGGTATAATATCATAATAATAGGTGATAATATCAAGGCAAAACCTTCCAGTGTTATTGGTTTATTATTATCCTAAATGGGCGCCAGGGACTTGGAAGAGTCCCGGATCCCGGAGCCGACGAAGATGTTCGATTCTATTCCAGTTAAGCGAAGGTGTCGAACCCGGGGTCTTTTATTTCAATTGAGTTGAAGATCGGCTTCCAATTTTGAAACCCGAACAAGTAATAAAGCGGTTCATATAGGAACCGTAGGTAAATGTAATAAACAGTTAAGTTTATAAGTAAAAACAAAAGTTTATAAGTAATAAAAAAAAAGGTAGAAGTAAAAAAAAAAAACCGTCACGCCTGCGCTATCGCTAGACGGACGCTGCCAACCGCACTGCCGTCTCCTCAGGAGGCTATGTGCTGGCTCGAGGAACGGGTCTCGCGTCCAGGCCCCAGATGCTCCTCTGGATACTGGCGACGAGACGAATCTCTCGAGGTGCCTCTCGGTTGTTTGAGGTGGAACAAACTTGGTGGCAAAATCCAATCGATGTGTCGTCTGAACTCAGATCCGACTATGCGCTATTTGGAATCCTTTGAAAACGGTAAATAAAATATGTCGGTCAACGCTCCAGCGTATTTCGTGCGAATGGAGGCCGTGACCCCTAGTTCATCCTGTCAAGGTTAACAAGCCGGAAGCAGACGGAGCAGCTAGAAAATCTCCCCTGCTTCAGGTAAAACTTGAAGGATTTCGGTAGATGGAATTGTTACAACAAAACATTTAATTCTTGTAAATCACTGACAACTGTCCAAGATGACGTTCAACTCCTGAAACACTAATAATTTTCACGATCCAGGCTAACAAACTCATTAATTCTTATTTCCAAGACTATAGTAATTTTGTCTTGAGTGGGTAATATTCCCATTTATTTTAAGCAAATCGAGAATGCAGCTCCAGCAACATTATGTCAAACAAAATCATAGACGTTACCCATAGACTAAAGGTGCATCGAGTAAAAGCGAAAGTTCTGGAATAATGTTTATAATGAAAAAATAATTTCACTTCCGTTTACTGTTATTAGACCGTTAAGAATTTTAACCAGAAGCTGAAAATTATTAAAGATTGGTCTATAAGATATTGTTTCGATGTTTACCATTCAATTTGGTAAAAAGAACTAATATCGATTACCACTACAACTGCGAACTAGTAACCACTAGAGGTCGCCTCTAGCTGTCAGAAACTGACGTTTAACGAATGACGTTTGGAGTGTCAACAATAACTAACCTAATCACAATATCCTGTATCTAATTTATTGTGTAAACTGGTTAAATAGGTTTCAGTGAAGTAATTCATCGTCAGAAAGTGTTACTAAAAAGTTCAGTGATGAAATACAATTGACGGATTGAATCCTTTTATCAATTGCAAGCTAAAGTTAATGCACAAACTGCAATGAAACACTTCACTTGGAAACCCCACAATTTACAACGTATGCTTCCAGGTAAATGCTACTTAATTCCCAGTGGTAGGTACAAAAAAAACAACGTAACAGTACCTCCCCAACCACCAGAGATTTGACCCGTCAGGGCAAATCTCGACGCTGGCCCTCCAGCGTCAAAGCAGACTCCAAAAGACCAAGCACAATACAACAGTCTTCAATGCTCATGCCTAAAAACAGGAAATGAGAAAGAAAAGAAAAAAAATGGAGAATCCGGTGCACGACTAAGATAGTTAAGGCATATACTTCAGCAACACAGAATTCAGGTTACACTTCAAGTATAGAGTAACAGACCGCTCTAATAGGCGACATTGTAGTAGGCTTTGGTTGTCGGGTCTACAATTCCGCCCGTGTTTTATGGCTTATTTTTAATGATCCATGTAATCTGTGAAATAGTGCTACCTCTGGAGTGAGTCTAATCCATTTAAAAAACATGTAAAAGACAAGCTCCAAAAAGAGTAAAAATGTGTAAATGTCCCCTGAAGCACATGTCCTAGTCTGACCTACTATAATTATATAGGAGAGACCACCCCACTCAATCGTACCTCCCTCTTCATATACTCTAACCAGAGGTGTTGCCTGCCGATAATAACACTGAGCTGGTACACCATCAACACACTGAAAGAAATTAAAGTACGTTACAATCTAATAAATTCTACTCCTATAAAAAAAATACCATCTAAAAACGTTTTCCATCAATGCAGCCTACACTCCCGCCATTAAGGCCTCCTACCTCAGGACTATCATTATGCTGCCTTACCAGCAATCCGGAGGTTTATACCCTCCTCAAGGGTGACAATCCTGCAACAACAACAGACCAACAACAATGTTTAAACAATTGCGTATTGGTACTCAACATACAGTTCACAAATAAACGACAAAGTTCTAACACTGTGGCATATACAGCCACTAATGCTAAAAGAAAACCAGCAACCCCAAGGCATATACAGCCCTCAAAGGTCACTATGCAGTTCACAAATGTGTACACAGTAGGAACCTGTGTAACACTACCAACCGCAGAAACAGTGTAAGAATATATAAACGATAAAGTTCTAACACTGTGGCATATACAGCCACTAATGCTAAAAGAAAACCAGCAACCCCAAGGCATATACAGCCCTCAAAGGTCACTGCAACCATCTACCTACAAGGTAATTTAAATAAGTTTAAATTAAAATAATATATACAAAAAAGTTACTCCTACAAGCTCGACAATAGGCGACAAGGCGGCAGACTAGAGTGGGCTGTGCAACGGTATCATTGCCGAAGACATCTCCACTACTAACTGCCTCTCTGCCATGTACTAGGAAGAACGGGGTAAAACGAGTAACCTCGTTTGTGGAGGTGTTCATAGCGAACTGGATCTTTGAGATGTTAACATCCCAAGATCGATGATCAACCTCCACGGGAATTGATACCACGGTCATAATAGTACGGTTATAGCGTTCCGGATCAGTACGTCATATATGAGGTCGTCCTTGTGGACTAAATTAAACGAAATGGGACATTCCATTTTGTGAATTGTAAAAAAAAATATACAGAGACCTGAACTAAAAACTGGCTGTCACAACTCACAATTTACAATCTTAATGTGTAAATATTATCTACAGTAAAGGTAGTTACACAATTAGCAGTCTTATAAAGTTTGAATTTAAATACAGAGCATAAATTTCCAAGGACAAAAATCCTGGTACAATATTGCACGACAATCACAAAAAAAATAATAAAAATGTATAATGCAGCAAGAAGCTTTAAAAATGTATAAGGTAAAAGTAAATAAAAGTGTATAAAATATAAACATGAACACGTTAACAAAGGATTCCGCGCGACGGTTTTTTCTTAAAAATTAGAATAACTAACTGGAAGGTTCAAGAAACAGTACTCTGGCTTGTAAGGTACAGCAATAGACGTAACCTCTATCTCCAACCAATACACACGTTGGGCGCCACTGTTACATAGGAGATTTTGTCCCTCTAGTGTGAAAGGATCAAAAGCCCAAATGTAAGGTGGGTTGGTATTAAAAATAAAATAAACAACAAACGGTCAACAAATATTTATTTGAGGTTGGTTTTACAAATTAGGTTATGGCCAGCCAGCTTTAACCTCAGCGGTATTACTAATGGTCGTGGGGGGTTGGAGATACACCGGTACTGTTCCTTATACAATATGGAATTTAAAAGTTGGGTATAATATCATAATAATAGGTGATAATATCAAGGCAAAACCTTCCAGTGTTATTGGTTTATTATTATCCTAAATGGGCGCCAGGGACTTGGAAGAGTCCCGGATCCCGGAGCCGACGAAGATGTTCGATTCTATTCCAGTTAAGCGAAGGTGTCGAACCCGGGGTCTTTTATTTCAATTGAGTTGAAGATCGGCTTCCAATTTTGAAACCCGAACAAGTAATAAAGCGGTTCATATAGGAACCGTAGGTAAATGTAATAAACAGTTAAGTTTATAAGTAAAAACAAAAGTTTATAAGTAATAAAAAAAAAGGTAGAAGTAAAAAAAAAAAACCGTCACGCCTGCGCTATCGCTAGGCGGACGCTGCCAACCGCACTGCCGTCTCCTCAGGAGGCTATGTGCTGGCTCGAGGAACGGGTCTCGCGTCCAGGCCCCAGATGCTCCTCTGGATACTGGCGACGAGACGAATCTCTCGAGGTGCCTCTCGGTTGTTTGAGGTGGAACAAACTTGGTGGCAAAATCCAATCGATGTGTCGTCTGAACTCAGATCCGACTATGCGCTATTTGGAATCCTTTGAAAACGGTAAATAAAATATGTCGGTCAACGCTCCAGCGTATTTCGTGCGAATGGAGGCCGTGACCCCTAGTTCATCCTGTCAAGGTTAACAAGCCGGAAGCAGACGGAGCAGCTAGAAAATCTCCCCTGCTTCAGGTAAAACTTGAAGGATTTCGGTAGATGGAATTGTTACAACAAAACATTTAATTCTTGTAAATCACTGACAACTGTCCAAGATGACGTTCAACTCCTGAAACACTAATAATTTTCACGATCCAGGCTAACAAACTCATTAATTCTTATTTCCAAGACTATAGTAATTTTGTCTTGAGTGGGTAATATTCCCATTTATTTTAAGCAAATCGAGAATGCAGCTCCAGCAACATTATGTCAAACAAAATCATAGACGTTACCCATAGACTAAAGGTGCATCGAGTAAAAGCGAAAGTTCTGGAATAATGTTTATAATGAAAAAATAATTTCACTTCCGTTTACTGTTATTAGACCGTTAAGAATTTTAACCAGAAGCTGAAAATTATTAAAGATTGGTCTATAAGATATTGTTTCGATGTTTACCATTCAATTTGGTAAAAAGAACTAATATCGATTACCACTACAACTGCGAACTAGTAACCACTAGAGGTCGCCTCTAGCTGTCAGAAACTGACGTTTAACGAATGACGTTTGGAGTGTCAACAATAACTAACCTAATCACAATATCCTGTATCTAATTTATTGTGTAAACTGGTTAAATAGGTTTCAGTGAAGTAATTCATCGTCAGAAAGTGTTACTAAAAAGTTCAGTGATGAAATACAATTGACGGATTGAATCCTTTTATCAATTGCAAGCTAAAGTTAATGCACAAACTGCAATGAAACACTTCACTTGGAAACCCCACAATTTACAACGTATGCTTCCAGGTAAATGCTACTTAATTCCCAGTGGTAGGTACAAAAAAAACAACGTAACAGCATAAATATGTTATGCATAAATACGTTAGCGGTCATGCCCTTTATACCTGGAGGCTTTTATTTAATTTCCATTTATTAATTTTTGCTTGAGTACGTATAGTTTTTTATTGTATTTCTTGGTATATTGGCGTTGCTAGCTGACATGGCAAATAATTAAATTTAGCGTTCTTTGTCTTGTAATGTTAATTGCTTTGCATACCTTGTATTGTATTCAGTCAAGTATGTTTTAACTGAACAGACAGCTGTGCTGCTGAGGAGTTTGTTACGCCACTTCTTCTTCCCAGCGAAAGCACTAGGAAGTGGTGAAGGGCGGGCGTTTTAGGGGACTGTCTTTTGTAATTTTGACGTTCGAAAAGTGCTGATTCTCAGCCTAGTTTGAATAAATGACTTTTGATTTTGATTTTGATTTTTGCAGGCAAAAATATAAAGTCCCAGCACTTATTTTAGCGTACCGTTTTGGGTACTGATCCGGCTCGAAGGACCAAAAATAGGTGTGATTTTCATTGTATCATTCTATGTTTTACTGATTGATAATCTAAACTAAGGTATCACTAAGAATATGATGTGTGTAGTACTAGTACATACATTGTTGATTACTAGTACCTATTGCTGTTAGCCCCTGGAAATACACAAACTAAACATGTTTGCCCTACGAATGAGCTCACTATAATTGGGCAACTCCACTTAAAACTTTTGCCACAAAATTACGAGTGTGGTAACTTATTATGCTACGGCTTCCTAGAAGTGCGGTGGCCGCGCATAGTGTCCGCAATTTACCGGCGAATGACGTCACTGAAACGGTATTTATGAAAGTAGGTGTGTTTTCCTAGAGTAAGAGTGTTTTTTTTTTGACAACGTGAAGTCAAACCGCGCTGCCATCATTTTCATGAAAGCCACTGCGGTCATTATGTTGTAGACACCGCTCTTCTAGAAAACGGCGTTGTTTAATTTAAGCATAAGCTACGGCTTATGCTTAAATTAAATAATGCCATACAGTGTCGGAGTCAATGTCAGGCAAGCGACGTCGCAGTCACTTACTACATAGCGCACCCACGATGCGCGACGTGGTCTGTGGCTTAAAACTAATTAAAGCTATCCTGCACACTTATCTATTTTGTTGTCAGTACTTAGAAAGTTAGTTCTTAGTGACGTTTGTAACGACCGTCGTCGACGTTAGTGTCGGTCGTCATGAAGTAAGATTAATTGTCCGGTTTTCGGCTCTAGTAGCCAGTGGTGACTAAGTTGGAAATTTAGGTTTCTTTTTTTTGGCATTATCAATAGTACAAGTTCGTATGAGTGAATGACAGTGAAAAACTGGTGTGGTTGTGGATCTACAGATTCATTGGTGTATACTTGTGTATCAATTCTGTGAATGGACAAATAGTTTTTTTCTGCCAAATATTGGCAGAAAAAGGTATTTGTCCATTCATAGAATTGATTGATTGGCTTGACTGATTGATGGATTGACTGAACCGATTTAATAAAAATAATAATATAATAACGAAACAAAAATAGTCAAAATCAGTTCAGCCATTGGGGAGTTACGATGCCGCAGATAGACAGATACCACACGTTAAACTTATAACACCCTTCTTTTGTCGTCGAGGGCTTAAAAGGAGTATGTAGGTAAGGATCATAGCAGGTGGCTTTCTGCAGTTTCTGCCTACCTTCATAGGAAAAAACGTGAATTTATTTATTAATGTAAGTTAATGTATGAATTTTAAATCAAATCAGGGGTATATTCTTAAGGTGTTAATACCTACCGTTCCGTTCGTTGTTCCGTTGTGAATAAGGAAGGTGCTTTTCGTACTGTATAGTTGAATTACGCTCTCGCACTGGAATGATGAAGGATCTACCGTGTCATACTATTGGCCCAAACAAAATTCTGTTTCTCAGGATACTTAGAGCAATGGTGGCCAAGTGGAAACCACTTTGACTTACGAGTTGTAGGTCGTAGGTTCGGACCCAGGCAGTTGCTTTACTTTGTGTAAATAATTTCATAACCACTGCTCTCAAAAGGTGATAGAAAACATCGCGAAGTAATCGGCATGTCCTAAAACCAAAAAATCGAAGACATATAGCATCTACCAACCCGCACTGGGTCCACGTAGTGGATTACCACATTCCATTAGTCACTCCCTTTCGAAGAGTGGAGGCCTGTGTCCTAGCAGTGGAAACATTTTAGGCTGGTCACGTAAGGATTCTGCTAGATGTAAGTAAGAATACAAAGTTTAGTTTTACTTGCGTCTTTTGAGAATATTACGAAGCGTTTGAAAGTGAACAATGCTCAAAAGTTTACAATGAAGTAGATGCTTAATTTCTGAAATGCGAAACATCATTAATTACCTTATTAAAATTGTTAATAAAGAATCCCAAAGCTTTCAGAAAATAAGTTTCATATCGCAAAAAGTAAGTATCTAAAAATTGGGTACCATTCCCAGAGTTTTAATATGCTTATGAAACTTTTAAGGAAAATTACTTACCTTTAGTTGCTGAACAAATATTTATTTTACGAAACTTTTAAGAAGTTTGGAGTCAAGGTTTAAATAAATAAATAAATCCCTGGACATTTCACACAGCACCATTTGTCCCAAGCTAAGCAACCTAATGCTTGTGTTATGGTAACAAGATGGCTGATAAACTACTTATATACATTTTTTTTTTTTTGTAAATATATACATATTATAGATAGAAAAACACCCAGACTCGGAACAAATACATGTAGGTCATACAAATATTTGTTCCGTGCGGGAATCGAACCCGCGACACGCAGCGCAGCAGTCAATCGCTTAACCACTGCGCCAACCGTGCCGTTTCGTATGAATATGATAAATTTTAAAACACACTCACGCTGAACACTGCTGTACCTATGATTTTATATTATATACTTTAGTATAGGTACAGACGCCAGCACATCAAGCTACCCGAAACTGTCAGATTTTCCCAATCAACTTTAAACCTTATGCTTTAGCAATAAAGTTGAAAATCTATTAAAGAAATCTGACAGATTGTAGTAGCTTGATGTGCTGGCGTCTGTACCTAAGCTTGTCAGATATCTGATAAGTAAACTGTCAGCTGTTCTGTTAAAATTTTAATGCTAGATGCTAGCTTCTGTGATTGATTTATCAATTGAACTGTACCCAACAATAAAGGTTGACATGCGTAATAATTATATACAACGTGTAACGTTAAATGCGCAAAACCTCAGACACCCAAACTGATTTTTGATTCAATTGACCTAATTCAGAGAAAAAATAAGTCATTAAAAAAATTGTAAAGGTTTTATGTGCTGTTTTAGTTTTACTGGCCATTCTGATCGTTTCTTGCTTCTGCGACGACGCTTTATCGAGGGAGGAGTCGTCACCGGGCCGCTGCGCCGCGCTGACATTGGCTTGCTTGACCTATTAATAAATAGACACGGCAACGTTTTTAATGAAGATTTTTTTTTAAATGTAACCTATATAAAAAGTGGTTCTAATTCTGCTCGTTATTCTGATCAAACTATTTTCAGGTTTCGCGCATTTAGCGTTACACGTTGTATAGGTTTTGCATTTTTTTTTAATGTTAGGGTACCAGATAGTAAAATGTTACTTCTCTGCTAATGACACGATTCCCCGTCACCCTCAATTACCCGTTGCTGAATGAATACCTACTCTATGTTCTGTAGTATAGAATCTATACTTTTAAAGCCTCAACTTGAAAACTACCTTAGACCACTGGTGAATCTGAGAAAACTCGACCCGACACGTAGTCCCCGTAGTAACAGTTTGTGTATATCATCCGATCTGAATTCTATTTGTGAGCGAGTTTTCTAGGACCGTCCGTTCTCGAAACATTCTTCATGGATTCAAATTCAGAGCAGTATGCAAGCGATTCATACGAAGATATAAATTGCCATGAGGTTCAGACAACTATACGAGTAGTTCACAGCAGCAATACTAGTACATAAACATAGGGAAATCAATTGTTTAACAAGTTCTACCAAATTAAATTGCGCGGATAGAGAAATGAAGAAAAAACTTGTTGCGACGACCCTAAATAAATTGGGATAAGGAGAAAAGATTTATTTTTTTTCTTCTTTGGCAACTGAGTCGATGTTGACTATTCTGCGAGCGTCAAGAGAATGATGAATGATGATGATTCAAATCACAACTGTCATTCTTTGACAATTATGAGACCTGGCTATAAAACTCCAAATGGACGTAGTGTGTCAATTAGATAAACAATTCTTTTCCCTGAATTTAAGTACGAAAATCATCATAAATATAATTCCCAGAAAACCGTCTTTATTTGATTTTCTTGCTAACGCGTTTAACGAATATTTTATTAAAATCCATTACTGCTAAACCCATTTGTAGGAACTGTTTACAATTGAACGAGTTCCAATATTGAATTCTGAGTAATTTCAGTTCTAGTTTTCGGAACTAAGGTTGTTACAGTTGAACTAATAGGAGTTCAATACAAGTCGGTGGTTTTGTGTTGATGAATAGAAGCATTTGCCGGCTGGATTCATGGGTCTTTGACAGTCGTCACAGGACGTCAGATGCCCGAAAGTCTGACAACCGGTCTTACCAAGGGTATCGTGTTACCCAGTAACTGAGTTATGGAGGTCAGATAGGCAGTCGCTCCATGTAAAATACTGGTACTCAGTTGCGTTCAGTTAGATTGGGAGCCGACCCCAACGTAGTTGGGAAAAGGCTAGGCAGATGATAATGAATAGAAACAATTGCTAGGTATTCATGCTTCAATCAATCAACTCAGCCTATCGCAGTCCACTGCTGGACATAGGCCTCTCCCAGACTGCGCCACAACACCCTGTCCTCCGCCTTCTGCATCCAGTGTACCCCAGCCACCTTCTTTAGGTCGTCCGTCCATCTAGCTGGGGCATGCTTAATTTAACCTAAATCTTTTGGTGTGGTATTTCTCAATAAGCATAATCAGCTTATGATGTTCCCACTACACACGCCTCCTCTCTCCAAAAGGGAGTGGGCTATAATCTACCACGCGGGCCCAGTGCGGGTTGGTAGATGTCACATGTCTTCAATTTTTTGGATCTAGGACATGCCGGTTTCCTCACGATGTTTTCCTTCACCGTTTTGAGAGCACTGCTGATGAAATTATTTACACAAAGTAAAGCGTCTGCATTGAATATGTTTAGGTAATAATTATTAGTTACAATTAATTAAATAATTGATCAAATGATATTATAATACATATTAATAGTTACAATTAATTAAATAATTGATCAAATGATATTATAATACATATTAATAGTTACAATTAATTAAATAATTGATTAAATGATATTATAATACATATTAATAGTTACAATTAATTAAATAATTGATCAAATGATATTATAATACATATTTGTACGCCGTGAAGGTGCAACATGACTGTGATCGTTTCTGCAATGTAGTTAACATCTTGCATGCATTGTGTGTGCATACTCATGTTTCTGACAAATAAATGAACTCCGAACTCTGAACTCTGGAATCTACGACCTACAGCTCGTAGGTCGGGGCCGTTACCACTGCCATCACTGCTCTGCACTGGAATGTTACATCGCAAATAGGTATCTAATGTATGACTTTCTTCTTTGGATGCACTAAAGTTGCCTCCACGATACATAAATTAGCGTCCAGCTGATCCTGGACAGTCATTACCGCCACCATGTTGCTGAATGGCCAATTTTTACCACATTATGAGATCACTTTTTACATTTCTTGCCTCGTGATACCCCTCGGAAAACACGTTAAGCCATTACTCCTAAGCGTGATCTCTATCGGGTCATGCGGATGGCCGTCCCAGCGGAGTATCAGAGTGAGGGAAGAGAGAGTGCATCTAAGTCTGCGTACACACTTGTGCGCTCTAATATTTCCCGCGTCAATGGCAAGTCTCCGCTGAGAGCCTAAGCTTGTCCACGCTGGCCGAAATCTGGACTGAAGGACTATTTCGTGCCAAAGGATTTGATCTTTTAATTTCAAATTCATTAAAACGTAACTTCACATGACAACGACTGTGCAAAATATCAACTTTAAAGGGTTTTTCTCGACCCTATTCAAAGTTATTGAGCTCGACATACCTGTAGCATTTTTATTAAAAAAGTTTAATAAAGACCAAAAGCTGAAGTTACAGCCAATAACATGTTATTAACAATTCAGATACATGTGTTAGAAGAACCGTATAGACGGATTTAATGTCAATGTAAGTTATATGTAGGTGTGTCTGTAGTCTATTTCAGTATATGGCTGACAAGAGAAAAATAAACATGATTGTTTTATTTTTAAATTTTACCTTGGTCTGCTTGTTTCATCACGCTTATATTTCCCGGGGGTTTTTACTATAATGCACCCAAATTTTGCCAGTTAAATTTAAGTGCCATGTAACAGGGCGTGAGCCTATTGCCAAGAACCGGGCACAAACGAGCTGCTACTAAAGAATTCCAGATGGAAGACCCAGTAGCATTTTGCCCGACGCCAGAATCCATTTTGGTCAGCAGAAAGGTAGCATTTAAAAATTAAACATGTATACTAAAATTAATTTACCGCTTTAACAGTTTATAAAAACTTGACAAGACATTCTAGTTCCCCTAGAGAAGGACGCACATTACTAAAACAGCCCGCCGATTTTATTTCAGTACCTACTTTGAAAGTTACAAATCAGAGAAATGTGCCAATTTCCATCTACCCATCTTCGCACTCATTAGCGAAATGAATTTAACTTGCAAGAAGATTAAACCAACTTCTTCCTAACGATACGGATCTTTGCATCCAATTTATAACCAAATTCAACCTTTACCGTACCGCAGAAGTTAGCGAAAATTGTGTGAAAATTAAAGGAAATTCAAACATGTGAAGGTGTCTTCCTATTTATGCCGTAAAAGCTATTATTGTCTGAAATTCTGATAGAAATTAAACACAATAGGAAAGCTTAACATGAACGTTCTTTGTGTTTAAGTTTGGAAAGTGTCCTTGACAAAATTAGGCATCTGTATTTTGAAGGTGTTATTTAGTAAGTTTATGGAATTTGGGTTTACGTGAAAAATACCTATGAGTAGGTGAGCATGACATCTTACCTATAATAAAACACTTGTAATATTTTTTGACGGTAATAATATTAAAGATATGACATAATTTCTGCAAATTGAGAATTGTGGTTAGATTCGTTATGCTTAAAACTTCTAAAGAAGTCTGACAGGACTCCATGTAATCTGGGTGTCGCATTAAAATACTCTTAAAAGACATATCTCGGTCTAATTCAGATATAAGATAATTTAAAGCGATTTGTCATTATTGAATTTAGCCAGAAAAACGTTGTTTGTACTGATCCCATGAAAGTTAACCAAAGAGTGTAATATTATGCTGTAAACAGTACGATAATTATGATGAGAAAATATATATTTGCTGAAACATGTGTACTTATACAAGAATAAAAACGTACATGCAGAATAACATAAAGAAAAAAATACAGGTTCAGACATGTTTGTCACATACTATGGCGTGAAAATGTTGTGAGAGTTAATAATTTCAAAAGCAAAAAATACTAAATAAAATGTCAAAGATAAATAAAAAATAATTTATAAAAACATATCTCAAAACAAATGCTTAAGTCAGAAATTCATCACATTATAATATAATTAATGTACAATTATGTCAAGAAGTCAAATTGAAATTATTTATAACCATTTATTTAGATAATATTAAACAAAAAAAAAAAAATACTCAGACTTAAAGCATTTATTTCAAATAAATTATAATTAAGAATTAAAAATTATTTTAAATAATCAAGACTTCTGAACTGTCAAGGGGTCGGTCATTTAGAAAGATGCCCATTCAAAAGCGTAGTAAGTACCTGAGGAGAAGAACAGGCAAGAAACTCCACGGACACTCTTTGAAATCATAAAATAGTTACAAAATATTGGTCACATCATTCCTGTTGATATTATGCATTTAAGACCAATGTAGAAAGACGTGCACGTTAAAATCGCCCGTTATTAAACCTATAAAAACAATTCCGAAATTAAAATGAGCCGTGGCAGCTAGAAGAGATGACCAGTCCCTACTGACAGCGCCCGTTCACGAACACGACGTATGGATCAGCACCATTCAGCTCAACCATTTTGAAGGGATCTTAATGACCCAACACACACGCCACCAGCAAAACATTAGAGTGAGCTTGCCATACTCTCAGCCGCCAGGGACATAATACATTATGTCAAAAATCTGTTAAAAAACCTGAGACCCTATAATATCAGAGCGACACCAGAACTGAGTTAACTTTAATGTTTCAAAAAAGTTAAGTTTTTGATCTTTTCTTTTTTCATGTTTTAACACTAACAGAAAGTGGTTTATTCCAATAACCGCGCCCTCCTAATTTCTATAGGATGACGTCATCACACACAATGCAGCGTCCCGCATAGAAATCCTATTTGAAAGCCTACAATAGGCATATCTAGATACGTTTCTAGCTTCGCTAGTTATACTGACTTGCTTTGAAGACTGAACTATAGGGCACCATACTCTGACACATTGATTGTTATTTTCAAACCTATTATTTGAATGTTAGAGTTTATAATTGAAGGGTGATTGTCAAGCTTTGTGCGTTTATTAGGCTTTATCGTGAAGAGCCTGGAAGATGTAGGTCTCATTACCATTCTCTTTAAGGACTTTTGAAAATGATCTGGCCATCAAAAAATTTAACTTGTGCGAAATCAGGTGTTTATTTTTACAAGGAGTTATGTTTTTGTGATCGCTTCGTGGCTAAATAATAACAGCCGCACAGGTCGATCGATCAGGTTAAGGTACGCGTGCTGCGGTTGGTCTGTGGATGGGTGACCATCTTTACATACCGAGACCCCTCCGTGCCTCGGAAAGTACGTTAAGCCGTTGGTCCCAGCTGTCATTCGTAGATCTTTGATAGTCGTTACGGGTAGTCAGAAGACCGAAAGCCTGACAACCAGTCTTACCTAGGGGTATCGTATTACCCAGTAACTGGGTTGTGGAGGTCAGATAGGCAGTCGCTCCATGTAAAATACTGGTATTCAGCTGCATCCGGTTAGACTGAAAGCCGACCTCAACATAGTTGGGAAAAGGCTAGGCAGATGATTATAAGTAACCTAACTTTATAATTCTAATAAAAGGTCATCCCTTTTGTTGACTTCTATGCTATGAAACAAAATACAGTACAAAAATTCTACCAAGAACGTCACGTATTCTCTACATTGCTAGCATACTAAACATGTTTAATATACGTACTGTATTATTAAGCTTTAGCAAAAGCATGACTGACTTCTATTATTTTGACCTCATTGTCTAGAGTAATTTGAAAATATGGTAAAATATATTGAACATAAAATGGACATCCATACTGCGGAGCTATTACATAATATTTATTTGGATTACATCTTTGTGTACAACAGTGATATTAAAATAGTAATAATATTTCTTTTCTGAAATAGACCAACCGGGGGTTGTCTTTCAGTGTACTTGCATTGTGCTGTACAGTCAGGGATAATCTTTGGTTGGAGCTTTATCACTTAAAATTGTCTAAAGGGCCTCTGCGAGTTGGCTTCAGCCTCACGTACGGCTTTCAAAAGTCCGGGGCCGGAGTCCCGCGATACGTTAAAGACATTTTTAATTTTTAAAATAATATTACTAAATTACCTGACTTACTTAGTTAAGTTTTTAATGCTTTCATAATATAACATAAGGATATTTGAAACTAATATTACCCACGCTATATAAGAATATACCTATTAACCGTAAGAAACTGCAATATGTTACATACTTACAAAACTTTAACTTACGAGACAACGCGATAACAGCTTGATTTTACGTCTTAAAGAGAATTTCTAGACCTAAAAACTTAGAACGTTAGCCGAATTTAAATCAGACCTATTTTCAGAGTAACACAAAATAATATTATAGCAAAGTTAGGAGCTCGACAAGATCTAATTTGCAGATTTTCAGAACAATTTTAGACGATAAAAAGTAAAACGAGTGTTTATGAGGCAAAAAATTGTCATTATACTCGTAGTAATAAGATTTTGATCCTTGTGATACGAGACAGTTTTTTTTTTTAATATAAATTGGGTAAATTCAGCCAAATATAATTTGGGTAAGAACAAAAAGCTATGCTAGCTCTGCTTAGAACTTCAGATACGTAATCCTGCAGTCTTACTTCCTGCCCTACTAATATTATAAGCGCGAAAGTTTGTGAGGACAGATGGATGTTTGTAACTCTGTCACGCAAAAACTACCGAACGGGTTTGGATGAAATTTGGCGCACAGATAATTTATAGCCAGGATTAGCACATAGGATACTTATTTGCTACTTGATTTTTATCCCGATATTCGCACGGGATCCAAACGTATGCGGGTGAAACCACGGGCGCAACTAGTATTTTAATAAGATCGAGCTGAAGTTTTTAAAACTTCATTATGTAGAGTTTATATATTTTTGAACTTCGGACTGATATTGCATAATTTAATGTCGAGGTATACATGCACACAAAAACTAATTCGGTATTGATTTAACAAAAAAACTACCTCATTCATAAATTGATTCTATTCAAAGCTTTGCTTAAAGTTCCATGCATCATTACCCATCACAGAACCTTCGAAAACAGATCAATTTTCAAGCAACCTTCGAAACCCTCCATTTACCCGCATTTTTTTTAACCTCCAAAGTGATGGTAAACATCTTGGCACGCAGATACGTACCTACGCTTGTATTCATCGGGTATCCACGGTCGCCCTATTACGTCGGCACAGCTTCATTGAGTTCCGAATATTTTATGACCCAGCTCCAACCCTCCATCGCCATCAGTGCAAACCTTTCATAATTGAATTTCAGGTGTTTGGTTGCAAACAATTTTCTTGGCAATTTGTGAAGAAACAGTTTTCTTCTTTCATACAGATTATACAGTGTGTCCGGACATGGACTAGCGATATTCTAAATACTTAAATATAAGCTATTTTAAAGTACTATTACACTATAGGCTTGGGTCCAATACACTTCCCCGCTATGTGGCAGCCATTTTGTTTTTTTTGTTGAAATATGCTCTATGCGAGTACAAAAAAAATCATATATCTCAAAGTTTTAGTCATACTGAGATAAAAATAGGCTTATTCGGAAGGCAATAATATTGTCTACCGTCTGCATTACAAAGCAATGTGTTCACAATTCCATAACTTTTGAAAAAAAATGTGAAAGTCGAAAAAAAAATCAAAAAATTATGCAATTCAACCAATAATGGTTAATTACTACAAAAACAACCCCGAGAACTTTTTTATTTTTTATACTAGATCGACAGTTTTTGAGCTACGCTACAATGCAACATAAAATTCACAACTGTATGTTTAATACTTTAAGAGTTATTGTTGTTTGAACATAGCGTATGCGCAAGCACAAAACGTCTTTGTTAACCGCCAGAGTGTCATTTATGGCATTCACTGTATTCCATCTGAGAGCAGGCGAGAAATACTGTTCGTTACTACCGTGAGTAAGCGAGATAGAACGTATTAGTCCACTACCTGAAACAAAATCAGTTTTAAGGACAAATTATTAGTTGGGTTAGTTTAGTTGTCCCTCGCCCTGCGTTGTGATCGCTATCGCTACTTTCACTTACCGTCCGTGCTGTTTACGTGCTGCGTTAGTGTTTTGTATTTAAAAGTGTGATAAAGTATGGCACAGCGTCAATATTCATCGCAACATATTGCTGACATACACTTTGTGTATGGCTTTTGCAATGGAAGTGCAAATTTGGCTGTACAAGAATATCGACGAAGGTACCCTAACAGGCCTACACCGAGTCGCCAAACTTTTATCGACGTGCATTCAAGATTAGCGGAAAGAGGTATTCAAAGAGCTGTTAATGAACGCAATCGCTTGGTATCGCCCGAAGATGAAGAAGAAGTGCTTAGACTAATAACCAATGATCCTAGACTAAGCGTTAGACGGATTTCAGTGCAACTTCGAATGTCTAAGTGGCATGTATGGAGAATTTTGAAAAGAGAAGGGTTACACCCTTATCATTTTCGACGGGTTCAAGACGTGATCGAACCAGATTTTGCTGCGAGATCTGTGTTTTGTTCGTGGATAAATAGAAATTTGAGACAGAACCGTAATTTTTTACAAAGAATACTGTGGACTGATGAAGCCAAATTTACAAGAGCTGGGATTACAAACCACAGAAACGACCATCTCTGGTGCTCCGCAAATCCAAGGGCGGTGCGCCCAAGCTCATTTCAACATGAATTCTCAGTAAATGTGTGGGCCGGCATAATCAACGATAGGCTGATAGGGCCATTGGAATTGCCACCTACATTAAACGGCGCTAGATTTTTAGAATTCTTACAGACACAGTTTGCGGACAGCCTCATGGACCTACCTCTATCATACCGTCGGCGTATGTGGTTCCAGCTCGATGGTGCACCCGCGCATTTTTCTCGAGCAGTGAGAGAATATTTAAATAATAATCTACAGCCGTGGATCGGTCGTGGTGGTGTAGTAGCGTGGCCGCCTCGCTCACCCGATTTGACACCCTTGGATTATTTTTTGTGGGGTCATATGAAACAAAAAGTATACGCTACAGTTCCAAATACCAGGGAAGAACTCGTCGCAAAAATTATGGCAGCCGCCGAAGAAATTAGATCCGATTTGGATTTAATTAGGCGCTCATCAACCCAGGTGGCACAGAGAGCCGTAGTGTGTCTACAAGCTGGAGGTGGCCACTTTGAGCAACTGCTTTAGATATTTTAATCTTCATTTAATATTGGAAAAAACATTAAATAAAATTCAATATGAATGTTATGTTTTTTTAATGATTTCCTGTTTAGGGTTCCGACAAAGGCCTTTTGTGCTTGCGCATACGCTATGTTCATACAACAATAACTCTTAAAGTATTAGACATACAGTTGTGAATTTTATGTTGTATTGTAGCTTAGCTCAAAAACTGTCGATCTAGTATAAAAAATAAAAAAGCTCTCGGGGTTGTTTTTGTAGTAATTAACAATTATTGGTTGAATTGCATAATTTTTTGTTTTTTTTTTCGACTTTCACATTTTTTTTCAAAAGTTATGGAATTGTGAACATATTGCTTTGTAGTGCAGACGGTAGACAATATTATTGCCTTTCGAATAAGCCTATTTTTATCTCAGTATGACTAAAACTTTGAGATATATGATTTTTTTTGTACTCGCATAGAGCATACTTCAACAAAAAAAACAAAATGGCTGCCACATAGCGGGGAAGTATATTGGACCTAAGCCTATAGTGTAATTGTACTTTAAAATAGCTTATATTTAAGTATTTAGAATATCGCTAGTCCATGTCCGGACACACTGTATATTATACTATACTACAGAAACAATCTATACAGATTCGTGCTTAAGTAAACAAGTTGAAACACTAGATCCATGGGGTCCGAGTGCCCACTTGGTTTTACGAGACGTCGCCTAGTGGTTTGTCGACTCTTCACGTGACCAGAAGGTTGACCTGTTTTTGGGCCAAAGAGTCAGCCATATAAAGTGGCAATGCTGCCAGCGTTTTGGGCACTTTTCCTGTTGACAGCGGTGCGGTAGAATTTTTGATGCCATATGATTCTTTTCCCTACCTTTTTAGGGTTCCGTACCCAAAGGGCAAAACGGGACCCTATTACTAAGACTCCGCTGTTCATCCGTCCATCCGTCCGTCTGTCCGTCCGTCCATCCGTCCATCCGTCCGTCTGTCCGTCTGCCCGTCCGTCCATCCATCCGTCTGTCCGTCTGTCCGTCCGTCCATCCGTCCATCCGTCCGTCTGTCCGTCCGTCCATCCGACCATCCGTCCGTCTGTCCGTCCGTCCATCCGTCCATCCGTCCGTCTGTCCGTCTGTACGTCCGTCCATCCGTCCATCCGTCCGTCTGTCCGTCCGTCCATCCGTCCATCCGTCCGTCTGTCCGTCCGTCCATCCGTCCATCCGTCCGTCTGTCCGTCTGCCCGTCCGTCCATCCGTCCGTCTGTCCGTCTGTCCGTCCGTCCATCCGTCCGTCTGTCCGTCTGTCCGTCCGTCCATCCGTCCATCCGTCCGTCTGTCCGTCCGTCCATCCGTCCATCCGTCCGTCTGTCCGTCCGTACATCCGTCCATCCGTCCGTCTGTCCGTCCGTCCATCCGTCCGTCTGTCCGTCTGTCCGTCCGTCCATCCGTCCATCCGTCCGTCTGTCCGTCCGTCCATCCGTCCATCCGTCCGTCTGTCCGTCCGTCCATCCGTCCATCCGTCCGTCTGTCCGTCGGCCCGTCCGTCCATCCGTCCGTCTGTCCGTCTGTCCGTCCGTCCATCCGTCCATCCGTCCGTCTGTCCGTCCGTCCATCCGTCCATCCGTCCGTCTGTCCGTCTGTCCGTCCGTCCATCAGTCCATCCGTCCGTCTGTCCGTCCGTGCATCCGTCCATCCGTCCGTCTGTCCGTCTGCCCGTCCGTCCATCCGTCCGTCTGTCCGTCTGTCCGTCCGTCCATCCGTCCGTCTGTCCGTCTGTCCGTCCGTCCATCCGTACATCCGTCCGTCTGTCCGTCCGTCCATCCGTCCATCCGTCCGTCTGTCCGTCTGTCCGTCCGTCCATCCGTCCATCCGTCCGTCTGTGCGTCCGTCCATCCGTCCATCCGTCCGTCTGTCCATCTGTCCGTCCGTCCATCCGTCCATCCGTCCGTCTGTCCGTCCGTCCATCCGTCCGTCGGTCTGTCTGTCCGTCCGTCCGTCTGTCACCAGGCTGTATCTCATGAACCGTGATAGTTAGACAGTTGAAATTTTCACAGATGATGTATTTCTCTGGCCGTTATAACAATGAATACTAAAGAACAGAATGAAATAAATATTTAAGGGGGCTCCCATACAACAGACATGATTTTTTTGCCGTTTTTTATAGATAATGGTACGGAACCCTTCGTGCGCGAATCCGACTCGCACTTGGCCGGTTTTTCATATACTTTTAAATATCAATATTATTATTTTAAGACTATTAGCTTTTAAATTTCTTAAATATCTTCATGGAAATTAAAATGTAAAATTAAACAAGTTATTATTAATTTAACTTTTTCTGATCGTAATATCATACCAGACAGTAGGTACATTGGTAGGTACTGAAACACGGCGTTCAGGCATAATATTACCATAGCTGTAGGAGCCTCACACAAATATTCGAATATTTGACTCAGCAAAAAAATCATGCCTACTAACCAAAGTCTACGCCAGCGTCAATTCAATGAAAACTCATTTACTTTATAGTGCGTTCAATCTACGAAGTCTTATAAAGACACATGCAAAATTAGATCTTGTGGTATACTTACAGCGTATTAGGCAAGCTGTTACCGTAGTGGCACTCTACGTTAAACACTGCTAAGAAAAGCATCTTTTGTTTTGGAAGATGTCTACTTGTAAACTGTCTCCTTCATAATGAACAGTATGGCTTTACAAAAGGTCGTTCGACTACAGATGCGGGTGTTGCTTTGCTGAAACACATATTTAACGCATGGGAGAGCTCGCAAAATGCTATCGGAGTTTTCTGTGATCTTTCCAAAGCCTTTGATTGCGTGCACCATGACACGCTTTTGCGTAAACTAAGTCATTACGGTGTCCAAAACGAAGCTCTCAACGTAATAAATTGTTATTTACATAATAGGTTCCAATGTGTAGATGTTAATGGTGTGAAATCTTCCGCGCTACCAGTTCAGTTAGGTGTACCGCAAGGCTCAATACTGGGTCCATTCTTGTTCTTAGTGTATATTAATGATTTACCATTCCATTTAAAGGGAATCTGTGACGTTGTACTGTTTGCTGATGATACATCTCTTATTTTTAAAGTAGATAGGAATAGACAAGATTTTGACGACGTAAACAGTGCACTCTCAATAGTTACGGATTGGTTTACGTCAAATAACCTAGTTCTCAATGCCAAGAAAACGAAATGTGTAAAGTTCGCCTTGCCGAATGTTAGAAATCTAGGACCCAACATCGTCTTAGATAACGAGGCGCTTGAAACTGTGAGTTCGGCAGTTTTTCTGGGAATAACAGTAGATGCCAAACTTCAGTGGGGACCACATATATCGAGCCTAGCAGGAAGGCTCAGTTCGGCTGCCTACGCCGTCAGGAAAGTAATACAGTACACTGACGTTGATACAGCTCGTTTAGTATATTTTAGTTATTTTCACAGCGTTATGTCCTACGGTATTCTGCTGTGGGGCAAAGCAGCTGATATACAAAATATATTTGTCCTTCAAAAACGAGCTGTTCGAGCAATTTACCAGCTAGGTGCTAGAGTTTCTCTAAGAGATTTTTTTAAAGATATTGGTATTCTCACGGTTGCATCACAATTCATCTTTGCCAACATCTTATATATTAGGCAAAATATACACTTGTATACTAAAAACAGTGATATTCACAATGTTAACACCAGAAATAAGGACAAACTACGTGCTCCCTTTCACCGGCTTCATAAGGTTCATAACTCATTTGTTGGTCTTGGTATAGCCTTTTATAACAAGCTACCCTCTTCTTTGCTAGATTTGCCTTTTAATGCATTTAAAGCTCAAGTAAAATCTAACCTTTGTTCAAAGGCATACTATTCTATCAACGACTACTTAAACGATAAGAATAGTTGGTCGCCCTGATTAACTCAAGACAATGCTTATGTTCTTTCTCCAGAATTAATTTACAAAGAATTACTGATAGGTTATATGAGCTCATTATACAATTGTTTTTTTATTGGGCTGTATAAGTCAAATCAGTTTAATTTAATTTTAATTTTATTATTGACATAATCAACCCATTGCAATGTTTTCTAATGAGTTGATTGCAATATGTGGTTAGCTAGTGACCTCGACAATTGATCATATTATTCTTACCTGAGCAACCGGCAGCAAGTTCGTCATGCTCCCTTAGATGTCACTGCTTGCGGTAGCGTCGGGGGTCGGGTTGTCTCCTTCCCTCAAATATGGCGAGGGGGGTAATGGCTGACCTTTGCGTTATGCTCGTGAACGGGTGCTGCTTGTGGTGACTGGTCGTCTTGCTGACCATGGTTTTATCATTGTTATCATTATTAATAACTTGTTTATTTAGTTTCCTTATGGTCCTAGTTTATCATTTGTGACTTCAAGCGACAGCTATGTAAACTGAACCCAGCATTGCATAAATATGTTAGCGGTCACGCCCTTTATACCTGGAGGCTTTTATTTAATTTCCATTTATTAATTTTTGCTTGAGTACGTATAGTTTTTTATTGTATTTCTTGGTATATTGGCTTTGCTAGCTGACATATGGCAAATAATTTAATTTAGCGTTCTGTGTCTTGTAATGTTAATTGCTTTGCATACCTTGTATTGTATTCAGTCAAGTATATTTTCTAACTGAACAGACAGCTGTGCTGCTGGGGAGTTTGTTGCGCCACTTCTTCTTCCCAGCGAAAGCACTAGGAAGTGGTGAAGGGCGGGCGTTTTGGGGGACTGTCTTTTGTAATTTTGACGTTCGAAAAGTGCTGATTCTCAGCCTAGTTTGAATAAATGACTTTTGATTTTGAAACAATTCTCAAAAGGGTCTTTGTTCGGCAAATATACACTGATTCATTCTTTTGATTGTATTTTTGGTAAATAAAGTGAAAATGTTTAAATATTGTTTTTTGTGGTCCCGTCTTAACCGTACTTGCCTCACCTCCTTCTGAATCTCTCGTTTACAAGTTTTTGAATTAATTGCCTTGTCTCGGAGTTATTTAGGGGCAATAATTGTCATCGTACCATTCTTAAAATAAGATTCGAGAACTTTTGGCTGTGTGGCCTAGTAACCCAGTGCGTTATTTGCCTTAATAAAAAAAATAATGACTATATGACGTCATAGAATTCCCATTGGCCCGTTGGCGGTCAGTAGTGGTCCTGTTCGCCCTCAATTTTATAATAATACGTTTAGAATACAGACGACATAGTGTATGTATATTAATCATTTTTTCATTTTTGTCGTCGTACTGCCAAAAAACGAACATGCTGTGTCGTATGGAGCACTCCGTGAAATTTCTGGCTCTTATGCCCAAAATGTAGATCCCCTTTTACCAACTGTATAAACTTGGCAGGCATTTGATTTGGTTCGGAGTGGTAATTGCGTAACACACTATCATTAGCAATGGTTTTTCATTCTGACAGTTCAACAAAATTCATTGCGTTATTTATGTTATTGAGCAAACAAATTTTTCGAACATATGAATCAATGGATAAACAATATTCTTCCAAATGTTTCAGATTGCCAGTGATAGTGTGTTACGCAATTAGGGTGCAGAAAGTTATACATAAATGATTCTTAGGGCAGGTCTCACAAGACTTCATATCGTGTCGTCATGCATCAGTACCTAATCAGAGTCTTATCACTACATAGTATAAAACAAAGTCGCTTCCCGCTGTCTGTCCCTATGTATGCTTAAATCTTTAAAACTACGCAACGGATTTTGATGCGGTTTTTTTAATAGATAGAGTAATTCAAGAGGAAGGTTTATATGTATAATACATGCATAATATAGTAGAGAAACACTGATCATTTTGGGGGTGATGTCGTAAATAAACACATTTTATTGCGCTTACATTGCAAACGCTGGCTTAACCCTACGAGATAGATCAAAATAATGTACTACAGTATTGTACACCTTAATAAGGTCTACAAAAAAGTCCGCGATGGCATATGTCTATCTCTTAGGGATAACCCACAATAACCATTTTTTATCCTATACTTTTTAAGAGAAATAATGGCTCTAAAATTATCAGTGTTTCTGTTATATTATGCATGTATTATATGCATTTAAACCTTCCTCTTGAATCACTCTATCTATTAAAAAAAAAACCGCATCAAAATCCGTTGCTTATTTTTAAAGTTCTAAGCATACATAGAGACAGACAGACAGCGGGAAGCGACTTTGTTTTATACTATGTAGTGATAGTGATCAGCATTGCACCCGTGCGAAGCCGGGGCGGGTCGCTAGTCTTTCATAAAGAATTGCACACTATTCTGATGAAGCATCACGTAAGGATTGTGTAATATGAATCTACTTTAGTAAACGAAATGCTCTCCTATTTTAAGCTTAAAGACCTCGATATACTTAGATCAGCACCCTAATTGCGTAATGCTTTTTCAATCACAATCCAAGAGTTTTGAAGGATATTTAATTGCTAATCCATTGATTCATAGGTTTGAAAAAATCACCTCTTCAACAACATAAATAATGCAATGAATGTGAGTAACTGTCAAAAAGAAACCCATTGCGATCAATTGACATTTTTTGTGTGTTAAGCAATTACCGCGCAAATTTAAAATTGTTGATGTAACTTGCGTCATATGATTAACCTTATCGACTACTTGACATTTTAGGCCTGAAACCCACGAATTGGACATACACGGTTCGGGCCATTCATGCAGTGAATGATGGCCACTCTCAACAGCCTTTTACAAGGAAATTCATTATAATATTACAGTTGGCTAATACTCGTGATTGACTAAGCTGTTTCAGTACCCATAAAAGAATAACCACCACCCAGTAATCAGAGAGTGAATGGTGGGGGAATTCTAATTCAACTCAGTTTGAAACAGATATAGAATAATCTTCCCATTGTTGGGACACAGAGATCTTCTCAGTGAGAGTGCAGGCCGGATGTCTTATGTGTTCGAATGCTTGGTTCTAGGAAATGTCGGTTTCCTCACGATGTGTTTCTTCACCGTTTTGAGACCAGAAGGCCAATTTCCGTAATTAAAAACGTTAAAAATCTATTAAGTAGCAATCTCATCTCAGCGTCAATCAATGTCAAAAATTTGTCAAAAATTTAGGGAAATTAGAGGTATTTTTGACAGATTGATACTAAGATCAGACTTAGAACGTTCTTAAAATGACGAGAATTGCCCTTTAGTTGTGATGAAATAATTTACACAAAGTAAATTGTCTGTCTGTGTGCGAACCTACGACCTACAACTCGTAAGTCGCGACCGTTTGCACTACCCACTGCTCCCGAAACAGATATAGGGCAGATACAAATAGACCATACCCAATTACACATGTTTTAAGTATTGAAGGAAGTTATAAACATTTTGGAATGACTTCTTGAAACAAAGGATCGTTACACTAAGAAATATGTGGCGGCGCGGATTGTTTTACGGTTTTAAATGGTGTTAGTAGTTTGACCACCTATCAACTAAACTGTGTTGGAGATGTTAGTAAAAATATTTGTTGATTAGACATAACATATAATATCACGCCTATAAATCGAAAGCTTAGACAGAAGTGTACCTATAGTTCATCATTTTGACAGCTATATTTGTTAGGTTTTCAATAAGTTTTGTCGTTCGTAGTAATCTTCTAATTTATGGATTCCGTCCCTAAAGTGAGAATCCGGAAGACTGTCGAAATACTCTCCCTCAGCTGATATTACCTCTTCGTTCGATGAAAATCGTTTTCCACGCATGATTTTTTGAGATGTGAGAACAGCCAGAAGTCAGAAGGAGTCAAGTCTGGCAAATAGGGTGGATGTTGCAACAGCTCGTACTTTAATTCACTGATTTTCACGATGGTTTTTTGAGGTGTATGAGCGGGCGCGTTATCTTGATGAAAAACGATTTTTTTCTTATGTAAACCAGGTCTTTTCTCACAAATTATCACATCTATCATCACAGATCTAAGTCCAAAAGGTTCCAATAATAAGTTGCGTTTATTGTTTTACCAGTTTGAAGGTAATCCACGAACAAAATTCCTTTTGCATCCCAAAAAACTGTTACTAATCGAACGAAAAAACTTATTGAACAACCTATTAAGTCCTATGTAATAGGGGAGGAGCCTATTGTCATCAACCGGGCACGAATCCAGACTTTAGGCTGCTGCTCCCTGATGGAAAAACCCCACAATACTTTGCCTGACCTGGGAATCGAGCCCAGGACCTTATGCTAAGCAGTTATAGAGCTTGCAACCACAATACCAAGGAGGCAGTATCTTGCATGCAAGATGTCTATTTAGATAGCTGCTTTCACCTTGCCTAGCCTTTTCCCAACAATTTTGGGGTTGGCTCTAGTCTAACCGGATGTAGCTGAGTACCAGTATTTTATATGGAGCGGCTGCCTATCTGACCTCTACAACCCAGTTACTGAGTAATACGAAACACCTTGGTAAGATTGGTTATCAGACTTTCGGGTTTCTGACGACCCGTAACGTCTATCAAATATCCACGAATAACAGACGGGAACCAACGACTTAACGTGCTTTCCGAGGCACGGAGGGGTCTTGGTATATTTTTTTTGTTTTTTTTTGTTCTCGGGGTGGAAAATCCTCATGGATGTCCGCCGCCCTGGAGCGGGTGGCGGGGTCTGTCAGACTCTTACTGACTAAAAACCACCCCGGTGTTCCCTCTCTCACCTACGCAGGGGGTCGTGGGGACGAACGATACTTCCGCAACCGGGCCGCTGCAACCGCAGACTCCTCCCTCGGTAAAGCGTCGTCGCAGACGCAAGAAACGATCAGAATGGCCAGTAAAACTAAAACAGCACATAAAACCTTTAAAAAAAAATTAATGACTTATTTTCTCTCTCAAATAGATCAATTGAATTAAAAAACAGTTGGGGTGTCTGAGGTTTTGCGCATTTAACGTTACACGTTGTATACAGGGTGTTTGGCAGAACGTTGAACATACGAAAATGGTGGATAGGTGGGGTCATCTGCTACTTACTCAGCCCTAATTCATTTGGCCCTGGCCCCCTGGATATTCTTTAAAAATTTTCATTGCTTTCTTCTACTTTCACCACTTTCTTAACTTTAAAGTGTAATTTTTATTAAAAATGGGTAAAACAGGCATTTTTTTTAAATTTCTACATCGTAACACTTTAAAGTTAAAAAAAGTGGTGAAACTAGAAGAAAGCAAAAAAATTATTTTTTTTAATTTAGAGTGCGCCAGGGCCAAATAAATTAGGGCTGAGTAAGTAGCAGATGACCCCACCTACCCACCATTTTCGTATGTTCAACGTTCTGCCAAACACCCTGTATGTATGTTTATCAGTTGTCTAGTACTCATAGCACCAGCTCTGCTTAGTTTGGGACTAGATGGCGTTGTGTGAAAGTTGTGGAATATTATTATTATTATTTTACTAGGTCCGATTTCATGATACTGTGCCCCAATAGTCTAACCACTATCTTATCGTATGCTGCACTGGTTGACTATGTTGTACTATGTGTGTGTTTGTGTTCTTTTTATGCTTCGTGTTTACCGTAAATAAACGTATTTTCTTTCTTTTTCTTTCAATAGAACATACCTATGAAAGTGTCGTACAACCAATTACAAGGGGTGTCGCGTGAAATGGTCCGTGAACTTTTATAGAGCAAACGCTCTGCAGACTTTTTCTACTACGTCACAGACTTACATTCTAGCTTGATTTTTTCATGTCTAAATTATCAATCTCCCAATAAATTAACGTAATGTTAAAATAACACGTGTTCGCTTTAAAATCGATTTTGGAACCCACCGTGACATTTAAAGTGCGTTTCCAAAACATCCTAATTATAACTTCAAAGCCTTTTCAAACCATTATCAAGAATTCGGACGGCAGTCTTGGAAAGGTTCATAGATATTTATTTAGATTAATTTGGGATAACATCGGAATCGAAAGAAAGGATAAATTGTGATGGAAATTGGAAAGTGCCAAGAAGATTTATCTCGTTTGAGGCCAATATCGGTTAGGCCCATTAGGGTCGGCCGGAGAATGGACTTCTATCCTATTGTCATTTAGAAGCGTCCCAGTTTTTTTACTCTATAAAATATAAATGGCGCGTAAAGGGATGTCGTGGGTACTAAATGTTGTGGTATCGTTATCAGTTTGAGCAGAAAATGGGTTGTTATGACATACGATGAGTGAACTAGCCGTTACAGTGTATTTACCTGTTCTGTTGTTTGTATTCGAAGTATGCGACTAATTCTGGATAATTTATTAGGATTTATGCCCTTCTTGTTTTTAAGGTATCGATGACAAAAATTTCAAACATCTTTGGGCCAAAATTTAGCTGTGCAAACTCCGCTCACTGACGCAATCATAAGATCATCAAATGCACAGGTGACAAGACATGCGGTGCTGGATAGAAGTTGGGTCATTGATTGTGTGGATGTGCCGCATACGCACTTGAAATCCCTGCCATCATATTAACATTCTACTCGAATTAGATCGTTAAGTCAAGTCCTTTTCTGTAGTACAGTTATAGGCCATACATCATTGTCAACAAAACCAGAATAGACTGGCCACGCATTCTATTGAAACTCCATACTACGCCAGGCCAATTCAAGGTCAAAATGTTGCCAACGATGTGCGGTCTACTGTACCTACTAGTTATATTCGTAGGTACTAATTACAAACTTGGTTACTATCAACTTCCTAATTAATGGTGGGGCAACTTCGAACATGGATTGGCTTCTAAACAAAACACGCATGATAGAAGAAAGTTACTTAGTTTACAATATACAGGGTGTAAGAAACATTGGCGCGCAACGTGGACAAAAAAAAAGCTTTTCCACACATTTTGACCACAGCGACGACAATAATAGTGATTTATTTGCTGGGGGGTCTAGAATAATGTGCTGAATTCATGGTAACAATTTGTGCGACAATACTACTTCATACTATCTTACCTCCTACTTAAATCCTAGTAATATTATAACCGCGAAAGTTTGTGAGGATGGATGGTTGGATGTTTGTTACTCTTTCACGCAAAAATTACTGAACGGATTTTGATGAAACTTAACAGTAATATAGCTTATACATCAGAATAACACATAAGATACTTTTAATCCCGATATTCCCACGGGATCGACACTTATGTAGGTGAAACCGCGGGACGCTGCTAGTGTCCCGTATCCCGTTGTCTGACAGTATAAGCAATATTTTTTTTTACTACATAAATAGGTACGAGTAGGTACTAAAAAAAAAAGTAAGAACCTACGTACTTACTTTTATTTTAGTACCTACCTATTTATAGGCCTTCTCCTATTAGGGCATTATTGCATGAATCATGCCTGCCAAGTTCGCAGACATCCCTTGGGATATAACGCTTCAATCAATAACCTGACAACTAAATATTATAGTGAATATTTTGACCTATTTTAGAAAAAGTTTGGCCGTTACCTGGTCTGGTTTTGTAGGGGTTTTTAAAAACGTGATTCCGGTTTTTTTCCCCCTAGTTTAGCCCTTTTCAGTTTTATTATTAAACAAGAGTGAACTTATTCTCTGTCCAATGATATCTTGAATGGCACATGTAAAGTCATAATAAAATAAAAGCATTATACATATTATGTACCTACAAGTACGTGAAAAAAAATGTTACTATACAGGTTGGTTGTACTCGCACTAAAGATCATTCAGATGATGAGTAATTCTATTTGCTGAATGCTATCTGTCATCTCGCGTGTTGAAACATGCGTCGTTTGTAGTAACGATTTAGTACGGGGTATATAAAGGTTAGTCGAGGTGACTGTCATTTAACTGTCTCAGCAGATTAATGATCGGCGCTTTGAATAAAAACGTATTTTTGCCTGCTGAACACATATTTTTTTTTTTGCAATACCCATTTTATACGTTACTGGGTAATACGATACTCCTTGGTAAGACAGGTTGCTAGATTTTCGGGCTTCTGACTACCCGTAACGACTATCAAAGGACTACAAATTGGATCCTGCCGTGCGATTCTGTAACCATCTCACCGTGAAAGCTTGGGTGAAGTGAGCTGTCATTCGCTAGGGATTAACACTATTAAGTGCTCACTTCACGTCTTATGATTTAACGGTGAGATTTTTACGGTATCGACCGACTGCTTTAGAAACACTAGTATTTCTGCTCACTTTACTCTGTGTAAACCGGGATGTGACAAGATAAACCATACAGTGTAAAGATCGTAACAATAGGAGAGCAATCTGTTACCCAAAATTTACGCACTATTGTTTGGTTTAACCTCAAATGGACGTGCGGCGGCTTTTAGCGGTTGAAATAGTGTATTGTTATTTAAGTAATTATTAGCCTAATGCTATCCTATGTTGTAAACAGTTCCACTTAATAAAATATCTCACATTTATAGAGCATTTATCAAATCGGACAAAGGTTGGTATTTACTTCTACGAAATTCTTTTGCCAACATTGGCGACGTAAGGTTTCTACACTAGGGGTCTAGAATCATATCGCCTCTTTGCAATAACAACGTGGCATCTTTAAAAATTGCAGTTTATTTATTTTTTTTCATTTTTTTTTTTTTTCGAAATATCACGTTGTCATTGCAAAGAGGCGATATACTGAATTCATGGTTATAGTTTGTGCGTCGAAGTCCCTGTCATGCTGTTACAAAAGTTATTTATTAAATACTTCAAGCACATAAATGTACAGAGGCGGACTTAATGCCATAGGCATTCTCTACCAGTCAACCTTTGGGTGATGCAGAGACAAACAGTAGTAGGGGCAATCATGAAAATTGAGGAATAAATATTTTAAATATAAATAATATGTATACATAATTACATATCAATATAAGAACAAATAAATATACATAAATACATGAATATACTAAAAAGAAATAAGAAAAACAATGAGAAAATATTAGCGTTGTGATGATACTGCCAGCTTCTTGCGAATGTGCTCGCGAACCTTGACTTTAAAGAATAATCAGTTGATTTCAAATGAACTATTCATTACACGTGCTTCGAAAATTGCAAAAAAAAAACAAATAAACAGAATGATCTGCCAAGAACTGTTGATGAACATCACGATGATAAGCAGTTCCACCACATGATGTTTGGTTTTAGTTGCCAAACCAATTATTTTGCGAAAGAGACGCTTTGAAGAAGACGTATTGAACACGTAATGCCGTAGTCTATGTAGGCAGGTATCAATCACGACGTTTACGAAAGATAGGTACTATAAATCGTATCTGTTAGTTAACCTTTGCTATGTGTAAGAAGATGAGTGTTTCGGAAGAAAAATTGAGAAAATGCTTGTGAAAAAAAGTTGCTGGTCGAAATTGTATGCGCGCTATAATTGTGTCGGTGTTGAAAGAAACGTGGTATTTGCATGTTAGAAGTAATTTCTTAGTGATTCACAGGAACGTATTTTACGTGAAACCTGCACCCATACCCTCGTATATAGTAAAAAGAGAAGGTGTTCATTAAATACGCTTTTTAATACAGATTTATCACACTAATATTATAAAGGCGAAAGTTTGTGAGTGTGTGTGTATTTATATGTTTGTTACTTTTTCACGCTCAAATGGCTAAACGGATTTGGATGAAATTTGGCACACAGATAGTTTATAATCAGGATTAACACATAAGATACTTTTTATCCCGATATTCCTACGGAATTGACACTTATGCGGGTGAAACCGCGGGGCACAGCTAGTCTAGAATAAGTTTTTATAAGCTCTCATAAAGTGATTGCCATCTTATATTTTATTTTACCTTGCTATCGGCTTCAGCACTCTCAAAAACCATAACCATAAAAACGATACTCATGACGAAACATTTGAAAGTTTTCGCAGCCGCCATCTTGGATTTTCATTTTCACACTATCGGCTTTAGCACCCTCGAAAACTACGTCTCTCTGTCTCTTTCTACTTTACACAATAAAAAGAGAAAGAAGGAGAGAAATTCGTATGGTTTTCTTCTCTCTCTCTTTTTCTTCCGTTCTTAATATTTATATATGGAAAAAAAAAACTCCTGCACTCAACATATTTCTTCTTACCTATACTAATATTATAGAGAGTTAACATTTGTGAGTTTGTATATGTAGGGTATAATTTTCAGAACTTCTCATCCGATTCCAAAAAAAAATTTCACTAATGGGAAGCTGCACATTTTTTTGATACAGCAAGAAATAGCACGCGGATGAAATCGCGGCAGAAGGTAGTTATGAATTTCTTATAATAGAAAAGAATTCCCGCCAGTATTGCAATGGATGCAGATTGAATCCCATTTCCTCTGAAGTACGGGCTTGACGTTTATTTTACCTACATACTCGTAATAAAGAATAGAATAGAATACTCTTTATTATGTACACCATATAGATTACAGACATAAATATAGAAATTTTACAAAGGGTGACACAATGGGCGGTCTTATCGCTAAGAGCGATCTTTTAAAGACAACCTTTGGATGGATTGAAAAGGGAAGGAGAGACAAATACTGTAGGTAGTCTGTGGTGTACCATTTACACGATAAAATGAATACATACATAAAGTATATTATACCAATCTAAATAAATATATACATATAACAATAGACATGAAACAGGAGTAAAGAAAATATAATGATGCTGAATAATAAACAACTACTTGTAGCTCAAATTTTTTACTTGTGTAAATAAACCCTCGTTAAGACGAAGTTAATTGATATTTTAACTCAAATCATCTGTCCAGCCTTTTCCCAACTATGTTGGGGTCGGCTTCCAGTCTAACTGAATGCAGCTGAATACCAGTATTTTACATGGAGTGACAGCCGACCCCAACATAGTCCTGCTGACCTCCACAGCCCAGTTACTCGATAATACGATACCCCTAGGTAAGACTGGTTGTCAGACTTTCGGGCTTCTGACTACCCGTAACGACTGTCAAAGACCTACGAATGACAGCCGGGACCAACGGCTTAACGTGCTTTCCGAAGCACGGAGGGGTCTCGGTATGTAAAGATGGTCACTCATCCACAGACCAACTACCGCAAGCGTAGCTTAACGTGCTCGATCAACCTGTGCGGCTGTTATTATTTAGCCACGGGCCCCTACAGTCAAAATAAATTACATGTATAAAACGCCATTTGTTTACCATTTATCAGCATCACTAATCAACAGTAGCTTGATTAAAAAAATGTGCAATTAAAGTGTTATCAGTGAGAGACTTCCCATTTCTGAGCAAGAACTGATGTTGTACTGACCAAATGAGCGTCTTTTAATTTCACTGCCATTTTCAGGCACGAGTGCGCAGTTTTCAGTAAGTACTTTTCCCTGAAGCACTTGAGCTAAGAGACTGTACGGTTTTTCAAGTTGCTAGTCGTCTTGAAGGGTCCGGCACTTCAGCAGTTTGGGGTTGAACGAATATTTCATTCATTATTATCAACGAAAAGGTACCATAGAGGAATCTTTGAAATATCGAGCTTTTTTATTAATAAAGCACAGTCCGTTTGAGTATATGTATATGAAAAGCACAAAAATAAACCGGCCAACTGCGAGTGGAACTCGCACACAAAGGGTTCCGAACAACTAGGCAAAAAACGTCGAAAAAACACGGTTTCTTGTGATTCCTTTAATTTTTATTAACTTTTTTTTATTGTTTATACATGTTGTTGTTGCGGCAAAAAATAATACACACTGTGTAAATTTCAACTGTGTACCTATTACTGTTCATGAGATACAGCGCGCTGACAGACAGATGGACGGAAGGACGGACAGCGGAGGCTTAGTAATAGGTTTCCGCTGGCAGCCTTTGGTTACAGAACCCTAAAAAGCCTTTTTCAGTGACAAAAACTTGCTCTCTGCGTGTTGGTATATTTTTAATTTCTTGTGTAATTCTGAAAGAAAATCGCTTACTTCTTCCTCCTCTAAACAACAATGTTCAATACAAAACGTAATAAAAATTTCATGCATTTAGTAATAGGATTACTGGGAACTCATATCGCTGTGGAATTCAGTTCACGCAACAAATAACCTTTGTTTTAGGCCAGCTGGTATTTCTATTGTCAGACATTACAATAGTCGTAAAAATGTGTGTTATATTTATATTATATTGAAATATCATGACAAGGTATTTTTAGTCGTAGTTAGTAAACTGTGAACTGGAGTAGTTTAAAACTATTTGGTAAATTACGCAGGTAACCTACGTTCCTTCAGCAAAAAATCCTCTACTAAGTACCACTCAATTCTGTTATTAATGACGGAATGAAAGATTTTACATGAACAGAACATTGACGAAATAGGTCTTATTGCAGAAGCGGAAGTCAAGCCTCGACCTGGTTTGGGGATTGGTACTATGCGGACTTGGCGCCATGAAAATGCTCCTAGAAAATGACTTAGGGGGTTCTAAAGTCGTAAAATTGTGTTAAGCAACGAAAAAATTCAGTTTAAAAATCACACTAATATTATAAAGGCGAAAGTTTGTGAGTGTGTGTATGTGTAAGACTTAAAATTGGTTCCATTAAAAAATAAAAAATATAATAGTTTTTGAGTTATGATTTTTTTGTTATTTTTAATGAAAAAAAAAATTATATCCACAATTCTTATAAATATGTGAATAAAGGTATTTGTTATAATGTTTTATGCTCTTTTTAATGGTTAAAGTCATTTTGGAAAAAAAATATTAGAAATATGTGAAAACTGCAAACCATCATTTTGGGGTATGAACTTTGAGGGTGATTTTCACCCCTTTAAAACGTTTATTAGCAAAAAAAGAAAAAATATGTATATCATCATTTTTCATGTAGATTAATACAGTAAAGCCGCAACTAAATCGGTGAGGGACAACTCACGAGGTTTCCTTGTTAGAAATTCCTAACGGAAAAACCCTATATCACTGCCCACCCTGGGAATCGAACCCAGGACCTCATTCTCAGTAGTAGCGCATGCGACCACTACACCAACGAGGAGAAAATATACTCTTAATAAAACGACGTAGTGTAAACAACACAGTATAACCGCAGTAAGGGTAAACAAAACAAACATTAGGTGCAGCTAATATATCGGGAGAAACCGGACGTGGATCCAAATTAATACCAACCGATTACTATCGAACATCTGATGAAAATACTAATATTTTAGTACAGTCACGAACACACTCCATACGAAATTACTTTCGTGGGCATTGATGGAAAATAATTTGCTCTATATTGTATTGATTGATAGACGAGTATTTCGCATGCGAATGGGAAGATTACGTGTAGGTGGGGTACCCACTGAATGTACATATATTTTTGTCAATGTTAGGATTCTGGAAGTGGCTTGTGGCTAACTAATAGCAGCCGCACGGGTCGGTCGATCAGGTTAAGCTACGCTTGCCGCGGTTAGTCCGTGGCTGGGTGACCATCTTTACATACCAAGACCCTTCCATGCTTCGGAAAGCACGTTAAGCCGTTGGTCCCGGCTGTCATTAGTGGATCTTTGAAAGTCGTTACTGGTCGTCAGTAGCCCGAAAGTCTGACAACCAGTCTTACCAAGGGGTTTCGTATTACCCATTAACTGGGTTATGGAGGTCAGATAGGCAGTAGTTCCATGTAAAATACAAATACTGTTACTCAGCTGCATCCGGTTAGACTGGAAGCCGACTCTTACTGATTTCTTAGTGGATAAACATTGAATTATGTGAATAAAAGCCAGATTTGATTTAGAGATCTCATGTTGTCGATCGAAGTTTGGTGTCTAGTGATTTTGAAATTTCACTCAGCGACTCTCGGTATGACAGCAGCACCCGACAGTTGTCATCTAGTGCCATAAGCGAGGTTGCCAATCACAAATAAGATTTTCTACTAACTAACCTGTTAGTTCGAGAACTTCTCGTTCATCTGCCTAACCTTTTCTCAACTGCATTTGGGTTGGCTCTCAGTCGAAACACATGCAGCTGAGTACTAGTATTTTACATGGAAAGACTGCCTGTCTGACGTCCACAACCCACTCACTGGGTCATTACCCAGATACCCCTTGGTAAGACTGGTTGTCTGGCGGTCAAAGATCTCCGATTGATTTCTCGCTATTCTCACAAGAGTTTGGGTCTCTTGAAGTGTCTGCCCGAGAGCAATTTTCTTGCCATCTGTACTCTGGTAAGTCTAGTTTTCCGTTCGATCTTAAAGACGTCAGAGACCAACGTTTTCTGTTGATGTGTTATTTTGATTCAATGGTTTGAAGTGTCCGACTCAGATCCGTCAGAATTCACTTTATATCGAATGATAAGCTGGTAAATTTATTGCTTGTTGATATGACTGTACTTCATGATGATTAGATCACTATTCGAAACGCCCAGATTCAGTAGAAACTTTATTCACTAAAAGCTTAGCGATAGCCGAACTATAAATATAATAATAATAATAATATTCCACAACTTTCACACAACGCCATCTAGTCCCAAACTAAACAGAGCTTGTGCTATGAATACTAAGACAACTGATAAACATACATATATATTTCTAAATACATACTTATTATAGATAAATTACACATCAAGCTACTATAATCTGTCAAGTTTCTGTAATAGATTTTCAACTTTATCGCTAAAGCGTAAGGTTCAAAGTTGATTGGTAAAATTTGACAGTTTCGGGTAGCTTGATTTGCTGAAATTGAGCTGGGCTAGTATATTACGGAGTTTCAATAGAGTAAAAGCCCAGCATGTACTGATTTTGTTAATACTGACTTGCGGCTTACAGTACAGCTATTCATTGGTATATTTTATGGAGATGGTAGTCCACTAATGTGGAAATGTTTAGGATAGACACGCATAAGCATAATAAGCCTATAATGTTACCACTGCTGGGATCTCCCAGGAGGACTATGTAGTCCTCCTCTCGGTGGTTGGGAGTGGGCAGAATCTATGACGCGGGCAAATATCTTCGAATTTTTGGTTCTAGGATATACTGATTTCCTAACGATGTTTTCACGAGGTTAGACAAACTTTACGAAATACGTTAGCATGTGGCATTTTGAAATACTATCGAGATTTTTAAGACAACAATAACCTGAATTTTTTAATGTCATCAGATAACTTGAAGCTCAAAATGACTATGCATTCCACAACCTTCCGTGATAAATCCTTTACTGTCCAGGCCGCTCGTCTGTGGAATGCATTGCCAGTTAAAATAAAACGCGCGCAGTCGTTACATGTGTTCAAAACATCGTTGTGATCTTGTTGTCCTAACTGCAATCATCTACATTCTTCTTTTATTGTCATTGCTTATATACGATTTAATACGTACGTATATAAATACATACATACTAACCCCCATACTAATAAGCGTTGTATGGCGTCTGTATAGTTACACACCGATTTCTCTCTTTCAGTCGTTAGTAATTTGACTTTCGAAAGAAGAAGACAAAGCGTTGTGTAACTATACAGACGCCATACAACGTTTATTAGTATAGGGGTTAGTATGTATGTATTTATGTATATATAATGTTGGATATGTATATATCTGTGTATCTATTTTAGTGTATTATATACATAATATTTGCACCAACGACAGCCCCATTTTATGTCCTGGAAAATCGCTGTCCACTCCAAGGTTGCCTGGAAGAGATCGCAGAGAGCGATAAGGCCGCCCATTGTATATTTTGTAGTGTTTGTGTTTGATTTATTTTTTTGTTATGTATTTTTGTGGTGTACAATATAAAGTATATACAAATATAAATACCCTAAATTCTAAAAGTAAGTTTATCAAGTGGTTTCCAATACAGAAAAGACCAAGCTACGAAATCCAATGCCAAAGTTTTTTTTTTTTATAAGAGTACTCGGTCCGCCATCATTTATAATTTTGATATAGAGTAGACTTTTTGCAATGAGTACTTGTTGGTAATAAAGGCATCCACGGGAAAATATCATAAAGATAAAGGCCAGTAAAATACAAGGCCAGTACAATTCTGTTTTTATAATGATAATACATACATCTCTCGGGCCCGTGGCTAAATAATAACAGACGCACAGGTCGATCGATCAGGTTAAGCTACGCTTGCCGCGGTTGGTCTGTGAATGGGTGACCATCATTACATACCGAGACCCCTCCGTGCCTCGGAGAGCACGTTAAGCCGTTGGTCCCGGCTGTCATTCGTGGTTCTTTGACAATCGTTACGGGTAGTCAGAAGCTCGAAAGTCTGACAACCAGTCTTCTCTCGGCAGATGATGACACACATCTCTATCATACATCAGTCTTTTCATATATCGCAATTCCGACCGCCAAGATACAGGCAAATGCCTAGTTTGGGGGTCACCGTCAAAACTATTCATAAATAAATTTGAAATGATCAAACCCGGATCACCAACTGCTTTTGTATTTACTACAAACCCTTTTGACCGTTCTATTGGCTAGTCATATTCTTAGCGTGTCGATGGCAATCTAAATCTCGGCACAGAATTCCGCTACTTGTTATAGCAATAACGTCCATCAGTTCCTGCAACGCGCAGCTGACAGGACACGCAGGACATGATATAAGTATACCATTTTTTGGGGAATGGCACCACATTTACACTCCAAGTGGGAGTCATATTATAAATCTCCACCTGAACAGGTTTTCCTTGCTTCGACCAACCTAGGACTGGAGTCTGTTTAAAGACTTCCAGGTTACCCAAGGCAACTCATGTCCAGGTCCTGGGAGATCTTCAGCGGTTGGAACGAATGGCTTGGGTAAAGAAGCACTGTCTTGCCAGTTTGGTTGGCTAATTACATATGATGAGTATGCAATGATGATTCTTGGAGCTTGCAGATAAATTCCAGTTTACGCACCTTCTAGAAATTGATAACATTGGATATAATGATCTGTTATATTGTAGAGATGAGTAGGCAAACTAGCAGTTCTTGCTAGTCATCCTATTATGACGTAATAAGCATACGCCCAGAACGGCTACGAGTAGCCTCATTGGTGTAGAAAGTATCTAGGTTTATACTGGGTGGCATAACCGACGCGCAAACTTTAACCATTTAGCACACGATTCCCAAGACGGCAAGACCTCTAGCGTGTAGATTATTTATGCCGATTATCGAAAAAATCTGTTGTTTCATAGAAAAGTGCCATACCTACACAGTCAAAATGTATGGAACAACAATTTTTTTTATTGTTATAACTAACGAATAATTTCAACGCCTGTGGATTCAGAATCATGCCAACATGAAACACTTTCAATCACAATCTAAATAATTTTGAAGTATATTGCTAATCCATTGCTTTATATGTTCGAAAAGCTTTTCTCCTCAAAAACTAAAATAACGAAATGAATGTTGTGGGACTGTCAAAATGAAAGCCGTTAGTTTGTTACGCAATTACCTCGCAGGTGCGCGGCGATGTCCCTGCTACACCGTGTGTGGGAGAAACGTTAGTATTTTTAAACTGTGAGTTAACTAAATCTCATCTCATGGCAGAAGATGCTCTTTTACATTTCCCGGTAAGCTTGTGACGGCAAAAATAAACTAGGGTATAATTATCTTGTGACAAAGTTAGACTGGAAGCCGACCCCGACATAGGAAAAGGCTAGGCAGATTTATTATCTTGTGGCACGATAACTAGTCCCTAATTTTTTAGTTAAGCGCAGTGATTTTGTAGACGGTATGCCCTAAAATAAAATAGAATGTAAAACGGGGGCCCCACAAGCTTTCAAAGAAAAGTAAAAGAGATTTTTTCTTCCCGCTTTTACTGAATAAATAAATATCCTTCGAAAAACATCTTGAGAAAAAGATTCTATTTTTTTTTTCTGATGTAACGAGCGGGACCAGAAGATGTTCGCTCTTGCTTTGAAGGCAGTCGGGTTAAATGTATTTTACCCTACGCAAGATCCCTTCTACAGAAGGGACACTTACGCTGGCAGAAAGTTCCGTTTTGACTGTACGTATAATAAATGTGGAGGAGAAACGGTGAGTACGACTGGTCGGGACATTTTGTTATTTGGCGACCAAAGCCAACTCTCCTTTTATGTTTGGAATAAAACCAAAAATGATTTTAATTAACAATTCATTCTCTCAAACAATTCAAGTGTGTAAACATTTCAGCGTTGTAATAACTTTCAAAGATCTATTTTCTTCGACTCCATTTGAATCTAAATTGTCTTCAGTTAAACATTGCGCTGTATATTTTATAACATAAACAAAGCTCGTGCCGTCTGTTTGTCCGTTATGAGTTCGCGTTACAGCAGACATTGCGAATTTCAGGTTTGTTGAACTGTTTCACAAGGTTCTTTTGTATTTATTTTGTGATTTTTTAGATCTTTATAATATTGTTATTTAACACATTATAGGTATTTTTAGTTTGTAAAGGGTCACTGAGTGTAAGATGTTCCGTCGCGATAAGAAGAAATAAAATATTTTATTTTAGGACACGCACAGGAAATAAAACAGTAAAAAAAGACCATTAAAACTTACAAAACCATGAAAACAATAAAAAAGAACATTTAAACTTTAAGTGTATCTGTTTATCAATGGGGTGGAACGCAAGCAATTACAATTAGTGCTGTTAGTGGAAGTGCTCAGGTGCGGTTCGTCTAGGTGCGGTTAAAATCGGTGCTCTGAGTGGAATACCTCCAATCATAAGCTCATAATGGCAAAAGCTAGAAATATTATAAATTTTCTAGCAGAAGGTTACTTATATTTCTAATAACAAAACACACCATCTAAAGCGAAAAAACATTTTAAAATATAAAGTTGGACCAAGCAAGCTCTTTGAATCAGTTAACAAGTCAAAATGTTTTCCGCAAGCCAAAGGCTGCTTACTAATTTAGACTACCGGATACCGTATGTATGTATATCATTCCACACTGAATCGAAATGAATCGCGGACTGCTAGAATTGATAATCTGTTGTAGAGTTTAAGTAATTGTGCTTAGTCTAGAAATTAAGATTATGGAGAACACACAAAAAAAAAAAAAAAACACTTACAGGACGGATATTTGTCAGATAACCGATTGGCACCGCTACACCATTTACGGCACCGAAACAAATGTCCTTAAGCCTGACTTACACAGTGCGATTTAATTGCCTGTGGCACGCTCGTACCATACGTTAAAACAAAGAAACGTTACACCTCATAGACAATGTTAAGACGATGCAAGTCATTTGTTGCTTCAGGTATTCATATTCAATTCAATTCCTATAACAATCCTAATACAGGTGGTAAGTATAAAACAATATTGACACTGGCAAGAAAGAAACTTGTGTCGTATAAATAGTTATTTATAGTAAAAAATATTACATCTATTGGCTACAAACACAAAATACAAACGCTACCTCTAATCGGTTGGACCATTAGGGTTACCACCTAAATTATCGTGTACGTACAGTTGTTGAAGCACAAATAGGACGCGTACTACCAAACGTATCATGTTTATACAGTTTGGTGTTCAAAATTAGCATATTAGTCTATTACCCAACCCTGTCAGTGGTTTGGCCCAGCTGTGTGAAGTTCTATCTAATTTGGCTCAACATTTTGAAGCTCATGTAAAGTTTTTGGATAGAATACACGAAAGCTGTAACACAACATTAACTACCCCAATTAAGAAAGGCCGCGTGGTAACGTTGAAGGCTGCCCCATAATAATTTTGTATAGTTATACTTAACTGTCACAGAACATTTTTGTATGTCCTTTTTGAGGTTGCATATACTGGCAGGGGGACATCGACGCACAAACTGTAACAATGAATTCAGCTCATGTTTCTAAACAGCCTAGAGTAGACATTGTTCGTTGGCCATAAAAAAAAACAGCTGTTTCATAGAAAAGCGCGGTTAAAATGATAAATGATTTATTTTCTGTAAGTATTATAGGTTTGTACAAACACTTTTACATGTCAATCATATTTTTAGTTTAAACTAGATGAGGCCGGCGTTTCCTATCTGACTACTCTGAGAAGAAAGGCCGAAACAAAATGTATGCAACAGAAATAATTTTTTATAACCGACGACCAGTTGTAACGCAGTGGGTTCGGGATGATGTACTGAATCCATGGTTACAGCTTGCGAGTCGATGTCTTGACACCCCGTAGAACTGATTTTTGCAATTTCAATTATATAAACATCAAGTTAGATGCCAGAGTTACTATAGTTTACGGCTGAGGTACAGAATGTTTGGACGGCCATTTGATTGAGAGCAGAGATAAGCATTCATATCACAGATTAACGAGTATTATCTTTGTACTTTGGCCCTGACATCAAGCAACGGACAAAATTGTCAAACTTTTATTGCCAGAGTACGAGGATTTTGGCTACTTTATATGTGTATTTTATGTAAATTTTTTTGTAGTGTGCGTTTGGTTCATGCAGAATAAACATTTTTTTATTCTTCTCTATTCTTTTTATCTTGCGTGTGAAAAATGAGGCTTTGCTAAACTCGTCACGAACTTTTACTAGTTTGCTTTTCAGCTGGAAAACTACAAAAAGCGTTCAAGTAAGCTCACAAAAACAGCACAAACTTCTGAAATAACAAGTTGGGAATATAAAGTGGACCTAAATTTGAAGCCTATATTTTTAAAGGTCCCAAGAGTCGTTTACTTTAACTAGTATATTTACCCTCACAGACCCTCTTTGATTATTTGGACTCGTTTAATTTTAGTTCCAACTTCAGGGAAGTTAAAGATATATTGAAAATCTTGTCTTTATTTCTACCCACATATTATATAATTAGAAGAATAATATTATATAATATGTGGGTATATAATATGTAGGTAGTATTCCTAAGTAAAGGGAATAATATTATATACATTCCCTTTACTTAGGAAACAAGTCCCTATGAGCTTGTAAAAACTAAGAAACTATACAGACAGTTGTGTCGTCGCGAAATCTTCCGCCCCCGAGAAGTAAGACAAATAGTCGGATAAAAGTCGAGTAAACGTTACTAATGAAATAATAAATGGGTTTTCACCAAAGAAAAGCGAAGGAACACGAGAAAATTGTGAAACTGAAAAAGTTTTAAAAGATGTAATTAGGGTTTGAGAGGATTAATTGGTTTATTAAAGTTTCAAAGTCTTTGATAAGACAAACGTGCTAGTGAGAAAAAATACTGCAAAGTAATAAGATTAAGAAACGGTAAGGTCCTTCCTTGGTTTAAATTAGCAAGCTCGTCTTTTGCATGTCTTAGAAGATGTGTAAGGGACCATGTAGGGATGTAGTCAGATAGCTGACAACATTCTTGTGGGAACATAATTTCCCTAAGGGTTACACAGATCAGTAGATATATGCTATTGTGGTAGAAGGCATATTATATTATGTAACACCAGAAATTGGCCATATCGTGGAGTACATTTATGAGGTGCCCAAAGTACGAATACTTTTTATTATATTAAAAGGGAGACTAACTACGTCTCCTACTGATGGATATACTATTTACTAGCGACCCGTCCCGGCTTCGCACGGGTGCAATGCTGATCACTACATAGTGTAAAAACACAGTCACTTGCCGCTGTTTGTCTGCCCCTATGTATGCTTAGATCTTTAAAACTGCGCAACGGATTTTGATGCGGTTTTTTTTTAATAGATAGAGTGACTCAAGAGAAAGGTTTATATGTATAATACATGCATAATATAGTAGAGAAACACTGATAATTTTAGAGTCATTGTTTCTCGTAAAAAGTATAGGATAAAAAATGGTTATTGTGGGTTATCTCTAAGAGATAGACATATACCATCCAGGATTTTTTTGTAGACCTTTTTAATGTGTACAATACTGTAGTACATTATTTTGATCTATCTCGTAGGGCTCAGCCAGCGTTTGCAATGTAAGCACCAAAAAAGTGTTTATTTGCGACATCACATTAGAAATCTCTAAAATTATCGGTGTTTCACTACTATATTATGTATGTATTATACATATAAACCTTTCTCTTGAATCACTCTATCTATTAAAGAAAACGGCATCAAAATCCGTTGCGTAGTTTTAAAGATCTAAGCATACATAGGGACAGACAGCGGGAAGCGACTTTGTTTTATACTATGTAGTGATTTCTCTTGAAAAGGGGAACAAGTAATTCTATACGTACTTAAATCTCATCCTATAGAGTCATTGACCCCGCCACCAGCCTTGCTGACTGGCTAGTCTTCTATGACCGCCTATTCCTCTTAAAGGCAAAAAAGACTATCATGACTTTCTTCTTGTAGTTTTGAGTATGAATTTCAATGGCTGTAAGAGTAGGGGAAACTCAAAGAAACGATGGATTGACTGTGGGAATGATGATATGGTTGGAAGGGGGAGTGACTACCGAGGTGACGACTAATAGAGAAGTATGGAATGTGATTGATGATGAGAAAAATGGAAGTACAAATAAATCGTGGTAAGGCCATGAGAATGATGATGAGTAACGTTCCAAGATTAACTGAGAACCATCTTATTCGTCTTCGTGTCGCTGGCACGACAGTATTTCTAATTTTACTGGCCCAAAACTTTGCAAGCCACGACGTCGGTGACTCATCATTATCTGCCTAGCCTTTTTCCAACTATGTTGGGGTCGGATACCAGTATTTTACATGGAACGACTGTCTATCTGACCTCCACAACCCAGTTACTAGGTAATACGATACCCCTTGGTAAGACTGGTTGTCAGACTTTCGGGCTACTGCCGACCCGTAACGACTGTCAAAGATCCACGAATGACAGCCAGGATCAACGGCTTAACGTGCTTTCCGAGGCATGGAGGGGTCTTGGTATGTGAAGATGGCTTAACCTGAACGATCGACCCGTGTGGCTGTTATTACTTAGCCACGAGCCTCTCAAACGTCGGTGACTCATAAACTCAAAACGATAATTTTAAATGCCTAGGTTGCGGAATACAGGCTAGTCGCGATTAAAGCAAGTAATGAATATTTTTTAAGTTTATTGCAAGATGACGACGACGTCGGGAATAAATTGCATTATAATCTACCGGCACCGGGCGTCCGGGCTAGTGATGTCCGCAGTTCCGGTTTCCGGGACTTACTTAATATTAAAGATTTTTATAGGAATGTTTTTTTTTTATTGCAAAATGGGCCAGCTCTTGACCTCGATCTCGCCTAGTGGTAAACGATGGATGAGGTTTATAATGACGAGCATGCCTAGAAGATTTCTGTTTCTGAGATACTAACTATGTTTTATTAGCTTAAATAAGTTACCTATTTAAAAAACTAATCGAGAATATTTTTTTTGTGTTGTTTTTGTCTGTTGTTACTACAACTTACCGCTGTAAATAAAACGGTTTTATTTTCTAGAACAATCTCAGCTGCATCTCATTGTTGTTCTGCATTCAACTTTATGCCTTTATAAATGAAGGTATACCTTTATATGTCACTTTGAACTGCCTCATGTTCACTTCCAACGTAAATAAAAGACATAACACCGAACACAAATTGATAATTTTAACGTCCTTCCTCCCGACTCCCGGTAAGCCAATCCCGCGGCCATGTTGGACGGCCCCGGGCCTTCACAAGGGGATATAAATTTTACACGTAAGCTGGCTATAATGAAATGCCTTCCCCTACCTGGGAGTGGGTTAGGTATGCTGAATTACGGGGACTTATCCACTAATCGGGGAGGTCGGAAAACTAGGTGATTTTCTTAGTTAAAAGCTGGAATTTTCTCAAGTTACATCTTCAAGTAATTAGTTAATTGGATGTTTTTAAATAGGGTTATTTAAGTTAGATCGTAATTGCAAGTAGGTTTCAATTTACAAAGGGTGTTGTGACAATTTTGGGAGAGTCTTTGGTCCAGCAGCAACAAGCTGCGACAGTTTATTAAATTGATTAAATATTTGGGTCGTCTGATGTCAAAACATCAAGATGATTTCGTAGATTCCTTTGCTACTTTGAAGAGACATCAATTCTCAAGTCTTAACTTACTTTCGGGGCTTGATTCCACAGCTAACAAAGTTATGGAAATCATAAATTGTCAGGTTAACCGTACCATACTCTACTGTCAACCATCGAGTAATGGGGGATTTATACTAGATCGATTTTCGCGGCTGGTTGCTTACCAAATCGCCGTACAAGTCCAATCGCCACCCCATTTACACAGGTCGATAAAAATCGCAGGTGAATAGTTCACTTTGCACCAAAATGTCGACCTTCATGCGGCGGGTGATCGCCTGCGACTGAGCATTTTCAAGTTCGACTTTAGTGACCCGCCGCATGCGACCTGTCGCCGCACGACAAAACTCGAAACCTAATTTACGGCGGTTATAGTCACGTGTGAAGGCCCGTATTACTTAACCATCACGTGGTTTCTTACTCAAACGAATAGTAGTTTAAATATTTTCTAATGTTTTATAGACTTAAGTTTTATATTTTAAGAATGTAATAAAATAAGATTACTAAATAAATACACGAAGCCGTGTTATCTAAGCAACACTCTCTAAGTACAATATTGTTGTTTAAAAGACTAATAATATTACGTATACATTGATACTAATTAAACTGATCGTAACATACCTACCACAGGTGGTAGTTACAACTTTAGCCCCGGGTACAGCGGGTATTGAAAAGGTTGTTATTCATTTTGTAAGATAATCATATTTCGAATGTTCGCCTCTGCCACAGACCGTGAGGCAAGTTGTTTCAATAATAAATAGTATGAAAAATACAGGGTGGCCAAAAAGTCATGGATCAAACGAAATAGGGGGATAAAGGAGGTTATTTCCAACAAAAAATATTTCTACAGTATCACTATAATTATTCAATTGCCCTAAAAGTTATGAATATGTTTGTTTTCTTTAACCCTTAACCACCTACCACCGCGGTCCCTGAGACCGCAACGTATTTTTGCATTCAAATATTGCGATTTGTAAGTGTCGTAGGACAGTGCGCGTCTATATACCTTTTCTACACATCCTCTGTTTAGGAAAAACAATAGTCACAAATTGCATTTAATGTGTGCAATGAAAATAAACTTACCTTAACCTTTATTTACTAGTTGCCGTTGCGGTCTCAGGGACCGGTGGTAGGTGGTTACGGGTTAAATAAAACGACACCGAGTTCTTATAAAATTTGACTAATTAAAAAAAAATGTTATATAAAACAATAAAACAAACGGTGTTGTATTACAGAAACATAACCGGTGAAATGTGGGTGCACGGTAGGCTCCTCATCAGCCTACAGCAGTCCACTGCTGGAAATAATTGGAGAGGCCAATTGCATGCCATTTAGATCGATCCTCGGCAGCTCTAAAATCTTCCTACAGTATCGCTATAATTCAATTGCCCTAAAAGTTATGAATATGTTGGTTTTCTTTAAATAAAACGACACCGAGTTCTTATACAATTTGACTAATTAAAAAAAAATATATACAGAGTTGATATGACAGAGGGGCATTAAATTAAACTACGTATACTATACGTGTTTAGTATTAATTCGACACGGTATAAAAATAAAAAGCAACAAAAATGAGATTTTTTTGTTTTCAAACTAACTAAATAGCTTACAAATCAGAGTAAAACGCAACCACCCTTTGTAACTGACCTTAGATACTTAGGTAACAAAGCGGCAACGCCGCACGCGCGCCGGGGCGCGGCGTGTGTTATCTCGTGTCAAGGCGGGCGGCCAGTGGTGGCGCGGGCGACGACTTAGCCCTCCGCTCGCGTTTTCTTTTATGATAGGTAAGGTTTTGAAATAGGTACGCACACAAATACACTAAATTTTTAAATTCCCGATGTGTTCTCCATTCACATTAATGCACAAATTATACCGACGGAGAATATTGTTATTTATTTTTGTAATTATATCACTGTTCGTCGCTAAGCACTTTAATTTGTGAAATGCTAAAATAATCCTATTTTTTAGTTCTACAATTGTATTACCTCTGAGGCATACACTTCACCCTTAATGTACCCCCACAAAAAGAAATCATGGGAGTGAGGTCTGGAGATCGTGGTGGCCACCGAACAGGTCCCAATCGACCGATCCATTGCTGCCCAAACATTTCTGTGAGCCGCACCCTGGAAGCCGTCACAGAATGTGGAGGCGCTCCGTCCAGCTGGTACCACAACGTGCGATGAACGGCTAAAGGCAGTTCGTCTAAAGGCAGTTACACGAGGCATTGTTGAACACTTTAATTACACACACACACAACCAAAGTTTAATTACGTGTCCTATCACAATAAAAAAAAGAAATACTGTCTTAAACTTATTTAGTGTCCTATCACAATAACAAAACAAAATCACAATTATTGTCTGCGCGCGAGTTCGGCAAAACAAAAGCGGCGCAGGAGCTTCCGTGACGTAACATACGTTCCGAAAGGATAGCGTCGGCGCACTGAGGCCCCACTTACCGTTCGCAAGGACACACTATTGACCTATTTCTATTTCTTTTACGCGCGGGATGTTTTGCTATGATTGTCACTCTCGTAATGAAAGTGCAAGAGTGTGTGTATTTTTTATTGCTTCCTTGTTTGCTTTTTTGCCATCTTTTTAGCGAGAAATATTTGGTTGTACTTGTGACTTGCGTCAGAGCGGCAACAACGCATCGTAGGTAATACTCAGATTTATCGTTTTAAGGTGCATGACCCATGCGTATAGACATAATCAGCTGTTAGGAAAGATACATCGTGTTCAAACGGGGCAAAAACTTAAAAATTCATTTGCTACTAAACTACTGCTCCTATTTAATTGATTTTTGGTACAGAGCTTCAAAATAGTACCTAGTATAGGCAGTTGAAAGGAAAGCCCCTCTGTCGTATCAACTCTGTATATAAAACAATAAAACAAACGGTGTTGTATTACTACAAAATGTATCAGCACTACAAAAGTTCTATTGTGGCTCTGGGTACCAAATATCAAGATTTCATAACTTTTAGGACAATTGAATTATGGCCATGCTGTAGAAAGATTTTTTGTTGGAAATGACCTCCTTTATTCCCTATTTCGTTTGATCCACGACTTTTTGGACATCCTGTATATAGCACTTGCCTCGTTGGTCGTGTGGTCGCAAATGCTACTGGTGAGCATGACATTCTGGGGTTGGTTCTCGGTAGATGTTATACCATCTGGAGTTTCTCAGTAGCATCCCGGAGTCGGGATTTGTGTCCGGTTTATATGTAGAAACAAGCTCGCCCCCTGTTACATAACTGGCGAAACGGGGGAGTACTTTAGGTGTAGCTCTGCCTAATCCTTTCGGGGAATAAAGGTTAGATGTTGTTATGTATATGGATATTGCGCTTTTCAGTGGAATCTTGATAAAATAGGTACAGAGACTAGATTTAAACAATGCATTGTTTTAACTAAAAAAAGGTTGTATAAATCTAGTAAATTGGAATAGAATCAGATAGTGCTATCCGTTGTTGTGTTACAGTATGAAAGAAAGTGTAAGACTTTATGTTCGGGTCAAAGAATGATTTATCAAGCACAACACATTGTCTGCTAAATAAATCAAAGCTACTACAAATTGTTTCATAGCGTTTTAAAACTTTAAAATTTAAATACCCAATTATTAACGACTTTTTAATTACAGAAGAAATTCATTTAACCAAGACCCTTTATGTTCATCTCATGGAAATGAGATTTAAATTGCCTTCTGTAAATACTTTTTAAAACTTTTTAGTAATTCGCTTTTTGTAAAAAAGACAAAATATCTGATGGTGCTTTTTAATGTCATTTGATATTTTCTTTATGTTTAAGTTAACGCAGCTTAGTAGTAGTTTAAAAACTCTGAACTTATAAATAAACAAAGGTATTTTTGTGGTGTTTCGTGACGACAGGTCGAGGAACTAAGCAAGAATATATGTAAATAGAACTTTAAGTTCAACAACACACGAACTGTTTTTCATGTAATTTTTACTTTTTAGCTGCAAGTTATTTTTGGAAATGTTTGCAATGTGTCACGTGCTCTCTTGGACGCTAAGCCTGACTGTGATGTGTTCGCGGATGAGTGGAAGAAGATCTTGTCAGTGTGTCTGGAGTATTGTGAGATGAGCGTATGACTGTCGAGTAGTTGTATACTTTTCGTTATTGTACTTATGTGTTTGTGTCTATAACTAATGTAATAGACCTTGGTCGTTTTATTTTCAAATAAATTAATTAATCAATGTTGTCACAGCTGGCGTAGGGATTGATTGTATGGTATCAAAGCTACAGTTCGTAGGTTCAAAAAATAGAAGATGGAAATTTTTTTTTAGTTTGTACTTCCTCCAAACACTAATTTCAAATCCACACAACGCCAGAAAGAAAGAACATACGCATAGTGATGAGAAAAATAAAATAAATTGCTGATAAAAATACTGTACCATACATAATAAATCCAAAAATAATCCATAAATTCCTCACCCAATGAAGACGACGTGCTTGAGGCGACATATTATATTTTATCACACTGCGAAAACTAAAACTGTTATCGTTCATGCAAGGGAGTACAATATAACTAACATGACATTTTTAGACGAAATGTTAACATAAATACCTACATACGAATACATAAACTCATGCCTAATAGAAAATATTATGAAACCTTTATCTATATAAATAAAACAAAGGATAATTACACCATTTATAACTCCAGAAAGGCTGGACCGATTTTTATGATCTTTGATTTGTTGGATTTGTCGGCCCCAAATACTATTAAAACATGGGAAAAGTTCACGAAAAAAAAGACACTGTTCGCTAAACAAACACTTTCACACAATAGGCATAACGGACAGTCCTCTATGCAGGGCTTGCATGGAGGCTAAGGAAATCGTTGGCCCTGTACTCTTTGAATGCACAGACGTCACCAAGATTAAGACAGAAACCCTTGCGGTACACAGATGTTCTTAGCAGACCAGGAGATGTTACCAACTTCTGGCTATGTTGCCTTCTTCTGGCTGGTTGGAATAACCACCGACGGCTGCCATGGCCCACGTACCATTTTCTACCTGAAGGAATAAATGCGGAAACCAAACCCTCTAGAACATAGAAAAACTTGCCTATTCCAAAGCTGAAAAACTCTAAGGTGGAGTTCAGCAACCTGATAACTTAAACCTCCATACATTAAAACAAGTGTGACGTAATAAATCGTTCACTGTCTGAGGTAGTACTAATTCTACTACGGGCCGTTTAAAATCACAAATAATAGTGAAGGGGAGCGCGTCGTTTTGTTTGTGTTTACATGTGCGAACGATACGCGAATAGGTTCCTGCACGCGAGACTTAGCTTAAGGGGAAGTTGAGTGATTTCTGCGACTCGTAATATTGTTTGTAAAGGGTTTTGTATTTACTGAGCTTAGACTACAGCACATGGAAAATTATTGACTTTTAAAGGAGAATGGGTACCTTACTATGGGTTGTTGCCCTGAAGTGCAACAGCCATAATATAGACACCAATGGAAATAACTTTTCAAGGAGAACCGTTGTTACGAAAATGATTTTTGCATATTGTTAGTCAGTTCGGAGTTATTGACCAAAATAGGTGACTACTTCGGCACTGTAGTTTAGGAATGTTCTTGGCGCCCTTCTTAGCGACAAAAGTCGTGTTCGTAGCAAAGGTTCCCCTTGAAAAGCCCTTTTCATTGGTGTATATCTTGTGGCCAACCTGTATGGTCGTTGCTTGTGGCTATTGGGTGCCAAGAATTACTTAACGTCGGTGCCCAAGTTATCACATTTTAAGGTCATTCACTCTGTACTGAATAACAATTGGCAAAAGTCATATTACAAGCAAAGGATTTCCTTGAAAGCTGTTTCTTTTGGCATATATCTTAACGCTATTTTGGGGGATGCAGCAAAACAACACATACTAACCATTAAGAGAACCCGTCATAGTAAGAAATACTCTCCTTGGTGAGATCTTTCTATTACTATGTGTATTAGCGCTATTGGGCAGATTTGCCCAATCTCCTTTTATCTAGATAGTGTTTTGTACCCCAAAGAAGTGTTCATACACACGAGCTGCACGCGTCAACGGCGGAAGCAGCCGCCGACGAGTTTCGAACTCAAAACTCAACTCAAACTCAAAGCATTTATTTAAAATAAACCAATTACAGGCACTTTTGAATTGTTAAGGGGTCGGTCAGTCAGTCAAGAGCCGCCGACGCGTCAACGGCGGCCGTCGACGAGTATCGACAACTGCCGTCGACGCGTGCTGGTGGCTCTCGTGTGTATGTATATTTAGAGGTTTTATTTTGAGCTTTTATTTATTTATTTAAACTTCTCGCACAAAAGGTACAAAGGCGGACTTAATGCCTTAGGCATTCTTTACCAGTCAACCAAGGGTGGTGAAGAGATAAGATGGCAGGTGCTTTGGTTGACACGACGATGATAAAAATAAAAAAAAATAAAACACTAGACAAATACATAAATAGGTTATAAACACATACATACGATTTACTATAATATATATTTAAAATATATAAATATTTATGTGTATATATATATCTATAATATATAAATATATACAAATTCAAAGAAGAGAGGTGTTGAGATGACTCTACACTATTTATTTTGAAAATAACTCTGCAATTTCCGCTTAAATGCATACCGACTAGTGGCCGTCCTGATATCAAGAGGAAGCGCATTCCAAAGAAGAATGGACTGAATATGAAAGGAAGAATGAACAAAGTCAGAAGTATGAGAAGGACAAAGCTTTTGACTTTTATCTGCGATTACACAATTATATTTTCGCAGAAACGATTGAGCACTATGATGTATGTTGTTCAATAGGTATCCTCATTATGTTTGCATATACACTAAGGCGTTATTCTGCGCATTAAAACAAGTCAGCCTTTGAGCCTGAAGGCTAATTTCTGTAGGTAGTTAAAAACGTTGAAAATCTAGTCACAATTTCATCTCAGCGACAGTCAATGTCAAATACTTGTCAAAAATGTAGAGAAATTAGATGCGTTTTTGACAGATTGAGACTAAAATCAGACTGTGAACGTTCTTAAAAATACAGAATTGCCCCTCAGATGTTTACAAGGGGTATCCGTGGATTTCACAATCAAGATATTGATTGACACGAGATTGATTGGGGCCGCCAAAATCGTAACATTTTATTTTCAAATCCACCTTCTGGCTCTCTGTTTCTCTCTTTTACGCGATTCTTTGTCAGCAGTATGATTAAGGTTCACTACCGTCAAAGACGACTTAGATTAAGATAATTCCTGTTACCGAGGGTAGAGATCAAAGTGAAGCAGAACGGAGAATGTTCCTTTTATACGTTAAGTTTGTGTGTTACTGTGTTATGTTTGTAACTAAATGAGTTATGAAGTACGTATGTGCTTATTTTCTGAAAAGTCCTTCAATTTAACGTCAACCAGACAACTAACAGCAGTGAAATGGCCCAGTGGTAACGGCCCTGACTTACGAGTTGTAGGTCGTGGGTTCGAACCCAGTCAGGCGATTTACTCTCTGGAAATAATTACATCACCACTGCTTTCAAAACGGTGACGGAAAACATCGTGAGGCGACCGGAATGTCGTAGAACCACAAATTCGAAGACATGTGACATCTTCCAACCTGTACTGGGCCCGTGAGGTAGACTGCAGCCCCCTCCCTCACGAAGAGAGGAGGCCTGTGTCCCAGCGGTGGGAACATTATAAAAGACCATTTCAGACACCAATCTACATGGTCTTCACATGATCTGACCAAGATTGTGTCTGGACTTTAAAAGAGACTGTGACCTCTGAGTTTGTTTCGGCCTTTCTTCTCAGAGTAGTCAGATAGGAAACGCCGACCTCATCTAGTTTAAAAAAAAATATCATTGACATGTAAAAGTGTTTGTACAATCCTACTTACAGAAAATAAATCATTTATCATTTATCATTTGACTGTGCTCATTTCCAAATTTTGGTATCTTTTTTGTAGAGTTAATAGTAATTACACGATCGGATTTCTCGCAAAGACTTCTATAGGCGTCTACTCTTCCGTGGTAGGTAGAAACCGGTCGTCGGGAGCTTTTGGTGAGCCGTAAGGTCAGGAATAAATTCATAATGCCTAGCAACACTCGCAAGCATTAAATCCAATATCAGTATTTTGCAAAAATCTCACCGTGAAACTAAGGCGAAGTGAGCTGTCAAGTGTCAATGTCAATCCTTAGCATGTTTATTTTTTACATTCAGCCATACGAATACATCTTTGCATTTTGTATGTTTTATTGTCATGATTTACAGAAACTGGAGGTAGTCTCGCAGTTCTATGAGTAGTATGTGTAGTATTGTTGGAATACACAATTTTGTTGAGTGTTCCGTTCATCGGTGAAATGACAGAAGTTTTCACCGCGAGGCACGTCTGCCACAAATACTATTATGTTCTAAACAATGAGTTATATAGTATCGAGTACCTACTTTAAACATATTACCAGAATGTACTCGTAATAAAGGTTTCATCACAGTTTTAATTTCAATAAGAATTTTTTTTTTATTGCTGAATGGGCTTGCTCTTGATCTCGATCACGCCTAATGGAAAGCGATGGATGAGATCTATGATGGAACGCGCGTGCCCAGAATAATTATTATAATTTTATTATTTTTAAACCTACAGTGCATAGTGTCCCACATATGGGACATACCGAAAAATGTCTTATATTTTAAAAATAGATCCAAGTAGCGTGATCTAGTGTTGACAAGATTAACTATTATGTATTTGAGTTTCGAATTTAGTACCATATATTTTGGATAGATCTGTAGATAAACATTTATTTATGTTTTCTTCAAATCGATAGGTACTTTGAATGCGATTAACGAGCGGCGTATAATAATCGCAAAAAAAAATGATAAAATTAAAATGATAGAATTTTCAGCGTCGAAATAATTAGTATAGGTAAGTTCATGTTCATATTTGTCATTTTACGTGTAATCTTGTAATTTCATTGGTACTACGTAACACATATTAACATTATAATGCATGATGTGCCATGCACAAAAACATACGTTTCTATTGAGTTATGATTTTTCTAAATATTTTTTTGAGAAATGGCATCATATTTGCAGGCTAATGTATTTTTTTTTAAGCCGATAAGAAAAATCATGCACTGTCCCTACAGTGCATGATTTTTCTTATCGGCGTAACCCTTTACGGTACCCGTTTTCACTCGCGAATGTGGTAAGATTAGACAATAGGCTACTCCACCCCTCTTATAAGTATTATCGCCTTAACTTCTAATTAAGAAGTACCTAACTTCACCTTGAATGAATATTAAACTTAATATCCAGCCTCTTGAACCCCAAGCAGGTATTTATAATCTTGGATAGATATTTATGCAATGTGCTAATGAACGATAAAATTTTCATAATTTAACTAGTAAAATAACTACATAATAGAATATTTGGTATTATTTAGTAAAAACATTTTAGTTACGACGACGCGACGCTCGGATAAGCTAGACTTTCAGTAAGAATTAACTAGATTATCAAAGTTTAGAGATGTTTATGCCATTAGATACTTTTTTTCAAGAAATGGCTTCATCAATTTCTTTTGAGTTTGAAAAATAAATGGGTATAATGAAAATGTAAGTAGTTTTAGAAAGTTTCATCAGCATGAAATAGAGTTTGATTTCGAAATAGAAAGCATAAAATTAGATTTTATTTTGGGTTAAGCCATCATTAGGACCTTCGTTTTTTTAACAAAATGGTTGCATAATCTGCCTAGCCTTTTTTCAACTATGTTGGGGTCAGCTTCTAGTAGCTGCATAATAATGAGACACCACTAACTCTGTTTTTAAAATCGTTAGCTAAGTTCAGGGATAACGTTTTATTCTTGTTATGAAATCGATGATCACCTCCTTTATTTCATTTAAATACATATATATTATATTTTTAAATAATTTTATAAACAAAAAGTATTAAAATATATATATTATTATTACTATACAACATCAGTGTCAGTCAAATTAAATTCAAAAACATTTCTTGTTCCCACCCCCAATCAAAATGCTTTTACCTTGATGGAAACACCGTACCATTATGTGTAAACATCATCAAAGGGAAATTATCATGTGTCAAATTAATCTCGCGTCTTCGATCAAAGGATATATTCGTGTAGGTGTTATACCTACATTTATATGTATGTGTATGATACCTCCTCTCAGGGACGAGCTGGTTCAATTTTGTACCGCTTATGGTACACCTGTGTAGTAACTCGTCTTGGGGCTGATTTTACCAAAGTCAGTTATCTTTTATCCGTGGAATTAAATTGACTTCTGACAGTTTTTGTACCAAAAATAAAAGTCAAAATTTCAAAATGTTTTCTCAGGATAAAACTTATTCTAGGCATAAAAGTTTGCTGAAATTTGCCCTTAATAATAATAATCATTTAATTCAGGCAAGACCTATTACATAAAATATAAAATATCACAATATCACTGCTGCAAAATAAATTAATGAATACAAATTAAAAAGGTCACAGACTTAAAATTAAAATTAAAATACAATGTCAATGCAATTAAAATAAACGAAGATTAATAGATAAAAAGATACAAATTGTCACGGTCACAGAATTCAAAATGAATAAATAATTTTCTTAATGAATTAATAAATACAGCAAGCTTCGTAACACATTTCTTATTTACGGAAAATTGTTGTGTGAAGATGTTGTACCTACATACATATTTTCGGCACATTCTTGGTTCTATTTCATCATCTGCATAGTCTTTTCCCAACTATGTTGGGGTCGGCTTCCAGTCTAACCGGATGCAGCTGAATACCAGTATTTTACATGGAGCGACTGCCTATCTGACCTCCACAACCCAGTTACTGGGTAATACGATACCCCTAGGTAAGACTGGTTTTCAGACTTTCGGGCTTCTGACTACTCGTAACGACTGTCAAAGATCTACGAATAACAGCCGGGACCAACGGCTTAACGTGCTTTCCGAGGCACGGAGGGGTCTCGGTATGTAAAGATGGGCACCCATCCACAGACCAACCGCGGCAAGCGTAGCTTAACCTGATTGATCGACCTGTGCGGCTGTTATTATTTAGCCACGGGCCCCTCTCTGTCTTGGTTCTATTTCATAAACAGCCCATAACGTTCCCACTGCTCATATCACTTCACACTTCAGCATCATCATCATTATTTCAGCCTGGAATCACCCACTGCTGGGTATTGGCCCCCACTTTCTTCTGCCATACTTCCCGGTACTGTGCGTTTCTTATCCAGGTGTTTCCCGCGACTTTGACGATATCGTCAACCCAGTGCGCTTTTATCACTTTTACCATAATATACCACTGAACAAACTTGCTCAGCAAAGCGCCACTGAGGCTCGCCTTGTACGCACTGAATGACACGGCTGACTGGATCGATTTATGAATTGACTGAATGAATTCACAAAAATAATGCTATACTGTTATTTAAGGTAGTTATTTAGTATAGTTTAATTAAGAACCATGCTAACGCTTTAGAATTTTCCTGTAATTATAGCAGTGTTTGTGATAAATAAATAAATAATAATAAAGTTATCCCTGAATAAATAAATAAAATTTATTCAAAAATATAAGGACTAACATTAAATGCAGTTTTAATTAAATATGTGTCAAGTTCACCCATGATTTTTGCCTGAACTAGGTAATCCTGTGAATCAGGCGATTGGAGGTAAAAATAATTTATTAAATTATCACATAATTATCATATTAAAAGGTGAATAAAATTATATAATAATTATGAAAAATTATTTACTTTAGCACAAGTAATAACTTCTCTGTATCTTCATAGGACATATTATAATTTGAAGAGCCTCCATAAGGATTTTCTATGATTTAAGCATTTTTTGTGCATTTTTGAGGACAAACTTTAACTTTATTTAAATGATTGCACAGCCATTCTGCACTCACACCATGTCAAATTTAAAAACCGAGTGCAGAACGATGTGTAGAAATTTCGTAGAATTGACGTGACTGCACCGTTCTCACATGCATAATTTCAATATGAATGATTTAAACAATATTTTGTAACTACATTATTTTGATTCTAGCTTCATATTTCTGACTGACCGACCCCTTGACATTTCAAAAGTGGCTGTAATTGGTTTATTTGAAATATACACTTTAAGTTTGAGTAGTTTCATCAAAATATGGCCAACCTGAAAATTGAATTTCCGTAGATACACAAATTCTCTAAACATTTCCCACACAAGGTACACCAATGTCGTAAGAAGGGCAAAAAAAAGAACAAGACAGAAATAAACTCGATGTTTCACCGCTATTGTAAACACATCACCTTTATATACACAGTCTGGCTGTAAAACTGTATCGCAATCATTTAACAGCCTGTGTTGTGCAACTTGCTAGGATTTATCGCTAAACAATGTGTCTAGTTAAAAAATACAGAAAAAGCCCAGCGTATTAAATGTTAAATTGGAGCAGCGGTTGAGGTTTTGATTCTTATCATGTAGATTACATTAATTAAATATTATCTTAATTAACGGGACTCGTTCTTCATTCTGATTCGCAGTAGCAACTCTGACTCTGAGCTGGTACAGAAAATTTCTTCAAACAAAAACTCAAAACATTTTCCCTGGTCGAGTAGTCACGACCAATAGATCAACCGAAAGTACTAATAACACCATTTAATATTTGATATCTTTACGTTTCAAATCAAAAATTCACCTCTAAGACTGATTCCTAATAAATTAATACAGAAATGTATTAACCTTCCCCTTTTTTATCCATTCAAAGGTTGTCTTTAAAAGATCACTCTTAGCGATAAGACCGCCCATCGTGTCACCCTTTGTATATTTTCTGCATTTATACCTATCTGTAATTTATGTGGTGAACTAAAGTGTAATATTATGTTCTGTTCTAATTCTCACGGTCATGAAACTAAATAAATGGAAGCTCCTGGAACTATCCTTTTAGAACAAAACTCCATGATTTCCTCTTAAGTGGCTCAAATTATCAGAATAGTACCACCCATTATGCATATTAAACAGCCACTTAATATTAATAATTCTACGAAATCAAACTTTAGACGTGACTAAATTTCCAATTTATTTCTATTCATGGGTTATCGGAAATAAACATTTGAATGGACAAGCAATTTCCAAGTAAACCTCATTTTCATGATATTGGTACCTTTTTGAATAGACTTCCTTCTTTTAATATGTTTTTGTGGGTATTTATCAAGGTTTCTTGAAATTGGTCCCAAATAAAAATAATTTCATCTTTATGACGCTTTCTGTGATTACTTTAATATTATCAAGATTATTATTTTGTAATGGGTAACATATTATTTAATAGAATCCCATTCTATTCTATCTTATATCTTATTTCTATTATATGAGACAATAGAATGATGATGAAGGAAATTTACAATAACATTTCACATCAAGCTGTCAACGGAATCATGCAATAGTAATATTGGAATTTTTAAACATTTTATTGAAATAAAATAATAATAATATGTACAGACGCACATCAAGCTATAATCTCTCAAATTTCTTTAATAGATTTTCACCTTTATCACTAAAGTATAAAGTTCTAAGTTGCTTGGGAAAATTTGACAGTTTCGGGTAGCTCGATGTGCTGGCGTCTGTACTTGAACAAGTATATAAAAAGGAGAGGAAATAATAAAAGGGCATCAAATAATTTGTCTATAATTTGTTAATAATTTGTTTGTAATAGGAAACGTGCCCAAAAGGCTGGCAGCATTGCCACGGTGTATGGCAATGCTGATTCTTTGGCCAAAAAATAGGCCAGGTTTCAACCCCAAATGGCTCGAACATATGGGCTCCAAAGAGATTGTAGTATTTGCGCCGTTTGAGGTTTTCCACACCTGCAGCAGCCGCCCCAGTACATTTATTAAATTAAATAAAATTACATTTGAATCTACTTTCAACTCATTTTTGTAAATTATTATTCATTTAAATAAATTTATTGTTACCCATTATATTCTTAATCTGATTTAAATTTATGTTATATTTTTTAATATTAATGTTATTAAAAATATTTTTTGTACTAGTATCACATTTTACAGTATCATTTAAAATGACGGCAGAGCTGTTGATTACAGAGCTATAAACCCAAATAGAAATAAAATAAATATTTATCTTGCCAAACCTTGACGACCGGAGATGTCACAATGACTGAGTTGGAGTTGGACAAACCTGTTTATTTAGGCAAAACGACCGGAATTACACATTCAACCATAAAAAACAAACACTTAAAATGCCCCCTAAAAATCTTGCATAATTTGACCCTCATACGCTGAAAAAGCAGTTTCAGCAAAAAAGGTCGTAGGGTTTATGCTGTATACTATACTTAAATAAAATTGAGGAAGGCAAGCTGGTGTTTAGCATAAAACTGGCACTAAACTTCTTATACAGCCTCTAGTTATCTTTTGGGTGTAAACTACAATTTTGTAGGTTGCTCTGTTTAGCTATATATTCTTAGGTACATTGCTACGACGCTATGACGTTTTGAAAAGTAGAGGTCCAAATGTTTGCTACGCAGATATTTCGGGGAATCGTAACATTGTCAAAGCGTCTACGAATTTCGGAAGCGGTTCAGTTCGGTGGTTCTATTCGGTATATGGTTTCGTAAGGTAGTTTTATACCGTGCTAATTGCAAAATAACGATCTTTTCCACACGGTTCTACATGATTAATTAGAAATGAAATATAAATGTTTTGTTTATAAGATATCGGCATCACTTTTACACGACGCGGACGAATTTTTTGATGCTCAGTGAGCTCCTGTCTTTTTTCTTTAACTTTTTGTTGTATACTTCTATACAATATATATAATATATTTTAGTGTTATTTTGTATATTATTATTTTTGTGTCTTTTGGAGTAAATAATAGTGGTTTATTAATTATAATTAGACTACTTTTAATAAAAGAGCCCTTTTAGACGTCATATTATAAAAAAAAAGCTAAACAAGGTCGGCGTTTCTTAACTAACTGAGAAGAAAAGTCGGTAGATACAAGAATTATAATTACTACTATGCAAAATGTTTTCCATAATAACTGTAACAACACAAAATCATTAAACATGATAGATTATTATCGTGACACTTACTAATTACCCTGGATTAATACCACGCAGCTCAAACCCAAAACATAATTAATCCATCAATAATCTCTTCCAACATATTGATCAATATAAAATTAATCTTCATTACATTTTCACAACGCCACTGCTTAGCAAACTCTCAAATATCCATTACCGGATCACAAATTCGCAGTGTCATGCCATTAAATACTGGGGATGCTTAAGAAAAAAAAAAGTGGAATCACTAGAAAAACCGTTGGAAAATCAACGGTTTTTCTAGTGATCCCACTTTTTTGAATTCGAATGGAAAAAAAACTTAGCCTTCTTTTTTGGTTTGTAAACACTTTTCAAAATGAAAAGTGTCCTACAAGCTTTAATGATTACTGAATAATTTTACGGAAAACTCTAAGTATGAATTAAAACTAGTGTGCCTTTCAACGGATTATAAGGAAATGATCATTTTCTGATTGTAGGACCCAAATTTAAACTATATACCTTACATGCACAGAAATTCCAAAATTAAAAAAAATACTTCATCTGTTACAAACATCATAATCAGCGTATAATTTTCACACTGCTGGAATACAGGCTTCCTCGCGGTGAGAGGAAGTGGGCCGTAATCCACCACGTGGGCCCAGTGAGGGTTAGTAGAAATCACATGTCTCCGAATGTTTGGTTCTAGGACATGTCGGTTTCGTCACGATGGTTTCCTACACCGATTTCAGACCCGTGGTGACAAAGTAGAGCACCTGTCTAGGTTCGAACCTACGACCTACAACTCGTAATCCACGACTGTTAACACTGGGCCACCTCTTACATAATTATGTAACAAGCGAAGCGTTTGTCCTATAACATAAACGACAGAACATTTCATACTTTCATAACTAATAAATTCACTAGTCAATATTTTTTTCCTTGTCATAATAAAAGCCGTAATTGACTTCCTCTTAAGTAAGTAATTAGTTTCTGAGGTTGAAAGGTTAATCTCTATCAATCCGGAAAAGAAAAGAGAACGAGGGAGTGAGAAGAAAAATAGTAAATGAAATAGTAAATGAAAAGAAAATTATGCTGATAAATTAGAAAATTCGTCAGATAAATGTAGAAGGGTTTTAGAGATAACTAGAAACCCGTCCCTGCTTCGCACGGTTTTTATGACTTATAAAAACATGGAGTTTCTTCACTATTGCAAGTTTAATATGATTTATTATACACATACTCCTTCTGCAACAAATTCTTTTAATGATGGTGAAAACCGCATCAAAATCCCTTGCGTAGCTTAGAAGAACAACGCGGTCACACAGACAAGCACAAAAAGCGACTACAATAATTCATAATGATTATAGATGTTCGGAAAAACACAATGAAGGAAAAAATACTAGCATCTACAATATTCTTACTAAGAGTACCTACCTTGCAATATTAAATGTCTCCTTAAGTAACAGAAAACCTGGACAGGCGTGCTGATAGCCTGTACTTTTTAACTTGATATTATTATAGCTATAAAAGCTCGTTCCGAAACAAGAAAAGAAATTATCTTCTTTTCTTATGTACAACTTTATCGCTGTTTTAGCTATAGCAATATAGCTTAATCAGCAAAATTTAGCTTACACTTAAGGGGTTTATTTATGAACGTTGCTTCCAGCTAAGAGACGTTCAAGCATCAAAAATGTATGGTAAACTAATCGCTAATACTTACTTAATTTTCAAGCAACGTTTTGTAAATAAATTAAACTGAACTGTCCATTTCTTTTAACGTGTATTAGCGTGGCCCAACATGCTCTAGCTAAACAATCATCATCATCTGCATCATCATCATATCTATGTTGGGGTCAGCTTCCAATCTAACCAGATGCAGCTGATTACCAGTATTTTACATGGAGCGACTGCCTATCTGACCTCCACAACCCAGTTGCTGGGTAATACGATACCCCTTGGTAAGACTGGTTGTCAGACTGTCGGGCTAGTGACGAGCCGTAATGACTGTCAAAGACCCACGATACCTACTCTAACTAAACAATTTATATAATTATAAGAAAATTAAAGTATCTTTGACATGAAAAATAACCTCTTTACAGTTAAAAACAATCATCGCAATCAGTTGAAGCGGTCGAGAATTATCGCTGAACATACTTTAAAAAAACCTATGAATCCAACCATCCATCCATCCATCGAGGTCCTACTCCTTACTTGAAGTTTGATAAAGATAAGGGCAATAAGTACCTATTGAAGTTCTTGTTATAAAAAACTTTTTTTTTATAAAAAAAAAACAACCGACTTCCAAAAAAACACTACAAAGTGAAAAATAACTTTAGTTTTGTAAGTCGGTGTCGTTGGTTCCGCATTTTCGTTTTTTGACACCGACTTCCGAAATTAAAGTTGTTTTTCACTTTGTAGTGTTTTTTGGAAGTCGGTTATTTTTTTTTTTTTAAGTTTTTATTTTTCACTTTTTAGTTATACCTAAATTATGCCAGAATTTACTTGCAAGATTAGAGGTACTCCAATTACAGCTTTGACAGAAATGAGGGTGTACGGTGGTATACTGAACACATCTGCGTACTGCATCTGCGTTTACGAGTATAGGGTACATACGTGATGTTATGTTGTGCGATTGCGTAAACAATGCATATATATGCGATAGCAGCAATCGCGATTGTTTTACTGGTATTTATTGAAGAGTTCCGTTGTCTGTCTCCGAAACTCATCACCAGATGAAGAAGACGAAATTTAAATGGGACAATTTCGGAATAAACCTTTAACGAACAAAAAAATAATTTTGCAAATCCGTCCGATGACGGATGACGATGACGGAGTTATGCCCGAACATACATAAAAAAAATATATATATATAAACATCCGAATTGATAACCTCCTCCTTTTGGAAGTCGGTTAAAAACAAACGCCCATCGGTATATTCAGGTTAGCGGTTACTTCTTGTGCCAAAGATCTTCTTTAGGAAAATGTACGCACTGCAGATTTTATTCTGAAAGTCGAATAAGTTGCCAAAAAAATGCCTACTTTTAACAAAAGACCTGGTACCATGTAGCACCTATAAATTATTTACATTTTAAGTAGAATTACTTATTAAAACTTTTAAGAGGACATTTTATAAATTATTTTAAAAAAGTTACACAATGTCAAATTAAATTATTTAGCGAAACTCCGCAGACAAAACGGGTATCGATATTATAAACATGATAACAAAAAACTGAACTGACTTTTTGTGGGTTTACCGACTGACCGCTGTTAGTGTAGTCACTTGAAACATCAGTTTTTAAAATCAGTTTTTTTTATTTTTTGGGTACAGATTTACAGAAATATCGGTATCTATACACGATAAAACAAAAGAAAACCTATTTTCTCAACTCATACCTCAAGAGACAACACTCCTAGCGGTCGTTGAACCGGTTGAAACCCCAAAAAAAAAATCAAATCGTTAGAATTTTTTATTTTATCGTGCTTAAATAACGATACCAATCACATTTGGAGAGTTTCGCTGGCTACTTTAATTGGTCCCTGTATATAACGGCAACATTTTGTATACTTGCCAATTTCTTAGGTTACACTACCAGATTTTCCTAACACATTTATCTTTCCTTCCAGTGACAAAGTGTACTGTGACGAGTGATGTATAGTGAACAGTGATCAAAATGGACAAGAACACGGCCGAAGCCAGCAAGGGCGGTCAGTTGTGTGGGCAAGTGCGTCGGTTCCGAGACAAAACGCCCGATTTGTCGACCGATTTATCGTTCGAGGAGTTGAGGAATAAGTTCGATACAAGTGCGCCACGCGCGGCAAGGAACGAAATCGCTTCGAACCCTGCCACGCACGGCAGCGCCACTCGACAGGTGGTCAGTGGCAAAATCTTCAAGAAGTGCAAGAGCGCTACATTTCAGATAGATGGCGCCACATACACTATTGGTAAGTGAGGTTCGAGCTAGTTCGGTTTTCCGCCGCCTGTTTGGGGGTAGCGCTAGTAGGATGTTTATGGAGCTTGTATAAGCTTTTGATACGGCTCTGATTTCAAATGATTGTGTGTTTATACAAGATTTTTTTGAATAGTGTGCGGTATTCAGGTTGTGCTCTATCTTTACTGTTTTGTTTCATTCTATGCTACGCCACTGCAATGCTTTTATTGTGATAGAAATATAAAGCTCGTTATACTATTTATATATTTATTTCATTATAATACATAAATATATAAATAATATAACAAGCTTTATACCAACCTAATGATTATAACACTATTAAAGTGGAAAGTTTTAATCAGAACAAGTCATAAAAATAGTACCTGCTTCAACACATAATACTATTATAACCAGAAAGATATAAAAGTTCTGCTGATGTGATGACTTACAATATAAACATATAGTTTTATAATAGGTAATCATCAAGATAATAAATATGGTTGCGTCATTACTTTGTTATGATTACTTTAATCAACTCAGCCTATCGCAGTCCACTGCTGGGCATAGATCCATATTTTCTGGCACGCATGTGATTTTATTTTGTTGAGGTGATTTATTTGTTATTATTTATCTATTATGAGTTATGGCATTTATTTATTATGTCGCATTGTATTGGAGCTATTACGTGATTCTTAGATACTATCTGTTATTGTGAACAAAAACTTTTGTAACTTTAATGGCAGAGAGAGTAGGTAACGTAAAACGTGTGTATTTATAATTATTTATTTATTATTAGGTACATATAATAGAAAGAGTCAGAGAGAGAGAGAGAGAGAGAGAGATGGTTTTCATGGTTTTCGAGGGTGTTGAAGCCAAAAGTGAGGTCAAAATGAAAATCCAAGATGGCGGCTGCAAAAAACTTTAAAAATTTTCATCATTGTCCTTTTGATGGTGTCGTTTCGATGGTTTTCTAGGGTGCTGAAGCCAATAGTGAGGTCAAAATAAAAATCCTAGATAGCGGCTGGGAATATTTTCAATTTTTTTGGTATTTTCTAATTTTTGCAGCCGCCATCGTGGATTTACATTTTAAACTTCGTTCCTGCCGGGGGTCCCCTGACCCAACCCTATTTTTTATTTTTAGCCTATATTTTCTCAATGCAGAGAAAAACCCTCACTTTCTCCATTCCACTCCTCTCTGTCTTGGGCTTATTGTGGACATCCTGCCTGCAGGCGTCAAGCTCCTAACGCAATCTTCTTCAGTATGTTTTCTTCTTCCCAGCGAAAGCACTAGGAAGTGGTGAAGGGCGGGCGTTTTGGGGGACTGTCTTTTGTAATTTTGACGTTCGAAAAGTGCTGATTCTCAGCCTAGTTTGAATAAATGACTTTTGATTTTGATTTTTTGATTTTGATTTATCCATTTGACTAAACAATAAAAGTTTTTTGCTATTCTGATAATTTGCTACCTCATTGTATAGTTTGAATAATAATAAACCATTACTCTACTAGGTGCTGTGTACTATTTGTTGTATTTTAAGGGCACCCAAATTGCCGTCAATTGTAAATTTAGTGATATTGTCAATCGCTTCAATTGCATCTGATAGACGATCAATTTGCGCATCAATGTCTATAAATAACGTAAAAATGTACAATTGCAATTTATCGTTTATGATCGTAAAGGGTCCCCCCTTTACGATCATAGATTTTTTTTCGCAGTTTTAAATAATTTATAATCTTCATTTAAAACATTTTACAAAGTTTACTTCATCTAATACACCCTTAAATAATATTGTTTGTTGTAACTTTTTAATTTGAATATTGCCAAAACTGTACGTTTCATCAATAGTGTTGTTTAGTTAATTATTTCTCATGTGAGTGAAATTAGTTTCTTTAATCTATGTATGTACCTAGCGTGTAATGTCCAACTGTTACGCAAAGTTTTTTCTGTCTCTCTCTTTCTTTTTCACTCACGTCTGTCTTTTGCCATTGTGAGAAAAAACGAAAACAACGGAAAAAATGAATTTGATAAAAGCAAAACATACAACCTTTATTTTTATTTTAATATAAAAATAAAACGCCGTTGTTGATGCTTCGTGTCTACGAGTTCTCTTTTAACTTCAACCTACCAAAAACCGAACACCATACAACAAATTTAAAAACAACAACAACAAAAGGGAAGTACAAAAAGGCGGGGAATTTCCACAACCCCGCGTTTATCTTGTGCAACGATAAAACAAATTGTTGCCGTGCCTAGTCGAAATGCGTCGCGTCACGCGAACTAAGGCTTAATGCTGATCCAATTAACGCGAATGTGAACCTAGCCTTATGTTACACGGTGTTCTTTAAATTATGTGAAGTGTTTTATTCATAATTTCATGGCGATTTTATTATAATACACCAAAGGAGGTGTTAAATACATCGTTTTATAAAAGTGTTGAACAGCTTTTTTATTGCAAAAATTCTCGCGTGCGAAGTTACTGAACGTTCTGCGGAACTTTACGCCCCTTTATGTCAAACCAGTTTCTACGCACGACGTCGTCGGCGTAAAATGTCTTGTTTTAAGATAAAATATGTTCCATGACACTCGGCAATACGTACGATGGCAGTAGCTTCCGATTAATAAAAGAATTTTCGGAATCGGATCAGTAGTTCCGAAGATAACCTCCTAGAACAAAAAATTCGAAGAAATGGTGGAATGGTGGTGGTGGATTACGGTCCTCTCACTGATAGAAGTTCTGTGCCCCAGCAGTAGGAACATTATGGGCTTATTATCTTATGTAAGCATCGCCACATCGACCGGTTATCGGCTTCTCGCATCCAACGGATTCCCACGATCTTTATCAGGTCATCGGTTCACTTTGTGGGAGATAGAAATTTTACATAGACGGACACAATAGGCGGTCTTATCGCTAAGAGCGCTCTTTAAAAGATGACCTGTCGTATAAATCGTATTTATGGTAAAACGGCTGTAAGGCTGAGCAGAAAATCTACTGTAAAGAAATTCATCGTCATCTTTCTGGCTCCTGATAAAATCGAATAACTTCTTCGACAGGCCTGTCGGTCTAGTGGTCAGTGGCCCTGACTGCTATGCGCAAGGTCGTGGGTTCGATTCCCACCTAGGACAAATGTTTGTGTGATGAGCACGATCATTTGTTCTTTGTCTGGGTGTAATTTATCTATAATATGTACGTATTTAGAAATATATATGTATGTTTATCAGTTGTCTAGTACTCGTAGCACAAGCTCTGCTTAGTTTGGGACTAGATGGCGTTGTGTGAAAGTTGTGGAATATTATTATATTAGTGTTAGTAATTTCTCAGTAGCGGACCCGATTCTGGATTTGTGCTCGGTTGATTGCAGTAGGTTTGCTCCTGTTATATGGGACTTAAAGTCAACTTTGGGAAGACCGTCTACGAAGCAAGACCGTCTGCGCGCAATAATTTAAGTAATTGAATAGATTTGCAGCTTTCTTTTGCTCTTGTTTATTTAAATTTAGTTTTCAATAAAGTATCAGGAAGTTGAAGAAAATGTCAACTAACTTTTTTAGGGTACTGTAACCGACTGAGGCCACCTAAGTACACCTTTGCTTAATCCTTTGGGAAAACAAGCCTTTTAAAAAAATACGGGCCAGACGATATTTCAGATTTTCCGAAACAAGAATCCCTTTTACAAAACTATAACAACGACATACCAACTACGCATCGTCCCGTACATTCTCACACGTCCCTTAAGTTACTTTCCAAGGGTTATAGGGTCCAAGGTTAAGGTCCAAACAAAGAGACCCGCTCAACTGGAACTGCGTCGTCACTTGTTAGCTAGTTTCCACTTCGTCTTGTTACGAGATCAAACTATGTAGGTACCTACGTAGAGAATTGCGTTTTTTCTAACAAATTGGTGTAGTTTCTGGATGTAGGGATGAGTTTGTTTGATGAAAGTAAGAAAGAAAGAAATAAAGTAAGTAATTATCTCTGTAAGTAATCATCATCAACATTCTCTTGCCTTTATTCCCATTAATTTGGGCTTAGCGCAACCTGTCTTTTTCTTCCATACTTCTCTATCAGTTGTCATCTCTTTCTGGCCATATCATCTTTCACACAGTACTTTTTTTTCACTAATGAAATCCATCAGATTTCATTAGTTTGACTAATGTTTATTATTACACGAGTAGACTATCAAATATACGATTAGTAACAGTTTCCAGAGTTACATGTCCAACTCATCGGTTTTGATTTTTTCTATGCGTTTGTGCTGCATTTCTCTCACAGAAGATCAGCTATTATGGATTATTATTCCATATAATTTATACTCATGGGATTAAACGCTATAGAATCGAATTGGAACTAACAACCTGTCATTTTTGTATATTACTTCTCTCTTGAAATCTTTTGTAGGTGTATATGCGGCAAATACGGCTACATCTAGTTTAAGCCGGCTACAACTAGGTGCAACCGACATCTAAGTTTAACCACGTGGCCGGCTGCACCTAGTTGTACCCGGCTAAAACTAGGTGTAGTCAGTTACACTTCAGCTATTAGCCGGAACATACTGTTTGTCCGGAAAGTCGTGGATTACCTTTTACCTGCTGATGGGCCACATTGGGATCTACCAATAAAAAAAAATGACCATGGTAAAAGTCTTATGGTTTCCGAGTTTTTGTTTAATGAAATTTTGGAAAATCTCTATCTTTGATCAGTTTTTTCCATGCCGTTTCTACGAATGAAAACTTTTTCGAGTACAGGTTTTTTTTTATTTTCATATTGATCATCCTACTATCGATGGAATATAAGAAAGTTACAGATATCATCTTTTAAATACCTAAAATTTCGGTTCAAACTTAAAATTTTCACCAAAAAAAATGTTACCTTATTTTTGATCGGCCCTGGTGAAAAATTTTTTTTATAGGTAGGTCATTTTTTTTGTTGGTAGATCTCAATGTGGCCTATCAGCAGGTAAAAGGTAATCCATGACTTTTCGGACACCCCGTATACAACATTATTTCTAGTATACTGCAAACATGAATATAGGTAGTTTGTTCAGAATAAGTAACTGAATCGATTCCAATAGTTTTTACACCACGTTATATTTTGCCCCAAAAATATTTTCAAATGGTAAAAAGTTGGTCACCGAGGGACACTAAGTACATATCCGCAATCATATGCGCACAACACAGGTCACGCCGGTCGGCCGGCGGCGCGTGTTAAGTGGTAACCAATTTTTTGTACGGACAATCAGGTAACATAACAAGCTTATAACTTCGTGATTTTTCATCATACAGTTTTGAAATTTTGTACATAGATTCTTTACATAAAAAATACTAGACACGTGTCTAGACACACCCGAAACACGTGTCTAGACACGTGTTTCGGGTTTGCCATATACTAAAAATAATGTTGTATATCTTTCACGAACATTGAACGTAGCTTGAAGCGGTATTCAAACACATTGTGAGTTCTCTTTGAAACTATCTATATTTGCTTTTTGCGTTTTCACACCTACTCAAAACTTTCATCACAATATTTTCCTCATTCAATTACACCTGTAAGTAATTGATTTTACATATAAAATAACTTACTAGTAACTTCAACCCTGGTTTTCTCGAAGGATAATTAGAGTATATTATAGTGTACCGACTATTTGCCATTTATTCTCAAATCCCATTAAATACAGGATTGTAAATCAAGTACTAACATACTCGTAGCATACTATGTTACTAACTACTAACTCTGATGGACTTACTTAGGTCTGAATTAAATATATTTTATTTTATTTATGTATTTTTATTGTCATTAGCCAGGCTCAATTCCTGAGGGAATAACCCAATTACACTTTTTTCCGAGCTGAGAATAGAATACAGCCGGTTGATTCTGTAAAAATCTCACCGTGAAAACATAGGTGAAATGAGCTTGAAGTAAGCAGTCAATAGTATTAATCCCTAGCATTAGTCGTCTGAATCTCACTTCACGCTCCCTTCACCTAAGTTCTCACGGTGAGATTTTTATACATAGAATAGCACTACAGCCGGTTGATTCTGTAAAAATCTCACCGTGAGAACTTAGGTGAAGTGAGCGGGAACTGAGCTGTCATTCATTCCTAATGCTAGGGATTAACACTATTAAGTGCTCACTTTGATTTTACGGTGAGATTTTTACAGAATCGACCGGCTGGACGTCATTCTTAACATTAGCGATTCCGGCAGCTAGACCAAGAAGTCATTCAATCGATTTTAACGTTATTAAAAAGGCAATAGATTTTTTCATTGGAATTTGCATGATATCACTACTGATTGGTGCCTATTTTAAACACATCAAGATGACTATACATTATACCGGTGGTAAAAAATAATCGCTTGTGGATAAAATAGATTGAAGAGCCGGGCAAAACCCACGAAGACGGAAATTATTCTATTATATCGGATAATTATTATATTATATCGGATAATAATTATTATTTTTAATAAAAATAAAAAAAAACGGTACCTCACCATCATCCCAGCCTTTTCCCGACAATGTTGGTCGGCGTCCAGTCTAACCGGACACAGCTGAACACCAGTATGGAGCGACTGCAACCAGTTACTGGGTAATGCGATACCCTTAGTAAGACTGATTGTCAGACTTTCGGGCTTCTGACGACCCGTAACGACTGCCAAAGATACACACATGACAGCCGGGACCAACGGCTTAACGTGCTTTCCGAGGCACGGAGGGGCTTTTGTATGTAAAGATGCTCACCCATCCACGGACCAACCGCGGCGAGCGTAGCTTAACTTGATGATCGATCCGTGCAGCTGCTATTATTTAGCCACAAGCCCCCTAGGGTCCAGAACAATGTGCTGAATTCATTGTTTTAGTTTGCGCGTCGATGGTGTCGTCTTGTGGTTGTGTATTAGTTGTTTTTCAAAAGCCAAGATTTTTGATCTATTATCTATACTAGGACTTAATTTTAGACCATAGAGTACCTATAAGCCTCCTTTTGAAAAAGTATGAACCTTATTTATGATTAATTTAATGGGCCTGATTGAAAGCTTAGCCTTTTCAAGCCTCGAAAATTAGTAAAGATTCACTGGATACTAATTAATTAAACCAAGAATCATATTACTTTGCTTTACTTGAAAAACATTTGATAATGTTCTTTTAAGGTTTCAAGCAGGGTTCAATGCTTTCCAGAAAACGTGAAAATGGGCAGAGATCTTCCGTCTTTACATTTCTTTACTTTATTCCCTTTTTCCACTTAAATTATAGAGAACAACATAATTCTGAAATTCTAAAGCCCGGAGATTTCGATTTATTTATTCATAAAACAATTTACATTGTGTTGAATATATACCTACACGTGCAATTTACGTACAAATGCAGCAGCCCGGAGTCTGGATTTGTACCCGACTGACAGGCAATGGGCTTGCCCCTTATTATATGGGCTATAATTAATATAAGCAGCAAAATGTGGGTCTACTCTGCCCATCTCTTCGGAGAAACAAGGCGTTATGTTTGTAACAATATTAAAATTAAAATAACAATCATTTTATGGTAAATTTGAGAACGATTGTGAAAATTATTTGTAGGTAAGTAAAACGTAGACATTCTTTATTATCTTGAAGTACACCTACAATTCAAAGAAGGCAATCCATTGAAACGTCTATTAATAATAAAGTAATGATTCATTATTTATTGCAAAACAATCGTACACAACGTACGTGTAAACTATTGCGACCTTCATACATATTAATGTATAAGTTAACTTTTTCAAGAAATAACTGTCATTTTGTTCAATGTTTATCACCTCCACAATGTTTATTATAACCATCAATTGAATAAACGTCATTCAACAAAACGATTGAATAACTGACGAATTAATTTTCAACAAATAAAAAATAATTTATAGTACTCGTAAGTAATTATTGAGATGGATTTTCTTAGATACTGAAACCCTATCTATGTCATCTAACTAGCCGAATGCGTAAATTAATATTTATTAACAAAATAATACAATTTATATTTTAATAGTCATTTTTATTTATTTATTTATTTATTTTTAATAGTCATATTTTCATAACCCTGTAAAATTGATCTCAAATTGAATGATTTGAACTTTGTGATAATCGATTAGAATTTTTTTTCCAGTTACTATAATAGCATTAAAAGCTTTTAAAATATTTACTATCCAAAGGTTGTCTTTACAAGATCGCTCTTAACGATAAGACCGTCCATTGTGTCACCCTTTGTAAAATTTCTATATTTATGTCTGTAATATATATGGTGTACATAATAAACAGTATTCTATTCTGTTCTAATCTCGGAAAGCAGGCAATGCACAATCTCTCTTTGCAAAACTAAATTAGGACGGTACCATGAGCCTAGTTCATTGATAACAACTCAACTTTATTTGCACAACGTCTTCTCCATGGGTACGTCTCAAATTCTCAAGGCGACTGCCTTGAAAAGAAAATATATCCCCAAGATACTACTTGAGGATATCTTTTCTCGTTGCTTGAAAACTGAAAACTACAGGATTTTAAAGAAAACAAATGCTCAGAGCTTAATGTCCCCGGGATTTGGAACTGTAAGTTTAAGTAATGTCCCCGGGATTTGGAACTGTAAGTTTAAGTGCTAACACTAATGAGGAGCTACCTGTAGCGGGTCATATGGAGCGAGCGACAGTCGCGCGCAGGCTTCCACGCGGTTCGGTAGCGCCGTCATGCCGCTCACCGCTCTCCGAACGCTCCGTCCGAACATGTCCGAACATATCTAACCGACTCAAAATTCAAATCCAAAAAAAAATTAATCCCCACTTCGGTGCAAGACAAAGTGAGTTCAAAGTTCGGTTTGTTGTCGTGAATTTAGGAAGGAAACCACCTGTTGGTCGCGATTTGGCATAGTCCAGTGGACAGCGTCACAATCTGTTTACAAGAGGGGGGGACCACCCCCGTGGGTCATGACGCAACGTTTTATGGGCGCCCTGCTTTGCGTTACTATGGCGGAAAAACAACACTCGTAGCTTGAAAATAGATTTCCGTGTTTCCACCTGCGGTGTACCCAACATCCATTACACAGTTTAGCTGAAGTCGGATAAATTACGATTTGTTTAAAAACCAACATTCCCGCGTGCGTAAATATATAAAAATCGTAAGCAACACATGACGTATTGTTATAGTACCAAGCGTTGTTAATTTGTGAACGCTAATTTCGCGGCTAATTTATAACAACAGAGATTCTTTCAGTCTCGCACAAAGAACTGTTTGAAATTTTGGAATTAACAGTTGATACGATACTTAAAGAAGCACTCATTCACTAAGTGCACCCACTCAGTTCAAGGTTCGATCAACAGTCAGGTGATAATTACGTCTTCAGAGCTAAAGAGCTCAGTAATATAAACAACGGAAAATTAGATCGAATGCTTAGAGAATTAAAAATAGTACAGTTTCATTGATCCGATATCTATTTATATTTTCTATCTGAACGCATTCATCATAAACTTTATAACTGATAAATGGCTACTCTATGATTTCAATTTACCGCATAATTGTTATCTAATAGTGATAATATATGACCTAGTCGTTAATCATAGATCGTTAATCCTTCCTTACTCATTATAAAATTGAACTCGGGTTAACCTAATTTTTTCTCGTTAGGCCCCATAACACAACACCGTTCGAAACTGACATATTAAAATCATGTCTATTAACCTCCGTCAAAAATAAAGAGCGGTATAAGTAATTACTCATAATTTATTCATTTTAGTTCGGCGAGCAATGAAAATGTCTAAAGCATCGTCTTAATTTACGCGAGTGCTGTACCATATCAAAGCACAGTGCTGAACATAAACATATCCGAATTTTTGAATGATCGATTAGTGAACTAGTGTGAAGTGAACATAGTGACGTGATTTAGTGACGAAGTGTTTGTTGTGACAGTTTGCACGGAGATAGCGTATGATGTGATGATGAGGCGAGGGAAAGTGCTGCTCGAGGGCAGCAGACAGGGCTCTGTCGACGGCAAGGGCATACCTGTGGCTAATGATAAGGAGCTGGTGCACAAATGCCATAGTGATCCTGGTGGTGGTCGCGCTCTTGGGGCTGCCGCAAGGACGCACAGGCATCGATCTGCGTCAGGAGCGACGAGAAAATGCGTGCTGACGCTCGATGGATACTCATATGTCATTGGTGAGTCGGTTCATACCAGCTGCGAGTACTGATAACGGGTTCTTTCTATTAGATTTTTATCTCGTGTCACGTTACCAATTAATTTGAGTCCAGCAGTAGCGGCACTTCTAATGAGCGCTGATTCGTGTTTTAATTAAAATCATGTGACTTCATTCATCTCTGTACCAGCTACTGGTCTTATTAAAACTGTTATTTTGATTAAAAATTCTTCATTGTACCATAAATTGAAGAAAGAATTTTTGATCAAAACGTTATCAACAACAGAACGGTTTTTCGAAGCTGCTCAAGTATATTGACGAACTTATTTATTGACTACCAGATGTTGAAGGTAAAAATACGCGTGTATACAAATTAGCATTTTAGTTTAGCAAATACAATTTCAAAGAAAACTCACAATGTGTTTGAATACCGCTTCAAGCTACGTTCAATTTTCGTGTAAGATATATACATCTACAAAGGATTTCAAGACAGATTTAATATACTAAAATGACAGGTTGTCAGTTCCAATCCGAGTCTACAGCGTTTAATCCCATGAGTATAAACTACATGGAATAATAATCCATAATAGCTGATCTTCTGTGAGAGAAATGCAGCACTAACGCATAGAAAAAATCAAAATATGATGAGATCATCGTCTGCCTAGCCATTTCCCAACTATGTTAGGGTCGGCTTCCAGTCTAACCGGATGCAACTGAATACCAGTATTTTACATGGAGCGACTGCCTATCTGACCTCCACAACCCAGTTACTGGGTATTACGATAACCCTTTGTTAAATTAATTAGGATAAGGGCAGGAGAACGAATGAATGAATGGTCAAACAGAACTATCACCCATGCAGCATTTTAATAAAATGAACATTGGTACTTGTATGAAATAATAAAGAAAAACTAAATAAACTAACTAATCAAACAATAAAACAAGCATTTACGCCTTCCACACACGCCACAAATTGATGAAATATGCGGAAACGTTCACACATTCATATTTTTCTCTTCATGTTCTCACACATGACTATTGTCTACATTTCATTTTTACTTCTCCTTTCGCAATTCTGCTGGAAGAAATTTCATAAGAAATAAGCAGTAGGTACATTTGTACTCAAATTATAATTAGGTCATATCCATATGTTTTTTACTGTGTGTACATAGATAATAAAATTAATAAATAAAATACATTTTTGACAAATTTTTGACATTGATTGTCGCTGAGATAAATGATAAATGATTTATTTTCTGTAAGTAGGTTTGTACAAACACTTTTACTTGTCAATCATATTTTTTTAAACTAGATGAGGTCGGCGTTTCCTATCTGACTACTCTGAGAAGAAAGGCCGAAACAAACTCAGAGGTCACAGTCTCTTTTAAAGTCCAGACATAATCTTGGTCAGATCATGTGAAGACACCAATCTATGTCTGAAATGGTCTTTTGAGTAAAAAACCACACAGATTGAGCGGACCTGTCCAGTCAGTGCACGCATTAATTGTCAAAAATCGTGCAGCTCAACTCAGAACTTGAGGAGCCTTACGATTCGACGAACAATACCAATGAAAGGACATTTGGGTAGATGAGGTTGCTACTACATTTTGAACGTTTTTAATTACGGGAATTGGCTTTCTGGTCTCCAAATTTAAGACTTTCTTATAAACAGCCTATAATTATGGAAGTTGTCAAGAAAACGGACAAAATCCGGAACGGTATAATGAACTTTCCGACAGGCTAACTTCATCCCAATTAAAGATCCGGCGTTACCTTATTGTGCAACACTGCCTTGTCATCAAATAAAGTCATGTTACTGTTTCATTATCAGCACGTCTTTGTCCCACCGTTTAATAAGCCTCCCTAGGATGAATCAAGTGTCTTTCAGGACGTCAATTTTGCCTACCCTTGGTATATTACCTTTTTCGTCGACAAATCAGGGTCTTTCTATTAGGTCTTTGTATCCTGAAGTAGGTATGTCTCTGTCTATACATACAATATAAATAAAACTGAAGTGTCTGTTTGTAATGTCAAACTAACAGCTTTTTACTTAATGCATATTATGAAAGTAAACACGGTACTTATAACAAAAAAAAAAAAAATTGTCTCTCTATTTGTTCTGCTAATCTCCGAAACGGCTGGGCCAACTTTGATGCAATTTGGTATGGGGATTAAACCCTGAGAAAGGACATAGGCTTTTTTATGGTAGGATGCTCGAGTACACTATATTTTTACTAGAAATTGTTGGGTAAAACATTACGACTAAAGATATTTATTTCTCAAGAGAATTTTAAAATTCACTTATATAGAAAACACAAATAGCTTTAGAACAATGTTATCTGCCAGTAAACGTAGTTAAAATCAAAAACAAATATGTATCTTAAAACTAACATTACAATAATACTTCGACTTAACATACATTGTTTTAGCATAACAAGTACAAAATAAACAAAAAAAAAATGTAGGTTACACACAAGAAACCACACATTAAAGAGAACAGCATAAAAAGCTTTTACTCACATGTTAACGTTTTTGTCTGACTTGCAAAATAGTGTCACGATGACGATAAAAAAAATGGACCCATCATCTCATCTACATATTAATAATACTGATACGTTTTTTAATGTCACTTTAAATTTCATTAACAGTTACACAGTATATCGTTACACGTACTTATTACATACTATCTATGTAACCTAAATTAAATGGTGTATATCAACCTCCTTCATATCGCTTCAAAGTAAATTATAGTCAAAGAAAGAGCAGATATAAAAACGGCGAATTTAGGCCCGGCGCCCATTATCGGCATCGGCAAGGAAAAGGATCCTTCGGCATCCTACATGCAAGCGCACACTATCGGCAATTATGCTTTGGCATGCTGCAACGTTCTTCGGGATGACGAGGCGTCCTTAAGGATGCCGCACCGTCCTCTAGCTTGCCGAAGCGTCTCAATATCGTATTTCTCAAACTATCCCCCGAGTGTTGCCTCGGCGCCGGCGACGTACCGAAGGTTGCCGAAGGATGCCGAAGCATCCCGAAGCATTCTCAAGGCTGCCGATACACCAGCCTCAAGCATACCGAAGCGGTATTTTTGTTATTACGACCACATATCACGGAAATTTCTACTTTATTGCCATTATGTTATATTATATTGCTATTTGCCACCTAAAATCCTCAGTCGTACCGATGCCGATAATGGGCGAGGCTTAATTTCTAAATGCCATTTTTTTTTCTGTCTCTACGACATTTAGACCAACTACGTGTATTAACCACCAAGGTTCGTCTAACCGTTTGTCGTGGCCAGTTTCTTTTTATGATCAGCTTTAACATCGCAAAGGATTATCTCTTCCTTTTCTTAAACGTAGACTAACTTACCAAAAGCAAAGCTTTGTGATTAAAATCGTGAACTTTGTAAATAGGTATACCGTTATCTTTTATTCTTTTTACATGTTTCTAGGTTGTTTTTGCGATATAAAATCTTTGTTTTTATGTTTATTCTATACCTAGATATAAAACGTCAATGTTATTTCTGTATACAAGAAATCCATTGACTAGACTGCGTTTTTGGTCTGGTGGTCGAAAGCGCTACTTTTGAGCATGAGCTCGATTCCCGGGTCGGACAGTGTTATTATGTTTTTCATCTGGTATTTCTCAGTAGCAGCCGCAGTCTAGATTTGTGCCCGGTTGATGATAATAGACTCGATCCCTATCAAATGTAACTAAAACATTACTGGCAATATGTCGGTGTCCTACTGTTACACCTCTGCCTGATCCAGGGAAAAGGCGTGATTATAAATCGTCCATTTACAAAGTCTATATACAAACAGTATTGTGGAGAACTTCAAGACTTAATAACAGAAGAAAGCGTAGGAATGCCTTTCCTTTCTACATTTATTTTAGTAATCAGGCTTTATTCATAGCGCGTACTAAATGGAATGTAAACAATTTCACAAACAATTGTCTAGAAGACTGAGCTGGATAATTTATTTACTATGCGTAGGCTATGGAGATGAATATGGGATATTTCTACGAAACTTTGGAACCAGACCCCCCCCCCCCCCCCTCTATGTGATTTATTAGATGTTCGATGTCCGTTGGCGTGTCCATGGCATCGCAGCGGGCCCCATCGGAATACCAGCGCTGCAGTGTTTTATGCTGAGATAGGAGCTTTTTTGGCCTCGCACAGGTCTTTTTTTATCTGTTAATTTATTTTTTTGGTTATAACTGCTTGTCAGTCAAATCTCACGCCCACTCTTTTTGCCTTCTCAATTCGACTTGGCGTGTATCTTATACTTACTTAATGTTCTGCCACTATCTTATAATTACCAAAAAGGTTGCATACCACAAACCATGCAGATCATACTCTCGTCTCTCTCTATACTCTGCTTACGTCATAAATTCCTTCTTAATTTTTCTTTCCGTTTTTCATTACGAATAGCCACAAACAAAATCACAGTTCTAAAAATATTCATTTATTAATAATTCTCAAAGAAAAGCGAGGGAAATTAAGCATGTTTAGATCATTTTAGAGCAAAGTAGACGAATGCGATGTAAGAGAGGATTAAGCGATGACAATGCCTTTAATCTCATAATGTAGCCCACTTATAAATGTAATCATCCTTCTAAGCTCCTTGGGACGGGAAACAGCGAAGGTCTTTTGTGAAAGAAAAAACCGGATTGATTTTGTTGATATAGGTACATTTTGGCTTTTAACGACACAACTGCCGGTCGATTCTGGAAAAATCTCACCGTGATAACTAAGGTAAAGTGAGCTCAAAGTGAGCTGTACGTCATGCTGATGCTAGGGATTGACACTATTGACGACTCACTTCACCTTTGTTTTTACGGTGAGATATTTACAGAATATAGTTGTCAGTACATTTCCAAACCACTGTAATTGCTTTGATTTCTGAACGAGTGTTAGTGACTTTAGTTGAAGCAAACGGGTAAGTTATTGGTACATTTTAGACTAGCTCCTAATAGAATAGCCTCAAAGTCTAATAATTTAGTTGCCATTAGAGGGAAAACTCACGTTTGGCAGAGGAAGTAAGGTGACATTTTGTAATTGGTAGCGGATGGCGTATAAATAACTAGCGCTTTCCTAGAAATAGCGAACGATACGAGCTTCGATAGTGAACGATATAGAGCTTCATGCCAACATTTGCTATTTTAATATCGCAAACATTTCAAAAGCCAATGATGCGCAACTAGTAATGGATAAATAATTATGTGTTCCCCTAAAATATGTGTAACTCACTCGGCCGTGCGTCGCCCTCTCTCATCGTCAGCGATTATCAAAATCTGGCGTCCTATCTGCCGTCTGCGATTACGCGTTTACCTCGATGACGTCATGAAGATAAGTTATAGCTAAGCGATAGCGCGTTATCGGATAACTGTGATGTATCACTAATCGAATGTGTTTGTAGTTTTGTTTTACCAGCTCGTAGCTGATAATAATGTGAAGTCTGTGTTAGAAGATGTGTTGTACGGAAAGTTTTGTTTAGAACGCAACACGTAACACGTGGGGCTTCATGGTTTCTTTGTTTTTATGTTTGACGTATGAAACCTTCACGCTAACATTGAAACATGGTCGTTTGGTTACATACAAACAATAACAGTACTCTGAAAGTAAGGTAGATAAATTTTAGTAATGATGTCAGACACCTTTTTTTGCTTATGACAGTATTGTGTTGTATTATGTATGCCAAAAATTGCTAATGGCTAAAAATGGCAGGATGGCGAGCAACACAACAAATGAGACAAACCACAACCTTACGGTGTGGCGCAGAAGTACTAAGAGGGCTAACTTCAAATGAATTAGGATAATAGCCGAGAAAGAAGATTATTTATCGGGCTATGACAATTTTTACTCGCATGAGATAAAAAATGGCAAGAACGTACGGTAGCCATCCCTCCTTTTCATAAATCTATACATACACCTGCTCAAATGTCGCACAGCAACCCGAAGTAATCACTACATACATAGTATAAAACAAAGTCGCTTCCGTCTGTCTGTCCCTATATATGCTTAGATCTTTAAAACTGCGCAACGGATTTTGATGCGGTTTGTTTGAATAGATAGAGTGATTCAAGAGGAAGGTTTATATGTATAATACATGCATAATATAGTAGAGAAACACTGATAATTTTAGAGATTTCTTATGTGATGTCGTAAATAAACACATTTTTTTTGCGCTTACATTGTAAACGCTGGCTGAACCCGTCGAGATAGATCAAAATAATGTACTACAGTATTGTACACCCGCGATGGTATATGTCCATCTCTTAGGGATAACCCACAATAACCATTTTTTATCCTATACTTTTTACGAGAAATAATGGCTCTAAAATTATCAGTGTTTCTCCATTGCACCCGTGCGAAGCCGGGGCGGGTCGCTAGTTGATAATATAACCATTATGATAGAATGTGCAAACTCAATAGTAAATTAAACGGATACAAAGTTTGTTAATCGTGTGTCAAACGCAATTAAGTTTAGGTGACACAAACCGCTGGAGGCTAAGCTGTGGCGGGAATGAGCTCGCTCCTATTGATCTATTGCGATGGAACAACTTCAAATGTAAACACGTTTTGTTTTGTTGAAAACGTTTGTAAGAACGTTTTTTTAAGAACATAAGGAATGTCGTCTCATAATATTTTTCCAACTGACGACAATAGAGATAACTGGAGCTACAAGTGCTCTTAAATCCATGTTCTATGTATGCTGAGCTGTCAGGTCTTTGACATCACCGTGATACGCAAAAGTTATTACAAACGCATTGAATATTGCTCGCGGGGCTCAAAGACGATTATGTTTTTCTATGTATTGAACTCTGTTGCAGTATATCTACATGCATAATTTATGTATGTAAATATACTTGATGAATGATGGACGCCCCATCAATATACAACGTGTAACGTTAAATGCGCAAAACCTCTTAAGGGGTCATTGTACTCATCATTTTGAACAACTTTTACTATGGGACCAAACCTGAAATCGCGAAAAAAAAATCAGCTGTTCCCTACATTTATGTTCGCATAACTCGTCAAAATGTAGGGAACAGCTGATTTTTTTTTCGCGATTTCCGGTTTGGTCCCATAGTAAAAGTTGTCAATGACCCCTTAAGAGGTTTTGCGCATTTAACGTTACACGTTGTATTTATATATAGATATAGAGAGGGTTTCATCATAATCTGACCTTAATGGTAAATAGAGATTAGAGAGGACTATTTTCTGCAAAGGATATGTTATTCTGCAGTCAACTTTGTACAGAAATGGCAATAGCTTATTAGCATATTGTCAATGCCCTGATTTGTTGTGATTAGCCGGAGCACCAAATACAGTTTTATCAATTTTAAATATCAAAGTCCACACCAACTCCAATTTCAAATAGAGCTTTGACACTAATTGTATCTACAAATAACCTGTTAGTGATCGCAAGCTTGATGTGACGTATGGAGCTATCAAAGGCGTAATTGCGTCGGTTCGAATCAAGCGGCCATATGGAGGTGGTAGGCCCGCCTTCACTTGATAGCAGACAATGCAATGTTTTGACTTTAAGGCAAGTCTTGCATCTATTATCATGTTCTTATTTAAAGGTTGGGAGCTTGATTCGAGATCAGGTTAGAGAAGAATTGTGCTATGTGTGGCTCGACAATAGATCTCACAATCACAGATGTACGAAATATAATAGTAGGTATCATAGGGTATTTTATATTGCTCACCACATTGACTCAAACGACACGCGAATAAAGCATATCAAAATAATTAATGAATTGGAACAAATAATTAATGGATTTATTTATTTATTTAAACTTTTCGCACAGAAAAAAGGTACAAAGGCGGACTTAATGCCTTAGACATTCTCTACCAGTCAACCAAGGGTAGTGAAGAGATTAGATGAAATTGGAAAGAAAACATAATATTATATAAGGATCAAACATATTATTGAGGGGCCCATGGCTAAATAATAACAGCCGTACAGGTCGATATTATTATATATCAGGTTAAGCTACGCTTGCCACGGTTGGTCTGTGGATGGGTGACCATCTTTACATACCGAGACCCGTCCGTGCCTCGGAAAGCACGTTAAGCCGTTGGTCCCGTCTGTCATTCATAGATCTTTGACAGTCGTTACGGGTAGTGAGACGCCCGAAAATCTGACAAACAGTCTTACCTAGGGGTATCGTATTACCCAGTGGCTGGGTTGTGGAGGTCAGATAGGCAGTCGCTCCGTGTAAAATACTGGTATTCAGCTGCATCCGGTTAGCCTGGAAGCCGACCCCAACATAGTTGGGAAAAGGCTAGGCAGATGATGATGATCAAACATTATTATCTACGTATATTGGAGTTAACCTATGTGGTTAGTCTTATGCGATTTTAAAACATCTATTTTTAGCTCAGACAGACTACACACCAGCCTGCCTGTACGCACATTTAACCTAATTTTCAGACTAAAGATGGAACTATAACTTGATTACCTAACCTAAGGGAATTCTGATCGAATGTTTGGTGAAAGCGACTAATTACCGAGATTTCATTATAATAATTAAATCCAATTTGGTAATGTGATTAATTTACATCTAATTTAGTTTGGACAGCATACATTTTGGAATAAATAAATAAATAAAATCTTTTATTTCGACCAACACAGGATCATATTGACAGGCCTGTTGGTCTAGTGGTCAGAGACCCTGACTGCTATGCGCAAGGTCGTGGGTTCGATTCTCAGCTAGGACAAATGTTTGTGTGATGAGCACGATCATTTATTTGTTCTTTGTCTGGGTGTAATTTATCTATAATATGTATGTGTTTAGAAATATATATGTATGTTTATCAGTTGTCTAGTAATCATAGCACAAGCTCTGCTTAGTTTGGGACTAGATGGCGTTGTGTGAAAGTTGTGGAATATTATTATTATTATTATTATATTGGCACCAAAATTACAAAATTTTAAAAATAAAATAAAAACACATACAATATTAAGAAGACCATAAACAAATTTCATGGTTCACATACTGGGCAAATTCGATTGCCCAGTATGTGAACCATACAGCAATGGTTCAATTACTGGCAATCGAACCTCTGCGCAAATGCCCTTAGGATGCCGCTGGAGCTATCCCATGCCCTGCGCACCAGAGATGTGCATCGTTTTCGCATGGTAGAATAAAAGCAGTCGACTGGCGACCCGGCGAACATACCTGATGCGCTACAGGATCGGGGCAGCCCCATCAGCACCCTGAATGCATCATTATATTTCACACGCGTTATATTGTCTGTGCGTGTATGAGACTCATAGGCAGCTCGTGATCAAAGATGTACAATATGCTGTGAACAATGTTGTTTCACTTCATATAGATGACCAATATCCTACAAAAATTTATACGATAATCTGTGTGGTTCTTTCCTCAAAATACCATTTTAGACGCGAATCTACATGGTCTCACATGATCTGACCAACATTATGTCTGGACTTTAAAAGATAATGTGACTTCTGAATTTGTTTCGGCCTTTCTTTTCAGGAAACGCCGTCCTCATCTATTCTTCTTCTGAGATCACATATATGTATATAATGCCATCGAATCAGTGTGGGTTGGACTGGCCTGGACAGAATTAAAAACAATATCTTTTATAACGAAATAAATGTATGCTTCTTTACAGCATTCCACTAAATCATTTCACTCAAAACAAAATGTTGCAATGACGCAATTATAGAAATATTGCATAAATCAAGTTCACAATACACAGATGCCGATTCGGTTAAATTGGATAATTTACTGCATTCGCTCAATTCGTTTTTAAAGGTCACACTATACTCCGATCGTGAAAATATTTTTGTTGATGAAGCGGTTTTGATTGAAATCAATTATGTTTTTAATAGACTTGCACTTGCACGAATAGATACAAGTAGCACTTGTGACAACTGATGGACTTAAATGACTTTAGCCATTTTATAGAAAAAGGGCACAACTAGATCTTCAAATATTAGTGTTATGAAAGAAATTTGAATAATACAATCTTTAAAATGGCTATCTGTTATTTTAATACGATAAATCAGCTGTGATAATCAATCTGCCAAGCCTTTTTCCAAATATGTTGGGGTCAGCTTACAGTCTAACCGGGTGCAACTGGATACCAGTTTTTTACACGGAGCGACTGCCTATCTGACCTCTACAACCCAGTTACTAGGTAATAGTCACAGACTTTCGGGCTTCTGACGACCCGTAACGACTGTCAAAGATCCACGAATGACAGCCGGGACCAACGGCTTAGCGAGCTTTCCGAGGCACGGAGGGGTCTTCGTCCACGGATCAATCGCGGCAAGCAAATAGTTACGTTAACTTAGCCACAAGCCCCTGTGATAAAATTATAGGTAATTATAAAATTATGGGTAATTAGACTGAAGTATAATTACTACTAAAGAAATTAAAACTGATTTTAATATTATTAATGAATGAATAATATTATAATCAGTTTTAATTTCAATATAACCAACATTGTGAACATAATCCATTAAATCGCAGCACATGAAAATTTCAATGTGTGTCGAATATTAATTAACTAATTTGATGACACATTAACATTTTAAAATATACACGTACTCACATAATCATTTGATCACATTACGTAATATTAATTGATTAAACCACACTTTGTACAGACGCCAGCAGATCAAGCTACCCGAAACTGTCAAATTTTCCCAATCAACCTTGAACCTAATGCTTTTGCTATATAGTTGAAAAGCTATAAAAAATAATTGACAGATTGTAGTAGCTTGATGTGCTACCGTCTGTACTAGCTCCTGCCCGCGGCTTTGCCTGCGTGCATGTCGAAAATTATCCCACGGAAACCTACCCCAGAATGCCATCCCATTCTGGGGAAGGACATAGACTTTTTGTCCCGGTAAGAAGTTCATCATCATTCCCATAAGACCCTCCATAGTGACCCTTTGTAAAATTTCTATGTTTATGTATGTAATTTATATGGTGTACATAATAAAGAGTGTTCTATTCTATTCATCACTCAGAACTTACCAGAATTTGATCCTTCTTACTATCGAATGGTGTAATAACACAGTGTGTTTGTTTTTTTTTTTAATCATAATCAACGGGTTCGTTTCCTGGCTAGAAATATTGATTTATCAAAAATCCAATGATGCAGTTTTAGTTTTCATCAAAATCGAGCACGAGCGTCCTTTGAGTACTTTTCGCTATTCCTCATAGTTTCAAATGTGGCCATCCACACCCACTTGAAAAAAACACCCTGTATACTTAGTCTCGTTAGCTGCAAATACGGAAAAGGCTAGGCAAAAATTACACTTAATAGTTTTATTTTAGGGTATAAAATTATCATTCGATTTTGACCACTAATTATTCTCCGAAACGTTACATGCACAGGGTAGCATGCACGAGTACATAGACGCGCAAACTGTAACCCCTAGCGCCGAAATTTTTCGTCGGTTATCAAAAAAACATTTTTTTTTTCTGAATCATGTATTGCCGGTCGATTCTGAAAAAATCTCACCGTGATAACTAAGGTGAAGTGAGCTAGAGTGAGCTGTGAGTCATGCTGATGCTAGGGATTGACACTATTGACGACTCACTCCACGCTCACTTCACCCAAGTTTTCACGGTGAGATGGTTACAGAATCGCACGGCTGTACTGTGTATCCATGGTAACAGAAGCTTTTCTTAAAAAAATAACCCGCGATGATAGTGTTTCAAGTCGTACCATCTACCTAGATATACAAGGCCACACCGGTCGAGCCAGTTCCTAAGAATAAACCACAAAGCGAAGCGAAGTTTAATACTTGACGAATATCATGTGTCACATAACAATGGTAGAACGCTACTAAATGATGTCAAACGTAATGCAACAACACATTGTATGTTAAGAAGTGATATTTTGTACTGATATGCTACTGAAGACTGGGTGTACACCTGAGCCAAGAATGTCTTGGACAGACTCGATCTATGATAACAATGACACTTGCTACAAAATTTTCTTGGCATGACTAAACTATGTAGCATGTAACAAGTAGGTATGTAACTAGTATGTATTTATGTAAGTATATTCTTATAATATATTTAAATTGGGGAATTGTTTTTGATTTCATGTATTTTGTTTTCCTTTTTACTCTTACACACGTTGTTTATTTTATTGTATGTACTCTTCTATCGCAGTTATGCTGGAAGATTTTTTTTAGAAATAAGCATTACTTTCGTAAGTATGTTTCTGTTCCTTTGTTATTGTCTGTTTATATGTATGTACCATAAATGGTTCAGTAAATAAATTAACTATTTTGTCTGAAACAGAACAAACCATTTTTAATCTGTTGTGCGAACTGTCTAAGAGCACGCAATCATTTATGGATTTGTATGTGCATATTTAACCATATTCGCGGAGAAGAATAAAGTTTTGTGCAAATGATTGTCGTGTGACGTCGTATGCATACGATTTTGCGTTTTTGTCAACGTGGTTACTGCCTTCAATTTATTGTTTGTTAGTTTCGGTTTCATGTCAACGGGAATATATTCTGGTAACCTTATATAATTATTATTTGGTTTTTTCTCACCATTTTTTTTCCCCAACATAGTTGGAAAAAGGCTAGGCAGATGATGATGACTTTTAAAATCTTCTTTTATGATGAGTCGTTTAGTTCTAGTTTAAACATAGTTATATTAAATGAAGGCCCATTAAAATGTTCCTTAATGTTTATTTAAAAATAACATCAGTCTTTCTTCATTCAAAGTTTCATAGAAATTCCTTAAGAACTTACTGTACAAACAACATCTAATTGAATAAACTTTTGTAAGTTAATCTTAAGATTGCTTTTAACAACTTTATCGGACTGACTTATTTAGAACAAAACATCTAGATTATTAATTTAACAAAACTGAATATAACATGAAGGAAGACTGAAATCGGTTATTTCAATTAAATGTTTGTTGGTGTAGTCAAATAAAGCTTATTATCAGTAGCATCTAGTTAACAAATTAAAATAAAACATGAAAAAAATAGCAGTAATAAATGTAGTAGCTCAACTGTCTCTAATGAGACACAATTACTGTTTCTATTTTTACCGATCTCTAGGAGATTTCTGGATAGTTGAAGGGATAGATGGCGGGACATCGACGCGCAAACTGTTAGCATGAATTCACTACATGATTCCGCAGGGTTGAGATTTATCTTCGACTTAAAAACTCCTTTTTTATGGTGACAGTTTGCGCGTCGACATATGGCCACATTACAAACTATTTTCAAATCCTTGGTAACGCGGTCAATAACCAATATAACAATACCTATGTACCTACATCATTCTAGGAATTTCTTTAACATATAAACAAAAAAGTAAGTAGGTAAGCGCCTGACACTTCGGGTGTTCACATCGCATATAAGCTCACACTATCAATTGACAAGTTAAAACAAAAAATCTATTTACCGCAACATAAGACCTTCTTTGACAAAACATCGAACATACTCACTGATCGTGCAAGTATAAATGCCTCACCTTTATAATACGAAATGACGTATGATTGGAAACGGGCCATGAAAAGAACGAAGCCCGACATCTGTAATAACAACCGAAATACTTTTTTATAATTAAATATTATGGATGCTTTTACCACCAACGCTTTATGAAGGTATATATTTCTTAACGAGCTTAATTAAGTTAATGAACGCAATCAAAGGAAAGTTGGTAAGACTGGTTCCTTCGGTGATCTAGACTTGGTTCGAGATGGACACGATTAAATTAATGCTATCTATTTTAATTGCCGCTATTTTAATGGCTGCCACCATGTCTACACATACTGCGCCCGTCACTTTCCTTATTTCAAGCCCATCCTCGATGTGTTGTGTGAGGTTAAGGACCTGCAGTAAGACTTGCTTGTTCTAAAACCAGCTTGCCCGGGAATAATTTTTTGGTCTACGAACTTTGTGAGGCGAGCTAGCAGCAGTCTCTCGAATCGCTTATATATTTATCCTAGTTATACAGGGAAACTTTTTACTAGCCATAAAATACTGTAATACACATATACTCTGTAATATGCTATAAGTATGTATCGCTGTTAGTTGCCTAAATAAACAAATAAAAAAAAACAAGCTATTTTAATATTGACAAGCGAAAATCAGTCACTATTTGAAATTATTCAATTTACTAATGATTTATTATTACTATTACTACTGTTTATTATTATCGTTACTTATTATTTAATCACTGTTGTTGTTTTTTTTTTTTATTACTCACACTATTTTGTTTAATATTAATAATAATGGTGTGAAAAACCAAAAATACAAAAATAGCCCAATATTTAAAATATACAAGATTTTGAAGAATTTTCATATAGGAAAGTGTCTCAGATTTCAAAATCGAATTATAAAATATCTTAAGCGAACTTCAGTAGATTCTTCTCAAGTTCTCAACAAGCTTTCGATAACTATACTATTAGAAGAAGTTTTGTATCCAAGTTTAACAATTAAAATACACGTCACTTTATTTTCATAATGTTCGTCACCTGTTAGCCAATAATCTTTGTAAAACAGCAATCATCGTCCTCTGTGCCAAAACCAAAGGTCAAATCTATCCTCACTGGACAACAGCACACCGCAAACCGTTGTTTGAGGCAGCGCGTGACCTCCTACTGACATTTTCCGCTTGATTTTAGGTCGCTGCAGACCGCGCTAGATTGACAATTTGAACCGTTTGCACCGTTCCTCTGTTGATTTGGAACGTTCCGATTACTGACGAGATTTTCAAAATTATATTCAGTATATCAAAGGATGGATTTGCTTTAAAAAGCTAGTTGGTTTCGCTTTGAGAAATTAATTTGACGTGAGTTCGTTTAAATTCGTGTTTGTGTTAGTTCGCGTTTATGCTTTGCATGATAGTTAAAATGTGGAGTGTTTGTAGCAGCTGTTTAACCAATATACTTGTTAATGTTGTACTTGACATAAATCGAATTAACTTACCAAGGTATCTAATATAAGACCTCATTAAGTCGTTCATCCAGCCAGACTATATTGAGCTGTCACTCTTCTCTATTGATTTTACTTTTAAATACTCGTCTCCTCTGGTGAACATAATTAACTTCGTTAGCCTGATTCAGTGAAAAACCTTGTACATTATTTTTTTAAATAACTATTCTACTCAATTTCCGTAACTCACGTTAATATTGCACCGATGACATTCATTTTATCGACAACAATACTAGAGCTGGTACATGCGGATATTCGTAGGCGGTACACAGTTCACACCCCCTCTAGCGTTTGACATCGGCTGTCATAATATCGAACACAATCGGCTCTTATAAATAGAATGCTGGCTCTCTGTGCAATACGAAACGTACGTACACCTCAGTATAGAGGCTATTTTTGTATGAAATGTATTTTGATAAGCGATTTAATGAGAAAATTGTGCCAAAATAATTTCTGTACGATGCGATATTGAATTCTAGTGGGTGTTGATTGAGAGAAAGGTTTAATCTTGTTTAAGATTTATGACCTAACTGCTGAAGTTGCGTTAACATCTTCTCTGTTTATGATCGAGAGCTTTTGGTATTTAGTGTTGGGATAGAATGTCCCGAGTATCAAGTTCAAAACGTACATAATAGTTAACACTGCGGGTAAATTCTAAAATTACTACGCAAAATTAGCCTATAATGCATAACATAGCCTCGTCTCCATGAGAAGGAGTGGGTTATAGCCCACCACGCGGTCCCAGTGCGGGTTGATTGATGTCACAGGTCTTCGAAATGTCGGTTTCCTCACGATGCTTTCCTTCACCGTTTTGAGAGCAGTGGAGATGAAATTAAATACACACAGTAATGTGCCTGCCTGTCTGGGTTTGAACTCATGACCTACTCGTACGTTGGGGCCGATCCACTGGGACGCCAATGCTCCCATTTTAACTAGGTACGTGGTGTCATCTAACTCTTGGGCAGGATAGGGGTAGACTAGGCTTATGGCCTGCATACCGCATGTAACAGCATTTCATTTTGACTGACAGTTATTTAGAAAAGATAGAAAGGTAGAAGCGATTAATGAATTTTGACTCTCAAAACCAGTTTGTTATTCAAGTCTCAAATGTCATAATCGGAAAACATTTTGAAGTCATTATAGTAAGCAATATTGCTCTATTTACGAAACCCGATATACTTTTGATCGCCGATGCGTGAGTTTTAACGCCCATTGCGAACTAGTTTGACTGCTGTGTAGCTCGTTATACGCTAGATAAATGTTTATGTGTGAATTGATGTGTATTTTTAGTATTTGTTTTTGTGGGGTATTGGGCATTTGCAGTAAAAGGTATATTTGGTTTTAATTGGTTGGTAGTGAATAAATGCGATTGCTGCCCGTTTTGTTTGTCCTTTCCTAAATCATTGGATAAGGACTGCCATATGCATCAGCTAAAAATAAGTACCTAACTAACAGCACTAGCAAAATTTTAGGTACAATTTTTATTACTAACGCACCTAAATTATCATTTTATGTCTTATGAGACATTATAATGTAACTTATATGGAGATTCTCTGAGAATAAAAAAAAATGGTAAAAATAAAAAGCGCTTCATTTTATATAATACTATGACTTTCTGGAACAGCGGTGGCCGCCACATAACGGCCACGGTGACGGCTATCATGAAAATTATGGCAACGGGGTTTGACTTTACGGTGTCAAAAAATGCTCTCTAGGGAAACACACCAACATATTTTCATAAATAACGTTTCAGTTACGTCATTCGATGGTAAATTGCGAACGCTATTTGGCGGCCACTGCAGTCTTAGGAAACCTTAGCTTATGTATCTACTCCTAGAACTCGATACTTCTATCAGTATTTTAAATCAATTGTTTGTTGAAGATTTTTTTGAAATATCAGGATTAACAAACAATGAAAAACTATGGAACAGCATAAGCAATTGAGAACGATCCTTCAAAACATCAAAAAATAAAAACATGATCGTTTTTCACACAAATCGATTGATTTACGAGTCCTGCCGGCGTTTGTCAAAGTCAAATCACGGATCAGTGAACACTTTTAACACATCGAGACCCCCCAGTGTTTTGACATACACGCTAGCGGCGAGTCGATCCGAATGGTCTATCTCGCATTTCGAATTATTTTAAGCATGAATTCGCGTGGAGTGTGAAAGCTCCATAATTGGAAATACTTGTAGCTGTACAAGTTTTGTCGGTACTTCTTGTGTAACTAGACAAGTGTGTCGTTTCGTGTCGTCGCCTTTCTCTATTCTCAAGCATTTGCAAAATTGAAGTTTTGATTAAATAGTAGGTTTTCTTAGGTTATGGTTCTTTTGCTGATTGTCAATCAATCAACTCAGCCTATCGCAGTCCACTGCTGGACATAGGCCTCTCCCAGACTGCGCCACAACACCTTGTCCTCCGCTTTCCGCATCCAGTCTACCCCAGCCACCTTCTTTAGGTCGTCCGTCCATCTAGCTGGAGGGCGTCCCACACTACGCTTGCTGAGATCTGCTCCACCGGCCAGCGGCCCTTCGACTGACATGGCCAGCCCACTGCCACTTCAGTTTGCTTACTCTGCAAGCTATGTCGGTTACTCCGGTTCTTTTCCGGATAATTTCATTCCTGATTTTATCCTTCAAAGAAACTCCGAGCATAGCTCGCTCCATTGCGATGCTGATTGTTTTGATTACTTATTTCAGAACTTCTTCTTCCCAGCAAAAGCACTAGGAAGTGGTGAAGGGCGGGCGTTTTGATCGTCTTATGTAATTTTAACGTTCAAAAAGTACTGATTCTCAGCCTAATCTAAATAAATGACTTTCGATATAGATTTAGAAACATCTCTATTTTATAATATATAAGTTAAATTTTTATGACTATTGATTTGTGGGTGATAAAAAACCATGTTGTAATTTTCTGTTGTTTTTTCTTCTTTTTAGGACTCCGTACCTCAAAAGTAAAAAGGAACCCTTATAAGATCACTTAATTATCCGTCTGTCTGTCCTTCTGTCAAGACCCTTTTTCTTAGGAACGCGTAATACTCAAGGCTGCAACCCCATGAAGCCGTGAAGAAATGAAACTTCTAAGTCGCCGCAATCAAAAGATACGGGCGATTATGTTCGTTTATGCCGCATATTTTGACACTCGCAAGTGAATCAAAACATATGCGAGTCAACGGGACAAATCATGAAATTTGGCAAGAAGCAATGTCATGTAGCATGAGTAAAGGAAAAATTCTGAAAACCGTAAACCCACATTACAAAAATATATTTATATATATATTCGAGACACGAATTCCGTGATAAAGTATTTATATACCTACAAATTTGTACTGAACCCTAGGTGCGCGAGTCCGACTCTTGATCGGTTTTTTTTTTTTTTTGTAGGTTCTATAAATTTTGTAAATTCTAATCACTACAAAATTTTGTTTTTGTTCATGATTTTTTGCTGTAGGTAATCTAATTATTCTGTCGAGCATTACAAACTTCGCGTTGTGTCGGTGATTTATTTTAAACTTGGTAAATAGTTTAAAGAAGTGTCTCATTTTTTGAGCGATCCCGTAAATAAAACCACAAAAATCTAACGTTATTAAGGGATAACGGGAAGCCCGCGAAATCAAAATCTAAATCCCTGGATGGCTGACCATCTTCACATACCGACTGCCTAACTGACCTCCACATCCCAGTAAGTGGGTAACATGATATGCCCTGGTAAAACTGGGTGTCAGACTTTTGGGCTCCTGACTACCCGTAACGACTGTCAAAGATCTACGAATGACAGCGTGAACCAACGGCTTATCGTGCTTTCCCGAGGCACGGAGGGTTCTCCATATGTAATGGTCACCCATCCACAAACTAACCGCGGTAAGCATAGCTTATCATTGACCGACCCGTGCGGCTATTATCATTTAGCCATGAGCCCCTCTTATTCATGCAGTTTTTTATGACCATTTAATTAAATAAAAACAAAATAGTATTTTGCTTGACTGCTTGGAAGCCTATAATTTGACTAAGTACACAAGGAAATTTTATTTAAAAGTCTTGAGCAGCGGCATGATAGATGCCTTATAAGTATTATACATAGTGTGTTATTCATCATGCAAATGAAACATGCTCTCTCTCACTAATGGGATGATTATGTCTATAAATTATGCTTACTTTGAAGGCTTCCAATAGCTGTCCGTCCGTCCGTCTGTCAGTCTGTCAGCGGGCTGTATCTCATGAACCGTAAAGATTTTAAGTTGAATTTTTTAGAGTGAGTGTTTCAATTGCCGCTATAACAACAAATAATAAAAATAAAATAAAGTTAAAAATTCAAGGGGGGTCTCCGTACAAGAAACGTGTTTTTCGGCCTTTTTTACCTTCTGGTACCTACGAAACCCTTCGTGTACGAGTCCGACTCTGACATGGCCGGTTATTATCATAAAAATCATAGAATTTACAGACACTCATCTCACTTGCAAAAACACGCTCTCTCGATAAAACAGTTTGCCTCAAGCTTCATATAATACGAGTTTTAGCGTAAAAGCCAGCTAGCGCTGACTCTGAAAATCCAGTCGTTTGTGCCACAGTTTTCGTTTTTCCAGTATTTTTCCCACAAAATATATGTGGACACATACATTTCGAAACACGCCCGTATGCCCCTTATTAGACGGACAAGCCATATTACAGTAAAGGGTCATTTATAAAACGTTTTACGTCATCCCGGCGAGCTGTCGGTAAATGCATTAGTTGATTGGCCATTCCATCAGGTCATATTATTTTCTTACTTAGCCGTATTGTTTTTAACTGTCCCGTGTTTTCATGGGCTGCGAAAAGGAATTGGTTTTTATACATATATTTTGCGTCTATTCAATCATTTTAGGCTAGAGTGGTTCTAAATTAAGATAGGTTTTTTTCAATGATTAGTGTGTATATGCATGTAGACTCCATTGTAAACGATTAGTTTCAGTGTATTATTTTTTTTAAGCATTGGTGGCCCAGTACTAACGGCCCCGGTTTGCGTAAATATTAGGTGTATGTTAATTTTTACAGATTTTTAAGTTTTTTTTTTAATTATATAAAAAATAGTGAACAACGAACTTAATCTGAGAAATATTGTCCATCGTGTTTTATGGCCTTGCGCCATCTATCAGGCATCATTCGGATGCCGTCGCGAAAGAAACTTGCAGGATTTGAGGCGATAAAATCATCGACAAATTTACGCACATCATCCAGCGTTTTGAACTGTTTATCCACTAAGCCGTGCTGCATTGACCGGAACAAATGATAATCAGATGGGGCCAAGTCTGGTGAATATGCCGCGTGCGGGAGAACTTCCCATCCCAAACCCAGGAGGGACTTTTGAGTTGCACAAACAACGTGAGGTCGAGCGTTGTCATGCAGCAGCATGACTTGCCGGCTTCCTTGCCCAGTAAATTGCCTTTTCTGATCCAGTTCTTCACTCAATTTATTCAGTTGTCGACTGTAGCGTTCCGCTGTCACCATCTGATCACTTTCCAGAAGTTCATAATGAAGCACACCCTTCATGTCCCACCAGATACGCAAAAGAACTTTCTTTAAGTGGCTGTTCGGTTTCGGCGTCGATGTAGATGGTTGCCCGGGATCTATCCACAACTTTATACGTTTAGGATTCTCGTAAAAAATATACTTCTCATTACCCGTCACAATTTTCCACAAGAAGTCCTTTTTTGTTGCCGGGCAAGCAGTGAAATACACGTGTTAATACTTTGACTAAGGTTATGTTCGGTCAACACAAATGTGGGACTTTTTTAAATTTTTCCCATTTGGTGCAAACGCTTAAAAATAGCTGTTTGCGTGACTCCTAATTGAGCTGCAAGCTGCAAGCTCTTTTTGCGTTTGCGTTGAGTCCTCATCCAGTAAAGCTTGCAATTACGCATCTTCAAACTTTCGAGGCTGCCCAGGGCGCGGCTGGACACTAAGATCGAAATTACCAATTCTAAAACGATTGTACCAATAATAATATGTTTCGCAAGATACAACATTGTCACCAAGAACACTACAAATTGATTCCCGTGCTTGAGAAGCATTTTTTCCTTGCTGGAATTCGTATAAAATGCAGTGCCGAATGTGATGTTCATCAGTTGCCATCGTAAATTTTACTATTCTGAGAGGTTATGTAACTTGCATAGCCTTTTCCTTTGGTGTCGTTTGGTGTTCTAAAATCTTGAGACCGACCCTTACAAAAGCACAAAAGACCGCGGAAATATTTCTGTTATAAATATAGTTTTGAGCTGTAAGAAAAAATGTGCAAAAATGAAGTCCTACACATAATAATTTATCACCACTGCTCTCAATACGATGAAGGAAAACATCGTGAGGAAAGCGGCATGTCCTAGAACCAAAAAATCGAAGACATGTGACATCTACCAACCCGCACTGGGCCCACGTGGTAGATTATAGCCCACTCCCTCTTGAAGATAGGAGGCCTGTGTCCCAGCAGTGGGAAAATTATAGGTTGATTATGTAATTATTTCTTTGTAGAACAAACTTAAAAGCCGCTACCTTAATATTTATTCTCAATGTGAACTTAAAACTTTTCGTCACCTCTATTTGTTGTAAGCTTTTATGTGTGTGTGCAATGGTAGGCGCGGCCTCTCGGTCAATTGGACCATTACGCTGTAAAATTGCGTACCTTATTAGATCCAACATCATTGGTTCATAGTACCCGATACTTAAAATAGTCGGGTTAACGTTTAATGGTCGCCAAAGATTAACGGATATTGAGTTTCGAAATTGGAACGCTGGATGTTACCGATTTCCATTTAGGGCATTGGAATTGAGGATGGTGAATTTAAAAGATTTGTGGAGATGTGAGTTTTATTTCCGTGATTTTGAAATTAAACATTATTCAATCACAATTTTGAAATTAAACATTATACAAACACTGAACGTACATGTTTTGTCAAAATGACAGTACCCGACTGTTTTATAATAATGGCTTGCAACATGGTTTGCACATTACATACAAGCTGCATAATCACTCAACGTAAGTTAAAAGCTTGTCATCTAAAGTAAGTTAAATCAACTTACCTAAAGTTAAGTAGTTACACAATCCATTTTACAAATAAAGCAACTGCTGTTGTTTCAGCAAAAACAAGCCACAAAAGTACAGCTTTCTAAGCTCTTACGAGTCTCAGAGATCATCAATCCAGTTTAAAATTTGATTGAAATCATGTATAAGCACAGAGTAGAACCAGTTGTTGTCGATTTAATGACATTGCATCAAAGATAAACGGATATTAGAGGCGTAAAAGTCAAATATTGGATGTTTTGCAACAGGGAAAATAATGTTTTTATACTCTGTTCGTTTTATGATGATATAAATGACACTTGCCAAATTTTAGAGCTGTGGCATGACGTAAATCCATAGTTGTTTATAAGTATGTACCGAATGTAAAAGAAAAGTAAATGTTTTTTTATTCCTTTTTAAATACGATTTATTAAATATATAATTACTAATTTCAAAATTAATAAAATATTAATTTAAGGACAAATCCAATAAAAGGGGATAGTCCCCCTGAAGAAAGTAAAATTGATTAAAAAATGTATACTAAATATATTATATGATGCGGTTGACACAACGGATGCGGTTGACGATAGTGCATGTAGTGTACACATATCTAGAAGTAACCTGTTAGTTCATTACTAGACGATTCCGAAGTTAGAGCTATCAGAATATATGCCCAATAAAAGTGCTTCCAACACGTGTTGTCATGCAAATCATCATGAAACGAACATAGTATAGTCAGTGATTGGTACAAACAGTACGTTGATTGTATATGTTACTATACGAGTAGATCATATCTCTGAAAGACAAATGGTGTTTTTGGAATTGAATCGCATCGGTACTTGTAATGTTGCTTGCTAGTGATAACCTTTTGATACGGAAATTAAATGTAAGAATGAAGCGTTCAACTTTAAAGTATATTTTTAATTTTTTTGCTGATCGGTCAATAAGAAATTGCGGTAAAATATCGACATTTTTATTTTATATAAAAGACAACTGGTTACTATATATTTAAGAGTAACGCAGACAGATGCGACGTGACTCAATTTGAACAATTTTTATGACAACTTCTTGGAAATTGTTCTGTCAAAATGGCATCGCGTCGCGCCTGTCTGCGGAAGCCTTAAGCGTCGGGATTACTTCATCCGTATTATGTCATATTCGCCTTGATCTGCAGTAAATCAAAAAATTATGAGGGGTAAAGGACGAGCAAGTCTTTAGCCGAAAACAGTTGATATTGCACTTGCTAATCAAAGTTAGTTCAAGACACAATATAGACAATTTAAGTCTAATAAACAGTTATCAGAATAGATGGGCTACAATATTTCTTGAAGATAGAAGATACAAGATTCCTCTTCCCAAGTTCGCAAATTGATTTTTTTATAATGCTACACATAATAAAAAAAATCAATTTTAAAATAAACAACAGAAAAAAATCTATTACAAGGTATATCAAGAGCCAACAAAACAATTATCTTAATTAAAAACATCAATTTCAACGAACTTCAATCCAAAGACAACAGATAAACTGTTCGGCTTAGTAGCAAATACATATTATTTCAAAACCGGTTCACTTAATAGTGCAATAGCATGTATCTAACAGCTCGCTGTACGAATGTAATTTAAAATGACGTCGCGCAAGATCAGATAGACGATAGAAGGGTATTTAGGCATTGAATTAAAATTCCTGTTGATTCTGTTTAAAGACCAGTGTCATTGCTTATGCAGCAGAGCCACGTTGTAATAAAATTTTGTGGCATATAACATAAAATTATATTATTATTTTTGCATTATGTATTTATTTAAGTATATCATGTTATTGTTTTGCATTGACATATTTAATATTTTAGTTTAAGACGTCACAAATCAAATCCTTTTCTTCTTGTTCTCACACCACTATTGTATACATTTCTCCTTTCGCAGGACTGCTGGAAGAAATTTCTTAAGAAATAAGCAGTACCTTTATACTCGATACTAAGATCTCGTATCTGTATCTAACAATTTTACTGTGTGAACATAAATAATTAAAGAAATTAAATAAATAACTTGAAGCAACAATAAGAGTTGCACCATCTAACTAAACAGTGTTTAGACGCAATGCAATGCGAGTCATTTGTTGTTTAATCTTTTTTTAACTGTATGCGAAAAAAAAATCTGTACAAAAGCAGAACTAATAACTTCAGGAGCTTGTGACTAAGTAATAACAGCCGCGCGGGTCGATCGATCAGGTTAAGCTACGCTTACTGCGGCTGGTCCGTGAATGTGTGACCATCTGTACATAACAAGATCCCTCCGTGCCGCACGTAAAGCCGTTGATCCCGGCTGTCATTCGTGGATCTTTGACAGTCATTACGGGTCGTAAGAAGCCCGAATGTCTGACAACCAGTCTTAAGAAGTGGTATCCTATTACCCAGTAACTGGGTTGTGGAGGTTAGGTAGGCAGTCGCTCCATCTAAAATACTGATATTCAGCTGTATCCGGTTAGATTGGAAGCCGACCCCAACATAGTTAGGAAAAGGCTAGGCAGATGATGCAGAGACAAAACTTGGCAGGTGCAACATAACGGATAGGTAGCACGAAAACAACTGTAAAATACAAGAATATAGTAATGATACAAAAAAACAAAATTGCCCAGAGAAATAACGAGCAGTAGCTAAAAAAACGAATCCAGCAAATCAGCGCTGGAATATTTATGCCAGCTTCTTACTTTTTTTCTGCCACAGGCAACTTGTGTCATCTAAATAATGTTAAAAATAGGAAATATTAATGTATGCCACATACTCATATTATAAAATTAAATGTAAACTTTTCACGTTTAAACGTTGAACGGATTTTAATACTAATTATTAATGTTGCATATTTACGCGAACGTCGATTCATTGTACATAGTTAAGCAAGTTTATCAGAGCATGACATGTATTTTCATGACAGCATGTTTGTAGAGACCACAACACCAAAAGGCTTTGTAGTTCGGAAATCCACGAAATTATAGCTGGCCGACTATTTCTGGGTGACATTCCTTGTAATTACATTTCCATTTCCGTAGGTCGAGTGGAGCAGTGGTGCCCCAGTGGTGACATCCATGGCATTACGAGTTGTAGGTCGTAGGTTAGGTAGGCCAGGCAAGCGCTTTACTTTGTGTTTTCAATTCCATTACCAATGCTCTCAAATCGGTGAAGGAAAACATCGTGAGGAAACCAGCATGTCCCAGAACCAAAAATTCTAAGACATGTGACGTCTACCAACCCGCACTGGGTCTCCGTGGTAGATTACAGCCCACTCCTGACAGAGAGGAGGCCTGTTTATCTATTTATTTATTAAACATTTTGTAGACTTAACACGTCAACCCAAGGCGTCTACAAACAAGTATCATTTAGTGATATACGCGTACAGATATTTATTGTTAACATATGTACTATTATTCTTATTAACTACGATTGCTTAACTACTAACTTATAGTGAATACAGCATAGTCTAGTTACGCAAAACCCATATTTCAAAAGGTGAATAATTAAATGATCTTTAAAATGGTGAAGTTTTATAGAAATAAGCTAAATAGTTTTGCGAGATTCTCAATGTTTTCCAAACGTTTTACACTGTGTAATATAAACATAATCAAAAACATTTACATGTTATGTTATTAATAAAATGCTCTAATTTAACATACCTATATGTGTTTTCGTTTAGGTGCGATCTTCAGTTAAAAATCCATTAAAAGTCTGTTGTCGTCGCCTTAACTTTTACTAGTATGACCAAAGACTATTATAACCACTTGACTGCGTATACAGTGCCCCGACGCACGAAAACTATTAGTATTTTGTCGCCTATGTATAGGCTACGGTACTAGTAGCAATTTTAGTTGTGTCCAAGTGTTAGACCTGCGTGCACGCTAAATTAATATAATTTTTTTATAACGTTTATGCAATTATAACGCATCAAAATGCCTTTATGCGCGGTGAAGTGGTGTGGGAAACATTCTTAGACATCTAGTTACAAAAAGGATGACATAACTTTTCATCGGTACATAAACATTACGAAAAATTATTTTTGATTTAATCAGATTATAAGCCACTGCAGGGGTCTATTTAAAATGGTGGCTGGGTAAACGAGCACACTTTTTGAGTCGCGCGTTGATGTCTTTTGGAAAAGTCTCGTTCTTGTATTAGACAATTCTAATGCTTCTATCCCTTTCTTTCCTTTTGTATGTTTATCGTAAAAAATAGTGCTGTTATCTTTAATAGCTGAAAGTTGATATCGAGAAAAATAAAAGGAATACATTTTTTATTAAATTCACATACTTTAATAAAATAACTATCTACTATTAACCGACTTCAAAAAAGAAATACCGACGAACTGAGAACCTCCTCGGTTTTCAGTTCGTCGGTTTCTTTTTTTTTTGTATTTTCCGGGATTTTTTAGTTCTTTCTGTCCCCGACCGGGGCCGATCAGTCCATTTCCGGGATTTTTTTTTTGTAATTGATTGATTTTGATTAAATATTATTTCTATGATTTTGATTTAGTATTTATTATAATGTTAAAATCCATTTTATCGATATCGACTATTTTCTCTTAATGAAGTAAAGCAGCCCTAACGATGCAACTTGACCTTGAACTGACCAATTGCAGCCGCGCGTTCTTCCTCATCCCCCGGCCCGCAGTAGTGAGTCGTGTGCTTCGAAGAAATCGGCCCATACGCTCTCTAGTGGTTATATTCTCTATGAGTATGACAGTGTGTGAGGTGGACATTTATCGCGGATATAATTTTGTTCAGCTTGTCAGTGAATAGATCCACGTCTTGAGTTAATAAGCTCGAGTTGAGGAGCGCAAGAGTACGTCGTGTGGTTGCATTTCTTGTGGCCCGGGTGATGGCCATAGGCTCGTTCCCTATTATATGGGATTTATATATAAACATAACTGATGCAATATGGGTGCATCTTTGCCTAATCATTCGGCGAAAACCGACCTGATTTTATGTTATTTCGAAACTTAACCTCACGTTGGCGAGCGGTTTGAAATAATTACTCCGTCACAAAAGTCATTAGCAGAGCTAAATTCGCACAGTGCACCGTATTCTACACCGTAATTATCGCCATGCACAGGGGCGCTTTTAGACTCCTCAATTTGATAGTCCACTGAGTTTACTTACTACTTAGTTCCGAGATTTGGGAGAAGTATTTGATGTGAATGAAAATAATTGTTACTTGGCGGTTGTATTTTATAGTGAGTTTACGGTAACATTATTTTTAAAGTCGATTGTTAGAATTACCGAACCGTGCTATTTTTCTTCCTCTGACTGTTGTTACATCACTGAAACACAATTTACTACTTAATTCCGAGATTTGCGAGAACTACGTGATGTGAATTGATGTAATTATTACTTTCTTTGCGGTTGTATTTTAAAGTGTTCTTGTGCTCATACAGCTGGAGCTTTGCTTAATTTTCCTTCATTACTTTTAAACGTGCTAAGTTTTGTTTTATTTTAACCGTGTATACAGGTAAAATTAAAGTTTTCAGCCTAAAAAGCGTTGAGTTAATTCATGCACTAGACTTTTCAGTGACTCTCCGAGCGTTAAAATGAAAAGTTATTTTTATTTTTAAATTAAACATCTTTTTTTACTGATGTAAACGGTGTTTAACAAGGCAAGCTAAAATTATCCTTTTCAGCCATTTTTTTCTTTATAGAACTTTTTATATCTCATTTAAAAATTTCTACAAAGAAATAAATGCCTGACAATTTTAAAGTTGACGTAAATAAATGATGATGTGATGTGTATGTGTGATTAATGTCTGTAATATGGTGTACATAATAAAGAGATTCGATATTGAAATTCTATTCTATTCTAAAGTCAATACAAGTTGCAAATTATTATATTAAATTATTAAACTTCCAAATTAATATTTATAAAATTTAAAAGTTAACAGTCTTAAAACTTTAATAATAATAGTTACAAGTGAGGGCCATTACGATAGTGGGTATATTCCGTTGGATGATAATTTCTACCAAACGCAGTGGCATTTATTTATATACCAAAAGCGAAATGGAAATGGCGTCTCATAAAAATATTGTCAACATAAAAATGCCGCTGGGTTATCGTAATAGTCATAGTAAAATATATAGTACTAGCTGCACCTCGCGGTTTTACCCTCGTAAGTTTCGATTCCGTTGGAATATCGGGATAAAAAGTAAGAGCTTTAAGGAACAGCTATATACTTATCAAATTTCATCGCAATCGGTTCATTCGTTTTTGCGTGAAGAAGTAACAAACATTTTATATATGCCCGCTGCGCTGCGTCGGGCCACACCGGCCACTTTTGTTTAGATTGACATTTTTAAATTCGTAATATGTTTTGAATGGAATGACCGATTTGAATAATTCAAAAAGTAGTCCACATGTATTGAAACAGTTTTGAATACGAAATGATTTATTTGGAAAAGGATTAATATAAAGGTATGGATAACATGGTCTGATTTTGGTCGGCATTTCTATCAACTTTTAAAATGTAAAAAAGTAGTTATAGTGACATAACTACAATAGTTGGACGTGTGGCATCGGGAAGTTTTTAGTAGATATTGATAATATTATGTTCTTTATAATTGCAGCACATTTTTTTGTTCTATCATCGTGTTACTCAGGGATAGTGTAGCATTTTAAAGCTGAACAAATTTTTGAAATCAGTCTAGTAGTTTTTGTGTTTATTCGTTACAAACAAACAAAAAAAAACAAATATTTCATCTTTATAATATTAGTTTAGATAAAAAAAGTTAAGGGAAAGAATCATAGGACATCAAAAAAAAAAAATAATACTATACTAATTCCACATCGAAGTATCGACTAATCTACCACAGACTATGCTTCTATGAGGTATAACTTTATTAGGCATAAAAGAGATAACAAATCAATCAATTAAAATATCTATATTAATCTTTGATCATTTGCGGCATGTGTCATTAGTGCTAGACCAGGTAAGTCAGTGCGTTGGCGCAGACGTTAGGTGTCGTATTCAATTAATAACGATCTACGGTTAGCCTTGGCGGTAGAATAATTATTTTCAGTTCGAACAGTAGTTAGATAGGTGTATTATTTAGTAAATGAGACGTTTGACTTACTTGACGTTTTACTGTAAATGAGTTATTGTGCTTGGTTTTAGAATCACCCTTGTTACATTTAAAGAATTATAATTTTATTTTTAGGGTTCCGTACCTCAAAAGGAAAAAAAAATCGTTATCCATCTGCCTGTCTATCTGTCAAGACGAAGAACGAGAAGAAGTTCTCAGGAACAAAGTTATCAAGTTAAAATTAATATTAAATACTCAGGGCTGCAATTCATTGAATCAGTGAAAATTTCAAACACCTATGTCAATGCGATCAAAAGATATGGGCATTTATGTTCCGTTTATGCAGCATATTTTGACACTCGCAAGGGAATCAAAACATATAGGGTACTTCCTGTTGACCTAGAAAAATGAAATTGGCAATAAACATGGTCTCATAGCAAAAGTAAAGGAAACAGTCTGAAAATCGTTAATTTGTAGTTTCAACACATATATATATATTGAAATCGATGTACTGTAGAACATTTTTTCAACTATTAAGTTCTTGAAATAAGTTCGTCCTAGATACGGAACCCTTCATTGTGCACTTTCAGATACGCACTTGGCCAGTTTTTTTTTTAACTAAGCCCATTAATAAATGTGTGACCTGTTTATAGGTTCCCATATGACTTACTTATAAAATAACTTTATAAATAAGAGTGACTCCGCCTCCACCCATTTTCAAAGCTAATATTTAGTTATTTTCAAATAAAAAGTTTCTCTAATTTTCAAATATTTTCGTCTAGTAACATTTCACATTGATATTTAATGGAATAATAAGCTTGTCTCTTTCCTCCCACGAAACTTGAAAATCAATGACTGAAGGATGTGAAGGATCAAGGCTGTTATTTTGGTCAACGTGGGCAGTACGAGCTTGTTAACTGACAGCCAAGCTGGTAATGTGGCAAAAGTATAAATATTACTGAATTGTTTTAGAATAGAATACTCTTTATTATGTACAGACACCAGCACATCAAGCTACCCGAAACTGTCAGATTTTCCCAATCAACTTTGAACCTTATGCTTTAGCACTAAAGTTGAAAATCTATTAAAGAAATCTGACAGATTGTAGTAGCTTGATGTGCTGGCGTCTGTACAAAATATTATATTATTTTTATAATATTATATAATATTTAATTTGCTAGCTTGTAAATTGTAATTGTTTGTGAATAAATTTTTACTGAACTAATTTAAAATGGATTTTACAAAACAAATATAATATTACAAATATATTTTTTACAAGAGGTGACACAATGGAATCGTCCACTGTCCATTATCGATAAAAGCGATCTTTAAAAGTCAACCCTTGGATGGATTTAGAGAGAATGGAGATACAATACTGCAAGTAATCTGTGGTTGGATTTAGATAATATACAATAAATACATAAAACATATACTTATTTATTTACATTAATATACTTAAACAATAAAAACCACAGAACAGATAAAACAAGTGCAAAGAACATAACTTGTAGTTGTACAAGAAAAAAAAAAAAAAAAACACAAAACATCTGTCTCATTAACTACGGTAGCATCCACAAAGTCAAACCTCATGTTTCTACGACCAATTAGTTACACCTGTCGTGTCGAGAATACCAAAACCGTCTGTACAGAACTCTGTTTATTTTTGTACAGATTACATCAGTATTATGAACGTCAACCGTGTCAAATGGACGAAATTATGATAATTTTTAAGGGCTTACGACGAATGGGTGTAACGTTGAGGCGGCCATCTTGTTGTACCTTCTGTACTCTGCAGTAACGTACTCTTGTCTCGTACTCTTGTATCTATGCAGGTTGGATTTTTGAGATGGGCCAGTAAGGACCTTGACCGTTGTCGGTACAAGAAAACGGTTTTAGGTCTTACTGTCCTTAACCTTTTGAGACATTTTAATCTGCAAAAACAAATTAAAAAAAAAATACGTATGTATGATCTACATCTATACTCTCTCACCAACATTTAGAAAACTTATTCCTGAAGGTTTATGTTGTACAATACATTAATATTAAACTTACATATATATAATAAAGAAATCTAGATGTTTTTTCAAATCGTAAAAACCGTGCGAAACAAGGGCGCGTCGCTATTTTCATTATCGTAAATGCAAAAGTAACTCTGTCGGCCTGTTACATACCTTTTCACGCCTAAACAACTGAACCGATCTTTATGAAATTTGACAGTCAGGGATCTGAAAAAGGGCATACGCTGCTTTTCACCCTAGATCGCAGACGAAGCTGCGTACAACAGCCAGTGTGAAATATGTTGTACGTTGTAGATAGTAGCGAACATTGGGAGGCCAATACATAGGCTGATAAGATAATTTGAGCCCCGAAATAATTGAGATTGTTATGATTCCGATTATTGCGGTATCTAAAAAGGAAAAGATAATAATCCACATTCTGCATTATGTATGTATTTGCTTACACTAAAGAATTTTATGTAGGTCGGTTTTAGGGCGAAACTGCCATAGTTACTTTTAACGTTTTTAGTAACGTTAAACATCTACGGGATCTAAAAACGTCGGTACTTTTGTTTTACTTTTTTATATCCCGTAGATGTTTTGTTTTGTAGTTATTTCCTACACAAAAAACGATCTCAAATTTGTGTAACAACACCAATTCATTTTCATAGACGATACTCTCAAAACATTTCAGAATTTTCCAAAGTAAGAAAGTGTAAATAAATTGCTCTAGGAGACAATTTCATTTGAAATTCAAATCACTCCTTTACGCGTAAGTAATTTTATTACAACATCCGTAGACAGAGAGCTAATAGAACAAGTGAAAATGGAACGGAATTTGACGGAAAATATAAATACTGTATGGTCAACTTACGAAAACACTTAAATCATATATTTTACTTTGCAAATGGCGTTGTAAAGGACATGGATTTTTTGTGGTCTAGTGCGGACAAAAAGTTAATAATATTATATTTAAAATCCCACCACAGCTTTCGTTACTTGGCAAATTTTTGCAGAAAATATTTCAATTTAAAAGATTAATGTTTTATTCCAGAAAGTATACGGAGAGGTATTTTATGTTGCCAGTTTTGGAAATAATATGGTAATTGGGACATGCTTATTGTAAGAATTGATATGATTTCACGAGTATTTGTAGAATATAGAACATAAAAACTGTATTTAAAGCGTATTGAATAATAACCACAATGTTATGAACATGATATTTAATAATTGATTAGTGTATCAATTTAATGTTTAAGCAAATAAATAAGTCCAGTCTTTAAAGTATGTAATGGCAGCACCTTCTTTATCGTTAATAATAATTGTCACTGCCTGTCATTGTCATGCCTTTGTCATATGTCATTTATTATGCTTTACACAGAGTTAAAAAGATAAACAATGCTATGCAATATTTTATTTTTCGGTACTCTGTAGTGCCGCTTGTGACAGCATCATGAATGTTTTGCTGTGATTTGTTCAAAAATATAATTGGCTGTGTTTCTGGTTATTCTTGGTCTATTTTTTTGCATTTCTGAGTGACTTCGCCTTTCTTGGACTATGGACTTTGGCAATGCAGTTTACCACGGTTACAATAACAATACTATAAATCGCATTTCGGAGAACTCTGATTTTGCTTGGTTTCCAACGGAGATCCAACGTTCTATGTATAATCGGGGGCATAGAGAATGAATAATTTGTGATACAGTCGTTAGATTTTAGTGAAATTCAATCTGTTGGAAGACAATGGATTACTCCGTGATCGACAGGTTCAAATTTAATTTTTTGACAGGTTTGAAGTCATCAGATTTGGGAAGGGTCTTATGGCCCTTCACCAAGTTTTACGACGAACAAAAATATACAGGGTTTGAAACATTATTATTGCTTCATAATGCATTTTGTTTTATTTGTGCCCATTTTTGGGCCAAGCTTGTATGGGACAAAAATCCATCTCCTTTGACGTATTACATATTACATCCATTGACTAGTAACGAGTTTAATGTGACAAATTCTAAAAGTGACCAACTCTTTCGTATGGAGACAGTACAAACATATTATATGTATAATGGCGCTGGATATCCTTTACCAGAAGTGGTCATCATATTAGTAGTTCAGCTGCTTCAATACGAGTATCACTTTCGCTCTTTACTGGGCAGAGACACATACACGTGTGTGTTACAAAGCACCCACGGCACTGTGGCTAATTTTTTTCATTCATTGTTGCGGTCATTCAGTATTGTTTCATGACGAGGCTTATGCTCAGCATACCGAGCATTTCACGGACTTGCAGTTGCAAAAAAATCCCATTAGTTTACTCACAAAAAAAAAGTGATTAACCCGTGAGAAGGCGCGCTATGAGCAATTTGCTCACACAAAAATCTAATTCAAAAATTTTTTGTCTTTCCCATGCCACACCAATTCAAGCACTTAAGTACCTTCCTAAATATTCACCCCCTCTCCCCTGACGCAATTCTCGATCCGCTCAGTGGCGTTGCGACCGCGCAGCAAGGCGTTTGTGGAGGCCGTGTACCAACGTGCGGCAATTTGCTCATCACGCGCCCAGCAATTACTTTGCACCGAACATGTAAAATACATGTGTTCAGTGTGTTTCGAGAGGCACATTAGTGTAGATTTAATGGATGAATAACACTTTTTAGTTTTTGTTATGGAACAGTTTTTATTGTGATTTTTATGAAACGTGCCAAAAAAATTAATTAATACTAGGTTGTTTTGTTATTTGCGTTAGAAGTTGCTATTATGTTTAATAGTTTTGATTAAAATACTTGTTTTCTTACTTACTAAACCTTGTGTTATTTATTTAAATACATTATAGGCCAATAAATATAGAAACACTAAAAATATAAACATTTATGATAGTGTGAGCAATTTGCTCGCACGCGCCTACTCGTGTAAGAAAATTAGGCGCGCCTTCTCACGGGTTAAATATTCGTAAAGACTTATCCTGATTTATAGGCAAACGTTTTTTTGTAGTATGAAATGAGTTACATTTTCACACCCACATTAAATACAAAAATAGCACAAAAGCAACAGCCCTACTTATTTATCACTACGATAATGCCTCACACCTCATTTCACTCAGCTACTTGTGGAGCAAATGATCCGCGCAAGACCGTTTTCTCGCAAAGTTCGGAATGCGCCTTGGAATCGCATCTAACTACGCTTTATAAGGTAAATAATGTATCGGATGGGATCCAGTTAGGATCCAGCTACAGTGTAGGCTAGGCGAGGAACCTTTTACGCATCGTTTACTATAAAAAAATAAACAAAAGCGTCTTTTATCGAAGACTACTTCGGTGAACAGTAGTGGCCCAGTAGTATTAGCCCCGACTTATGAGTTGTCGCTCGTGAGTTCGAATTGAGGCAGGCACTTTACTTTGTGTATTTATTTTCATCACCACTGAGGACACAGACATCAACATCCTGAGGAAACTGGCATGTCCTAGAACCAAAAATTCGAAGACATAGATTATATAGAGATATCATCAACCAACCCGCACTGGGCCCGCGTGGTAGATTGCATCCCATTCGCTCTCACAAAGAGGAGGCTTGTGTCTCAACAGTAGATTCCTATTGCTTATTATTGCATACTAATAAAGAGACAGGGTGATATTTAGAAGAACTAACCCGGAACTATGAGCCTATTAGCGCCATGACTTCCTAAACAAACAACAATCAAATCTGACTTAGATTCGCAATTCAAACTTAAATCTTCTGACAGTGGTTTGAAATGATTCAAGTTTGGCGACAGCTGAGGCTTATGGTGAGAAAAGTTGAAACATTACATCAAGATTGAACAAGAATTTTTCAAACAAACAAACTTACAAACCCATCTGAAATGTATTTAGGAACTATAATACCCATGAATCTATGATCGATTTAAAAAATGTAAGTTTTTAATAGTGCCGGCTGTTAGCTAAAGTAGCTCAGTGTATTTATAATTAAGCTCTTACTTTGTAGCATTAGGCCAAGCTAGGTTTGACTTTATCTCTTGGTAGAATTAAAGTGTTGTTTGTTTGCAATGTTCATAGGTACCTAAAGAGGTATAAAGAGACCTATTGAGAAGTACCTATATAACGTGTAACGTTAAATGCGCAAAACCTCAGACACCCCAACTGGTTTTTAATTCAATTGACCTATTTCAGAGAGAAAAGTAAGTCATTAAAAAAATTGTAAAGGTTTTATGTGCTGTTTTAGTTTTACTGGCCATTCTGATCGTTTCTTGCGTCTGTGACGACGCTTTATCGAGGGAAGAGTCGTCACCGCGCCGCTGCGCCGCGCTGACATTGGCTTGCTTGACCTATTAATAAATAGACACGGCAACGTTTTTAATGAAGATTTTTTGAAAAATGTGACCTATATTAAAAAGTGGTTCAATTAATTCTGCTCGTTATTCTGATCAAACTATTTTCAGGTTTTGCGCATTTAACGTTACACGTTGTAGAGGTATGCGCTCTTCAGAAATAGGGTGTAAAGTTCACTCATCCTCTATAGAAAAGGGAAGATCCTCACCAGACGGGTGTTGTGTCTGGTGGGCAACTGCCCGATGGTTGATGTCGGGACGTTGTATTTATGCTAGTTTATTTATTTAGTTTATATATGTGTATTATGTACACACATATATAAACAGACAAGAAAAAACAGAACAGAAAAATAGGTACAAAGGTGATGCTTATTTCATAAGAAATCTCTTCCAGCATAGCTGCGATAGGACATTAGATAGAGAGATGTAGACAGCATGTGAAAGAGTAAAGGAGACAAAAAAATACATAAAACATTTATATACAGTTGTGAGGTAAACTCTGCTTGCGCGATGCAGGATTTTGCGTGACGTCAGTGACATGCGTAGTTCACATGTAGGTACCTATGAATATTGCAGACAAAAAACAGCTACCAAATAGGCAATTCTCGTAATTTTAAGAGCCTTCACAGTCGGATCTCAGTCTCAATCTTCCCTTTATTTTCCCTACAATTTTGATAAGTATTAGACGATGATTGTCGCTGAGATTAGATTGCGATTCGATTTTGAACGCATGACGAATGACGGATATTGGCCTTCAGTTTATAGGTCATAAAATGTTGGTGTGGGTCATTGATCCTGTGCATCATGTGCACTATTCATTGCGGATATCAAACCGCCAAACTAATCAATAGCCATAGCAGATATTATTATTTATAAGCTATACTTGGAACGTCATCTGAGTATTCTTATAAAACCAAGTCAACTATTCGATTTCCATTTACGGACACAGTATCAGCTTTGGCAAGGAATTTGTATAGATGTTATCACACTGTATCGATATGGGCTTCACGCGAAAAATCTTGCGTTAATTGACATGTATTTCCTTTTACAGATGGATGCTTATGTCTGCTAGATTTTTTTTCTAGGCACCTTCGATTAGTGATTTATTAAGCCGTTAGATATTATATGATACTAGGAGGTAGAATGTCATAAGATATTTGTGGTCTATCAATCTGGATTACATAGCTTCGTGTTATGGAGCGCATTCTACTGCGTTAATAAAAATAATCTTTAGTATCTTTAGATTATGAGACTAGATAAAGATACATTCTTGATTTTAAAAGGAGGTGCTTCGTCATTCTTGCACTTAAAGGAGCTGATTTCTAGTTTATAAATTGTTGTTGGTTGTGAGACGATATATTTATTTCGTAACTAATGATTGCTGAACTTTTGATTTAAGTTAATGTTGCTGGACATAGACTTCTCCCTAAAATAGCATAGGGTAACTTGAAATTCTTTAACCCGTGAGAAGGCGCGCTATGAGCAATTTGCTCACACAAAAATCTAAATCAAACATTTTTTGTCTTTCCCATGCCACACCAATTCAAGCACTTAAGTACCTTCCTACATATTCACCCCCTCTCCCCTGACGCAATTCTCGATCCGCTCAGTGGCGTTGCGACCGCGCAGCAAGGCGTTTGTGGAGGCCGTGTACCAACGTGCGGCAATTTGCTCATCACGCGCCCAGCAATTACTTTGCACCGAACATGTAAAATACATGTGTTCAGTGTGTTTCGAGAGGCACATTAGTGTAGATTTAATGGATGAATAACACTTTTTAGTTTTTGTTATGGAACAGTTTTTATTGTGATTTTTATGAAACGTGCCAAAAAAATTAATTAATACTAGGTTGTTTTGTTATTTGCGTTAGAAGTTGCTATTATGTTTAATAGTTTTGATTAAAATACTTGTTTTCTTACTTACTAAACCTTGTGTTATTTATTTAAATACATTATAAGCCAATAAATATAGAAACACTTAAAATATAAACATTTATGATAGTGTGAGCAATTTGCTCGCACGCGCCTACTCGTGTAAGAAAATGAGGCGGGCATCTCACGGGTTAAATAGACCCAGATTGGCCGAAGCAAGGAATACCTGTGCAGATGGAGATTCATAGACGAATCCACCTTGGAATGTAAATGTAGTGCTGTTCGACACGAAACGATGGCATATTTAGTAGCATATCCTGCGTGACCTGTCAAAAGCACGTTGCAGGAACTTATAGACGTTAGTGATGGCGCCAAATACGTGGCCGAATTCATTTAGATTGCCATGAACATGCTGAGAAGAAAGAGACGAGACTTGTCCAAGGACTATCCCTCCTTTTGCTAATATAGTAATAGAAACCTATACTACTGCTGACTCCTCAGGCATGTCATTGACACTGATGGTTATCCCTCCGGATGATAATTTAAATATCGAATTTTATACTTCCAAGAAATTGAATAAACAACAAATGGCTGAAGTAAACAAGGCATAACCCAGCAGTTTCCTTGATATTAAAAAAAAAAATACACACACATGGCACTCATGTCACGTCAAACTCTCAAACTGTACGTCAAACTCTCAACTCAAAAAGTAATTTTGAATGTTTTTAAATACAAATGCAGCTTCTGCTTTAAGGCTGAGCTTTATGTGTTATAGCACCTATTGTAAGACAAATGTCTATTTTATTCTAATTTCAGCCTGTTCATAGACTTAAAACTTTTATTGGCAAACACACCCCAGTTCATCTTTTACGTAGCTCTCACGATTTACGTCAGAACATATGCGCTTGAAGCTAGAAACTTCCCTAAAACTGCGTTCATTTTGTCTGAATTCATGCCAAGTTTGTACGAAAGGCTCTTGAACTGTCAAGAACAAATACTTCACTAGTTCACAGAACTTTGACTGATATGAACTCTGGCTTAACTGATGTTAAGTTTTTGATAGTTAATGTTGAGGTATGGAACATTTTGTAAGGAAAAAGTTCACGTGGTGTCTTTCATGTTGTTTCTGAAAAAATATTTAATTTTAAATGTTTAATTATCATCTAAATATACTAATAATAAACCTGCAGAGTTTGTTTGTTTTTTTGTTAGTTTGTTTGTTTGAACACGCTAATCTATGGAACTCCCAGACGGATTTGAATTTTTTTTTTGCACTCGGTATCTCAGTTCTTGAGAAGTCTATAAGTTACTAACATTACGCTAGGATCTTAAGGATCCAAACAAAAAGAAATGTCAGAAAGAACAGTAAGCGAAAACAAAGTAAAAGTCCGGGCAGGCGATGCGATGCGACGGGGGAGTAAAAAATTTCACGCGGACAAAGTCAGGGGCAGAAGCTAGTCTTTACATAACATGACTGCTTGTTTAAATTGTTGTCAACCAACTTGACAGCAGGAATGCTCTTCGGAGAATAGATGAAAGAGTTAGAGAGGTTTCCAGAAACCAAAGATTAATTTCATTTCATTTTTATAAGGCAGCTTGATGAGACTATTATTCAGGGTACGATTATTTATAGGGCCTTTAAGCTTAGCAATCAGCACCATTAGACGGATTAACCTCTCAGATGTCGACGTGTGTATTAGGGTAGATCCCAAATTGTATTGCAGCACATACAACCTTTAAAAGGCCAAAAACGATACTCGTATAGTGAAATGTGTATGGTGTTCCGAACATCCAATGATTGCCAAAATATAAACATTAAAGAAATATAAATAGCAGTGTAGGTTACATTACCTAACTCTGTACACCTCACTAAGGAAAGGTTTAGTTATATTTATTTATATATATACAACATTAATTTTAGTATAATGCAAACCTGAAACACGTGTCTAGTATTTTTATGTAAAAAATCTATGTACAAAATTTCAGAACTGTATCATGAAAAATCACGAAGTTATAAGCTTGTTATGTTACCTGATTGTCCGTACAAAAATTTGGTTACCACTAAACACCCGTCGACCGGCTGTGAACTGTGTTGTGCGCATATGGTTGCGGATATGTACTTATTGTTGCTCGGTGTCCAACTTGTTAGCTTTTTTAAATATATTTGGGACAAAATAATATATAACATGGCGTAAAAGTTATTGGAATCGATTCAGTTACTTATTATGAACCAACTATATTCAGGTTTGCAATATACTAAAAATAATGTAGTTCATATTACAAGGGAAGCCTTGTAATATGAATAAGTGCCAAAAGTGCTGGGGATCGAATGAATGACCTCTCACTTGCCAGTCTGTTGTGCTTAAAGCTTGCGCTTTAATAGAATAATCTTATCCATGGTTGTTAGCCAAAACTAACGAAAAAATAGCCCCAAGAAACTCCAGGATACATTACTTAAAATCTAAGACCTTCTATATATAAATTACCCACTAAATGCCCAAACTCAATGCGAAGACTTAGGTACCGTTAAACAAAACCAAGGTTCTAAGTCATTAACGAGACATAAAAGCACACTCTGACTGCTTGTAAAGGTAGCCTTTCCATTGTTCAAGTCATTTATAATAATAATAATAATAAAATCGTTTATTTATATAAAGGGGATAACATTTACACTTTAATACCTTAACAATTACGATAGCGCACAGTTGCTAATTTGCCTGAACTAGGTTGAACCTGTGCTTCAGGCTAGAAAATGCATGAATTCTTAATGTAATAATTAACACTGAGTTTAACGTAAAAACTAAATTAAAACTTAGATAAATAAAAGTAAAATAGTATGTTAGCAGTTTTATTTGCAGACAATAAGTAGGTCTTCTGTCTGTGCATAGTCGAGGGTTAGTAAATACTTAAGTATAATTTTTTTACAGTTATAGTAATTTAGTTTATAGATACATAGTTTTCTATTTAATCTATTGTACAGGAATGGGCCTAGGAAAGTTAAAAATCTTTCTACAAAGACATGTTTTGAGGTTGCATTAGACAAGCATACAAGATCATTCCGTCTCTTGTTAGTATTGTCGGCATTGTAGGCAAGCATGGTGTGCTGTTTTAATACTAAGTGCATAATGAAAAGCTGGCGAACGGTTAGTACATTGCAGGATTTATATAGCAGAGCGGTGGGAAAAAAGAAGGGATGGAAATTTGCTACCTTTAAAATAGCTCTCTGAGCTCTTTCAAGAGGAAGCAAATTAGTTTTTGATGCACCACCCCAAGAAGTGATACAGTATTGAATAATAGATTGACATAGGGCCAAATATATATATATATTTAATTAAGAATCAAAAGGTACACTACACTTGTTCACCTTTGAAAACTGAGGTCCGCAGCCAATTAATTTACAAGATGAATTTAGACTGTTTAATGCTGCCTTTGTACTCGTAACTGCTACTTGAAGCTGTTCTTGTTATTTTAGGGACTCTTAGTATTTTATGTATATACAACATTATTTTAAGTAAATTGCAAACCTGAATATAGTTTGCTCAGAATAAGTGTCTGAATCAATTCCAATAAATTTTACACCATGTTATATTTTGACCCAAAAATATTTAAAAAGGTTAAAAGTTGAGCACCGAGTGACACTAAGTACATATCCGCAATCATATGCGCCCAACACAGGTCACGGCCAGTCATAACAACACTAGGCGCGGGTTGGAGGCGGGGGCGGCGCGAGTGCGCCGCTTGGTGTGAACATATTTTTGTACGGACATCCAAGTAACAAACAAGCTTATAACTTTGTGATTTTTCATGATACAGTTTTGGAATTTTGTACATAGATTCTTTACATAAAAATACTAGACACGTGTTTCGGGTTTTGCATATAGTAAAACTACTGTTGTATAATACCCCAGACCCTACAAATGTTAGGACCTATTCTTTAGATTTTAACTGACATAATCAGCCTATAATGTTCCCACCGCTTGGACAAAGAACTCCTCTCAGAGAGAGGGAGTGGGCCGTTATCCACGACTCGGGCCCAGTGTGGGTTGGTAGAAGTCTTGGAATTTTGGGTTTAAAGAACTTTATTTTCTCATAAGAACATAGTTCACTTAAAATGAGATTCACAAAAATATCCTATTAATTAAATTCAAATACAGCTTTAGCTTAGGGCGACAAGTTTCATACTATTATAACTAAATAATTTTAATTCACAATCTGTTCAGCAGCATCTCCTTAGAAATAGTGACTGTAAATATGCGATTTTAGTTTTTTTTGTAAATATTTAAATTGTCACATATTTTTATGTCGTTAGGCAGGCTGTTGTAAAATTGTACTCAATCATACAGTATGTTTTTTTTTTGCCGTAAGTCAGTGTACGTGGTCGAGTTGTTATTAATTTGTATCTGTTTCTTAAGTAAGGTTTTTGTGTTTTTTGAGTTAATGTAATGTTTGAGTGGATGTTGCCTCTGATTATTTTTTTAATTAGGTTGCAAGCGTTGAATGTATACAACGTGGAACGTTAAATGCGCAAAACCTCAGACACCCCAACTGATTCTTAATTCAATTGACCTATTTCAGAGAGAAAATAAGTCATTAAAAAAATTGTAAAGGTTTTATTTGCTGTTTTAGTTTTACTGGCCATTCTGATCGTTTCTTGCGTCTGCGCCGACGCTTTACCGAGGGAGGAGTCGTCACCGGGCCGCTGCGCCGCGCTGACACTGGCTTGCTTGACCTATTAATAAATAGACACGGCAACGTTTTTAATGAAGATTTTTCGAAAAATGTGACCTGTATTAAAAATTGGTTCAATTAATTCTGCTCGTTATTCTGATCAAACTATTTTCAGGTTTTGCGCATTTAACGTTACACGTTGTATATTATAATTGCGTAATGTTAAATCATTTAGTTTTATTGCATAGCTCTTTTTCAAACTTGATCAGCGACAATTATGTACTTTACCTGGCGTGTTTGGCCTTGCACACGTTCCTTGCCTATACAACATGTAACGTTAAATGCGCAAAAGCTCAGACACCCCAACTGATTTTTAATTCAACTGACCTATTTTAGAGAGAAAATAAGTGATTAAAAAAATTGTAAATGTTTTATGTGCTGTTTTAATTTTACTAGCCATTCTGATCGTTTCTTGCGTCTGCGACGACGCTTTATCGAGGGAGGAGTCGTCACCGGGCCGCTGTGCCGCGCTGACATTGGCTTGCTTGACCTATTAATAAATAGACACGGCAACGTTTTTAATGAAGATTTTTTGAAAAATGTGACCTATATTAAAAAGTGGTTCAATTAATTCTGCTCGTTATTCTGATCAAACTATTTTCAGGTTTTGCGCATTTAACGTTACACGTTGTATAAGCTGGAAGTGTGTCGGAGGGCAGACGCGTAAACCTCGTAACTGTAATTTTCTGAACGTTCAGGTCAACACCTCTCATTTGATCCTAGTGTTGTACTGTGATTTTAACCTGAAGTAGGTAGTTGCCTTATGAATAAATAAATAAATGGAACGCCAGCTGAATTTTAACATGTTGATGCGCGTTGGAACTCTCAATCAATCAATCAACTCACCCTAACGCAGTCCACTGCTGGACATAGGCTTCTGCCAGGCTTCGCCACAACACCCTGTTCTCCGCCTTCCGCATCCAGTCTGTCCCAGTACCTTCATTTGGTCTTGTTTGGAACCGTAACAATAGATATTTGGCCTAGTTTTGATAGGTTAAATAACTGTGTGTCGAAATTAATCGCTAAATAAAAACACAGACGTCATAATTCTATGCAGCACGCAGTCGACAGCTGTACACAAACCTCTCTTATTACACGCCACTGAGCTTAATTTTTGTGCTCTCATACATACATTAACCCCAAATATCGATACCAAAAAGTTATAACAAAATTGAGAGTTTGTAAACTCGAAACTCACCAACTAATAACGCTAAAAGCCTAACTGTCAGCAAAAACAAACACTATAAGCCAGTGAAACCGACTCAACAAAAACTGGGGCTCTATAAAACAAACATTCTACTCGATACGCTGTCGATCGCAGGGCATCGGAGCTCGGAGCGCGGTTTTGCTTCACCCCATGCGGTCTAGCAGCCGTGCTCCGCGGTTTGACATTGTGTACATGTACATAAAGGTGTGTGCATATTCTGTACGCGAATTAGAACAGAAGGGTCGTACAATTTTAAAATAGCATAGAAACTTGAGACGTCTTTGCATAACTAAACATTGGTTACGAATGCTTGAATCGTATGTTTGGTCTTAATTAATGATTTTTTGGAACTCAATTAATATTTTTGAATATTTGTACCTAAATAACTCGAATATAAAATTGTATAGAAATACTTTTTCAAAATTTTCTTTTGACACAGAGGGCAGGATAGGAGGTGGGGACTTGCTCCACAACCACACCCTACTGCTGTTCCGTCAAGGTAGCCCTACTTTACCAGGTTGGACTTACATCTTTCCATTTGTGTCCAGAGACGCAATATATCGCTGAAAACACTTTTTACACTCTATTTGAGGTTTCTTAGCGAAAAATGTGGTTTCGAACTCAAAACTCGAACTCAAAGCATTTATTTCAAATAAACCAATTACAGGCACTTTTGAATCGTCAAGGGCCCGGTCAGCCAGAAAGATGAAGTTAGTTCGTACCGAACAACGTATCTTCGTGTTCATATTCGCAAGTGCATTCACAGCCTTACAATTCACGTTAGACATGGTGCAGTGAGCGAGTGCGGCTGCCGCGGTCAACCAAACAATATTGTATATTTACCGCGTTGCAATGTTCAGTAAATTCTACATCAGATGATTTGAGCTCGTTCAAACTGTGGGTATTTTGTGCATCCTTCGTGAGTTTTACTGTCTTCAATGTGACGTTTTATGGTACTTCTGTGGAAGTCTTGCTGCGAGAAGAACATTCTCATTGAGCGATTTACACGGAATGTATTCACATTGAGCGGTTTACACGGAATGTTAACCGTAATGTCCTTTCTTAGAAACATAATGTGCGGTTAAATACCACGCTGTAGAACTCGTAAATCGTGGCCATTACTACTGGGCCACCACTGGGTGACCATTCCTCTACTGGGTGACCACTGCCCTACTGAGTGACCACTGCTCTACTGGGTGACGACTGCTCTACTGGGTGACCACTGCCGTACTAGGTGACCACTGCGCTACTGGGTGACCACTGCCGTACTAGGTGACCACTGCGCTACTGGGTGACCACTGCCCTACTGAGTGACCACTGCTGTACTGGGTGACCACTGCGTTACTGGGTGACCACTGCTCTACTGGGTGACCACTGCTCTACTGGATGACCACTGTTCTACTGGGTGACCGCTGCTCTCTGGGCCACTATACTCGTACTTCTGTCCGTATTTACTTTTGCAAAAACATATTTTAAGTCGACATTACACTAGGAACGGGCATAATCCACAAATCCATTGAAAGTATCCAAACTGAACAGTCTACACCAATACTAATCACGAGTATGATTAATGTAGTTAATATTCAAGTGCCTCTATGATTTCAAGTTAACTCATAATTCGAGCGATAATTATGAACGACATATCACTATTAGAGTCAAGTGTTACATATATAATAGTGTCACAATTACATATTTAACGCTAATCCCTCTCCCTACACGCTTTATCCACAATTAATATATAAACGCAAATTAATTTCCCAGTAGGAGCCTAAATTTCGTACCTTCATCAGGAGTAAAGTTAAAACAATTTTGAGAAGACATTTCATTTATTTCCAAAAGTATGAAGTGCTGGCATAAATAAGAAGAATTAAAATTTCAATGAATAAACTTCAAACACAATAGCGAACTTTTAACAACATTTATAGGTAAGTTGATACAGCTGTATAACCTAGATTTGCAGTCAGAACTTGCTTCGTTTAATCTTCAGGATATTTAAATACGTAAATGTAGACCGCAGTTGTTATTGAATAGTTTGTAGAAGTTTATCAAGTTTGTGATAGTTAGTCAACTTTGAGTACTAAAGACTCGCCTCCGAGAATCTCCACTTGGTTCGCTTGAAGAACATCCCTGGAAAGATGAAATGGAAAACTGGATTATAGAGATTAATAAACAAATAAATACAGAAGCTGTGTTATGGAATAACTTTTTTCTTTCAATAAAAGTTGGACTTGATCTAGATTATTCTAGATCATAGGTTCTCAACGTGGGGCGACAACGCCCTCTCGTGGGCGTTTGAGACTTATAAGACCCAGAAAAATATGTCCTATCTTACGACTATATAATATTACACGTTTAAATATATATCGTGGCAAGAGCTGTTTCAGATTTGCGACAGATGATAAGAAAATAACATTGGTGGGCTCTAGAAACAAAATATTCTCAATGTTTGAGAACATATGCTCGAGATGGCAATAAAGAAAGCATATACAGTTGCAAATTCTGACAAGGAATCTATTATTGTAAACTACATTGCTGGAGCATTAGTCGATTTGGTTGACTAGTCTTATTAAATTAGGAGTAAAAGAGACAAGATACCGTGACAATTTCTAAACTGTCGTGATGTGGAGTAATAGGTACCTATATCTAATACTAAAATACCTATATTTCACAGCCTGACTTTCCTATTTAACTGGTACGTAATGCCTCTGGAAAAAAACGCTCTAGTAATGCTTTTCTAAGCATTAAATGTTCAAATAAGGGATTTAAACAGTCTCTTAACTTTTTGTTGGAACGAGCCTAAACGAAAACAATGAAAAAACTCAATTTCAAAAACCTTTTCAAGTAACTTTCTTCCAATATTGCGGTCTTGTCGTCTGAGTTTTATCTAGTAACTAACAATATCTCTTCTATTTTCATATTTTTTTGCACTAGAATAACACAATCTAATCTTTTGCAAAAATCTTAAGCATTTTAGCCAATGCTATTGGAACGACCTCCATTTAGAAAGGGGTCAGATTATATATTTTCTTGAACATACGCATCAATGATGTCAGATTGAACATGATTATCTAGTTGAGAAACAAGTCTCGGAAGGTATCGAATGCTCTCGCCTGCTCAAGTGTTATTAAAGTTATTGAGATAAATACGAATTTTGATAAAGTATGAGAGATAGAAGATAATAATATTTCTGGTATCATAATTGATAATTGATCATGAATTGATAAACTATTGTTAGTTATCATATTGATTTAAATGGTGCAGAATATCATATTATAAGGAAATGTGTATCCGAAAACAGCTCACAGGATAAAAATTAGAAATGAAGGATGAAACATAATACAGGGAACCACAAAAGAAGTTTTCGCACATAACAAGAGGATCATCGTTCACGATTTTGCTCCAAATTCTAGGGTAACATAGAGTGTGTTGAACTGTAGCGACCTGGCACTATGCCCAAACTTCTAACTTCCATAATATGAAAATTCTCGACTCTTATCTTAGTCTTGTGGTAGGATTTAATAATAACATTGTTCTATTGATAATGATCTATACAAAAGTTTTGTTAAGTTAGTTACCGTGCTACTATAATATATTAGTTCTCACCTCGAAGTTTTGGGTGACTGGATGCTGCTAATAACAACTTCAACTTTCTTGTTGACACCTTCGAAATAGGTGAGGTCGATAGTGTATGCGTCTTGTCTGAAGTTGATAACAACGATGTAGGTTTTCTTGTTGTACCACCTGGAAGAAAAAAAAGTGACGTCATTACGTTAGTACTGCTCTTTGCTTCAAACGCACGTGAAATGTATCGGCAATGCTTTCAACACGACTATAGGTATTAATCAGTGGTGTTCCGTCAATAAGTTTTTAGTAACTGCAAGAGGCTAGAATTTCTAAGAACAGCCAATAACTGGAACCATACCAATATGAATTGACGACGTTGTTATAGTGTTATAGTGGGTTGTATAGCTGGAATTACTCAATTAAGAAATTTGACACACGCAACATGTCCATAATCGAGAAAAGCTCATACATACATACAAACATCAAAGTCACTTACATAATTACTGTTAGCGGTTCCTAAGCCAATTTCGTTGCTGATCAGTATTGAATGTTCGTTTATATATACATGTATGGGGTAAGCGTTTCCAATGAAAACCTTATCGTTTATCGTCACGCGATGTTGTAGATTGATCAGTTCAAAACATCTAGTTTTAAGGATTTATTTTGTATCTGTACATGAGCAGTTAATGCAGAAAAATAAGGAATAGGAAACAAATGCGTTTACTTTTTACAAAGGAAATATATTGTTTCCTTTATTTTCCGCAAATACTCAGAAAATAAAAGAAAGCTGCAGACACAAACACATTTAATAGTTTCTCCAAATATAACGTCACTTTTCTGAAAGCACGTTTGATTTTTTTTCCCAGAAAAAAAAGTGAAGTATTTCACCAAAAAGTTGGTTGAATTAAATGTTCCGGTCTACCTTTGAGAACTCATGAATGAAACAATGAATTTGCTCCTCGATTTCAATCATCAATGTAAAAATATATATTTATATTAATATTGTGACCTATATACTGTAATTTGGCATTACAGTATACAGTACAGCGGAAATTGGTCCAGGTCCTTGTAAAGTCAATACTTTACAAGGACCTGGAATCGCGGAATGGGACGCTGGATCAATTTCCGCATTAGAACAAATAGGTTTAGACCTGCTGTGTACCTGTAGCTAAGGTCTGCAAACATTCGTTCCGAGCCTGGATGTTTGTAAATATAACGTGTGTAATGTGTATTTACATATGAGATAGGGAATCCTACTTTCCAGTTTAGATCTACAACAGTACAAATTTTTGTATTCATATTTGTCATAAGCATTGATAATGGTGGTACTTCCCAAGTGTTTATTATTTTGGTTACGTTGTGTTTCAAAACTTCAGTTGTCAAGATAAGATAGATAAACAATATGATGTCTCTTTAAGACAAACAAAAGGCAACCATCAAAAGAAACAACAACCAAGAGAAAAAGAGAGAGAGAATCAAAGAGTCAATAATTTCAAAAGGCAACTTGTTTTTACGATGATTTGAGAGTATAGAGTTGTTAGGCAAGTAAGGCGGTATTTTTAATTTGACACCTTTTTTCCTTACCCAATATGATGGAATTTCGAGAATAAGTAGATTTTATGTAGCACTCACCTCCTGAAAGCGAAAACTCCTTCATTGTAAGCAACAGACTCGTATCTGCCGTATCGGAAAACCTTGTCAGTGCGAAGTGCGGATAAAGCCTTGTAGACGTTCAAGTGAGAATTTTCTGTCGCTCTCTGTACTTCGACATTGAGGTTTTCATAACCAGCTGCTACTGGAAGCCAGGTCTTGTCACCGTCTGAGAAACCTGTGGAAATATATAATGTGTTTTGGTCTAAGAAATAACGTTTATTAATTTCATTCATAGGGACAACCATAATGTTGTCATTGTGGTTTTGATGTTATTTGGTTGAAATATGGTTCTCTCATACCGGAATTCTTATCAGCACTCCATTGGAATGGTGTACGCGCAGGATCTCTGGAAGACATCCAATAGTTGATAGGGTCATCGGTGTTGCATCCACTGGGGTCTACGGTATCTTCCCAGCTTACATAACCATCGACCATGCCGAGTTCTTCACCCTAAAATATACATAGATCATTTATTGCTTTACTTAGGTGATAAATATATTCACAAGAATTTTATAATGAACTAAGATTGTGCTTACCATGTAAGTAACACCAATACCAGGACTCAATAACGTTATCATATTTATACCATCAACTAATTCAGGACTAAATCTTGAAGCTACTCGGTTGTTATCGTGATTTCCGGCCTGAAAAATAATAATTATAATACTTTATCGAAGAAAACATTTTTAAGCAAAGCATATGACTGTATAAAGAGGTTATAGTCTTACCACCCAGTTTGCATGTTGATCAATAGGTTTGAATGTGAGGAACTTATCAAGAGCATATTTAATCTCAGCAGCACTTGAAGCACCATTTACATCAGAAATCAGCACAAAGTTGAAGGGCATCTGAGCACCTTTGCGACCACCTTCACCAAAATATCTTGCCGTCATCTGAGGACTAGAGTATGCCTCAGTCATCATGACTCTACTCAATCCATCTTTTTCTTTATACTCATCGAAGACTTCCCTCCATTGGAACACCATTTCTACAGTTTCATCAAGGTCTTTGGTGTAAATATGGGATACGTAATCGTAGCTATCAGGGTCATCTGTGCTTCGTGATAGAGGCTCATCAGGATACTTTCCACCAAAATCTGCCTTGTCAACTTCAAACAAATGAGCAATAGCATCAACCCTGAAACCTGCAACGCCTTTGTCGAACCAGAAGCGAATGACATTTTTCATTTCTTCGACGACGTCGGGGTTACGGTAGTTAAGGTCTGGTTGTCCGATCACGAACTGGTGGAGGTAGTATTTACCGACTTCTTCTCTGTACTCCCAGGCACTCTTACGGAAAACACTATTCTAAAAAATTAAATATTTGTTAAAAAAAAATCGCATAGAACGATTATTATTGAAAATATCGTCAAATGTGACATTAAATTAACTATCATGGAGTATATGAATATCAACAGGTTTATCCACCATAACTATGATATGAGTAATTAATGATTCAAATGCATCAATCATTAACTTCTCAACAACAATTATGTTCAGGTAAACAGGTCGTCTTTGCCATATTATTATTATTATTTATAATTTTATAAAATATAAGTAATACCTCCAGTTTATGCTTACCCAATTATTAGGCGGATGCATAACCCCATTTTCGTCCACCACTCCATCCTCCCAGATAAAGTAATCGTAATATTTCTCGTGACCTCGCAACGCCTCCTCAAACCACATACTTTCATTACTCGAGTGGTTTGGTACTAAATCCAGAACTATTTTAATATCTGGAACAGTAAACGATAGTGTTTGTATTTCTTGTTTGTTTGTTTTGAGATAGTTAGCAAATACTCAGAGAAAAGTAATCAAATTACTTTTGTTTTTAGACTCTATAAATGTCATTGAGGTTTTTATTTCGGTTTTAATCCTTAAAGGTAAATAGTCAGAATTCTTTTTACTGTTATTTATTTCGGTTTTTCTCGGAAAGAGCTCGTCGTTGGTAGCATCGAATGCATTATTAATTCCAGTCTTTACAACTCGTTGCTATTTTATTTATGAGTAAGAACATTCTGGAAACTTTCTGTTTTGTGATTAATGAAACTTTCCATTTATTTGTTACTAGCGACCCGCCCCGGCTTCGCACGGGTGCCATGCTGATCACTACATAGTCACTACATAGTATAAAACAAAGTCGCTTCCTGTCTGTCTGTCCCTATACAACTTAGATCTTTAAAACTCCGAAACGGATTTTGATGCGTTTTTTTTTAATAGATAGAGTGATTCAAGAGAAAAGTTTATATGTATAATACATGCATAATATAGTAGAGAAACACTGATAATTTTAGAGGTTTCTAATGTAATGTCGTAATTAAACACATTTTTTTGCGCTTACATTGTAAACGCTGGCTGAACCCGTCAAGATAGATCAAAATAATGTACTACAGTATTGTACACCTTAAAAAGGTCTACAAAAAAGTCCGCGATGGTATATGTCTATCTCTTAAGGATAACCCACAATAACCATTTTTTATCCTATACTTTTTACGAGAAATAATGGCTCTAAAATTATCAGTGTTTCTCCATTGCACCCGTGCGAAGCCGGGGCGGGTCGCTAGTAATATAATAAAACAAAGTCGCTTCCCGCTGTCTGTCTCTATGTATGCTTAGATCTTTAAAACTGCGCAACGGATTTTGTTTTGATGCGGTTTTTTTTAGTAGATAGAGTGATTCAAGAGGAAGGTTTGTGTATAATAATTGCATAATATAGTAGAGAAACACTGATAATTTCAGAGCAATTATTTCTCGTAAAAAGCATCGAAAAAAAGTGGTTATTATGGGTTATCTCTAAGAGATAGACATATGCCATCGCAGACTTTTTTGTAGACCTTTTTAAGGTGTACAATACTGTAGTTCATTATGTTGATCTATCTCGTAAGGATCAGCCAGCGTTTGCAAGGTAAGCGCAAAAAAATGTGTTTATTTACGACATTAGAAACCTCTAAAATTTATTAGTGTTTCTCTACTATATTATACATGTATTATACATATAAACCTTCCTCTTGGATCACATTATCTATTAAAAAAAATTGCATCAAAATCCGTGGCGTAGTTTTAAATATCTAAGCATACATAGGGACAGACAGAGGGAAGCGACTTTGTTTTATACTATGTAGTGATAATGTATTTACAGGAGCTGACTACTTCGATAAAAATTGATAAAATGATGACTATTTTATCCTTTACTATCTTTTTCATAAGAACTCCTAAAAATAAAACTTACCCAATTCTTTAGCTTTAGCCATAAGATTTTCGAAATCCTCCATAGTGCCGTATTCCTCTTGAACAGCATAGAAATCAGAGATGTCGTAGCCAAAATCGTACATTGGTGACTTGAACATAGGTGAAAGCCAAGTAGCTCCAACACCCAGTTCCTTTAAATATTCAAGACTTTCCGTGATTCCTGAAGACAAAAAAGTGATATTAAAGAAAAACTTCCCTGTATGATTAGTTAAAGTAATTAAAGTTATCTTTTTTGTACAAGGACAGAAAAATAAACTTCATAATTTGTAGTGTCTTACCATTTAAGTCTCCAATGCCATCACCATTACTGTCCTTGAATGACCTTGGGTAGATTTGGTAGAAGATGGTAGTCTCCCACCAATCAAGTTCCTTGTCATTAGAGTTACCACCTAGTGCTAGTGCGAACAGCACTGGAAGAACTAAGATGCTCTTCATCGTGACACTGATGAAAAAAATAGGTGAAATAATAACGTGTTGATATTATGGGCTGATGTGTGGTCTATGACTATGAGAATTCAAATTAAAACTACAAATAATTAGCGGAATGATTAGACGTTGACAATACTCACTAAACCAATGTATTAAAAGTGGGACACGGTGAATATTTGCACAAACCTATGCAAAATTCAAAGGCGAACTTAAGTGAGAATCAACAATACAATCACCCTCACTGCATCTTTTCATTTAACTCTCCAACACACAATTTGTTATCTATTTCTCAATTGCCATCACTAAAACATGAGGAAATGAAGAGTTGGCATGCAACACAGTGCAGTGTTGATGTCATACTCCATTCGCACATAGATTCATTCCGTACAAAAAATAGTAAGGAAGTTCGTAGTTATAATGTATCTTATTTTTATTGCATTATTTATATTCTGGTCATCGTGAACTTTTATTGTTGTTGTCATGTATTATTTTGATACGCCATGACGTTAAGAGGGTCAGTGAAAAGGCGGATGCTAGTAGAAAAGTAGGAAGGGGACGCTCCAAAAGAGACATATGTATATATGTGTACCGATCGTATTAGTTATGTCCTTCAAGAAGGTCAGATGCGTAATAAGTATTCATAACCAGCGTTCTGGTAACAAGATTTATGAACGAGGACAAACGAAATGGATCCTTCTATTGGAGTCCATTAGTTTCGCCTAACCCCCTTAGGAAAACGTTTATATTTATGTACATATGTATTGATGTTGTAATGTTACTTACCCCATTGTATCTGCTACTGTGTGAAGTGTGCGCCCTGCATCCATGTTTATACTAAAACTTATCTTAAATTCGAGATAAATAATGATACATAATGCCGATAAGCAAAACACTTCGATTTATCTCGACTTTCATAATACCAAATAGTTTTGAAAATAATCCATATCTTGCGATACTGGCTATTCGTGGAACAAGTTAAGCGCCCAACAACAGCAAAAACATGAGAAAGAACAGAAATTTCTCAAAAAAGTGCCTTCACCACTGCTAATCATAATAGACGGAATCAAGATCTACCAAATGTTCTACAACTCACTAACTGAAACCCAACCAATTGAATCATACACCGCAAAAATGATGAATGGAGATTGTGTGAAGATCAACAACGCCAAAACCGAGGACTCTTATAGAGCGATTGCTAGACTTTTGTCAGAAAAAAACATATCTTTGGCATTCATAGGAGAACAAACAGGCTCGACCATTAAGAGTTGTAGTGAAAAAAATACATTCTTCTTGCCAGCCAGATCGAATCAAAGACGATTTAATATCGCAAGATTTGAAAATAGAAAAAGTTGACAAAAAGTTGAGCTGGAAGAATCATAGACATATTATATATATGGACTGGAAATACCTACGAAAAAAGGGTGCCTACCTACAACTCATATTGTCTCAAAAAATGGCTGCCACTGCTAGGGTTGTATCAATCAAGGAACATTGGTGTTACTATAACGAGTATCGATACTAAATACGAGTCGTACTAGTTATCACGTTTGGATCATAATATAGTATACTAACTTATAGTCCGTTCTAACTAAGGTTGCCTACTTTATAGTAACGTATCCTAGTTTATTTTCGATAAACATACTTTATAATTTTGCATAAAAATACAGTATGCGAAAATATTTTATTTCTAATCTTTTGTTATGCGTAAAAGACTCATATGAACTATTTATCGATAGGTACAGACGCCAGCACATCAAGCTACCCGAAACTGTCAAATTATCGCAATCAACTTTCTTCCCTGAAAATAAAATTAATGCCAAGTGTTTTTTCGGCACAGAATTAAAAAACACTTTTTAATTGCATCACGTTTACGTATTAAAGTGAAGGAAAACAGCGTGAAGAGATATGTATGCATATGCCCAAAAACAGGTGCTTTCGCATATTATACCTTTGGGTTGGAAGGCCAGAGAGCAATAGTTTCTGTTAGGTATGCTGACCCTAGTGAAAAACAAGATAATCACTAGGGTGAATGAATAATATAAACTTCCCATCACATTCTCCGTGAATGGGATGGGATGCTTATATTATTGTGTTAATGAGTGGTGGAGTAAAAATAAAATAAAAGTATTTTTTTTTGCCTTTGTTTATTGGTATGATAATGATTAACAAATATAACGTTCAATTATCGTTCAAATATAACGTTTGATTAGTAAAATAGGCTTACAAAAGTAATACTTTGCGAATGCGATGCTTTGGGCATCTTTTGTGATTGGTCCAAGGCATTCAATTGTATTCTTCATGAAACCTTAATCAGGAAACTTCGCCACTACGGAATCCTGAACCCTCTCTGGATCTTCTCACTTCTTACTTCAGTGATAGGATTCAGAGAGTTGATGTTAACGGGAAAAGGTCACCCGGATCTGTAGTAAGAATGGGGGTCCCCCAGGGCTCAATACTTGGACCATTTTCATTTATATATTTATATCAATGACTTGCATTACCTCATAAAGGATGAACATGATATAGTGTTGTTTGCAGATGACACTTCACTTTTATTTAAACTCAAACGTCAACAGCTGGTTACTGACAGTATAAATAGTGCCCTCGCAAAAGTAGTAAACTGATTTAATGTTAATAATCTACTTCTTAACGAAAAAAAAAACGAAATGTATTAAATTTACGATACCAAATGTTAGACAAGTAGAAACTAGTGTTCTCATAAAGGGTGAAGAGTTAAAACCCGAAAATTCCACAGTATTCTTAGGCATAACTTTGGATGCCAAGCTTCAATGGGGCCCCCATATAGATAAATTGTCAAAAAAACTTAGCTCTGCAGCATACGCCGATAGGAAAATTCGTGACTTAACTGATTTAGAGACAGCCCGTTTAGTTTACTTTAGTTATTTTCATAGTGTGCTGTCATACGGTATTCTGTTGTGGGGAAATGCCGCCGATATTCAGACAATTTTAATTTTACAAAAAAGGGCAATTCGTTCCATTTATAAATTAAGTCCCAGACACTCCCTCAGAGACTTTAAAGAGATTAATGTAATGACTGTGCCTTCTCAGTACATTTATGATAATCTTTTGTATGCACATAAAAATATAATCTGTTTAAAAATACAGTGATATATATAATATAAATACTAGGAACAAACACAAATTTGTTGTTCCTACAACAAGGCTGACGTTTCATAAGTGCCCATGTAGGTTTATGTGAAAGAAAATATTTTGATTTTGGTGCTGTGAACCACGGGCCGGACCTAGCAAGGTCAATCGGAGCTAATAAGACGCAGGACTATTTATGTTAACATAGCAGAATATACCGATATCGTTCCAGCGGAGGAACTAGTTCCGCAAACTATTAGGCAACGGTACAGCACTATTCTGTTATGACATATTATTGTAAACAAACGAATGAATTAACAAAATAATAAAAAGGTCTGTTATACGGAAATTCACTCAAATATCAATACTTTAGCCATAAATTCATGATCGCGTTACAATTATATCATCGAATGTCTATTATTGTATGTGTTATTGCATGAAAACCGGCTACTAACCTGTGCAAAGAAAGTTGAGGTTGATTTTCATTCTTCCTTGCACCACACTTCACAATACAACACACAGGCATGTTGAATTGCTGTTTTTCAACATTTACATGCAGTTTTAAAGGTAAAGTCCTCGTAATTTTCTCGCAAATCTCAATAATACAAAAAATAAACAACCATTTGACAGCTGAACTACCACGAAACTTGGCGACAAAGATGGCTGCTCTGGCACCTACCTACAACCGTGTATAGAATAACAGGGCATCTCCTGTTATATCCCATCTCAATGGTCCAACCGCAGCCTCGCGAATGTTCGGAGTGAAGTCGGTCACATACATCGTTCGTCTATCTTTATGAAAGTTCGGTTTTCCGCCTCGCTGTTCCCGTTCTCGGTCATGGGTCTTTTCATTCACAGACCGAATGCATTGCGTAGAAATATGCCCAAACTCGTTGCATTTAAAATACTTCAGACCTTTTACTTTATCTGGACATTGGGACGATTGATGACCTTTCCCACCACAGCTGTAACACCTCTTGATTCTCCCGTTATCTTCATGATTTTCAGGCTTCTTGTTTCGACTATGACCACTGTTATCCGTCCTCATCTTCTCTTTAATCATTTCATAAATCTTAAGCTTATCTTTTAATTCCGAGTACGTCGTAACTCCGTACAACATCATTTTGTTAATTTCCGTGTCAATTATGCCGTCTATAATATATTTGATGGCGACATAATCGGGCATCTTACCACGTTTTCCCATCTCCTTCATCACTAGAATATAATCTAGACACGTTTCGTCCTTCTTTTTCGTTATGGCAGCCATCATCTCGTGGATGGTCTTACTATCCACCGAATCTGGAAACTCTTTAATTAAGCCTGCTTTTAAATCCTCCCAGCTTTTAAAGGGTTTTTCCGATCTGAGCCACAGCGCAGCAGTTCCGACCAAAGCCCTTCTGGCTACGATCAGAGTTTGTAGGGGCGACCACTGAAAAATCTCAGCATTGTCGTCAATGTCTTGCGCCCATTTGGCTACACCAAACGTCTTGTCTTGCCCACTGAAATTTGGGACAAGGCTCTCATGGAAAATAGTAGCCTGATCACGGTAAATGCCTTGCCTCGCCGATGTGGACGCGTCATGTTCGTCTTCGTCGTGGCCGGCTTGGCGGCGATATTTCCCTTGTCGCGGCGACCTTTCCATTTCGTCTTTTCTTGTCTTTTGTGAACTATTGTTACCGTCTTCTATCACGTTTTTTCTTTTTGCTTCTTCGGTTCCGAAAACTTGAAATATTGAGCTATCCCGGACGAGCCCCCAAAAAGTTGTGGGATTAGCTCAATTTTTCTTAAATTAAACTGCTGATTTCTTCTTAATTCTTGTATTTTATTTTCCGTCTTTTTTCTAACGTCTTTCACCCAATTCTCTTCCACACCTTCCTTTGTTTTACCGCTACATCTGACTTATTAAACATTCATTCACTATCTCTTTCACTCCTTGACTATTTCATACATTCATCTCTGTCACTTGTTTATGCTTCACATCTGTCATTCATCTTTACATCTAAATTCACTATCCTGTCATAACGTTCCATTCCTACATACATACCATAGACATATATATATGGACTGGAAATACCTACAAAAAAAGGGTGCCTACCTACGACTCATATTGTCTCAAAAAATGGCTGCCATTGCTAGGGTTGTATCAATCAAGGAACATTGGTGTTACTATAACGAGTATCGATACTAAATACGAGTCGTACTAGTTATCACGTTTGGATCATAATATAGTATACTAACTTATAGTCCGTTCTAACTAAGGTTGCCTACTTTATAGTAACGTATCCTAGTTTATTTTCGATAAACATACTTTATAATTTTGCATAAAAATACAGTATGCGAAAATACTTTATTTCTAATCTTTTGTTATGCGTAAAAGACTCATATGAACTATTTATCGATAGGTACAGACGCCAGCACATCAAGCTACCCGAAACTGTCAAATTATCGCAATCAACTTTCTTCCCTGAAAATAAAATTAATGCCAAGTGTTTTTCGGCACAGAATTAAAAAACACTTTTTAATTGCATCACGTTTACGTATTAAAGTGAAGGAAAACAGCGTGAAGAGATATGTATCCATATGCCCAAAAACAGGTGCTTTCGCATATTATACCTTTATTATTATACCTATTATACCTTATAATATGTATGTATTTAGAAATATATATGTATGTTTATCAGCTGTCTTAGTACTCATAGCACAAGCTCTGCTTAGTTTGGGACTAGATGGCGATGTGTGAAAGTTGTGGAATATGATTTATTCATTTATTATTATTTTTATATATGTAATTAATATATATCTATTTATTTATTTCAGGCCAAACGGCCGGGCTATTATTAATCAATCATTTTAATAGACATTTACCAAAAATGCTGTGGGAACAGAGTTATCATGTAATCTCATTACATCAAGTGTTCTATTGAAACAGCTTTCTTCAAAGTGAAGTGAACAGAGGTACCATTCTTTATGTCGGGGATTAATATTTTCTTCACCAATAGCCTCTAACCACTTTTTCTTTAGTCCTTCCTTTTTAGGAAACCTATAAAAAGTGCAAGTATTTTTAACAATAAATAATTTTGGTTACAGCTATATTATATTAGCATATGAAACTAAAATCAATAGGAAACGTCAGAAGCTATGTGCACGGTTCCAATTGGTGGTTTCTATGGAGAAGAGTCGGCAAGAAACTCCACGGTTACTCAAAATAATTGGCTTTTACAATGTTAATAGGTAGGGGAGGACAGTGTAGGCCTGTCAGCAAGTACCAGGTACTTAAAAAAATAGAAGACATTGTAAAAGCCAATTGTTTTTAAAAGAGTAACCGTGGAGTTTCTCGCTCGTTCTTCTGCATAGGAAACCACCATTTGGAACCGTGCATCTAGCTTCTGACGTTTCATAAGTGCCCATGTAGGTTTATGTGAAAGAAAATATTTTGATTTTGGTGCTGTGAACCACGGGCTGGACCTAGCAAGGTCAATCGGAGCTAATAAGACGCAGGACTATTTATGTTAACATAGCAGAATATACCGATATCGTTCCAGCGGAGGAACTAGTTCCGGAAACTATTAGGCAACGGTACAACACTATTCTATTATGACATATTATTGTAAACAAACGAATGAATTAACAAAATAATAAAAAGGTCTGTTATACGGAAATTCACCCAAATATCAATACTTTAGCCATAAATTCATGATCGCGTTACAATTATATCATCGAATGTCTATTATTGTATGTGTTATTGCATGAAAACCGGCTACTAACCTGTGCAAAGAAAGTTGAGGTTGATTTTCATTCTTCCATGCACCACACTTCACAATACAACACACAGGCATGTTGAATTGCTGTTTTCCAACATTTACATGCAGTTTTAAAGGTAAAGTCCTCGTAATTTTCTCGCAAATCTCAATAATACAAAAAATAAACAACCATTTGACAGCTGAACTACCACGAAACTTGGCGACAAAGATGGCTGCTCTGGCACCTACCTACAACCGTGTATAGAATAACAGGGCATCTCCTGTTATATCCCATCTCAATGGGAAGAATAAAGAACCTCTCAATATATTCGCCTTATCGTTTAGGTAGATTAGGTTGTCAAAAAATAATTGGCATAATGCACATTTTAGGGTGTACAATTGAAATACGCTCTATCAAAAATTCAAAACTCATTCCTCAATGTAAGAGATACCAGTCAGATGGACAAACACAAATATGTTGTTCCTACAACAAGGCTCAAGAAAATAGGTGGCTCGTTTAGATGCCAATGTATACGTTTTTATAATAAACTTCCTAGCCACATTCAAGAACTAAGCATTAATAAATTCAAATCTTTTATAAAGCTAAAACTATGCCAGAAAGCCTATTATACTGTAAAAGACTATATTGAGGACAAAAAAGCTTGGGATTGAGCTGCTCCAATAGGTCTAGACAGTGAATGTTGTTTATTTTTTATTTTGCTGATTTACACATTTGTTTTTTTTTTTTTTTTTCAAAATATCTATTTATATACAGAATGACATGAACATTTACTGTTTAAAGTCTTATATTATTTTAATTATTGTGAATGTGAGGACTATGTGGGTCATTGTTTCCGTTTTAATCATGGTCTGGCAGTTTGAGTTGTGTATGCGGTCTACACAAATGTCCTGTCCTTGGTATTGCTCGTCGAATCGTTGAGCTCTTTAAGTTCTGAGTTGAGCTGCACGGTTACTAACGAATGCGTGCACTGACTGCACAGGTCCACTCAGTGTGGTTCTTTCCTCAAAAGACCACTTCAGACACCAATCTACATGGTCCTCAAAGATTATATCCGGATTTTTATATACACATTGACATTGATGAATTTTATATAAACAATGACATGGATATTTACTTTGTAAAGTATCTTATTTTTTATTATTATTATTGTGAGTGTGAAGACTATGTGGGTCATTTCTTTTTTCTGTTTTCCTTCTTAGTTAGTTTGAATCATGATCTGGCAGTTTGAGTAATTTATGCGGCCTACCCAAATGTCCTTTCATTGGTATTGTTCGTCGAATCGTAAGGCTCCTCAAGTTCTGAGTTGAGCTGCACGATTTTTGACAAATGCGTGCACTGACTGGACAGGTCCGCTCAATATGTGTGGTTCTTTACTCAAAAGACCATTTCAGACACCAATCTACATGGTCTTCACATTATCTGACCAAGATTATGTCTGGACTTTAAAAGAGACTGTGACCTCTGAGTTTGTTTCGGCCTTTCTTCTCAGAGTAGTCGGATAGGAAACGACCGACCGACCTCATCTAGTTTAAAAAAATATGATTGACATGTAAAAGTGTTTGTACAAACCTACTTACAGAAAATAAATCGTTTATCATTTATCATTTCATTTATCATTATATATTTTACTAGCGACCCGCCCCGGCTTCGCACGGGTGCAATGGAGAAACTGATAATTTTAGAGCCACTATTTCTCGTAAGAAGTATAGGATAAAAAATGGTTATTGTGGGTTATCCCTAAGAGATAGACATATACCATCGCGGACTTTTTTGTAGACCTTTTTAAGGTGTACAATACTGTAGTACATTATTTTGATCTATCTCGACGGGTTCAGCCAGCGTTTACAATGTAAGCGCAAAAAAATGTGTTTATTTACGACATCACATTAGAAACCTCTAAAATTATCAGTGTTTCTCTACTATATTATGCATGTATTATAGATATAAACCTTCCTCTTGAATCACTCTATCTATTAAAAAAAAACCGCATCAAAATCCGTTGCGCAGTTTTATAGATGTAAGCATATATAGGGACAGACAGACAGGGAAGCGACTTTGTTTTATACTATGTAGTGATACTCATGATGCAGAAAAGAGTTAAGGTGTGTGTGGCAAGAATCATACAACCAACTGTACTAAATCTCCGCAAGAGAAACCAAAATGCGTACACCATGACTTACCCCATCCTTCCAACTACCTAAGATGTGAAGTAGCCAAGGAGAAACAAATTATGAAAAATAAAAACATCATCAAAATTCCATAAGAAATCCTGACAAACAGGCACGAGAAGAAAGGCAAAACTTGTTCAAGGAAGTACTTCCTATGCACAAACTGTTGACAGTTTCTATGCACAAAAAGGTTGCAGCTTGTCCATAGGAACAAGGCAGACAACCTTCGAATCTAGAAGATAAGATAAACGAAATCTTGAAGTGTATTACTAAATTTGACAAAAGATTAGAGAAACTAGAATCCAGCACCTATACAGCTGTCTTAAATAATCAAAAATGAGTAACACACTAAAAATAATGGCATGGAACTCGAATGGACTCCTCAAACATCAGAATGAGTTACAGGCAGTCCCAAACACAGAAAATATAGATGCACTTCACTAACCAATCATTCATCAAATTTAGAGGATACAAATTATATGATTTGCTTCATTTTGATAGCTCCGCCAGAGGAGGTAGCGCGGTTATAATTAAAGAAAACACCAATCATTAAGAGCAGAGCAAATTTAAAGAACCAGACATTCAACCCGTGGCAGTACCTATCTGTCAAAACCAAATTTTGGGCACATGGTAAGTAAAGAGCGATACATGTAATTCTTTGACTTTCTAGGCCAGAGATTCATCCTATGCGGTGATTTTAATGCCAAGCATATGCTCTGGGAATCAAGATTTACTACAACAAAGAAAAGGCGGCTCTTAAATGCAGTTAAAGATACACAGTTATGACCATATGACAACCAACATCCTGGCCCGCTGACTACCAGAAAATACCGGACCTTATAAAATGTATCATAATCAAAAATATATCCACAAATTACGTTAATTTGGATGAAGGTTTCCACATAAATTCGGACCGCTCCTCGACTATCCTGATTTAGTCAAAAATTCTACTAAGAGGAAGCCATTTAATCCTGGTCTATATTGAGTATCCTGCCTCGATAGGCAGGATTTCCTTCAGAATAACCAATATACTAAATATACTACACAAGCTTATACTTATGCCAATTTGGACTTATATGTAGCTTCCAACTTTGGATCTGTAGTATACTTAAAATAATCCGATATTTCCAAAATTAAGTACTCAGGGATGCTGTAAATGCACCATGATAAATTAGAAATGACGATCTTCACCGTGACCTTAAAATGGAAATCGTCACCACCATCATCCAAAAATTTGCTGAAACCCACGAACTCAGACTTCAGCGATATGTGAAAGTCGAGGCAATTCTACTGCTAGACAATACGTACTGCGTAGGCTAAAGAGAACCAAAGCATTTCATTTAGTGTAGTGTATAAATAGTGAGCTTACTAGCAGCGCCCCGCGATTTCACCCGCATATGTTACGATCCCGTGGGAATATCGGGATAAAAGTATTCTATGTGTTAATCCTAGTTATAAACTATCGGTGTACCAAATTTTATCCAAATCCGTTCAGTAATTTTTGCGTGATTCAGTAACAAACATAAAAACATCTTCACTTTCACATTTATAATATTAATAGAAAGTAGGATCAGACCCTAAAAAAGTGCTACGGAGATGTTTAAAAATGCAAAAGACATTGTCCACTTAGTATGGGACTTTGGCTCGGCGTGAACAGACACTTTAAGTATAAATATAATACAGATCTAATAGCTAATTCCAGTAGGGAAGAGAATATTGTAATAAGTTTGTATCATGATGCTTGTAAGACTTGTTTTGCTTACTTGCTTTTTTTTTTAAATAAACACATTTGTATTCATACATTTTATTATTATTCTGACTCATATGTTAGTAATATGTTGTCTAGAAACTGGACAGGTGGATATATATTATTATCTTGGTACCTTACCCAGCTTGAAAACCAAATCATAGTCATCTCATGAGCGCAGCAACCCACTGTTCTTCGGTCCACTATACAATTGCAGCAATAGGTACTGCTTGATTGTATTTCGTCCCTGACTGTTATTTTCGTGTAATATATACACGCATGCGGTATCAGTGTCCATTTTCAAAGCCAAAACAATACTTGCAAACAATAATAAGAGTAAAACGAGCAAAACAATATTCGATAGAAACAAAGTCATGATATGACAAGTGACTTGAAGTGACAACTCACATTATGTCAATGTCAGTTGTCACTTCAAGTCTTTTTTTTAATAATCGATTTATATTAGATTAAAAATCGAATTTAATGACCAACTACGATACTTTTGTTTTCCAATTATATGGATAAAACATGTTTGAGTGAATGTACGTGATTACAAATAACAGCTTTAATTGACTGTAGACTCTAGACTCTTATAAGAATGAGGAGGACTTAGTAAAACTTAAAAAATAACAATTAGAATCGATTTATAAATTATTATTTTACAAATGGCAACACCGTGAAGGTCGAGTACTGTCAATATGTCGAAGAATAAAACAATTTCAGTACTTTTTAAATACACTATTCGTGGGCGCAACTTGATACAAAAAGTTAGAATAAATAAGCGTCTAAAAACAAAACATGATTTTTGATTAAGTTGTTTCTTTTCGAGCATCGTGTCCACGCCAAGCCGAAAATGGACAATTTCCTTTACACTATTCTTTGTTATAACGTAATCTATCGTAAAATTATAAGTTACAGTTTAAATGCTTATTATTACTAGAAGAACTGGCTAGAATGTGTTAAATTATTAAGAAAAGATAAGAGTTCTCATTAAAAAAACTTTTCATACCAATGGACTGATAGCTTAAATACAAGTAAATATACTTTTATTTATTTTTCGGAAATAATGCTCATGATAGCGCTGTTTATACTAATATCATCTGTCTGCAAAAAAAAAATCGGTCAAATGCAAGTCGGAATCGCGCACCGAGGGTTCCGTACAAATTTGTACGTATGTAAATAGTTTATTACGGGAATCGTGTCTCGAATATTTTTCACGTTTTTTTTTTTATAATGTACGGTTATCGAATTTATTCCCTCACTTTTGCTACTAGACATGGCTTCTTGCCAAATTTCATTCTAGGTCAACGGGAAGTACCCTTTTGATTCCCTTGCCAGTGTCAAAATATATGGTATAAACGGAACATAAACTCCCGTATCTATTGATTGCGTTGACTTAGAAGTTTAATTATTTCACCACTTCAAGGGGTTGCAGCCTTGAGTATTTGTTTTTTTTTAAATAAAACGTTGCCCACAAACGCACCCACGATACAGGAGAAATTCCTAGTGTAGAATTTCTCCTGTATCGTGGGTGCGTTTACAGACATTTAAACTCACATACATAAACAGCCAGATCCGGAACAACTACCTGTAGGTCATACAAATATTTGTTCCGTGCGGAAATCGAACCCGCGACACGCAGCGCAGCAGTCAATCGCTTGACCACTGCGCCAACCGTGCCATCAATATTAATTTTAACTTGATAACTCCACGCGTTCCTGAGAAAAAGGGTCTTGACAGACGGACAACGAAGTGAACTATAAGGGTTCCGTTTTACCTTTTGAGGTGCGAAACCCTAAAAAAAATAGGCTGAACCGACGTGTTCGCACCGCAATCCTTGTAGAAATAGCAAGTGTCGACATCGAGGTATCGAGATATCGAACGCAATCGTGAGCATCTATCTTTGGCATGTAATTACCCTAACAATACAGTAGTGCTATTCTGTGAAAATCTCAACGTGATAACTTGGGTGAACTGAGCTTAAAATGAGCTGCAGTTTGATTCTGTAACCATCTCACTGTGGACACTTAGGTGAAGTGAGCGTGGAGTGAGCTATCAGTGTCATCCCACCTAATACTAGGGTTTGACCAAGCATACATTTACAGTCATAATCGAGATTTTAATAATATTTTTGATGCTAATTCTATAAATGTTCGCTTAGTCAATCCCTAGCATCAGTGGTATGACACTGACAGCTCATTCCACGCAAGTTTTCACGGTGAGATTTTTACAGAATCAAGATGCTGACAAAAGTGTTAATCCCTAACATCAGATGGAATGACAGTTCACTTCACCTAATATTTCTCGCGGTAAGATTCTAACGGAATCGACCGGCAAGTCTGTAAAGCAAGACATTTGTTTCTCGTACAAAAGGGGAACAAGCATTGATTACTTCCCTACACCCATTGATAAATTAATCACTAACGAATCAGGTCAAGGAAAGTAATTTGGAGGCACTTCCTTTGTTAATTTCGATCTTATGTTACTTAACCAAGTTTTTTTCAACATTAGGTAACTAATTGTGCTCATTAACTTACAAGGATTATGAACGTTAGCAGTTTATTGGAAGGAGTAGGTTCATAGATAGATATACGTGTATTAAAATTCAAATAAAAGCCTGGCTTTTATTAATTCACAATAATCAACAAAATTCCAAGAAAGTAAATATCACAAAATAAATACAATCGTGTCTTCTTTTTACTTAGTGCAGTTTCAGTACAAGTCCTTCGAAGCCAGCGACTGGTACAGATGAGGCACTGAAGACGTCACTGCAAAAGAAACATAAAATTAAAAATCTTAAAACAAAATCAAACCTCAAGCTCAACTTTCTAAACAACAGTGAATAAATAGTCGATTATTCGTTGCACAGGAAAAGTTGTAGGTTTAATACCTACAGGTGGAATTACCTAATAATGCAGGTGAAACTAATAAAAAGCCAGCATGTAGAAAAAGAGTAGTCCAAAATGTAGGAAAATTCTTCTCCTATAAAACTAAACCTAACAACCACAAAGCCGTTACTATCACAACACCATCTCAAACTTATCAGCAGACTTTCATTATTGAAGCCGTAATTACATACTTAATGTTTATAGCCTCAACTTCAGTAGATTCAAGTATCTTTAAAACTCACCCTTCGTTCTTAGGAGACTGAATGCTCCTTAGGACAACGCTGACGTCACCGACAACGTTTTCGAAGTACGTCAGATCGATGACGTGGTCAACGTCACGCATGTTAACGATGACCAAATAGGTCTCACCGAGGTACCATCTGTAAATAAAAAACGGTAAATAATTTATGAGAAGATATCGGAAGAACCCAGGAGTGTGGATGGTTACTTAGAAAATATAGAAAAACTTTGTCTTGCATGGACAGTAGCAAGTAAATTGTCGTTATCAATATTTTTTGCTAATTGCAGTGATAAGACTTCAGTTCCCTCAAAGCTGAAACACGCGTCCATGAGTTAAACACTTAACAGTTTACGTTGAAGTTCATAATGATATTGATTTAAGATTGTTTTTATACGTAGATTCTGATTTACTGTGAATTATATTAATAATTTCAAGTATTTCTATCAAATCAACTTGTTCAACAAAATTGGCCAACGGTTTTTTCGGTGAGTTTTTTGGATTACTAGCACGAAATTGACAATAGTTTGTAGAATTTGTTGTCATCAAATCATTACCAAAATATAATTAATTTCATTGGTAAAAAAAGATTTGTAAATAAATTCATACCTTCTGAACACAAAGACATCTTGGTTCATAGCCAAGGAGTCGTAACGACCATATCTGAAGACCTTTTCTTGGCGCAGTCCAGCTAAGGCCTGGTAGACCTTCAAGTGGGACCTCTCAGCGGCTACCTGGACATCGACGTTCAAGGTCTCGTAACCTTCGGCTACTGGCAGCCATGTCTTGTCAGCGGTCGAGAAACCTGTGAAATGTAACAATAAATTAATGTTCCCGTTATACGTATATATTACAAAATAATGCAGCCCAAGGGTTAAAATGTTTATATATTTATTTATTAAAACTTTATGCACAAGTAAAAAAAAATACTGTACAAAGGCGGACTTAATGCCATAGGTATCTATTACTAGTCAACCTTAGGGTGACGCAGAGACAAAATAGAGCAGGTCCCCCCGAACCCCCCCCCCCAGACCCTCTTGAATCGATTCTGGAAATATACATATATACACAATAGGACATAACTTTATCCAGTACCAAAAAATATACCAGTTCAGATTTTTACCAAAGATAGTTTTGCAAAAGTACATGCGTCGTGTTTCCGTACTTATATCAATGAAGATTATCTTACGATTCGATACCACGTGTAGATGGGTAACCTCTACTATTTCTTAAACAACTGACAGCTCCACTATTTATTCACCAATCGGATTTACATCCCAGTTCAATATCATCAAAATAGACGATGGACACACATCGTCTCTTCCATTAATAACATTGATAGAACTCCGATCCAGTGCGGAATGACAAGTGAACTCAACATCTCTGTGTTTTCCCGATCCGTAGTGAAAATAAAAATAGCTCGTGTTGATTGCATTTATTCAAACTTACTGTGAGTATTTCTACTGTATCTCGATGACAGACAGATATTCGTCCTGTTCAAACGTTGCTGTTCTTTAAAATAAACTACGTCACGATTTACTCTCATAGATTGATAGATAGAGACAATAATATTATTGTATACGAAATTTGCAAAACAGCTCATATAATATGATCATAGTTAATTCTAAGGTACAATGGCGGTCTTATCACCATCACGATCAGCATCGCCACTGTCGTCAATCGTCATCTGCGATAATTTAACGCTAGAATTTTCTGTCAAACATTTTTCTAGTATACAATATGGGAACAGTTAAAAAATACAATCGTCTGTCTGAATGCCTTACCAGCGTTTTTGTCCGCGTTCCATTGGAATGGTGTTCTTTCTGGATCGCGAGATGATTTCACATAATTGATTGGGTCGTTAGTATTGCATCCAGATGGATCAACTGTGTCTTCCCAGCTAACGTAGCCGTCTACTAATCCAAGTTCTTCACCCTGGAACAATGTAATAATGTAAAAGGCAAACTGTGTTTCTAACAAGTAACGGTAGGTAGCAAAATGTGATTTTAGGTTACTTTATTTATAACTAGCGACCCGCCCCGGCTTCGCATGGGTGCAATGCTGATCATTACATAGTAATATAATAAAACAAAGTCGCTTCCCGCTGTCTGTCTCTCTCTATGTATGCTTAAATCTTTAAAACTGCGCAACAGATTTTGATGCGGTTTTTTTTTAGTAGATAGGGTGATTCAAGAGGAAGGTTTGTGTATAATAATTGCATAATATAGTAGAGAAGAAACACTGATAATTTCAGAGCAATTATTTCTCGTAAAAAGTATCGAAAAAAATGGTTATTATGGGTTATCTCTAAGAGATAGACATATGCCATCGCAGACTTTTTTGTAGACATTTTTAAGGTGTACAATACTGTAGTTCATTATGTTGATCTATCTCGTAAGGATCAGCCAACGTTTGCAAGGTAAGCGCAAAAAAATGTGTTTATTTACGACATTAGAAACCTCTAAAATTATTAGTGTTTCTCTACTATATTATGCATGTATTATACATATAAACCTTCCTCTTAGATCACTTTATCTATTAAAAAAAATCGCATCAAAATCCGTGGCGTAGTTTTAAAGATCTAAGCATACATAGGGACAGACAGAGGGAAGCGACTTTGTTTTATACTATGTAGTGATGTTCTCGGAGTTTTGAGAACCAGTTAGTATTTTTGAGTGTGGTTTTGTTTTCATGAACATACATTAATTTATATGTCTTGTGCTACCCTAATATTGTCTGTGAAAACTTTTAATTGGCCTTCTTTCACTAACTGTCAACTATCTGTATCCTAGCTGTAAGTTTTCTTAGGTAATAAAATAAAATATGTCGAATAGCGAACAATGAGTAAAATTATTCAAAAGTGATTCTCAATAAATATCAAAAACCAAATCTTACCATATAAGTAACTCCCACTCCAGGAAGCAACAATACAATCATATTGATTCCGTCGACTAAAGGCGTGCCGTATCTAGTTGCCATTCGGCTGTTGTCATGGTTACCGACCTGCGAAATATTCCCTTCTGTTAACTTTTATTACTTCCTTCCTTATTTTGTACATTTGAGTTAATCGTTACACTTACCACCCAGTTCGCACCCTGATCAACAGGTTTGTAAGTCAAGAATTTGTCTACTGCGTATTTGATGTCAGCCGCCGATGCTGACGCATCAACATCGGTGATCAAGTCGAAGTTAAAAGGCATTTGAGCTCCTAGTTTATCACCTTCGCCGAAATACCTCACTACGTCTTGAATAGATGCGTATACTTCAGTCATCATCACTCTAGATAGGCCATCCTTTTCTATAAACTCATCGAAAACGTCTCTCCATTCGTAAACCATGTAGTAAGTCTCATTTTGGTCTTTGGTATAAATATGACTGAGGTAGTCGTGGGACTCGGGATCAACGTTGACATTACCGGAGAACGGTTCATCGGGGTATTTTCCTCCAAAAAGTTCTTTGTCGACTTCGTATAAACAGTTGACAGCGTCAACTCTGAATCCTGCTACACCTTTGCCTAACCAGAAGCGAATAATATTCTGAAAAAAAAAAACTTTTTAGCATAATTCAAGACACCACATATTAAAAACTATCAAAGCAAAGGTCCTCACCTTCATTTCTTCAACAACATCAGGGTTACGGTAGTTCAGATCAGGCTGACCAACGACGAACTGATGCAAATAATATTTGCCAACTTCCTCACTGTATTCCCATGCACTACCGCGGAAATGGCTCCTCTAAAAACAGTGTATATAAAATCAAAGATTATTAAGTGTTGATGTATATTAAATACATCAATTCAATTTTGGTATTTATTACATCAAAGATGGAATCTTATAAACGTTAATCGTTCTTAACATTTCACTAACATCTTCTCGCATTTTCATCTAATTCCAACTTCCTGATTTGGGCCTTTCACTTCAAATAAAATGGAACTCAATAAACATTCTTCATTACAATAATTAACTCCACAGAGAGCAATCTTAGCGCGTCTCATTGTACTAAAACTCTTACCCAATTATTTGGCGGCTGCCTATTACCGTCTTCGTCGATCACTCCATCTTCCCAGACGAAATAATTGTAATACTTCTCATTACCATTTAGCGCCTCTTGGAACCAGACACTTTCATTTGACGAGTGATTTGGCACCAGGTCCAAAACCACTTTTATCCCTGTTGAAAGCAGACTTTGAAGATTTTTCATTCTTTGTCGTACCTACTTCTTGAGACTTCTCGTCAAAAAAGCTTTTGAGAATATTTTTAAGAATATTTTCAACGCTCGCATTCAAAGGCTTTATTTGTAACAGTTGAATAGAAGTACTTGTAACTTCGTCACATTGCTATTCAGCCTTTTTTTATATAAAAATGAGGTACTTATCTTTTCTAATATTTAACTTTTTCCATTCAAAACCTTTATTTTAAATGTATCTTCATTCTAAGATACCTAGGTATCTATTAGGTTGTCTCATAAATTATTGCCAGTTAAAAGACAAATTATTATTAATATTTTTTATTAATAAAAATACATTTAATCAATTATATAGTCTCCCTCGTTATCAATAACAGTCAGACATCTACTGGGCAAAATTTGAATACCCTTCTCCTAAAATTAGGCAGGCTGAAACTCGAAAAAATTTTCAAGTTCAATTTTAATACTTCCAGAATTTTCGATTTTTTTTTTCCTAGTAAATGAAATTTCAGAGCTCGAAATAAATGAAAGTCTGAAGGCGCAAGATCCGGGCTATACGGTGGATGTGGAACAGTCAGCCATCGTAGCTCCTCCAGCTGTTTATGTGTTAACTTGGCGCAATGAGGTCGTGCGTTGTCATGCAAAAGTTGGACTTCAAGTCGTTTTGGCCGCTTAATTTTTAACATCTCTGCTAGTTTGTGAAGCTGCTGCGTATACAGATTGGCGTTAATAGTCTGATGAGATTCGAGGAGTTCCCAGAAAATCACTCCTTGCCAATCCCAGAAAACAGACAACATAATCTTACGACCGTGTTCATTAAGTTTAGGCTGGGCTGGTTGGTTTTCCCCGCGAGGAATCCAATAGGCATGACGCGTGTTAGTTTCATAATGTATCCAGCTCTCGTCACATGTAATAATGTCCTTGAGAAAGTCTCGTCTGTGCGGACGAAGTAACAAACTTTGACAAATGGCCACACGAACGGCCCGGTCATGGTCCGTTAATGCATGAGGTGTCCAACGTGACATCACTTTGCGATATCCCATCGATACTCATCCTTACTAGAAAGATCTAGAACTTTCTTGAATTCACTTTAGTTTAATTACGAGAAAATTCGAGAAAAATAAAATATGGCAAGAACTTATGAGACAACCTAATACTTTTAATTTGTTCTTATTGTTTATTTCTAACAAATTGATTGCTATTCAGAATTAGATAATCTATTTTCTTACCAAGTTCATTGGCCTTGTCAATCATAGCTTCGAAATCTTCCATAGTTCCATACTCATCGTGGACAGCGTAAAAATCAGAAATATCGTATCCAAAATCGTACATAGGCGATTGGAACACAGGTGACAACCAGATAGCGCCTACTTTTAGCTCTTTGATGTATTCCAACTTTGATGTTATACCTGCCAAAGACATGAAAATTCAAATTCTCGTAATCGTCCTTTTCGTTAACATACTCAAATATTTCACTAGAGATCTATTTTACAAAGCTCTAAATTCTAGTTTTCATTTATGAAATGTGCCTCAAAGAAAGGCAAAGGATCAACTTAGGAAATAGGACAAGCTCGTATCATTGTAGGTGCAGTGTTACGTAAATTCATATCATTCAGTGAAATAAGAGACTCTGTGTGGAGCAATCAATCAACTTTTGCTAATCGCACTACCTATACAGGCATTGAAGTACAGTATAATTTGGGGTAGTTCCAAAATCCAAATTTAGGTAAATGATACAATACAATAGTAATGGATTTTATGCAATCATTTGCTAATATGGCTTTTCTAATTAAGTCAAAAAAATTAAAGGCTCCTTCTTACCATTGAGGTCCCCGATCCCATCACCATTGCTATCAGCGAAAGAACGGGGATAAATCTGGTAGAAGATGGTCGTCTCCCACCAATCCAGTTCCCTTTCTTCATGTTTCAAAACATTTCCACTACAAAACACCAACAGAATTGGCAGCAAAATGACTGCCCTCATTTTAGAAACTTATTAACTCTTTCAAGCGAAGTCTTAGAATGCATACAAAATATTAAGAATATACCGATTTATATAGAAAAACTCTGTATCTATTATCTTATTAAGATACTAACTGAGTGGTCTGATAAAAATGCATCATGCGGACCTATTTTGAGTTGTTGAGTAACGATTTTATCAGTGGATTTGGTTATGCAACTTTACAAAGTTACATGTCACCAGAACCCACGTTCAGCAGATGCGCTTGTAACGAGACCAACAGGGCAGTCGTGTTTTTCCATACTTCTCTATTAGTTGTCACCTCGGTAGTCACCGCCTTTCTAACCATATCATCATTCAAATAGGCCATCCATCGTTTCTTTGGTCTTCTCCTACTCCATCGACATTCATACTCAAAATTTTCCTCCCGATATTTTCCAGAAATTATAATACTGGTATGACATGTAATTCCGATCCTTCTTTAAATTAGACGCATAATGATCATACTCGTCAAATATTTAACAAGACTGCTATCTGCTGAAATTTTTTATTCGTACTCATATAATAATATATTCTTTATTTCGGACTACAAGTATATAGACACAATCCGTATTTTATTTTATATTACAGTTTTTGGAAAACTTACAGCTAAACACTTTTGCACGATTGAGAGTAACAAAAATAAGGCCAGCCGTGCGATTCTGTAACCATCTCACCGTGAAAACTTGGGTGAAGTGAGCGTGGAGTGAGCTGTCATTAGGGATTAACACTATTGACACTGCTCACTTCAAGCTCACTTCACTTATGATTTCACGGTGAGATTTTTACAGAATCGACCGGCAGTTACAAGTTTTCACAGATAGAAGAGAGCATATAAACAAAAGAAGAAATATTTGAGAAGGTAGACAGTGTTTTGAGTAAAAACATTATTATAAGTAAAAATGTGTTTAAACAGCGTAATTTGTTATGAATTAGTTTACGTGATCAAAAAATAAATCACAAAGAGTCGTTTTTCATTTTGAAATGCTGGTATTGAAAATATAGAATAGAATAGAATAGAATACTCTTTATTATGTACACCATATAGATTACAGACATAAATATAGAAATTTTATAAAGGGTGACACAATGGGCGGTCTTATCGCTAAGAGCGATCTCTTAAAGACAACCTTTGGATGGATTGAAAAGGGAAGGAGAGACAAATATTGTAGGTAGTCTGTGGTGTACTATTTACACGATAAAATAAATACATACATAAAGTATATGAGGAGCGTCGGAACGAAAACCGATATATCGAATTTACCATATTTTTCACAAATTAAAAAAAAAAGCTTGTAAGTTTTTTAATGTTACAAAAGTGGAAAATTATAGCATGTCAATTTGCAGTTAAAGTGACATCGATTGATGTGTGAAACTTGACGGAGGGTAGATACTTAATTTAGGGAGATACTTGGCGGACAAGTATGGATATATCGGTTTTTGACGAAACCAAAATGGATATGTCGGTATTGAACTGAATTGAATTTGAACCGACCATTGTTGAATTGTGTTAAACTTAATAAAAATTATCGGTTTTTAATCCAACAACAAGAACATGTTGAATTTAAAAATTTATTTGCCGGTTTTGATTTAACCACAGTATTTTGATATTTTTTTAAGATAGATTTAACTGTTTTTTATTTGATTTCTTTCCTGAAGGGTGTATAATTAAACATTCGGTAACAGAAAAAAAAAAAAAATGTCTTCATTAAGACATATCGGTTTTTGTTCCGACGCTCCTCATATTATACCAATCTAAATAAATATATACATATAACAATAGACATGAAACAGGAGTAAAGAAAATATAATGGTGCTGTTTAAGGAGAGAGGAAGTGATTTTTTATCATAATTTTAAAAGTGGACAAAGGTTGAGCACGCTTTATCGACACGGGCATGTCATTCCATAAGCGTACTGCTTGAACAGTAAAAGATTTGTCATAGAAACTGGTGGAATGCATCGGCATCTCTAGTCTCAGGTTTTCCGATGACCTCAGATATCTACGTGGGTGGATCAAATATAAACCGGACTTAAGTAAAAAAAATACGCACGTATATAATAAATACTCGTAAAAAAAAGGAATAGATTTTATTTTTCTACATAATATCCCCTTCTATTAACACATTTTTCCCAGCGCAGGGGATGTTTCTTGATGCCAGTATCGAAGAATGTAGTCGGTCGTGCCTTTAGCCAATTGCACACAAATGATTCCACTATCTGGTCAGTGTCAAAACGGCGTCCTCCACTTGAATTTTTTTTTGTGCCATTTCTACACTTGAGTTCTTGAAAGCGTATTCTTATCGAACTGTAGAGTCAATGGATGCAAAATTTTCGAAGGTTTTATGCCCTCCCGTGTTAAAAAAAAAAACGACGGGTTGCACTCCGGGAGTGCCGGCAGAAGTGATAACTTAAATATTAACGTTGTGCTTTTTTATATTTTGGAATGGTTAGGGAATCATTTTGCACGAATTGCTTTAATTATCAGTATAAAAGTACTATCATTTATTTATGTCGTAGAATACAATATTTATTTATTGCGCTATCTTGCACAAACATGACAATTTATATTACATTAAAAAGTTTATCTCTCAGAAAAATCAACTTCCATCCATAATTTCGACGACATCATTATTACCAGAACCATTATTTTATGAATTTTTCAATTTTTTCACGTCCACCGGAGGTGTGCCATATGTTCCACCAGTTATCTGTAGTTCCCAAATTGCAGGTTTATTGTCGAGAGATGTACCTTCAAGTCTATCAATACATTCTAACTACAATTCTAATTAATTCATCCATTTAAGTTAAGTTTGTTTCTGTAACATAAACACACACGAACATTCACGCAAGCACCGCGCCGCCGGCTATGATTGTACTCACCATCAGTCTTACGAATTTTCGATCAGGGTCACGTGTCCTGACGCGAGTTTTACATTTTTTACCCGTTACAAAAAAAGTGTACAACGCCGCTAAAGAAGTTTTCACTTCAAAAATATGATAAGTCGTTGCTCAACAGACGTATATACCTCCTGCTCATACATGATGCTACTGGTGCGCAATAAACTAAAGTGAGCCGGAGCAGTATACCCCCCTCCCCTAGAAGATCCCCCCTAACACATACAACAGCACCAAGCGCGTCACTTCACTCAGCGACCAGTAATATAAAAAAGTCCTGTTTATAATTGATTCACCTAATATTATGTGTGTCATGAAGGAACTTGAAACGTTCTTTAAGATAAGAGGGGATTTTAGGGTTAAACAAAATACTGTATAGCTAAATCAAGATTTGAGAATATATCGACGTCGACGCCCCGGCAGACCGCATTATAAGTACGACTCGCTCTGATTAAGTAGGAATTTTGTCTGTAATTCTAATATAGTATTAGGAACAATGACTTAAAAACTTTGTTAGTACACTTTTACAAACTATAATAACTAAAACTGCTGTGGCCCGACAGACATTGGCTCGTGCCTCCGTACCCAGTGCCTTATAAAGGGACTGTCTACTTTGTCTAATAATGTTTTCAGGATGCTTTGACGCTGTTTTCTTCCTCATAATACCATGAAAATCGTCAACACACATAATGCCTTCTTATTTTAAATCCGGCGCATACTTCAAATTGAGATACATTTTCAACAGCAGACGTGGACTCCAGTGGGGGAGATAAGTGCCTATCTCAATTTTTTTAATAGATAATATCATACCAGAATCACGCACTGGTAGGTCTCACTTATCAAGAAGAAATATGATAAGTGAGGCATGCTCTAGATTCTAAATAACATTAATCTTACAGTAAATCCGATGTCACTCACGAGATTCTTGAAGCAGGAATATTATAAGAAATAAATTTACGAGGGCGGGTCAATAAGTCCGTGACTTTTGGAATAAAACACAGATTTTTTGATAAATAAATCATTTTAGTTTTCAACGTAGTCTCCCTTGAGCTCTATACACTTTGTCCAACGCTTCTCCAATTTTTTTATCCCTTCCAAAAAATATGATTTGTCGAGGTCCTCAAAATAGGCCTTTGTTTGCGAGATGACTTCATCATTGGAGTCAAATCTTTTTCCACCAAGCCATTTCTTCAGATTTGGGAACAAGAAGTAGTCACTCGGAGACAAATCTGGAGAATAGGTTGGATGAGGGAGCAATTCATAGCCCAATTCATGGATTTTTGCCATGGCAACTGCACATGTGTGCACCCTTGCATTGTCTTGGTGGAAAAGAACTTTTTCTTGGCCAAATGAGGTCGGTTTTTTTTCAAATCGTCATTCGAGCGGTCCAATAAGTTGGCATAATACTCCCCATTGATTGTTCTTCCCTTTTGAAGGTAGTCAATGTGGATTATCCCACGTGCATCCCAAAAAACAGTCGCCATAACTTTATTGGCTGACAAACCCACCTTGGCCTTCTTTGGCGCCGATTCACCCTTAGAAACCCACTGTTTTGACTGTTGTTTGGTCTCTGGTGTGTTGTGATGGATTCATGTTTCGTCCGCGGTTACAAAACGGCGCAAAAACTCCTCCATATTGCGATTAAACAACGCCAAACCTTCCTGTGAAGTTGTTACACGATTGCGTTTGTGGTCGACTGTGAGCAAACGCGGCACCCATGTTGCGGAAAGCTTTCTCATGCCCAAGTGATCACTCAAAATTGAAACCACTGAGCCATGCGAGATCCGTACGGCTTCCAGAATCTCTTGCACTTTCAATCTTCGGTCGGCCAACACCATATCGTGAATTTTTTCGATTGTTTCGGGTGTAGAGACCTTAACTAGGCGTCCAGGACGTTCGGCATCTTCAGTGCTTGTACGGCCACAACGAAATTCAGTAAACCACTTTTTTACCATTGAAATCGATGGTGCAGAGTCCCCATAATATTTATCAAGCTTAGCCTTGGTCTCGGTAATGGTTTTTTTTCGCAAAAAATAATGCTTAATAAGCACACGAAATTCACTTTTTTCCATTTTTTCCTCAAATTACTGGGTAGTCTGATAAAGATAGCTGTCAAACACAAACTAACTGACGCAGCAAGTTCAAATTTTGATAGGAGTCAACTGACAGAGGCCTGTTGACAGGAGTAGTGTTGCTTTTTCAGTAAAGAGGTCAGAAATTCAAAAAGTCACGGACTTATTGACCCGCCCTCGTATATTATGTAATCTAATATTATAATAACATGAAATATTTGGATGATCCGGATGAAAATGTGTTTGTCTTAGTATTATACTCGTATCTTATTTTTCCTATCTCGTATTAGCTGATCAATATAAGAAAAAATGACATCCTGCTATCTGATAAGTGCATAGTAGCTGGCCAATGTGCAGTGCCACTTACTATACACCTCTGAGATAACAAAACCAGTATAAGCGGGCATCTTATCCTACTTAAACCCCGTACCTACTACGCTAGGTCAGTTCAAGGTCAAAGTGTCGCCACTTCAGTGCGGCCTGTTGTACAGACGCCAGCACGTCAAGCTACTACAATCTGTCAGATATCTTTAATAGATATTCAACTTTATCGCTAAAGCATAAGGTTCAAAGTTGATTGGGAAAATCTGACAGTTTCGGGAAGCTGGATATGCTGGCGTCTGTACTTTAAGAATCACCCTCGTGGAGACTGTGTTAATGCAAACATAGTGATAGTACAGCATAGTCCTCTTCACCGTGTCCGATGACAGCATAATCAGTCTATAATGTTCCCACTGTTGGGTCACAGGCCTCTTCTCTTCGATAGGTAGTGGGCTGTAATCCACCACGCGGGCCCAGTGCTGGTTGGTAGATGTCACATGTCTTCAAATTCTTGGTTCTAGGACATGCCGGTTTCCTCACGATGTTTTCCTTCACTGTTTTTGAGAGGAGTGATGATAAAATAATTTACACAAAGTAAATAGCCTGGATTGGAAGCCACGATCTACATCTCTTAAGACTGGGCCATTACCTCTGGGCCACCGCAGTTCCCGGTGACAGTGACCCAAACTAATTTTCTTTTCTTTAGTGAGCTCTCTGATCACAAGTATAGAAAAATGTACATAATAATACGTTTTCATACACGGAGAGAAAAATCTTAGAAAAATAACTGTGCTGTCTCATAATCTGAGTGCAATTGAGTGGTAATAGCAAAATTACCATGCTAGCACAGTAATTAAATTTTTATGCTTTACAGTAAAATTTATTGGACAAAATAGTGAATTTTTCCCAATCTCACTCAGAAATTTTTCGTAGATGTCACTTGCACTCACTTTACAGTGACGAGCACAGTAATTTTTCTAAGAATTTTCTCTCCGTGTAGAATTCGCTTTCTAAATACTCGTACAGTCTACAAAGACCGCAATCAAAAAACTGTCCCTACATACAAAATATACCTAGTCTGAAAACCAAATTACTCATGAGAAAATTACGCCAATAAGTTTACCACCTCGTAGAATACTCTCTGAATTGATTGCCAATCAATCATCATAAGGTTTAACACGATTGACTGCTATACTTTCCACACGAACGCCTTTATCAATTCAAATTCTAATATTTCATTTGTGTGCTTGGCATCTTTGAGAATTGAAGGTTGTCCCTAAAGTTTTACCTGTGAGAATATAGTTGAGAAACTTAGCTGAGATTTTATTTGTTGGAAAAAAGATGTTCCCTTGAGCTTCTTTATATGGGTCAATGGTCACAAGCTGGCTTATTGAATAAGTGTTGTTTGTAAAAGAAGTCTGAAAAAAAGTTCGATTTTATTTTTAGGGTAAGGACTAAAAAGACGTTTTATAGGTATACTTCTACATTCTGGTGGAGAAGTGGAAAGGTACTTGCATGTTATTTTATCAATGTGCGTTAACTGACCCATCACAGTAGAATTCCATATAAATATCGAAACTGGAATTTACATGACAGGATAAGATTAAGAACGTTAACAAAAATAACGAATTGTCATTTCATGATGAGATTGTATTGCTATCACTAGCAGAATCTTTTTAACCAACAAACAATTTGTTTCAAATACAGAATGTTCAGAAATCATTAGAGGTCCAAAATAAACGGTAGCATATTCTCGAAAAATATCAAGGTCGCTTGTCCTTGTCAAAACTTTATGTTACATTAATTTATATTCTATCCAGGTGTGGAGGGCGCCACTGCCTGTGACTTACTAATTTGTTATACCTGCCATGTAATGAGGCTTAATAACATGAATTATTATTTTATTAACACACATTCATTTGTAGCAAAACTAACAGTTTGCCTGCGACTTCGTCCGTGTGGCTAGATACCCCTTCTTAGAGCTCCCCTACATTATAAAAGGAAACCGTGTGCAAAATTTCACGTTCCTAGTCCCAGTAGTTTCTGCTGTGCGTTGATATGTCAGTCAGACAGTCAGTTTCTTCTAAAAATATGGATATACAACGTGTAACGTTAAATGCGCAAAACCCGAAAATAGTTTAATCAGAATAACGAGCAGAATTAATTGAACCACTTTTTAATATAGGTCACATTTTTCAAAAAATCTTCATTAAAAACGTTGCCGTGTCTATTTATTAATAGGTCAAGCAAGCAAATGTCAGCGCGGCGCAGCGGCCCGGTGACGACTCCTCCCTCGATAAAGCGTCGTCGCAGACGCAAGAAACGATCTGAATGGCCAGTAAAACTAAAACAGCTCATAAAACCTTTACAATTTTTTTAATGACTTATTTTCTTTCTGAAATAGGTCGATTGAATTAAAAATCAGTTGGGGTGTCTGAGGTTTTGCGCATTTAATGTTACACGTTGTATATTATGTTATAACATGATTAAAACATTAGGTAGGTATATGAATAAGCAGTACCTTTGTTTTCAAATTATAATTATGTCATATCCATCTTTTTTTTTTACTGTGTATACATAAATAATAAAATAAATGAATAAATCATGAGATAGTTGGTAACTTATGCATTTATTAATTTATGAACGAATAATAAATTTCATCTGTATTATTTATAAGTATTCTCACACTCCTTGCTTCTTTAGACCTGCATTCGAAGTACAAGTGCTTCGTCTGCCGCCAAATCCAAATAGTTTGCTTGGACATTGTCACTGCAACGAAAAAGTATTTACTAGTTAGGTAATCCTTATATTCTTTAATGATTGGAAATGGCGCTGATCTTTAGGGGGCAATCTTGGGTCTTAGGAAGTTCAAGACGTTTCAAAAATAGTAGAAGAAAACCAATTTAATACAGTCATAGTTCATAAGTGAGTTATCCGATGTAGAATAAGCCTGGTGATCTGTACTATGATTTTACCTACAACAGACACCAGTCTCAATTTTTGTATCTGTGATTATGAAAAAACATTAAAGAATATTATTATTATAATTATTGCAGATTAGTCTTTCGTCCTTGCTACAATTTATACTGGAAAGTATTAGAAGAATCTACTTACACCTGACCCATAGAGGACCTTAACCAGACACTGGTAATGCAAGTGGCTTGGTTTACTTCTGGGCTAAATTAATTTAATATCAACACGATTACAAATAAAAAATTATATGACTAATACAACCTACAAACCGATTAGCAAGAAAATCAATTAGGAATATGTAGTCTGTCACACAGATTTGCGAAGTATCTACAAACGATGATATCGTACAATACGAGTACGAAGCCTTTTACTCTTTGTGTGTAGCCATAGTAGCTACACGATGTTTAATTTGTCAAAAGCGGATAAAAGGCTCGGGGAAACCTTGGAACCGAGTACTACAAATATGTGTATGAAAATGTTTTCTATATAGTTTTCCGTATTCGAAAACTATCAGCCAGCCTTTTTTGCTTTTGCAATAAAATCAAATACAGGGTGGCAGAGAGCGACGCGCAAACTGTAACCACATATTCAATTCAGCTCGTCATGATTCTAGACTCATTGGGGTAGACATTTTTCATTGGTCATTAACCCTAGAAGCCTTATATATTTCGGACGTACACAAAGCCTTAATATACGTCTCAGAGGCGTACACATATAAATTACAATCTGTATGCAGAAATAGCCCTATTTTAGAAAAATTATTTAGCAGAAATTTAAATTTGGAATAGAATCTAAAAATAAAACAACACTATTATAAATTATAACTGAGGAGTGATTTTTCAAAAGGCCTTAATTCCATTAGGCAACAAATGGAAATAAGGCCTTTTGAAAAATCACTCCTCAACTAATAAAGAGACAAACGATATTCGATTGCGTGTACGCCTTGCAGGCATAGATTAGGCTTCCAGGGTTAAAAAAAAAAAAAACATTCTGTTTTGAAACGGGAAAGGAATAATACTCTCCACACTTGACGATTGATCACACTTATTTATTGACATTTACTTATTTTTACACAGTGATAATAACGTATTTTAACACAGTTGGACATGGTTTCGACTTATCTCATCTCATGTAGGGCAGCAAAATGTACCCGCAAAATGAGCGATCCAAGGACTTATACCCTTCGACGGTCGGATGTGACGTCACTAACGGTCACTGGCTGGCTTGGCTGACAATTTCAGCTCCAAATTGTCGTAAAGAGGCATTGGCTTGGCGTTGGCTTGGCGTTGGCTTAGAGTTGGCTTGGCTAGGGTTGGCGTTGGCTTGGCGTTGGCTAGGCTTGGCGTAGGCTGATCACATGACGTGGTGTTACAATTTCATAAAAAAGTAACATTGGCGGTCAAAATGTATACACACACAGCTAATATTTTTCTAAGAACCTATAAAACATTTCAACGCAAGGGGTTTCACAATCATGTACTGAATTCATAGTCACAGGTTCCGCGTCGATATCCGTGTCACCCTGTTTGCCTGTTATTTGTTTGTTTTACGTAAGTAACTAATATTACTTGCCATGATGGTGTATATTAATAGATAGTATGCTTGATACTGATAGATGTCTAGTTCCTTTTACTTTGTTAAGCTATTTATATAATACTAGCATCCGCCCGCAACTTCGTTTGCGTAGAATTCGGAATTCCCGCCGTTTAAACATATTATGTTGCTTAAATAATGTGGTTAATGCAATTGGATTATTTAATCTCGATTTATATATTTATATAGAAAGATAGATTAGGTAGGCTTAATACATTCGTGTCTGTGAAACCATGGAACATACATATAAAATTTCAACCCAATCGGTCAAGCCGTTTAGTAGTTGACATACCGACAGCAGTGCCACCTACCGGGTCCAATTTTATTTTTAAAATAATACAGAAAACCATCGAAATACCCATATAAAATTTAAACCCAATCGGTTCAGCCGTTTAGAAGTAATGTGAAAAAGATAAGTACGGAAGGATAATTATCCATACTACGCGTTGTCCTATTACCCGTTTTCCCGTAGGAATGCAGCATTTTCCCGCGGTAAAAAGTAGCTTGTTTTCATCAGGAATAATGTCGGCTTCAATGGTAAAACAATTTTTCAAATCGGTCCAGTAGTTTCGGAGCTTGTTCAATATAAACAAACAATCAAATCTTTCCTCTTTATAATATTAGTGTATATAACAGCTAACTACAGCCACAATTCGTGGCAACAATGTTTTTGAGACAGCATATTATCTGACTGACTTATATCCCAACGCCTTGTAAATTTTTATATATTATTTAGATTGGCGTATAAGAATCTTACCTGTAAATCCTGGACGATAGCACACTGCTCACTTCAACCTCTAACTGTCCGAAGATCAAATCGAAAGCAGTCAGGTTGACCACGTGGTAGACTCTGCCCACGTTCATAACAATGACGTACGTGTCATCGTTATACCATCTGAAATAACAAAAAAAAAATATAAAACTAGCAGCGCCCCGCGGTTTCACCCGTGTAAGATTTGATTCCTTGGGAATATCGGGATGAAAAGTATTCAATGTGCTAATCCTGGCTATAAACAATCTGTGTACCAAATTTTATCCAAATCCCTTTAGTAGTTTTTGCGTGATTTAGTAACAAACATCCAAACATCTTCACAAACTTTCACATTTATAATATTAGTAGGAAGGATTGGTATACCTACACTATAAAGCTTACCTAAACTAATATTATAATAATTATTATTATAAAGAGAAGTATGTTTATTTGTAACGCTTTCACGCTAAAACGGCTGAACAGATTTGGATGATATCTGGCACATGGGTAGACCATGTCCTAGATTAGGATATAGGATACTTTTCACCCCGATATTTGACGGGATCGAGGATTATGAGGGTGAAACGGCGGGACGCTAATAGCAATACATTGGGATCAGAGTAAGAAGTTGATGACGGTCTATAAATGTATTATAAAAGCTAAAATAAAAATAAAAGATTTTTGAAGGAGAAATTACTCACATTATTAAAATCTAATTTAAACATAAGTTATATAACTTGTGAGTTATACATATAAACTTTCATGACACCGATTTTGAAGTAAAAGCCAAAACTGAAAGTAATCTCTAATTAAAACTCCAAAACCAACATTACATGACATGTAACACAAGAATTAGTACAAATTATCAAGTATCAAACCTCTTAAAGGCATAAACATCGCTGTTGAGTGCCAAGGATTCGTATCTGCCGAGTCTGAAAGCTGGACGCTTGCGGAGAGTCGTCAAGGCCCGGTATACTTGGTAATGGGATCGGACTGCCGACCTCTGAGCAGCCACATTCAAGTGTTCGTAGCCTTCAGCTACTGGCAGCCAGGTTGTGTCAGCATTTGAAAATCCTAAAAAATAAACATGCAGGCATCATTAGAGTATAGAAAAGCCATCATCACTAGACTGCGGCCTCACCTAAGCATCGCACAACGATCTATCCTTTGAATTCTGGCAACTTTTACACGGCTTTTGGTCTCATAAAATGAAATGGTGAAGAAGACATTATTTATTTACGTAAGAAGATCTTTTAAGTCTCTTTCAACACGTCAATATTTTAAACCTTGATAACGTTGGCTTTTCCTAGCTGACAGACACCATACCAAATCAAACTCTGAGCTCGTGGTCTTTTTTACGTCGTCTACCTACTTTGTGAAGGATTTACCCACGCTGAATAAAAATACATAGTTCAATTCTCTTAGAAAAACATTCACATTTTCAAGTCGCTTAAGATAAAAGATGACGTAGTTACATTTTGTAAGTCCCTTACTTTTTAAAATAAGCTTTTTTTAACATTCATTCAAAAGGGGTGAGGTGGGTTGAGGCGTTATTTAAATTCAAAATCGGATGATGTACAGACGCCAGCACATCAAGCTACTACAATCTGCCAGATTTATTTAATAGATTTTCAACTTTATCGCTAAAACATAAGGTTGAAAGTTGATTGGGAAAATCTGACAGTTTTGGGTAGCTTGATGTGCTGGCGTCTGTACATAACATGCGAGTCAAAATGTATTTTTCTTTCGGGTATAACTCTTCGAGCTCTCATTTTAAGAAGGTTTTACCAACATAAGCCTTTTTATATCGCAAAGATTTTGAGACTTTAGATTTAGATTTAATTGTTTGTACATGACCAAGTTTAAAGAAAAACTTGGAAATTTGTCTATACAGTTCGGCTTTAAGAGAATGTTGGGTTCATGAATATCAACAAAAGTCCAATGGTGAAATGAATACGTATTGATTGACCTTTTCATATAAAATTAAAGGTACATTTTTTAGTCAGCTGAAAATTGTGGAAATGAGAAATATTCAAAAGGGTACCTGCGTGTTTTCCGTTGCTCCACTGGAACGGGGTCCTGACAGGGTCGCGGGACACGTCGATGAAGTTAACAGGGTCGTCCGTACTGCAGGCCCGAGGATCCCTCGTTTCGCTCCACGGCACGAATCCATTTGCCATCCCTATTTCTTCGCCCTTCAATATTTATATGTAATTTGCCTTAGTATATTAATAAATGATTAATTAATAACATGTATTTGAATTCTGGCTTGAGCTAACGGGCTTTTTAAGTAGGTAAACACGTGTGTTGATCCTATCTGAATAAGGGACGTATTGTGGGGCTCAAAGGTTAGAGAAGGGGCTACAACGTAACAGCTCACTCTAAGCTTTTACATGAATGTGTAATTATCAATTTACATAAACTCTTAGTTGCTTAAACAAAATGTGATGTAAACGTAATGAATATCTTAAAAGAGAAATCAGATTCTAAATAGCCACATGGCTATTCAGAATCTGATATTGACTTTCAACTACATAGTTGAAAGTCAAAATTAGAGCTGCTTACCATGTAAGTGATGGCGATCCCAGGTAGCAATAGTACCAGCATATTGAAGGCGTCTACCAGTTCAGGTCTGAATCGTGACGCAACTCTGCTCTTGTCATGATTGCCAGTCTGGGAGAAGAAGGAAACTATTGAATACAATATTTTATCTATGTATATCTAGCCATACCTCATAATATATACACCTATGGTTCTGGATAGTGTTTTGGGAAGCCCGAATTATATTTTTAAAAAATGTAGTAACACCTAATGATTTTTTTCTTTACAATTTACATACTTGATGTACGAGTATTCGTCTAGCTAGGTGCTCATTCATCATCTTTTCACACATCACAATTCTATATTGTATCTGAATATCAACCAGTGACCTTCCTATTATAGAAACACATTATCAGTTGACACACAACTCGATTCCCGAGGCGCTCAATTCGCAACAACATCGATCATAATAATTATCTTATTATATTCCAAGACTAGAAAGGAAGGCCTTTTCAATATCAAAATCGACACGCCCACTATGTTAGCTAAAGAAATGAAATCTGTAAATGTGTGCGTTCCCTTAGGCTAATAGATATCAGTCAAATTGGGTATAACGGAACGGTTTATTTCGTTGACCTTGTTACATTTTGTTGACATGAAACAATTAATGTCGGTTGTTCTAGCACTTTTCCCCATAGAGTAAATGTATCTGAAAATTAGACGACACCGTTGGAGGCCGGAGGCAGTTTGATAAAGTTCACAAATTTGTCACAAGTATCAATTGGTAAGCACACCTTTGCAGCCAGACTCATTAGCGGTACTTATAACGTGGTGTTGACATTTACTTTGATAAGCGTAATTGTTTGAATAAATTAATTACCTTATCTCAAAAATAAGCTGGAAAACTGGTTCCTTACACTAACAAAGATTGCTAATAGATAGGAGATAGTTATATACATCTATGCAGACCACGATAAATGATGAGCCCTTATTTTAAACCACCAACGGGTAGTCAAAAAGAAGCGTGTATTAAAAAAAAAGTGGTACTCACCACCCAGTTGGCTGGTTTCCTCAAAGGCTTGTACGTCAGCCATCTATCTACCGTGTATTTAATATCCCTAGCGTCAGAGTATTTGTCCAAGTCTGACATGAGAGCGAAATTGAATGGAATATGAGCGCCACTGTAACGGCCTACTCCGTAATACTTCACTGCATTTTTGATGGTCGTACTAGCCTCAGACATCATTACTCTGGAAGAGGAAATAAAATGGGGGAATTTATTATGAAGGAAAAATTCTACCTTATGAGTTTTGGTCATCAATAAAGGAGTTGTGAAGAGAGAAAATGCTTCATCATACCTCAAACTGACAGACAGACCATGCCCCACTTGCTGGAGTGTCCTAAGTGTCCGTTCAAAAAAAACAACGAGTACCATCAATACGAAAAAAAGAAGATTATTCATCGAAGCAAACATGTCTTTTGAAGCTGATAAAAATAATTTTTCTCATGATCATATAACACGCGAAGTTACAGCTATAAAACCTAATATTTATTAGTTGAAACAGATTTTGTTATACAATTTCTCACAAAATAGACGCTCGTGCGTCGTGATGTACCTACGCGCAATGTGCGTTCATAAATTTATTAGCACCAGGATACAGTTTTTGTTGAATCCAACTAACAAAATTTTGTTACCGCACTTTTCTTGAGTAACAAAATTCAAAAGTACAGTTGCAGACAGTTTATCATATTAACAGAAACCGGTCAATACTCCTAGTTTTCTAGCAAGGAAGTCAAATTCTTCAAGTTTTTGGAATTGCAATGAGATAACCTATTACAATTTCTATGCTTTTGTGGTATAAGCATAATTACGATGTTTTCCATCACCGTTTGAAGAGCAGTAGTGATGAAGTTACACAAAGTAAAGCGCCTGTCTGGGTTCGAACCTACGACCCATAACTCGTAAGTCATGGCCGTTACCACCTGGGCTACCACTGCTCATAGAATATATACATAGTGGTATAAAGTACAGAGTAAAAACCACTAAAGCGTAACCCATCATACAAGGTGTCCCAGAAGTCGACGTCACTTGGACTTATTGACTTCTTGACGTCGGTTTTCGGTCGTCGGTTAAAAAATCTAAGTTGTGTATTTTAAATGTTATTAGCATTTTAAAAAAAAATCGAGAAAGTCTGCACCCTGTGACAGTCATTTTAATCCTGTTGCTACAAATATAACTTAAAAAAAAATATTGTTACGGGATCCTGAATAATTTTTCTGTAAACTCTTGCCTAAAATGTAAAGCCAATTACTCCAGGTTGGGAAAAAATGCCACTTTTTGCCCAACCAAATATTTAGATAGATTCCAGCTTGACGTCGACTTCTGGGACATCTTGTATATTAGAACCAAAAAAATATTTTGCTAATGTCTCATCCTAATATTCATGATGGTCTAAAAAACATCATTAATAAATATTACAGTCAGATTCATTTGGATATCTTGAGGACAGATTTCTCAAGGGAAGAGAGAAATACGTCCTTGTAATTTTTTATTTGTATTACTTTTCATGTTTGCGTGAGTTATTCCCTACGCAGCTATTTAAAAAATTCTATTAACTTGAAATTGTCTGTTAGTAGACCTGAACATTGTTTTTAGGGATTTGCAGTTAACAAGGAACCCTCATAGTTTCGTCATGTCCGTCTGTCCGTCCGTCCGTCCGCTTAGCTCAAAGACTCTTAGTACTAGGAAGCTTATAATTTGGCATGGATATACTCGTACAAAGACGTAAGAGTAAAATAAAATCACGATATTTTTTTTTTAGGATACCTCCTCTACACGTAAAGTGGGGATGTTTTTTGTCGTAGTTTGTTAACCCAAACAATTGACCTATCCAAGACCTATCCAAGGATACCTCTTTGGATAGGTCTTTCAAAAATATTGCGGTAAAACAAATTTTTGATTCCGGGAAAACAAACGTTTGTGACTTCCGAGTATTAGGCTTTATTCTAATTTTTGTTAGAGTCAAGTATCCTCCCCCCTGCCAGCTAAATGGTTGTTTTTGGATATGTGAAAAAAATCACGGTAGTAATATACATAACGAAGTTAAAAGGAAAACTATCACAGCTCAGTAGGCTTTACAAATTTACGCGTAATAGTCAACCAACTTACGTTTGCAGTTGCAATATAGGGTAGAACTTGATTTTCAACTACAATGTTAAGTTTATTCTTGGGATAAATTCATTCCAACTATGGAACCTTTCATTGTGCGTGATCCGACACGCACTTGGCCGGTTTTTTTTCAACTTACCTTGTGAAACTATCCCTAATAGTGATAGCATCAAATACATCTCGCAGTTGCGATATCATGTCATAAGTTTCTTCTTGGTCCTTAGTATAAACATGGTCAAGGTAACCATAGTCATCTGGTCCAAGTCCTGGTTTACCACTAATTGGTTCATTAGGGTATCTTCCACCATACCCATCTTTATCAACTTCAAAAAGATGATTGACAGCATTTATTTTCATTCCTGCAACCCCCTTTTCTAGCCAGAATTTTATGATGTTCTGTAAGGGAAAGGTAAAAAATAAACAGTTTAAAATCTTTATTGTGATGCAGAAGCAGAAAAAAAAACCAGCAAAAGCCTATGACGTGCCGCGGGCACATTTACAAGGACCATCATACGAGTATGCGATATTTCCCCTACCCGTAAGATCTCATCCATTAAGGCTAAACATATAACATTAATTAAATTTGCTGCTTTCCATAGTCTGACGGTCACCTGAAAATCACGCCCCACCGTAACGTCACCTGTTTTTATTTAAATTACAACGAAACCTACTTCAACATTAAAAGTATTTAAGTTACAGTGTTTAACATTAACACCAACTTAAAGCGTTCAGAGGTAGGTTTCATTTCAAAAGGCATAAATGTTCAAAAGCAGTCATTACTTATCCGAGTGACCATAGAACCCAACACTAATCCTTCAGATGTCCTGTACATATTTATATGCCTCCAAATAAGCATTTTATTTATTCTGTGTACAAAGTTTTTTCATATATTTAAGTAACATTACTGAGAGCCGTGGACCACGAACACATGAATCTTCATTACACGTTGTCGAGTCACAAAATAATGGTATTTACAAATCTTGAATCTTTATTTAGATAATGTCTGTAGTAACTATATGTTTATAATGTTGCCTTGTGAATTTACAAAACAAATGTAGACAGTAACCAAACTTTTCAGCCAAATGGTTCACGTGTGTAAATAGTTTGAATTTGTGAATCGAAGGTGTTAGGAATTTTCCGTTAAAAAACGATTCTTCTTCTTTCAAACTGACCAATTTGGAAGACGTCTCACTTAATTAAAGTGTAATATGCTTCAAGAGTCAATTTATGTTTTGCCCAAGTTAGTTTTCTGAATAGGTAAGTTTATTATCAGCCTTTGTTCTATAATATAAAATTTTATACTTTATCAAAAATGCTCTATATAATATATATAAACTATATAATATTATATACAGAAAATATTGTATTTTTTTGTGTTTTTTGTTTGTTACGCTTTCAAACTGAAACTAAGGCTAAGCCTGAACAGATGGGTAGGTGGAGGGCACGTGGGTAGACTACGACCTGGATCAAGACATACGATACTTTTTATCTCGATATTTATTTAATACTTCAAGCGCATAAATGTACAGAGGCGAATCGAAACTTATGCGGGTCAAAGGAACGCAGCTAGCTTGCAGAGAAAATAAATTAAGTTTCTTAAAATAAATTTCATAAGCAACAGGACGCAGTTTAACACACTCGTGTTTTAAACATAGGTGAATATTTATATTTCTGATTATAAGGGTCCGGATCTACCTTCATCTCTTCAACAACTACAGGATTTCTATAATTGAAATCAGGCTGGCTTGATCCAAACTGATGGAGGTAGTACTGATCACGAGACGGCATGTAAGTCCAAGCACTTCTCCTGAATAAACTGACCTGAAAAATTACAATAAATATATATTAGAAGCAGGTGAAAATACACTCAAGATTTATCTCTCATTTGGAAACGAAATCAACTTAAACAGAGAAGATGGTCAAGACCATATTAATGAAATAACAAACAATGAAGAATCTGAAAGCCTTGTTGGTGCAGTGGTCACAAGCTCTACTACTAAATATGAGGTCCTGAGTTTAATTCCCAAGTCGGGCAAAGTGTAATTGGGTTTTTCGTTAGAAATTTCTCAGTAGTGGCTCGGAGTCGTGATTTGTGGCGGGTTGATGACCATAGGCAGGCCTTATTACTTGGGACTTAAGTATTACTGGCGAAATGTGGATGTATAATCTTTGCCCAACCGTTCGGGATAAAAAGGCGTTTGAATTTTAGTAAACACATTTCCTTACCCAGTTATTGGGTGGGCTCTTCTGACCACGATCATTCATGTGTCCGTTTTCCCAAATATACCAGTCGCTGTAGTATTCATCTTTGTTCGATGATTTAATGAACCAGTCGCTCTCGTTACTCGAGTGGTTTGGCACGAAGTCTAGGATTACCTTTATATCTGGAACGAATATTTGACAGTCCAATAGAGGTTTGAGAAATTACTTGACAAGATTAATTAGTAAGTGAGACGTTTATTATATCGGACATCTATATCACGAAACATAACAACTTGATTAAATATTGTAGATATATGCTGTGTAGTAACATAAATGACTAATTGAGGTATTTGTTTATTCAATGATTAATTTCCATGAAGCTTATAAAATCTACGTAATTTGAGTTCCAATGTATGGAGTCATTTATAATAATCATTGTTAAACATGGATTCTATTATATTTTATATTTGAGCATCTTGAGAACCGGAAAACGTTTCAATTGTTATTTTTTTTATGAACTCATCTCGATTTTGGCAGAAAGTACAAAAATCAACAGAATATCAACGGGAGTGGTTCATATAATCCATTGGACCACTCCGAACTACAATTATTGTTGAAACCACTCCAGAATTTCTCGAACCATCCGATCAGAAATAATTACAATCGAGGAAAAACAACACCAGAATAAATTGGTAAAATTATACAAACAGGCAAGCCCTTTCGAATGTAAATTGTAAAAAGAATCTTATTAAGAAAGCTCAAATAACCGATCCACCTTGCTATCGAATTTCGGAAAAGAACGATAATTTCGTTTGTGAGTTATACATAGATTTACAATAATTTCAATGAATAATAATTCGGACTTACTTAGCTCTCCAGCTGTTTTTAGAAGTCGTTCAAAGTCTTCCATGGTTCCATACTCGGGTTGAATGGAATAATAGTCAGAGATATCGTAACCAAAATCGTTCATTGGAGATTTGAAAATCGGTGATAGCCATGTAGCGTCCACTCCTAATTCCTTCAGATACTCTAGCCTTGATGTTATTCCTGAAAACAAAATATTAACGTTTACTTTGATCATTTACGTTTACTTTTTGACACACGTCGCGTCCGATGTATTGTGAGATGAGACCACCAGAGCATGGGTCCCTAAAAACGTCCAACGGCATCGATGGCCGGACGAATTTGACACCTAAGATACGTGGCGTATTTAACCACGTTGGTTCAGGAACGAGTGGAGTGGAAAAAAGAAAGGAAGACATTTGCCTTGCAGTTTCACAATACCAGGCTGATTATTTATTTTACTTTTGTCATCATGAGCAAAAGTAACCTTGTCAAATTTCATAATATGAGGGCTTCATAAAAAATGGTCGTGCACGCAAAAATTGCATATTTTGATTTTTACTGCAATATATAAGGTCCCATTAAAATAGTTGGACAAATTTTAATACAGCGTTCAGTACGTCTAACCAAAGATATCCAAGCAAAAAAAACAATGATTAAAGTGATTTTATTTTGATCGAAAATCTAGAATAAACCCATCCTTATGGGTAGGTACTTGCACTCGCTCGGCCAGTACTGTTAGGGCCGACTCATATGGCGAGGTGCTGCGCAGCGCGGTTGTCAGTGTCAAACAAAAATCAACATTGTGAGCCTTAAAATAAAGTCGAAAATAAATAACCTAAGACGCGCAATTTGAAAACAGGCTAATATTGGGGGTGAATAAACTTTCCTTGAACACATGATTATGAACCGTCTAGGTACGAAAAGAAAAGATTCTAATTTCCCATCACACTTTACCAGGCTTTGGACTGTCTAATTGCGTGCTGAACTGTTATCAAAGTATTAAAGCAAATGCAGAAAGTTGTAAACAAACAAGCGCGCAGTGGATACAATGTAGTGTTATGAATCTTTTTTATTTATTTAAAGTTCGATAACAGTAAAACACTGAATCAGTCATGGTTAAAAATTAGAATCAGCCCTATTTACAATAATTAATATAAATACTACTTACTCTACGACGATAGGTGGATAGGTACGTAATTACATTCATTGTTGAACGTGCCTACCGTTTTGAGCGATGCACTTGCGAGCGCGTTTAATTTCTTTGCACTATTAAAAGAGTGTCACTTTCACTTTTTATTGTTTCAAATGCGAGGGTGATTCCCGTACATTGTATAGCTCATTCACGCTGGCTATTAAGTGTCCATTTTCACCGTACAATAAATCTTTAGCACGACCCCAGAAATAAAAATCAAGCGGAGTCAAGTCCAGGCTCCTAGCAGGCCACGGGACAGGACCACCCCGACCAATCCACCGGTCTCCGAACCGAGAATTGAGATAGTCTCTTACGTTTCTAGCGAAGTGTGCTGGCGCGCCATCATGCTGGAAGTAGAGGTCACGCCAGACTACCAGGGGTACATCTTCTAACATTATTTCAACATCGTTACGTAACAAGTCTATGTACGTATTATTGTTTAAACGGTTAAGAAACAGGCCCTAAAACTTTATTGTCTAGCACTCCTACCCACACATTTACACTAAACCGTGTTTGGTAATAGTCCGGTCTCACTTTATTTGGGTTAATAGTTGTCCAGTAATGGGAATTATGTATGTTAAATAACCGAACACGTGTAAAAGTACATTCATCAGTCCAGAGAATGTGACGTTGGGGTTGTTGCAGTAGCCACCTACAAAATGTTACTCGTGGCGTGTAATCTTCACTCTTCAGTTCTTGCACACGAGTCCAATGATATGGGTGGTGGCCTTTATCACGAAGGAGCTTCTTCCACACGTAAAAATCGCTGACGTTGAATACACGACCGGCATCGGTAGTGCTCGCCGTGGGGTGTATTCTAAAGAAATCTAAAACGTCTTCTTCAAGGCGCACCGGATAGCGCGGTCTTCCTGCGTCAACCGCTGGTGCCACATTCACGATGGCGCTGTACTGCTCTCAGGATTATGGTGAGGCTCGGCCGCCTTCCAAATCTTTCTTGATAAAGGATTTGGGCTTGTCGTAAGCTTTCGTTGCACTCACGATAACACAGGACCATTTCCAAGTATTCTTGGTTGCTGTACGCGTAATAAGGCATTGTTGTCGATTGTGATAACTACGTAACAACACACACGCAGACTTTCATGTAACATGTTCTGTTGGCTCGGTTGCGCGACGAAAACTGAAATGGCTTCATTGTCAATTTGTCATATTTTACGTCAGCGGCCCTTCGCCCCGGGCATCCCCGCGGTGAAGGGCTATGTTAGAGTGAGATGGCATGAGTTGAACAATGAAACCGGCGGGTGGTGACATGGCCACGTGCGCCTGGACCATTATTTCGTAGAATCAGAATTTATGAGATAGCAGACATGGATGTGTTTATGCATTGGGTAACCAAAATGTTTAGTGCATTTTCGCTAACTGATTTTTTTTTTTTTTAAGTATCTAATGCATTTTTCTTATTTTTTTTTTACCATTGTCCTTATTTTGGTGGTCTGAATGATTTGTAAAAGTTTGTCCACCTATTTTAATGGGACCTTATATAGTACAAAATGAGGTCCATAACATAGTTAGTCTTATGAGCTTAGATATTTATAAGCCATTAAAATAATTGGCGTAATGTTATTGCACGGTAAAACGGTTGTAACACATAGGCGTAAACTACGCCATTCGTGTATCTTTATTTTGAAGAACCTTGCGCAATAAACAGGTGTTAGTTATACGCCAAAAATTAGGTAGAAACAAAAAGTCGTTCAGGTACGTCTTGAGTAATGTCCATGCATACGTCCATGTTGGTAGACAATTCTTGATAGCGTATTCGCGTGAAGTGATCACGCCGACTCGACAGGACTAGTCCAGGAAAAAAAGAAAAAAAAAACAACATTGAGATTCTGACTGAGTTTCTGTTTTGTTATTTTATTTTAAAACCCCACAAAATAGTAATGTTAAAGCATTACTAAAATACTAGCGTTGAAATTATATAAAATGATCAATAGAATTCGCATAAAAATATTATTAAAATCTCGATTATGATTATAAATGTATGCTTGATCAACCCCTGGAATCAGTTGACAGTTGACAGTTGAGTTGAGGTGAGACTGACAGCTCACTTCACCTAAGTTTTCACTATGGTTACAGAATCGCTGATTTTATTCACATTTTTGTCCCTCCTGTAAAATTGCACTTCTGTCTATACGCCCATTTGTTATGAAGCCCTCAATATGATGGAGCTATCACCAATTTACGGCTAGCATATTTGATTCCAAATCACACTATTTTTCAAGTCTACAGAACACTTTGGCTTTAACAACAAAATTAAGACATTTTCATATCAATCCTTGCTGTGTCCGTTAAAGGTGATAATTTGTTGGAAATCCTATTTTTAGTGTGCCCCGGTGTGCGTGCTGTAGAATTGTGATTAGATAACGAGCCAGGCAAGACTGAGTGTCAGGTAGATTAATGAACTCAGATTGAATAAAAAGGATAGGCAAAAACAAACTGAAACGTCGTCCCGTTTTGTCTTTTATTTAAAAAAGGCCTAAAGATATAAAGTTGAAAACGGTTTGGAATAACATTTTTTTTGGAAGATTTGGTTTGGATTGATACCACTAAATAAAAATTCAGAAATTAAGGATTTTTACAGTTTTACAGTTAAAATGTTGATGAAAAGGTTGTTATGGAGAAATCATTTTGAAGTTTCAAATACATGGAGCAATAATTATATCATATAACTTCTACAATATTTCCATAAAAAAACACTTTTTACTAATAACACATAGGAAAGAGCTCACCATTTAGATCACCCACGCCATCCCCATCACTGTCCATGAAGGATCTTGGATAGATCTGGTAGAAGACTGCAGTCTCCCACCAGTCCTGCCTTAAGTTTATATTTTCATATCTTCCTTGGGCCGCCAGCACTACAGTGCCAAATACTAGTAACTGCCACATCACTGGAAATAAAGTTTCGGGTATATATCGGACGAACGTTGAAAATTGGTGGACGGTAAAACACCTACAGGGAAAACTCACGAAATCAATAATTAGCTGTACAAACTAAAATTAACTAATTAAAATACAGTATACACAACAACGTTTTTAAATAGAAATAAAAGAATTCCAAAAAAAAAGATTGAAAGCTGATAAAACAAATATATTAATGACAGAGAAGTTTCAAGAAGTTTTAAAAGAATTATCAAAATGTACAAAGTTGTAATACACTTAAAAGAAAATAATCCAAAGAACACCTAGCAAATAATTTATGGAGAAGTTTTGCGAAAATTAACAAAAGGCACACGAAGTTTTGCGAAAATTAACAAAAGGCACACGAAGATTTGAACGGAATAATTTTAAAATGTATTTCCGGAATAAATTGCTTAAGGCACTCACTGATAGAGATATACTGATTGTATGGCAGCAAATGAAAACTAATTTCCAACTGTAGTAAGGAAAATTTGGTTTGATAAACAAGAAACATTGGACGACTTCCTATCATAATATTTAGCTTTGACTAGTACAAACCAAAAACTAAATTGTAATAATATTGTGAATAGAACTTGATCTCTTATATTGCGGCTAGTTTCTCACGCTATTCAAGAAAACGTCAAACATTTGGCACAATGATTTCAATTCAATAACTGACAGCAATACATTTATGCTATCATCATCTTTCTACGACGTCGGGGACAGGGCGAATCGCCTCAAGTGGAGTTGGGCAGGATATCTAGTTAGACGAGGAAATGGATGACATTGGAAGGCCTATACCCAGCAGTGGGTGATTCTAGTCTGATATGATGATGATGATCATCTTCCTGCTCATGTCCCATGTTACTTAGAATTGGCACAACACGTGTTCTTATGAAACATATTGTGCTACATATGCACCTCAAAATGCATGGGACCATTAAGTGCATTTGGTAAAACTGAAAACTAGATTATTTTACCTCTAAGTGCCTGATACGAATGATTAACAACCCCAGATACAAGCTAAGCTCAGAATGAATAATTTACAAGAATTCAATAAACAATTCACAAAAGATAATAGTGAACATAAAACACTTGCAATCTGTTAAGAGAATGCAGCAACGTTCGCGTATAATAGAATTTTATGTCTGAAAGCGCGCCTAGGCTGTGGTTATACACAGGGTAACAAAGTGAAACTTTATAAGCACTGCGGAAAATTGTATGCATCCCAAAACGCTTGGAGAGTTTAAACTGAATCGCAAAATTCAAATAGCAGCACATAAGATAGTAAAGTATAGTACGAGTTGTAACCTTTTTAGAGTTTTTTTTGTTTTTTGAATCCTTCCTACTCATCTATACATTAAGATATTTGAAAACATTGTATAGTTTATCTTACCTGGAGGGTTAAGGTTTCACTGTCTACTTCTTTGAACTCAAAAACACTGTTTAAAGATCTACTTTTTTTTTTCAAAATTGCAGTAACCATTAGAAATGGTCTTAATAGAATTCAAAGTTAGAATTAAAATTATTTCTTAGCTAACCGTTAATCCATTTTTTGAACTGCACTTAAATGAACCTCTGAGTTAAGGAGCTGTGCCTTTATATTATCTGGGATGAGAAATGTTTTTTGATAATAATCCTTTATTTATATTGGATTCACATTTGAACATCCATTGTTGTGCATGGGAGTTTCTAAAACAAAGTCATTGTATATTTTTATGATGTCAGTCAAATCGTAAGCCCTGACATCAGTTGTGGTAACAGTACCTTCTTCATTTATTATATCACTGTCATTTGTGCCTGCTGGTAGTTATGCTGTTTCATCGCTATTAGGAATTATTACTCTGCTGTCTGTGTCATATGTTCAACTAAATTCTACTTTGGTAATTTCTTTTTTTTTTGGTTGTTCATTTTAAGATTTTTTTGCGATTACATTAACACTGTTTTTTTTTTCTTTTGCAGGTAAGCAGCCAAATCTGATATGTTTTCGTAAGTAAACTTTACTTTTTGTTCGAACAAAAAACGGATTAAAATTATGTATCAGTAAAAGATTACATACTACAAAGGTAATAATAAGGTTACACAATAAAGTATACATAATAAGGTTTACATATTTTGTGTAAAAGAGATATCAACAGTAGTTTGGTGATTTTCCTTCGAAACTGGATCAAGTAAAAAGGTAAAATTCACACTAATTATGTGCAGTGTATACGAAAATATACATTTCTTGTAATTTCGACAGTTAATCAATTTATAAAGGTTTCGTTTTATTTTCATAATCTGTTACTTAATTATTTACACTTGGCACTAAATTAAAAGACTAATTATAGAAATAAATACAAAAACAAAAGGATATTTAGGCTTCGAAGTACTCGTCCGCATTGCTGGCATCCGAAAACGTGCCCAGAAGACTGGCAACGTTGTCAGTTGAATAGCAATGCTATTTCTTTTGGCCAAAAAAGACCCAACCCTGTGGTCACGTGAAAACCAAAACCTTTAAATTTCTTGCCATTTGATCGACAACGATCAACTGGCAAGAAATTTAAAGGTTTTGGTTTTACAAACTAAAACTATCATTCTAGTCGGCTATAATAAATCAACCAAATTGTTGACAGTATATTAAACATCTACTAGATCTGTTTGTACATTTGTATCGTTTGATAAATCTCTATCAATAATATTGCTTGACCTTCAACCATGATATACAGGGTGGCGAGAACATCGACGCGTAACCTGTTAGCATGGATTCAGTAAATGAACCTCACTGCGTTGAAATCGTCATCGGGTATTAATGAACTGGCTGTTCCATTTATTTTGAGCACGTAGATATTGCACTTTTCTATGAAACAGCTGATTTTCTTTTTTGATAACCGACGAAAAATTTCTACGCTACGGTCTAGAATCGTGTGGTGAATTCATGGTTTTAGTTTGACACCCTGTATTACCTATACGTAATAGTTATCTCAAATGAATTTTATATGAGTAAATAAACCAATGTTTAAATCCTTATGTCCTTTAATATAATTGTATTTAATAGAAATAAATAAAATAAATTCAATTCTGGTAAAACAAAAAACAACCAAACATCCAAATATAATTTCACAGTATTGTAACGACTTATAGACGACGACAAAATGTCAATGATGCCTCGTTGGTCTCGTGGTGGTAAGCGCTACTGGTGAGCATGAGGTCCTGGGTTAAATTCCCGGATCCCGCAAAGTATTATTGGGTTTTTTCCATCTGAAACGCTGCGTGTGGTATATTTTATAATAAAAGTTTACTTTATTACTACAATTTTGATTAAAAATCGTATAATTTTCAAATCTTTACCACAAAAATCGGTACAGATTTGATAGCGCTTAAACTTACTGAAGCCTATAAATCCTGTTGCCTCTAGACTCCATTAATATTTTATGAGGTGTCCACTCTGATCTTCCTTTACAGATTAAGTTTACGCGTGACCCAAAGTTTAATATTTCATAGGATCCTTTGAAATAATTTTCTTTTGCATGAAATTGGGCTTTGTCTTTTGTTTAGGTTCTATGTTCTGCATACAAATCAGATGATCAGATTATTTTGGTTAGCATTAGGCGTGAAAGTGTTACTTCAGAGCGTTTATATAATGTTGGACTCTTTTCATTATTATAATCTAGTCAATCAATCAACTCAGCCTACCGTAGTCCACTGTTGGACATAGGCCTCTTCCAGGCTGCGCCACAATACCCAGCTCTCCGCCTTCCAGATCCAGTCTGTCTCTGTTATCTTTTTAAGGTCGTCGGCCCATCTAGCTGGGGGGCGTCCCACACTACGCTTGCCGATAGATATTCAATCTCCAGGATATCTGCTCCACCCACAATCGGTCCTTTGACAAACACGAACAGCCCACTGCGACTTCAGCTTGCTTAGTCTGCAAGCTACGTCAGTAACTCCAGTTCTTTTCCGGATAATTTAATTTCTGATTGAATCAATATTACATTCTTACTACAACAATGTATCACGTTTCTGGCGTACTTTCCAATTAACAGTTTACAACTTTGCAATTTTGACGTTCGGAAAGTGCTGATTCTCGGCCTACTTTGAATAAAAGACTTTTCATTTGATTTGATCAATGTACTGTATGAATGACTTAAAAAAACAAATTATATCATAAGATTACTGTGACATAAATGTGCATGCATAAAATAACAAAATTAATACAATTCATAACATGATTTACAATTTCATTCGCATATTACATAATTCACTATGGACCCCTCAACGGGTGGAGGCGTCCCCCATTTTGATCTACGTTTGTCTGTCCTTTGCCTTTGTGATCCAATTTTCACCGGCTTTTCTTATTATTTCATCAACCCATTTTTCTTTCGGTCTACCTCTTTTCCTTTTGTTTGTTGGTCCTTGCCAGATAGTTACTCTCTGTGTCTATTTTTCCTTGTCCATACGTGCAATGTGACCCGCCCACTTAACATATTAAAATAACTACTGAAGACAAGTCCAATTAAAATTACATTTTAGTAAAGTACAAATCCTTGTCTTATTCTTAAAGCCCGGGTGCCTTTTGAAGGTTTTCCCGAAAACTTGGGCCTTGCTCGTTCCGTCATAGACCTCATTCATCGCCTTGCACCAGCGAGATCGGGGAAAAGAGCTAGACCATATTGCAATAAAAAATAAGTATTGGGTAACATTTCATCATAGTGCTTATTATTACGAAATATCGGTGCAGGCAATCGCATTTTATCTGCCACCCAATGGGCAAGATAGTTTATCGTATCTTCGTCAGAATATTAAAGTTTTTGCTCCTCGATATTGCAACTTGAGAATTCTTTGAAATTTTCGGTTTACGTCGTGAAACTTTATACCCTCCTATGAAATTTAATAAGCACATGTGAAGGGTATTCTCAAATGTATAATTTAAACTTGAATGATGTAACCAAAATTTTGTAACAATTTTTTATGTTTTAAAGGAGTGTTCGTGGAATTTTTTGCCCGTTCTTCTCCACAGGTACCTACTTCGCTTTGGAATGGGCATCTAGCTTCATCTTTCTGACTGACGGACCCCTTGACAATTCAAAAGTGCCTGTAATTGGTTTACTTGAAATTAATGCTTTGAGTTTGAGTTTGAATTTGAAGGTTCACTTGTGCTTATAGAGGTATGAGGAAGAGGGTGCAAAGTTCACTCATACTCCATAGAATAGGGAGGATCCTCTGACCAGACGGGTATTGTGTCTGGTGGGCAACGCCCGACGGTTTTTTTTTTTGGGAATGGAAGGAAACCGTTGCTTAAGCCATTCCACGGGTTCCTGGGTTGGTGGCTGTGACATTATGTGGTGACTTCGAATGTTTGGTTTTAGGACATACCTTGCGCAATCCTTATCTGTTGCATACTCCTAGGGTAGGAACGAATTACAGACGAAATTCGTACTTAATTAGAGCGAGTCCAACGTATAATGCGGTCTGCCGGGACGTCGACATCGATGTTTTCAGTACCAGCATCTCAAAATTAAAAAGGACTCTTTGTGATTTCTTTTTTGATCAGGTAAACTTATAAAATCTATCGGCTTGCGTGGTCGAGAAAGAGATCGCAGAGATGTGTTTCGGACAGAGTAGATTGTTATCTTGTAACAATTTACTCTGTTTGAAACACATTTTTACCTTTTTACATTACTTATGTTTCTACGCAAAATGTCTACCTTCTCAAATATTTTTTTTGTTGTTACATGCTATCTGTGAAAACTTGTAATTGGCCTTATTTCTGTTACTCTTAATCGTGCAAAAGTTTTTATCTGTAAGTTTTCCAAAAACTGTAAAATAAAATAAATAAAATAATTAAATACCGGCTTCCTCACGACGTTTACACCTGTACCCTGATTGCGTAAAATACTATCAATCACAAACTGAATCATTTTGACGGATATTGCTAATCGAATGCTTCATATGTTAGACAAAATTTGTCTGCTCAGCAACGTAAATAACGCAATGAATGTTGTTGAACTGTCAAAATGAAAGCCATTCCTACTGTTCGTGTGTTACGCAATTACCCCGCGAGTTGAGAGAATCCTTCCCCCGACTTTTGAGTGATTGTAACGAAAATTGCTTCTTTCTTTTTAACACGCTTTTATTAGTTTCACCTGTATGTTTGTTTTTTTTTTTTTGTAACTGGCTCGTTTGGTCTCGATTTTGACCCAGTTACGCGATCAGATTTACTTTAAACGTTGTACACTTATCAACGACCGACGACAATACAATATTTTGATAAAAAAAACGTTGAAAAAAAGAATAGTAAAAAAAAAACAAAAAATAAAATAAAATACATATAGTTCAAAAAACTAAAAAAAAAACTCGCTTTAATAGCAAATCGAACTAAAAATCAGAAAATAGCTTTTAATTTATATTTTATTCAACTGTTATAAAAAGTATATTAACTAAATCTGTTTCAGTAATTTTCAAAAATTCTAAAATAAAAATAAAGTTATGAAAAGAAAATTAAAATCATTGTAAAAAAGCTTAAAGGTGCTTGATATTGATTGTTGTAAATACATAATTAGCAGTTATTTGTAAACGTAGAGTTAGTATAGAAATATGATAAAAAGCACTCCACGCTTTTTTACAATGAAATTACTTTTTATAACAGTTGAATAAAATATAAATTAAAAGTTATTTTCTGGTTTTTAGTTCGATTATTATTTTTAGCGTGTTTTTTTAGTTTTTTGAACTATATTTTTTTAAGTATAATTGGCACACAATTGGCCTACATTTCCTGTATGCTAGTTAAGTTAGAAACTAATATAGATTTATTACAAAAAAATCCCTAAGGAAAAACAAATGCTCATTTCCCACGATGCTCATTTCCTTCCTGTTAACCCCTCATCTCGGTAAGATTCCGTCCGACACAATTGTGAACATGGAAGGGTTAACAAGTAGGAAATAATTACATAGCCCACGTGACTTTGGGATGTATTAAGTTACAATGCTTTGTACATTGTTGATTATTTAGGAATGGAATTAATTTTGTAGATATTTTGTAATCTGATCAAGATTATCTCTGGACTTTAAAACAGCTTGTGACCTCTGAGTTTGTTTCGGCCTTTCTTCTCTGAGATAGGAAACGCCGACCTCATCTAGGTTATTTGTTTTTTTTAATATTATGAAGTGTAAAAGTGATTCCGATATCCTACTTACAGAATAAATAATTTCATTTTATCATAATAAACGAGTATCATTTCATTTCCTTACATTTGAGCTCTCAAGGGTCTATTTTGACATATAATGAAAAGCTAATTTTAATTGTAAATTGAATGGCGTTTACATTTTCATGCATCATTCTCCTGCATTCATCCCAATTTATTTGGGATCGGCGCAACGTGTCTTTTTCTTCCATACTTCTCTATTAGTCGTCATCTTGGTAGTCACCCCCTTTCTCACACCACCCCCCCCCCCTTTCCTCTTCTCACACAGTCTATCCATCGTTTCTTTGGTCTTCCCTACTCTTATAGCCATCGAAATTCATACTCAAATCTCTCCTCAGGACATTTTCCTCATTCCTCCGTATCACACGCCCATACCATGACAACCGATTTCCACACAACTTTTCAGTTACCGATGCCACTTTCAGACTTCTTCTTATGTAGTCACTTTACGTTTTCATACATAATAATATGTTTAAGATTCTGTTTCCAGGCACCATGTTTAATTTTTACCGCGATCCTAAACATTTCGTGTAATAAGTCAAAGTGGAAAGGAAAATCGTGACACAGATTTTTAGCCCAAGTTCGCACGGACGTAAAAATATCGCGGTGGGATTTTAGCTCACTGGATTTTCAACTCTCTATGTTGAACCGAGCATTGAAAATACAGTGCCCACAAAAAAAAAAAATACCACGGGAAATATACGCCCGTGCGAACTTAAATTAGAAATTTTCTGTTGCTTATAAAAGAGCTGTTCTGTACCAACATCACCTCACCCCCCCCCCCCCCCCCCTTAACCCGAAGAAGCCCGCAGTGGCAGGCACCAGTCGGGGGTTGCGGAAGGATCGTACGTTCCCGCGACACCCGGCGTAGGTCTGAGATGGAACGCCGGGGTGGGTTTTAGTCAGTAAAAGTCTGACAGACCCCGCCGCCCACCCCAGGGTGGTGGACATCCATGAGGATTTTCCACCACGGAAACAAAAAAAAAAAAGGTTAGGTCACGTTAGAGAAGTTATGCTTAGAAAAATTATGCTTAAACTGTTATGCGTAAATATAATTAGGATAAACAAAAGTATGCCATGCTATAGTATGTCTTAAAATTTTATTCAATGGATCCAATTCTTGTAGGATAAACCTAATAACACTTTACCTGATCCGGGAATCGATTCCAGGACCAGGTGCTCAACAGCAGCGATTACGACCACTAGACCAACCAGGCAGTCAAATTATCAATCTGCCGTTAAATTCAATTAAACTGAGCAATTGAAATTGGTTTACCAAAATAACAATAAAACCTATTGTTAGACTTGGAAACTGTAGAAACCAATATTATTTTAATTTGTACCTCCATAATATGGTAGCTTAAAATATGGTCTTTGTTCGAATATAAATGATACCAGTAAAATCATTTGTCACTTTTGAAGCCTTTGTATGAAAATGTGAAATAATTTACGTTAATATTTAACGAAAATTGTAAAACTCTGTAATTACTTGGAGTGTCAGCGGTCAGGTGGCAACGTTCTCTTGAAGATAAACAACATTTTATTAAACAATATTTTATAACTGCAAGTTTATTTTTTGCCTCCAATTTTTTCCGAAAGTATTTTCAATTTTAACCAGTTCGTTAATTCCATACAAACGTAATCCAAGGCGCAGGGTGAATTCTCGCCACCGAACGACGAATTTTTTGGGAATTCTGCGTATAAGAATTGAATTTATCATTCCCTTTTGTGCGGTACGAAAAATTCCACTTCTTCCCCTTGGGGAAAATTTGCTAGCGATTTCACAAAGAAAGTTCTACCATCGATAATATTGGGATAAAATAATACATTGTCTAATGTCTTTTCGACCCTTTTGTATTTTTAGGCTTTCATCTTCACAGGTCTTCGAACAAATTGGATTAGTCACGTAATGTGCTTTGTAACTCTTAAAAAAACCCTTTCAAGTTTTTCGAAATGTTTATATAATTTGGGTTTGTTAAAGCGTTTTTATGATTTTTAAAATGATTGTAACTTGTTAATATATTTAAAGTGAAGTCTTAAAGAATAAAATAAATAAATTATTTATTTTGGACCAAACACTTGTACACATTTCATAAATCTTCCATCTACGTGATAGTTGCTCGGTAGGATCAGCCCTTATCTTAAAACATTGCAAGCTGCCAGGAAGCTCATATCGACATTTTCAATACTAGTGTTGCTAAATTGAAGAAAATGTTATCTAATTGCTTCTTCGAGCGTAAGCAGTAATTCCACTGTTCTGTCTTAAATATTTATAGTCTATTATTAATTTTCTGTTTCATATGATAATATACTATATTTGATTATATGTTATACTGTATTATATATGACAATAATTTTTTTAAATATATATATATATATATATAAATATCAATAATCATAATCAAACATCCACGTAGGTAGATACAGATACTTTAAATGGATGGTAAGAATATTATAATAAGAGGAAGGAGGATTTGTCCCTTAAAGGTGTTGTTAATAGACTTCTTAAATACTCTTATCTACTAATCTTGTAGCTTATGTGCTCAGAGGAACTTAAATATAGCCTTGACTTTTCACACAAATCAACGCCCCAACGTCTTAAAACTTGTCTTCACATAATCATGTATAGCACCGAACCCAACAACAGCCCGTCAACGCTTCACCGAGGGGATGTTTACGGATTTTCAAGCCCTCATTAGGAAGACGTTAAGACGTTCTCTTTTGTTTCAACCCTCACGGTAGAGTAAGCAACAGAGATTTGCAGTGAAACTTGAGATACAATCCCGTCACTGGTTTCTTATAACAAAGGTTTTGGAGATTTTTGTTCTTTCCGGGAGAGGTTTTATAACGATAACTCTTTCAAGGAATATAATAAGGATAGGGACTGTAGATATATTAAGACCATAATGAAAAAAAAAACCTTGCTTGAGTTGAATTAGTAGGATTCAACACAAAAGGCTCCGTTCATGCTTATGTATATTGATATTACTTTGAATAACGGAAAACTATTTCTTTATGTTTGAATTCCAACTTAATTAAAGGAACGTTGGTAAAAACTCCATATTTTATTATTAACCGGGACATAAATCTTTTGTCTTAAAAACCTTATTGCGAGCATTTTGTCACATCAAGCAATGGACAAAATTGGCAATCGTTTATTGCTTGAGTACAAGGATTTTGGTTAGGTTGTATTTGTATATTCTATGTTATTGCATGATTCATAATGCATTAGAGAGTGCTTTACGAACGATTTTTTTTATTTGCCTCTTTTCTGCAACTGTTTCTATTGTGATACTCCTGCTAGTACACAGAACCCACTCAATTTAATTTAATGGAGATTAATTGATCTAATGCAGTAGAAACGAAAAAATTATCCAAAGTATTTCTAAAAATGTTCCCGTCAATCAAGTGTGAAACGTAAAAAGCAGCATGCGAAAAAATCAATAATTATTGAGTCAATTTTTTTTTAATAGATTTGTTTTACCCATAGGAGGAACCCTCTGTATTGAAAATGGCTCTTTATTCAAAGTAGTTTAGTTATAATTCATAAAAAACAACTATGAGTCGTGCACTTTTGGATTTTCCATTTTTTTTTTCTATAATGTGCGTTTTTTTGTGTAGAATAAACAATTTATCTTTCTCTCTTTCTTTTTTTAACGAGTCACTCTCTAAAAAAGTCCGCCCCTACAGAAAAATATTGTCACCCAGCATTTTACTCTTAATTTTTCTAAGCCTTCCAGAAAACATGACGCAACAGCTTTCTCCCTCACAAGAAACAGCCAACGCAACAAAAACGGGTAGAATTCTTAATTCGAAATTAAGACAAAACGGCCGCGTAATCAGAACTGCTCGGCAAGTCAGAAGCTATTAAGAGAAACAAGATACCGCGTCGCTAAGTGCACTTCTGACGCAGACGTTTGACGTCGACGTCAGCCTTACATAATGTTCTCGAGAGCGGGCACTGAACGGGACAGCCCAAATAAAAATGGAGGAGCTATAAAGGCATACTGCAGCGTAGCAACTTCTGGCAAATGTTTCTTTTTGGCACAGCGTTTTTAAGGCTTAATATTGTGAGTGAATCTAGACTTGACATTAAGTTGTCGAAAAGCACAAAGCTTTAAATAGAACGTGACTGCAACAATTTCTGGAAATATTTTCCTATGTCACTGTACTACAGAATAAAAAACATAATTACAAAATTCTCCTTCGTCATAGTTTCACTAAAAGTTTTACGCCAACGCTACTTCATACTCTTGAGAGCAAAACACTTAGGAGGAAGACTTCTGAAAAGATAATGAATACTCCCTAGGATGATAAAGTCGCGAAACTCTATCTTATGTTGACTTCTGACATAGTTCAAACATTTTATATTTTCATCTTGCTACTTAATTTTTTCCTAGAGGTGACAAAACTTAACCTCATGTTCCCTTTAAGGCACTCCCCAAACGTAGGACACCATAAAACTCTCATGTTTTGTCGCACAGTTACGCGAATTGGTAAATATTACAGCCAGAATAAAAAATGGGTACCTATCGTAAAATGTTCACAAAAAAGATTTATTCAAAAATATTTATAAAAAAAAATGAAATAGTGTAATGATAAAACAATCGTAAAACAGAGCTCAAAAAAATATTTATCGTGACATATACTCAAAATTTTGATGTAATGTAAAGGAAATCCAATCAACTAAAGAAATACCTAAAAATTATTCCACTATCTCAGTGGAATCATTTTCAGGTATTTCTTTAGGTGTCATTTATTTAGTTTTAATTAAACCACCAAAGTGGTCATTCAATTCAACTAACATCAAACGCACCGCGGTTTAAACCTTATTTGCTGCCGCGATGCGCTATTGTCAATTACCTAAAAGCTTGCTTCTTTCTCAGAACAGGTTTCCTTCTACAGGTTTCTGACTTTTCATCATAGACAGCAAAAACCAGTTGTAACAATAGACGCTTGTCGATGAACGACCGGTCGCCTTGAAAGCGAAGTAGGCCGGGAAAACTTTACATTTTCTGAAGTTTAGCTTTTGTCACTGTAGAAAAAACTGCATAAGTAAGTAGGATACCTACATTAAGCCTTTTAAAGGTCGTGCTTGAGATTGGAATACGGAATCGTCACACGAGCTTGAATTAGGTATACTTGATTTAGTTTTACTTACAGAACCATATTTTCCCTTAATAATTCTATAAGATAACTGTTTACGTGCATGGAAGGGTTTTTTTTTTTTACCTACCAATTGCCATTCTATGTATAAGACCATTATCCTAGACCATTGTATCCTCTTTTGTAAGGCTTTCGCTAAGTTACATATGAGTGTACGTATGCGAAAAAGTTGACACGCATTTACTTGCAATGTCGTTTACGGAATTGCAAGTAAATTCGTTTCAACTTTTTAACTTTTTTGTCAACTTTGAGTTTCGCGCAGCATGAGGTTTTCTTACATACTTCTCTATAGTCCTCATTTCAGTATTCACCTCCTTTATTTATATAAACATTTATTTACACACTTCACTTTAACAGAAAAATACATACAAAGGTGATGCTTCATCATCATGGTTCACTTCATCATAGGTTCTGGTGGTACTTTTTGCTTGGTTGTGGTAATCATCACATCATCATTTCACACAGCCCATCCATCGCTTCTTTGGAATAAATACTAAAGCTGAAAGAAAAGTTTTGGTTATGAATTTGGCTGGCCATAAGATTATGAAGAGAAAACCCCTCCAAATTCGTACGCAAAACGTTCATCGCGAAATAAGACCAAGCTCCATTAGGTTGGTCTGAATCTCAAATACCATCAGTATTATTCTGTTTAATTGCTGTTACAAAAATCATCAAACAACAATTTAAAGGGTGTCAAACATTTCAGGTTTGTCAAACTTCAATTATTATATGTAATTAGAAACTAGAAGCTTCTGAGAATTTGTAGACATAAGCATTAATCTATAATTCATGAACTTCGTAATTAGATATTGCTGATTCATATTACATAAGCCTTAGTAGGCGTTAAGTGTTAATTTAGTTTCCAATCAGTATTTAATCAGTCAACCTGACAATATTAAATCTCTTAATTCAATTAGATTATTGAAAGTAATTCATAAATAACTAGCTACGCCTCGCGGTTTCACCCACGTAAGTCTCGATCCCGTGGGAATATCGGGATACAATCTTATTTCCTACAGTCGTAGTCAAATTTCATTCAATTCCATTAAGCTGTTCAAACATTTTGTCTTTATCGTATTAGCTTAGACAAGCCGTGTGCCCGATGGGACTTCCCATCGGAAAAAATACGGAACTTCCATACAAACTTTCAACCCCTGTTTTAGGGATGCATTTAAAAAAAACCCTGCTTAGTGCATATTATAGTATGGAACTCTTGGGCAAAATTGCATGCTTCAAGACCCAGAGGCTTAGACTGTGAGTTATGATTATAGGTCCTTACATATCGGTATTAGTGATTTTTTTCATTTGTATTCTATTCAGGAAACTTACAGCGAATTTATACAGTGTAAAATTTAAATGAATTTAAGAAAAGAATCAAATGAATGTTTAATTTCTTTATAATGATGCATTTAAGATACACAGAAACGAGATTGATATTCAAGTACACTCCATAAAGAAAGTCTTATCCCCCTGTTGTGTGGCACTTAAAAATAATTGGTAAAAATGTGGTTGTGATATAATCCCACCTCTCTGCCTACCTCTAAGGGAGGATTACTGACATGATGTCATGTTGTATACAACGTGTAACGTTAAATGCGCAAAACCTCAGACACCCCAACTGATTTTTAATTCAATTGACCTATTTCAGAGAGAAAATAAGTCATTAAAAATTGTCAAGGTTTTATGTGCTGTTTTAGTTATACTGGCTATTCTGATCGTTTCTTGCGTCTGCAACGACGCTTTATCGAGGGAGGAGTCGGCACCGGGCCGCTGCGCCGCGCTGACATTGGGTTGCTTGACCCATTAATAAATAGACACGGCAACGTTTTTAATGAAGATTTTTTGAAAAATGTGACCTATATTAAAAACTGGTTCCATTAATTTGATCAGAATAACGAGCAGAATTATTATTATTACTGTTCATTTCACATGCAAGTATGAATATATAATAACACTATATATATATTTTTTTTTTTTTTTACCGCAATTCGAGCATCTTGTATACAAAAGATATATAAAGAAAAAGTAAATGTGAATGTTATGCCACATAAAATCATAATAATATAATGTTTGGATTTTAAAAAGACATGACTACTGAGTTTGTTTCGGCGATTCTTCTCAGGGATCAGTAAGCTAGGAAATGCCGGCGGCATCTAGTTTTAAAATATTGATCAACAAAGCATTGACGTGTAAAAGTGTCATAAAAGATCAACTTACAGAAATAAACAATTCATTTCACAAGGAATTAAAAACATTAGGAATTAATCATAAAAATTATTCCCAATAAACCTACAAACGTTGCCAAAAAATACACAGCCCCTTAATTCAAATAACATTTTCTCAACTTAAAATTCCCCTACGATTGCCTTTAATCAAGTCTTGTGACGCTGCAGCACACGAAGGATACTAATGCAGTCAAACCGATATTTGCATGTTGACAAACTCCCGTAGGAGTCGCAATGCGGTAACCAGGCACACTAGCAGCACTTGCTGTTTGCGGAATAATACTAGGACTAAACTGAGTGTGACGTACAGTATGTTGTTTTTCATCTAAATATAGTAAAAGTTCGTTCGCTAATTCCATTATAGAACTCATCCATCGCTTTCCATCAGGCATGATCGAGTGTTATATACGGTTAAAAATGTATCCTGTATTTAAAAAAAATTTATTCATTCCGATAGCATGTTCCTGTGGGAGATTTTCCGGAAGGAGGGAAGAATTGGCCAGTTAATTAAGACAATTATTGTTGGGTGTGACTGTCTAGGACGCCCCGAGCGCTCGGTTCAGTTGTGTAACTGGCGGAACAAACTGCGCTACACGAGGAGGCTTCTTCATGCATCCCAAAGCTTCTAATAAACACTTTTTTCTTTATTATTAAACCAGTGTCTTCATGTTTTCAGATACATATTACAAGTTAAAGACGTATGTTATTTATTGTGTGTCAGCTGTCTTATGAGGCCAGCATCCTTTGCCTTTGACATTTTAACAATTTCGTTGCGTTACTTATGAATTAAAGCAGATAAGCTGTTCAAACATATGTAGCAATGGATTATGATTTTTTTTTTACCGTAATTAAATTAGAAAATATTATTTTAATAAAAAAAAATAAAAAAAACAAAAATGTTTATTTCGTTATTACTCGTTATACAAGGTTATACAGTTGGTGGCGTCCCCTTTTAAGCAAATAGATGTCTGTACCAGGAGGCGCGGATTAATTAGCAATTAATTTCTTAGCGACGTTTTTCAGTCTGTACTCTGTAGGTTTGGTTGGAAGAATTCCTTATTGTAGCATAAGTCTCTAGATTTTGGAAAAAAAAAATACTTTCATGTGAAATGAACAGTAATAAACTTAAGGAGCTTTACATTTAGGCGAAAGTAGCACCAGTCCAAAGTAAAGGCATGTATATACTGCTGGTTTCACTCAATTTAACACTGTGTAGATCCCTCTTTATTTCCATACACTTATTCGCTGGGGAGGTGCCATCCGTGCAATGTGCAAAAGTAAAACATTTTAAAGTTTAACGAGTGTAATAACAAGTTAAATGTTTCGTGGATTCATTTTAGTTATTCCTTGAGTTGAATTAGTTTACTGTAGTTGAAATTGCAGCAATTATAATATTTCCGCGTAGTTTATTAACTGTTTGAAGTATGTTTTTCTTGAAGTAAATCGCTGATCGTATCCTTAGGACTTTTTCTAGAATGTTAATAGTCGAAAACGGTACTTATTGCATTTAGACATGAAACATGGTCGAAGGCATTTCTAAAGAAAGTTGTTGTTGTAACTGACTTTTTTTATATTTAGCGCATTTTCGTAATAGGCCTCCTATTACAAAAATGCGCGTAGATGCATGATTTTCTCGTTGAAATTGAATACTATTCGTTGTTTGGTATTAATAACAATTAAATAAGTAAATATAGTTTTCTCTTCTACAATAATAACATCCATTTTTTATTTTGTTATTGCTGCTATGCGCAAGGTCGTGGGTTCGATTCCCACCTAGGACAAATGTTTGTGTGATGAGCACGATCATTTGTTCTTTGTCTGGGTGTAATTTATCTATAATATGTATGTATTTAGAAATATATATGTATGTTTATCAGTTGTCTAGTACTCATAGCACAAGCTCTGCTTAGTTTGGGACTAGATGGCGTTGTGTGAAAGTTGTGGAATATTATTATTATTATTATTATTTGCCTATTTATTTAGCAATAATCGTTCTCCTGATAAATGTTTAGGCAAAAACTCATGGCGAGCTGATTTGAGAGCCGTAATTTACAGATTCTGTTGAATAAAATCCATGAAAACAATTTTACTCATATCACAAATATAACATACTTTTATTATACTCGTAATAAAATACATTTTTGTAATATGCCTTACAAATAATGAATATGAAACTTTTTCCCACCGTATGCTAAGTCTGATCAGTGCCTTTGAAAATTGTAATATTAAAAGCTTCGAACTTCTATTTGATTTGGCATTAATACAAATACAAAACTTATAGTTAAATGGATTTATTTTCGGACTTTTTAGTTTTAGAACAATGATGATAAAAGGACTGGATTTGGGATCCGGACCTCGCCTGAAGGCTTTGTTTGAGCGAAAGTTCGGCCATTGGAGATGATTGAAAACTCGACAATACACATGCCGAATTGTCAGTGATCCAGAGTAGGAAGAAGAACACATAGGTTTATAGTTACAACGATTAATTACTTACCTAAACTTACGTTTTGGCGGTACCTAACATAAATATTCAGATGGCTTATTAACTCTATTATTTATCTTGTTTAAAACTCAAAATCACGTACCTTCAGCAATATCGAAGCGTGTTTTTCATGGTTGGTTCCATTCTATAAAAAACTCTAAAGAAAACAGTTTCCTTTGGTAAGATTAATAAACCAGAGGGACAATTCTCGTAATTCTAAGAATGTTAACAGTCAGATCTCAGTCTTAATCTGTCAAAAATACCTCAAATTTCCCTACATTTTTGACATTGATTGTCAGTGAAATGAGACTGCGACTAGATTTTGAACGTCTTACCAACAGCCGGTCGATTCTGTAAAAATCTCATCGTGAAATCATAAGTGAAGTGAGCTTGAAGTGAGTAATGTCACTTGTGTTAATCCCTAATGACAGCTCACTTCCCGCTCACTTCACCTAAGTTCTCACGGTGAGATTTTTACAGAATAGCACTGCTGGTATAAGTTCTATTATTAAAATATGCACTTCAACCCGGTTTCTGAATTGAGAATTTGAATTTGAGAACTAGTCAAACTCATCATCGTCATTATTTATTTGGGGTCGGCGCAACATGTCCTATATCGAGAACTAGTGAAACTGTAAAAATAAAATTGCAAAATCTGTAAAAAAAAAATCTCGGGTATCTTAGCACAACCCCTCTTAAGGTGATTCCTTAAAAAAATTCAAAATGTCTTATTTTTTTGCAATTTTTTTTTTAATTTTGTGAGCTTTCATATTCAAAGTAATGCCGAAGTTTGACAAGTTCCCATCTTCAAATTCTTATTTCAGAAATCCGTTGGGTAAGCGCGTAAAACACTAACAGTAGCAATGGCTTTCAGTTTGACAGTTCAACAACGTTCATTGCGTTATTTACGTCGTTGTGCAGACATTTTTTTCGACCATATAAAGCAGTGGATTAGCAATATCCTTAAAAATTATTCAGATTTAGATTGTAAAATACTGGTATTCAGCTGCATCCAGTTAGATTGGAAGCCAACCCCAACATAGTTGGGAAAAGGCTGGACAGATGATGTTGATGAGTGTTTTACGCAAATAGGGTGCTTGTATAAATGCAACACATAAGTAATACTTGCTTAACCAAAGACATTACTTCTTACGTTCACAGTTTATTTATGCTACTAACTGCACGATACTGACACCTTATAATCTCCAATTAATTAGCGGTATCTAGAGCACCGGAGGTATTTCAAAGAATTCCGATTAGCTATTACATTTACATAAGACATACCGCAGATAATACTAAGCTCAGCTTGTAGTTCTCGAACAGGTTTCAGGTGCAGTCAGGGTTATCACTTTATTTGCAACTAATATTGTATTTCCTACTTTAAAATTTCGAATGTTCATTTTGTAATATTTTTGACACCTGCAAGTACTGCAGGCTACTTAACACTTTATTTTGACACTATATTCAATAACAATCAACACACACATACATTCACATACATTACATATTATTAAGAAAAAAAAATGTTGTGGGACTCATACCCTGTGTTACTGGATAATAAACTTTACTTCAAATCCTATTCAGCCAACATAATCACTATCCTTAAACGTCATTTATTATGTTCTTTGCACTTGTTTTATTTGTCATTTTGTTGTTTTTTTAAAACGTTGCCCCACACTAGGAATTTTTCCTGTATTGTGGGTGCGTTTACAAACATTTAAAGTCACATACACAAACAGCCAGACCCGGAACAACTACTTGTAGGTCATACAAATATTTTTTCCGTGCGGGAATCGAACCCGTGACACGCTCCGCAGCAGTCAATAGCTTAACCACTGCGCTAACCGTGCCGTCTACTTATTTATTTATTTAAACTTCTCGCATAAAAGGTACAAAGGCGGAATTAATGCCTTAGGCATTCTCTACCAGTCAACCAAGGGTGGTGAAGAGAAGGTGCTTTGCAGGCGTTTTATGTTTATTATTGTATATATTTATTTAAATAGATAAGTATATGTTTTGTATACATATTTATTTGTAGTATATATGTAAATGGTACACAAAAGACTACCTGCAGAATGGTGTCTCCTTTCTCTCTAAATCCTTCCAAAGTTTGTCTTTACAAGATCGCTCTTAGAGACCGCCTATTGTGTCACCCCTAGTAAAATTTCTACAATCATATCTGTAATGTTTATGGTGTACATAAAAAAGAAATTCTGTTCTATAAATCTTCAGCCGGAAAATCGTCTCTCATTTACCTTAAACGTGTGCCAGCCCTAGCCTTCCTCGATTAACTTGAGCTCTACATCTAAAACGCTAGATTATATGCTTAGCGCTATTTAATAAGTTTTTGATGAAGCTGTTGTTTGATATGCTAACAAGATTAAATTAGGAGTTTGCATTCCCAAAAGTGGTTGTGAAACTTTCATTTAGTTTGGCATGAAGGTTTTGTGACATTCTACTAATAAATGCGAAAGTTTGTGAGGATTAATGGATGTTTTTACTCTTTCACGCAAAATTGCTGAACGGATTTGGATGAAATTTGGGAAGGAGAAATAACGCACATTAATAAAATCTTATGTAAACATGAGTCATGTTACTCACAAGGACTAGTATAATAATAAATAAAGTCTGATAGTTATACTAAGGATAAAGCATCATAACGCTATTGTTTTTAACACTAGAAAGACTGAAACTTAGTATATAACTATATTGCCTAAAGCAGGCAGCTTTTGGCAAACATAGGTATAACACACATATATACAGTGGAAATGAAGGAGGAAGCGTTGACTGCTGTAACCTTATGGGTAAGTACAGTTTTCAACCATCCGGGGTCAAAACTACAGAACAGATGCAACCTCTTTTAACTGTTCTGTGGTCCAAATGCTCGGGTCATGGGCCCACGTGCGCATCTCCTTTTTAAGGAAATTTCTCGCTGACTGGTCGACACTTCATGTGAATAGAGAGCTGGCTCGTTCTTTGGCCAAAGAATTAGCATTGCTATTCAACGTGGCAATGCTGCCAGTCTTCTGGGCACGTTTCAGGATGACAGTGATGCAGACGAGTGCTTTGACGCCAAAGAGACCAAAAAACAAAAGGAATTTTCGTATTTATTTGTATGTTTAGTAAGATAGTCATTTAATTTAGTACCTAGCGTAAATAGTTTGTTAGGTACCTTAGGAATCAGAATGTTTCTAGTACATTCATTTTCTTTATTTACATTAAAACATAGAAAACATTTCAGGAGCGCCATGTTGTAGCTATAAAAGAACAATCACACTACCGAACTTATATGACAATAATAAAAGCTTAGAGAAGAGGGTACTTCACATTACAGCGATTCATCATGCGACGGTTTTAAAGATGTAGTAGCTCAACAGCTGTCACTAATGAGACACAATTAGTGACAGTGGGTGATTAGTGTGAGGCGACGTTTTTATTAAAAAAAAAAAAAAAAAGTGTTTTCTCGACATCGGAGCGGATTTAAAAGAGTTTCGTATATATTATAGAAATCTCGCTACACTATGTTCTCATTAAAGCATATTTTATTATAGTAGGTACCTGGGCAGGATATATACCACATTGAACTTTTGAAGAGGACGCGCTATAAAAACCTGAACTTTTTGTCAAACTCAAACTGGCATTACTTTACTGCCAGTTAGAGCGATGCCACACGAGCGTTGCCAATGCGTTGCGTCGTCGCAGCGCAGTGAGTTCAACACGCGCGCTGCGATGTCGCAACGCAACGCAGCTTATCCCGACGTCACACATTCACGACGTGAAAACTTCTTTAGCGGCGTTGTACATTTTTTTCGTAACGGGTAAAAAATGTTAAACTCGCGTCAGGACACGTGACCCTGATCGAAAATTCGTAAGACTGATGGTGAGTAGACAGCCGACGGCGCGGCGTAGGCGAGGAAGTATCCCCCCCTCTTTCTACGGTGCGGCGAAAACGTATGCCTGCGCCTGTTGTTTCGTTTAGGCGGCGCAGGGTGCTTGCGCGAATGTTCGTGTGTGTTTATGTTACAGAAATAACTTAAATGAATTAATTAATTAGAATTGTAGTTAGAATGTATTGATAGACTTGAAGGTACATCTCTTGACAATAAATCTGCAATTTGGGAACTACAGTTAACTGGCGGAACATATATGGCACACCTCCGGTGGACGGGAAAAAATTAATAGAATAATGGTTCTGGTAATAATGATGCTGAAAAAGTCGTCGAAATTATGGATGGAAGTTGATTTTTCTGAGAGATAAACTTTTTAATGTAATATAAATTGTCATGTTTGTGTACGATATCGCAATAAATAAATATTGTATTCTGCGACATAAATGATAGTACTTTTATACTGATAATTAAAGCAATTCGTGCAAAATTATTCCTTAACCATTCCAAAATGTCAAAAATGCACAACGTTAATATTCAAGTTTTCACTTCTGCCGGCACTCCCGGAGTGCAATCCGTCGTTTTTTATATAAATGGCATCTCGCCTTTCAGCCTATGAGGTTGTCGTCTGCTCAACCAGGCTTGCCTCAATAAATTAACGCCTCCAGCTACGGCTTAAAAAACTTAAATAATAAGCGACTACACGCTTAGGGCACCTCCTGTGGGGTACGGACCTCGGCTTAGGGCGTCGCTGGGAGAGGGCAGCAAGGGACAGGCTGTGAATTATTTAGGGACGAATTTAAAAGTACAGTGGTCAAGGATAACACCTAAGTATTTAGTTAGCTTTCCTCAAGGGATCGGCTTGCCATACATAATGATTGCACTGGACGCACAGTGTGTGTCATGAGACGCTTAAATTTATACGTAGAACTACGGAACGTCTCCGCTCAGGCGAGGCAGCGCCGACGCAACGCATTGGCAACGCCCGTGGAGCATCGCCCTTACTGTGATTGTTTTCTTCTCTCCTTCTTCTAATCACCCGTTTGCTATGGATTAATATTATAGCTTTTCATATTTCTGCTTCTGAACGAGATACTAAAGACAATAGTTCCCTCTTTAAGAAACCCTTGATTGTTTGAATTGATTGATCGATGGTCCATTATTGTTCGAACTGTCGGAAAAATAATTTCCATTAATATCTTTAGAATTCCGCCCAGCATTAATGCAGCCGTAGGTACGATTCGCTAAAAAATGTAAGGAAATATCCTAGTGCCTAACTCAGTCCTGCAGTGCGATTCTGTAACCATCTTACCGTGAAAACTTAGATGAAGTGAGCGTGGAGTGAGCTGTCAGTGTCATCTTACCTGATAATAAGGATTGGGATTGGATTGATTGATTAATTGTCGTTATGACGTCCACGCAAAAAATTTGGAAGCCATTTTGGTAATACAGATTCACCGCAGAATACCTATTTCAGTGTTGATTACAAAGCACCTATTACTTATTAGGTATATTATATGCGTTTTACAGTACATCATAACATTTACAACAGCTGTCTTAGGTATTTCAATATTTACAATTCTAGAACAATGAGAAATAAATTAGGTATACTCCATTGGTTTAAGTAATTAACTAAAGGTAAACAAATCCTAAAAATGTTTTTTTTTAAGATGAAACTTTCTTAATTAAAAATACGTCACCAACAAATTGAAATTATTTTAGATTTTTACGAGAGTTTTCTCTTTTATTATTGTTTTAAACTTTGTCTTCGTCATATATTATTCATCTCTACTTAGATGTAACTGCTTAAGCACAGTTTTCTAGTTAGATTTATAATAATATTGTAATATTTTATAATCTATCTATTGTACAGAGGCCAAACAGACGTGTTCTCTAAACCTTTTAAAATATGCAACGGATTAGATAACGTTGGTAAATTGAAGAGTACAACTTTGACATAGTATGACAACTCAAGAGACAGGCATTACACGTTCAGTCGGTTTATTTTGTTTAGCATAAATTCACTCAAAAGATTGCCGCTTATCATGTGAAACTTTTGACGTTTTCATTTAAAATGCCTAAGTTTATTATAAAATAACTTCGTTAAAAGTGGTTGTAAATAGGCTTTGGTGAAATTTCGATATTTATGCGTGTAACCTTGCTCAATAAATAAAATAATTTTAAAATTTGTAACAAAGGGTTTAGCACCCATGAATCACGTGTTTTTTTTTTGTTTATTATGCGCACAGTCAAAATGTGGAACTCTCCGCCAGCGTCTGTGTTCCCTTCCACATTTAACCCGTCTGACTTCAAAATAAGAGTGAACAGGCATCTTTTGAGCAAGCTCGTTCCATCATAGACCTCATCCATCGCTTTCCATCAGGCATGCATCCGGGTCAAGCAAAAGGCATCCAGCAAAAAAAAAAATCTTAAAAATTACATACACATATAACACCAAATCATGCCTGTATTTCCCTGAAGGGTAAGACAGAGGTGTAATAACATACCTATACGAGTAATATAATTAATCTAGAATCGTTCTTTTAGCATAGGTAATCCTGTTGTCACCGTCACTCACTGGCTCTACCAAACAAATGACAAAAACCATTCTACCCTCATTTAAATATGACATTACATAAATCCTATAGATTAACTTGACACCTTTCAGAAAACCTTCATGTAAGATCAAAAGGAAAATGTTTAACCCTTTTTGCGCACTTTGACAACTTGTCTCATTGAGGTCGAGTACGGATCCCTGTGTTTCCCCAGTAGATTTAAAGGCTTTGCCCCACAGGTGCGTTATTATCGGTCGATAATATCGGATGCGTTATTTCGTTATTAATGCAGGTGTGTGTACGATCATAACTATGGGACCTAATATAAAATGTTCGAAGAACTTATATCGGAATATCGTAGGACGGTAGAACGCAAGCGTCCTACTTCTACTGCGTCGTTATTATCGCAGCAGTGTGTCACTTCGTGGCCGTCCTAATACAAAACTTACTGAAAACAGATATCGCAATATCGCATCCGATATTATCGCCCGATAATAACGTGCCTGTGGAGAAAGCCTTTAAACGTCTCGATGTTGAAGTTAATATATTTTGAGATACAAAATTTAGGTTAACAAAAGGAAGAAATAAAATAATGAGCTTCTTCGAGTGGTGTACAGTAGGCAGTCAACCGTACCACAAAATTACTGATTGGTTCATTTTTTAGAGTGGCAAGATCTACTATTTTGTTTGACTCGTGACAAAATGAAAGTGAAATGAAAAAGTAATAAGGCCCATGGTAAGTCTGTATTTCACAAAACTACATATTTTCAGCAACTATACTGAATAAAAATAAAATGTTGTTGCTAAAATTTATAAAATTAAATAGGACTAATTTTTAACAACATTAAAAAAAGAAATTACCCTGTGTAGTAGGCAATTTACAGAGATAATGAAGTTGCTCGTCATCTGACATCTGTCAATCAGGACGACACACCAAAATTTTCCGTTTTTACAATTTTAATGCTTTTATTTTGAAAAATTAATTGTATCTCAAAAAAATCGCAAAGAATCTGCGTGATTTGGATGGAGTAATGGCACTATTGAGCTAACGCTGTATGGGAAGCAGCACATTAAGTAATTTTTTGCTCCGTTGGTGTAATTGCTATATGGCGTTCCAGTAGGAGGATAAATAAATAATACTCAATTTTGTCCCTTCCGCAACTTTTTATGTTGTGATATTTAACCCTTATTTTGCGACGGCCGTTTCTAGCTTTCCCGGCCTTACGGAACCCTGCCACCGCCGCCCGTCGCCTGCATGAATAAAACATGGCGGCGATACTTGGCCGCAAAATTGTCATTGATGGAATATGGAGTGGGTCTGCTCATGATAGATGTAAAATTGATGCGATTTATGTACGCTCCCGTATTGTGTTGTAAACAAGCACGTTATTTTTCTGGAAATAGGACGATTATTATTTTTAATAGCTGTGCCCGCGAATTCGTTCGAGTGCATGTAGGAAAACAAACTGAATTTCTTGGGTTTTAACTTTTTTGAGCGGAACCCCAATTATTTTTATAAAATAAAAGTAGCCTGAGCTTTTCCTTATAACGTCAGCTCTTCTTCTTAGCGTGTCGGTAGTAATCTAAATGGACTTGGCTCAGAATTCGTGTACACGTGTGCACTGTAACGTTCAGCTGACAGGACACACAGGACGCAATATTAAGTATTTCATCGCTTGTGGGACAGCACCACATCTACACTCCAAGTCGAAGTCGTCTACGAATCTCCACCTGAACAGGTTTTCCTTGCTTCGGCCAACCTGGGTCCGGAGTCTGTTTAAAGACTTCCAGGTTATCCAAGCGTTATAACGTCAGCTATCTGCCAGTAAAAATCCCGTCAAGAGACAGACAGACAGACAAACAGACGCAGAGACAGACAAAAAATGTTTAAAATTGATTCTTTGTTATAAGTACCGTATGAACTTTCAGATGCATTTAGTAAAAAGCTGTTATTTTGGCATTAGGAACGGACACTTTAATTTTATTTACTTGTATATAGTAACAAAATTAGAAAATCCAACATTACCTGGTTAAGTGCCTGATATAAATGAAGCAGCAAAAGGATTGATACTCGAATCAATGGTAATACCTTATCGCTCTTTTGATTGACTCGAGCCATGGAAAAAAATTCAATGAAAAAAAGAAAAGAAAGTGAAAATGTGTAATTTGCCTTACTTTGTATTTAACGTAGTGTGTCAAAAATCTATCACAACGTACTTAAACATAGTAATATTATCATTATTTAAAATCACACAGTAAAAGTAAACAAAATAAAAAGTGGAATTAATCCAAAATTCATAGAAGACCATCAATTCTAATTTCAGTTATTTCATTATAAACTGATTTCTAGCCTAGAACTTTCCACAGCCTTCGGGAAAATTCCAATAATTATTTTATATTTTCAGGCCAACAATTCAATTCTGGCACCCAATCCAGATTCTATAATTATATTTAAAGTCGCAGAATTTAAATTATTTCATACATTTCTATAGGTCTTGAGATCGTAATAATAACTAACTTTTCACTATAATAGGCACAGGAAAATCAGATGAATATTTGCAGCTCCGACAAAATAATAGTAGAACAGAAGCTTTCACAATGAAATTCCGTCGCAGTTTGCAATTGGAGCAAATATATAATATTCGATCCCATTACTTATTACGATAGAATGTAATTTAATACGCATGGCAATTAGGTATATACTTTTTGTCAAAACTGATACACGTACGGTATTATAATGCCTGTAAGAAGTCATAAATATGATAATTCTATAAGTTAGTTTATATATTTATTTTATTACGCATTTAAATGTTAACTTTTACGTAATCTGGAATTGTTGCGTTCTAAGGCAGCTGTCGAGAAACGAATAATCTAGTGGACAGATTGTAGTAGCTAGTATAACTAACTCAGTCCGCACCTTTACACCCCACACAAACCCCAACGGACAAGTTTAATTCCACAGCAACACACACACACACACAACTCCTCGCAATCAACTTTTAAGCCCATTCAATAAATATGTATGTTAACACCAGCGTTATGATTATGATTACTTTGTAAAACTTGTCAATTCCATTAAAGTCCACTATCCTTCAAGTTACAGGATTTTCCTAGTTTGAAGGACATTTTTAATGAAAAATCAGTTGGGGTGTGGTTTTGCGCATTTATCGTTACAAGTTGTATAAAACCCAAACACAAATAAGTCATAAATAACGCTATGCGAAAACAAAGTAACAGCGAGGGTGGGCGATGCGATGTGACGCGGTGGGTCGGGGGCCGAGGAAATTTTCTCAATATGTGGAAAAGAAGTCAGTAAAAAAATTAAATTGTATTTCATAAGAATTTCTCCCGGGTCGTCATAAATTGGAAGACAGCTTTGAAGTATCTTCCGTTACTTCCAGATCTCCAAGAAAACGATATAGAATTTTAAATGAATGGCTGTTTTATACGATACTCTGTCTCTGGGGACATCCTTCGTTCTAAAGCTGAGCGGTCTACAAATCTAAATCGATTGTAAACGTGCAGTTCAGACCGGTTCATATTTTGAAGCAAGAAAGAAGGGTTAAAACTATGTACCTACTTAATCTGCCTAGCCCTGACTATGTTGGGGATCGGCTTACAGACTGACCACCTATTTCACATGGAGCGACTGCCTATCTGACCTCCATAACCCAGTTAATGGGTAGCACGATACCCCTCGGTAAGACTGATTATCAGACTTTCGGGCATCCGACAACCCGTAACGACAGTCAAAGATCTATGAAAGAGGAACGGTGGATTTTCAGTATATAATGGATGGTCACCCATCCACGGACCGACTTTGGCCAGCGTAGCTTAACATTTGATCGACCCGTGCGGCTGTTAGTACGTAGCCACGAGCTCCTCAGTCAGTCGATGTTGCTACATCAGTCCAGATGCTCCACGTTTCCTAATAAATTAGGAACCCATTTATTCCAAAAGCACGTCATAGCTTATCAAAACAATACAGAAAACGTGTGAAATATTGTGTTCGCGTGAAACCTTATAAGCAATTAATTAGAGTTAATTGATTGCTTTTATCATAGTAATTACGTTTATTTTGTGGTGTTGGAATTCCTTTTCATGACCGCATATTAATACATATTATTAATGGACGTAAATATTGCTGTGTTTGTCGAGAAAAAGTCGGAAGGGGTCATTTTTTTTAATGTTAAATGTTTTAATGGCGTTTGTTTTCCCAAACAAATAAAATAACATCACAGGCTTTTAATAATATTCCTGGTCCTTACCTATGAAATTGCCGTTTAGCGTAGAAAAAATGTTTTTTTTTTTTTTAAGAAAATTTTGTATTTCGTTAATCGAACTTATTGGAAGGTCATTGGATGTACTTTTGCCATTTTAGTGCAAGTGCGTTGATGACTCTTTAGTATAAGTGCGTTGATGATTTGAAATTTTTCCCCGGAAAAGTTATCTAAATCCCGAATAAAAATTGAAATTAGTTGGAACAAGAGCTGGTGAGTATGGTAGGTGACGGAGAATTTCCAGTCGTAACTCCTATAGTTTTGAGACGGGATTTTGTTATTGTTGCTCAGCGAGTTCATACGGCACCCACTTTCCGACCTATGTATCTTCCAATTTGAAGGAAATTAATCACTATCGATTAATTATAACTTACATTGAAGACTGCTGCAAGTTTCAACACGGTTTGAGATGAATATGCTTCCACTAATCAGACACAGTGATCCAGATGCCTTTTAGTAAAACATAACTACGATGCCTGCAGGAAACAAAAAAATGTAGCATACAGAATTCTTTATACTTTTAACCCTACAGAGCATAGTGTCCCACATATGGGACATACCGAAAAAAGTCTTATATTTCAAAAATCGATCCAAGTAGCGTAATCTAGTGTTGACAAGATTAACTATTATGTATTTGAGTTTCGAATTTAGTACCAAATATTTTGGATAGATCTGAATAAACATTTAACTATTTATGTTTTCTTCAAATCGGTAGGTGTGTACTTTGAATACGATTAACGAGCGGCGTATAATAATAGCAAAAATTTGATAAAATTGAATTTTTCAGTGTCTAAATAATTAGTAGAGGTAAGTTCATGTTCATATTTGTCATTTTACGTGTAATCTTGTAATTTCATTGATACTACGTAACACAAATTCACATTAATGCCTGATGTGCCATATATGGGTCATACACAAAAACATACGTTTCTATTGAGTTATAATTTTTGTAAATATTTTTTCGAGAAATGGTATTTGCAGGCTAGTGTATTTTTTTTAAGCCGATAAGAAAAGTCATGCTCTGTAGGGTTAACAATAAGTAGGTAACAAGAGTGGCAGGGAAAGCACTGCCATCGGGCAAACAAAAATTATATTATTACTACTAGTAAGTAAAAAAAAATGCGTCATCCATCGCCGCCCGTTCGATGTCCACCGCGCACAGGATGAATGGAAACCAGCACATGAAGTAATTTTTTGCTCCGTTGGTGTAATTACTGAATGGCGTTCCAGTGTGAGGATCATCATCTGCCTAGCCTTTTCCCAACCATGTTGGGATCGGCTTCCAGTCTAACCGGATGCAGCTGAATACCAGTATTTTACATGGAGCGACTGCCTATCTGACCTCCACAACCCAGTTACTAGGTAATACGATACCCCTTGGTAAGACTGGTTGTCAGACTATCGGGCTTCTGACTACCCGTAACGACTGACAAAGATACACGAATGACAGCTGGGACCAACGACTTAACTTGCTTTCCGAGGCACGGAGGGGTCTCGGTATGTAAAGATGGTCACCCATCCACAGACCAACTGTGGCAAGCGTAGCTTAACCTGATCAATCGACCTGTGCGACTATTATTATTTAGCCACGGGCCCCTCCAGAGTGAGGATAAATAAATAAATAAATAAAAAATGTATGAGTAACCCTAGCGATTATTTTCACTGTATATCTTATCGTTAATCTGTGAACAGCGTTGTGGGCTACAAATCGCCTACACCTATGTTTTGTGTGTTTCTTATTTCAATGTTTTATATTGTGGCCTTTTTGTTGTTCCTCTTGAATAAAACATAAAAATAAAACAATTAAATTCTAAAGAAAACTAGCTTTGAAATTTAGTGCAGTCACTTGAATAAGGTTCAAAATGGACTTTATAGAATAATACATACTATATTGCAAAAGTAGAATACAACATACTAACTCATTCATCACGCCAGAACGTACAAACTGACAGATGTAGTTGGTGAAACAAAATAAATAAATTCCATCCAAACAGTTTCCAAGAAATTTATTTTCAAAGTTCCAAATCTAAACGAGTCATACAGGGATGATAAACTACTCACGGTGCGGACACAATGAATACTTACAAACATCACCTTTTCCCAATTATATATTTTGGGGTCAGTTTCCAGTCTAACCGAATGCAGCTGACTACCGATTTTACATGGAGCGACTGCCTATCTGACCTCCACAACCCAATTACTGGGTAACCTCCTTGGTAAGACTGGTTGTTGAACTTGGTATGTAAAGATGGTCACCCATCCACGGAGCAACCGCGGCAAGCGTACTTGAACCTTGGTCGATCGGTCGACCCGTGCGACTATTATTACTTAGTCACGAGCCCCTGTCCCTGTACCCTTGTACCCCCCTGGGGAGAGTCGTATTTACCAGCAGGTAGAGTTTGCCATTTTTCGGAAAAACAAACACTACCTACAATTGATACTCGTAACTCAGAGTACCAACCGAAGAAAATGTATTCCATTTTTAAATAATTACCGCAAAAATATCAAAATAAATTCCGCATAAAATCCAGCGATAATATTTGCTTTTTATTTTCCATCAGATTGCAAGGAACACCTCTTATAATGCCAGAGCTTTATGCTAATAAAACGAGGGCAGTATTCAAATGTTAACATCGCACACCCCTGGCGAGACTCCAAGAATTTTCGGCTAAGTGTAACAGATTTTTTTGATGTTGAACTAAATTATGGTCTTTAAAAAATAGTTTGCGGGACACTGATTATACGAGTATGTACCTTGGTTTTTAAGTTAAATAGAAGAAACAAATTATGTTTATTCAACGTAAACTACAAGGTACACGAAAATGTTCAATTTTAGCTCAAACTAAATGTAACCTGCTGTGTTTTAAATCATTAATTAGGTTTTACCTCAAGCTAAATATATTTTTATTATAAATGTAATTAATTAGTTACTGTGTGCCCCACGGCTGCGTCAAATAGGCCCAGCAAAAAACCGACCGCTAGTCCCTGATGTTGGTTTTCAACTGGACCTATTAAGACAGTTTTTTCAAATGTTTTTAGTAGTAAGTACGTTTACGATTCAGTTCTCACAACAATAGGAAACAAATTAAAACATATACATAGTTTTATTTTAAATACAAAGTATTTTAATCTTTTTACCATAAACAGATTTGCAGTTATTTCAACAATAGAAGACAATATGAAACTTATAAATGCAAAGAAATAAACATGAAAATGCATTTCACCAATCACTGTTCGCTGCGCGGCGATGATCGATTGACGCCCGTTACCGTTTGCGTACATTGCATTCAATTAATTTATTATTATCCATAAGCTAATTATTAACAGCTTTCCGATAATTATCCGTCGTTTTGATTGGATGAAGTGCAGTTATGAAATTGCTGATAAATTAGCTGGTATATATCAGTTTTTATTAAGGAGCGCCATTGCTGACTGGCTGACGATTATAGACAGTAAAAACTACTCATGAATATAAAAATCTTGCACATCTGACGCAAGATGCATCGGGCGTAATTTCGGTCGCGTCTATTTATTCGCACGACATTGCTTAGCGCTGAGAGTTGAAAATCCAATACGTGGTTAAAAATAGCCGCGGAAAAAATCGCTAGTTCAGTTTTAGTTTTTTTTTTTTTTTGAGTTAATCTGTGACTGATGAGCAAAGGCCTCCCTCGTTCCAGATACGTAGGTTTTACTAAGTACTGCAGTAAGTAGCAGTTGCCTATGCAAGTGCTGTGAAACCTTTGCGTATCTTAATAAAATTATTACATATTGATAGACAGCTTTAATTTATTCACATTTCTATTAGTTACTTATACAGGCTGGATTTTTGAGACGGGGCAGTAAGTGTTTGTGTAAATGGTCCGTGTTCTTGCTGTACTCGTATGTACTTTTTTTTTTCCAAATTTGTGACTGCTGATCAAAATGAACAAAAATAGTTAAGGACAGTTTCCTAAGAAGGTTGTCCTGTAGCTATAACGGTTAAGGTACCTGCCCTTACTGCCCCATTTCAAAAATCGATTATGTATAAATCAACATGTCCTTCAAGATTTCTGTCATTCAACCTGTCGTAGGTACTGTACGAGTATACTGAGAGGGTACATTAGGTATTTATTATTATTATTTCAAGGTTTAATAAAACAAAATAAAACTTTTATTATTTTTATTTCAATTTTAAATACCTCATTTAATTTTGGCTGTAAAAAAAGTCCCGATTAAAAAAGTGGTTATAATGACATTAGGTTTAGTTTTGATTTTATTAACTAATAGAGCTATATAATAATTGGGGATTCATTGTATAAAGTCTGTAAGATTTTAAAAAGAAATGAAAATAGTTTTTTTTTTTTTTTAATGAATCTTGCTTATTCCTGCTACGATAATTGCATTCAAAGTTCCTAAAAACGCCATATTTATGTCACAAAATATAAGTTAACTTTAATTTAACTTACAATTTAGAGATTTAATTTGTTTGAGCATGTTTTCGTAATAACTGAGTTCGTCTTTTTCTGTAACATAACACAAAATTAGGCAGGTTTATTAGAGTACTAGCAGCGCCCCGAAGTTTCACCCGCATAAGGGGCGATCCTGTGGGAATATTGGGATAAAAAGTATCCTATGTCTTATTCTGATGTATAAGCTATATCACTGTTAAGTTATAGAGTACAAATCCGTTCAGTAGTTTGCGTGAAGGAGTAACAAACATCCATCCATCCATCCATTCTTACAAACATTTTCGTAGTAGGAAGTGTACAAATCCGTTCAGTAGTTTTTGTGTGAAAGAGTAACAAACCAGGTTTATAATATTAGTAGGAAGTACGACAGGATACATGATAGTAGGATCCAATTTTTAATAAAGTTTATTTAATAATAAGTATTTTCAATAATTACCTTCATCACTAATTTGGTGTCCTAAAATTCAAAAGTGTACGTAAAAGTGTAAATAAATTATTTATATTTAGGTACTCTGATAAAATATTTTGGTAAATACATAAATATTTGAGTCGCTGTAGTGGCAGATAGTTCCTCCGCCATAATAAGGTAATGATAAATGTGAGAAGACTACTCGTTCGCGCTAAGTTTGCCGGTCCGCGCGTCGCCTCCCCCAACCCCCCCCCTACCGCACTGCTGAGTCGCCTTCTTAGCCCTTTACTGTTGTAGTTTCGGAGCCTATTCAATACAAACAAACAATCAAATCTTTCCTCTTTATAATATTAGTGTAGATTCGATACTTTAATATTCTTCAGTTTTCTGGACATTTGTTAGTTTTGCTGACGGTTAGCGTCAATCTTAGCGCGAACGGTTTGTTATAGGTACCCTAGTTTCCATTTCTCGTTGTGTCTAGTTGAAGAGTGGTCTTCTCATTAATTCCTATTTAGTTTAAGTAACTAACAATAGTGTTTTGAGTGCAAACCTGTTACCAACAATATACAACGTGTAACGTTAATTGCGCAAAACCTGAAAATAGTTTGATCAGAATAACGAGCAGAATTAATTGAACCATTTTTTTAATATAGGTCACATTTTTCAAAAAATCTTCATTAAAAACGTTGCCCTGTCTATTTATTAATAGGTCAAGCAATCCAATATCAGCGCGGCGCAGCGGCCCGGTGACGACTCCTCTCTCAGTAAAGCGTCGTCGCAGACGCAAGAAACGATCAGAATGTCCAGTAAAATTAAAATAGCACATAAAACCTTTACAATTTTTTTAATGTCTTATTTTCTCTCTGAAATAGGTCAATTGAATTAAAAATCAGTTGGGGTGTCTGAGGTTTTGCGCATTTAACGTTACACGTTGTATAGATCTTTTTAGGTTTCCGAAATAAAATGATTTTATTTATTATTTATTTATAAATATTACTTACGCATAGCCTTCTTGTAAGCCTTTACTTCCTCTTGCGCTGAAAGTTACATTGTAAATGAACGAAGTCCGTGTGAAAGTCAAAAAAAGAACATCATCATCATATATTTATTCAGATAACAGAGATCCATTGGGTTAGTAACAATAGTCTCCTATGTTAGTACTTAACTAATAACACAGACAATGTACAGGTGACAAGTGACGTCACCAACGGGCAGTCATGTCTCCTGGCTATAGTGCCTAGAATGCTGCTGGGGCTGCCACGAAGTCTGTTTAGAAGCGAGGCCGCTTTCTTACGCCGTACAGCATTGAATCAGTCGGCACGTGCCTCAGCGAACATAGATGTCGCGCTAGAACCGAGGCAGACGCAACAGCACTCTAAATGCGTTGTTGTACTGGATTCGCAGAACATTTTAGGACTTTTGGGTGTAGCTGAATCACAGGCTCAACTAATGAGACCATATAGGTAGGTCCAAATGAGACTCCAACCGTGTGGATGTTCAAAACCATTCAGTGCACCTAATCAATACATATAGGTACGCATCTAGCTACCAGAGAATATAAAAAACCGGCCAAGCGCGAGTTGGATTCGCGCACGAAGGGTTCCGTACCATTATCTATAAAACCGGCAAAAAAGTCATGTCTGTTGTATGGGAGCCCCCTTAAATGTTTATTTTATCCTGTTTTTAGTAATTGTTGTTATAGCGGCAACAGAAATACATCAACTGTGAAATTTTCAATTGTATAACTATCACGGTTCATGAGATACAGCCTGGTGACAGACAGATGGATGGACGGACGGACAGCGGAGCGGGAGTAACAGGGTTCAGTGTTTGGGTACGGAACCCTAAAAAAGATAGAATGTGATAATAGTCTTATAAAAGTACCTAATATTGTAATGAATAACTTACCCATTTTTTTTAAATACTTTTTGATTTCTGTAAAAGGTTTTGCAATTATTGAAGGCATATTTAGGTTAGCGTACAGATTTACCATTTTTTTTTCTAATCAACTGCCTTGTTGGTCTATTGTTGCAGAGATCATGGGTTCAATACGCTGGTCGAGCAAAATTTTATTAGGTTTTCCATCTGGTATTTCTGAGTAGCAGCCCGGAGTTTATATTGGTGCCGGGTTGTAGGCAATAAACTCGTACCCAGTCACATAGAGTCCTGGCGAATAATAATAATAATAATAATAAATTTATTTCTGAGTATATGGTACATAAAAGATCTTAATATTTAAAAGGTCTCACATACACTACCATTGCCGGTGTAGAATTTTTTTTAAAATTATATGGAAGTTATGAATTTTTATATAATATTAAGACCAGCACAATTTTGTTATATTATATTATTATAATGGAATGAAATGTCAAACTTATTATACAATAATACTTATCACTATAATATGTCAAGTGCACAAAAACAAGCAAAAAAAATACAGGTCAGTAGGTATACACACACAAAATATGAATAAAAATGTAATAAAAAAAATCTATTAAATGTCGGTTTTTATTTAAACCGACATTTAATAGATTTTTTTGTCAAAAAAATAATTAAAAAAAAAAAAATTATTAAGTGGAATGTCAAAATAATAATAATGCCAAAATACTAAAAACACAGAATATTAATTACTGTCATTACTTCGAATATTTACTATCTTTATTAATGTGGAAGTGTGGGTGCATTGAAGGTACCTCTGCCTAACCCTTATTTTTTTATTTTTTTGGGTGGGAAATCACCAAATAGTTTCTCCTGCTACGGGCGGAACGGGAAAGCGTGTCAGACTTTTACTGACTAAAACCCACCCGTGTTCCTCAAGTTGCCTGCCCGCGACCCTGGCAGGCATCGGCCCAAGCGGACAAATCTGTATAACCATTCGCGGATTACTGGCGTGATCATATGTAATCTTACCTTGGCTATCCATTGATTTATCATCAGAATCTTCTGATGATGATGATGATGCTGATGATAAAGCTGAACTTCCTTCAGCACCCATTCCCAATTCAGCCAAGCCCGCCACTAAAATATATTTTGTATGCAAGGATTAGTTTCTTAAACTCAAACTCAAAGCATTTATTTCAAGTAAACCAATTACAGACACTTTTCAATTGTCAAGGGGTCGGTCAGTCAGAAAGATGAAGCTAGTTGCCCATTCCAAAGCGTAGTAGGTACCTGTGGAGAAGAACGGGCAAGAAAGTCCACGGACACTCTTTTAAATCATAAAAATTGTTACAAAATTTTGGTTACATCATTCAAGTTGAAATTATACATGTGAGAACGATGTAGAAAGACGTGCACGTCAAAAACGTCCATACTAAAAAAGATAAAAACAAAAAAAAAACAATTCAGAAATGAAAATACTTATCAAGAGCGAATGCAAAAGTGGTCTTTATTAAAAAGGAATGGCTTTAATAGGTATAGCCTGCAGTATTGTCTTTCCTTCTCCCTTTAAATCCATCCGAAAGTTGTCTGATCTGTTTTAGCAATAAGGCCGCCCAGTGTGCCACCCTGTATAAAATTTCTACCTAAATTGTTATGGACATCATTCAATGCGTACCCAAAAATTAAAGAGCCGACCAGAAAAAAAAGTACTGCCGTGCGATTCTGTAACCATCTCACCGTGAAAGTTTGGGTGAAGTGAGCGTGGAGTGAGCTGTCATTCGCTAGGGATTAACACTATTAAGTGCTCACTTCACTTATGATTTCACGGTGAGATTTTTACAGAATCGACCGGCTGTTTTGTTATGGGAAATAACATCTTGAGCATTTTTTACTGTTACAACGAAAGTCCCCGGCTACTATTTGAGGTTGAAAATGGCAAAAATCATATTTTATAACAAGTGTTTTAAGCACATCATTGAACACATTACCAACTTTTAATTGAATATAACATACCGAACATGATAGACAAGCGGATAGTCAGTTGCTGCTCTCATACGATGTGTCTGATATGAGTTTTGCAATACTTCACATAATGATTTTTGGTACTTTCAAACTCAAATATCAACCAGGGTGTTAATAATTGTAGATCTATGTTAGTTAGAACCTGTTCGGGATAGCTGCTCAATGTGCTGAATTCATGGGTGCAGTTTGCGTCTTGTCTTTGTGATATTTCTATAGCTACACAATTGATGCTGTTTATAAACAGATTGATAAAGTAGATACGTACACAGTACTTCAAGCCGATCTTCTTTACAACTCACATAATATGTTTGTGAAACGAGCTGTAAAGGAAAGGAATTTTATTTTATTTTTATTGCTGAATGCGCCTACTCTTGACCTCGGTCAAGCCTGATGGAAAGGGATGGATGAGATCTATGATGGAACGAGCGTGCTCAGAAGATGCCTAAGGCACTGGAACTCCCACGCATCGACGAAACACTGCAGGCTGCTTGACTCCGGACTTCGGTGGGAGGGTGATCAAAAACCAGGCGGGCGTTATCCCACCCACCGCAAGGGATGAATTGGCCAGTCAAATAAGGTGTTGGGTGTGTCTGTACAGGATGCGCCGAGCGCTCGGTTCAGTTGAGTAACTGGCAGAACAAACTGCGCTATATGAGGAGGCTTCTTCATGCATCCCTAAAAATAAATTATTATACCAACAGGAAGATACATAATATAATGTAGCTTATACTTGGACTTTTAAAATCGATTGAATAACTTAACATGTCACCCCTATCATCATCTGCCTAGCCTTTTCCCAACTACGCTCGGGTCGGCTTCCAATCTAATTGGATACAGCTGAATACCAGTATTTTACATGGAGCGACTGCCTATCTGACCTCCACAACCCAATTACTGGGTAATACGGTACCCCTTGGTAAGACTGGGTGTCAGACTTTCGGGCTTCTGCCTACCCGTAACGACTGTCAAATATCTACGAATGACAGCTGGGACCAACGGCTTAACGTGCTTTCCGAGGAACGGAGGGGTCTGTATAGATGGTCACCCATCCACAGACCAACCGCGGCAAGCGTAGCTTAACCTGATCGATCGAACTGTGCGGCTGTTATTATTTAGCCACATGCCCCTGTTAACAACTCACGCCTCAAACAAAAGAAAAACAAAATTGGTGTAGCTGTTTGGGAGCTACGATGGCGCAGAGAAACACACAGACAGATACACACGTTAAACTTATAACGCCCCTCTGTTTCCATCAGCGGTTAAAAAGGGTAATAAAAAGAAACTTCTATCGTTATCGAGATCCCCCGTTTCTGGGTACTATTTAGTTGTATGGATACCAACTGCAAATCAATATTTAGTTATTAAATTCACTGACGAGATTTTAATTTTTGAATATTTTTTCTTCTTTGGGTAAACCAGTAAACAATTACTGTAATTTCCGCACCATGTTTATTTAGTACACTAGCTAATATAGATTTAATTAATAAATAAACTCACAAAAGTAAGTAAATAAAAGTGGAAATACATTACAACGTAAACGAAGGTTTACCTGTGGGCGAATGACTAGCCGGCGTTATTACACGCGTTCAATTAATTAGCGCAGGTAATATCACCTGCTTTATTAAGAACCGTGGAACTGCTTTCCGATACGTTAACGTAGTCTTAATTAAATTAAAACCTAATTGAATACCTACTGCAGTGTAGTTATAGAGCTCCGTCTGATGTTGGTCTAGTTTCAATGTTGGTTATTTTTAACGGACACAAGTAGGAAGAAGTAACTCTAACCTGGTAAAGTGGGGCCACTTCGACGGAACGGCAGCAGGGTCTGGATATTTTTTTTATTTTTTATTTATTCAGTAGTACACATACATTTTAAACGTTTATGTTGGTACCAACATAAACTCATTAGAGTTTTACCATTCACCAAAATCATCGACTACATAATTTAGAGTTATACATTACATAATTTAGGGTTCAGATTTATAAACACTTAGGTAGGTAAAAAAGTAACAACAACAAAAAATAAATAAAATGACAACGGGTATAAGCGAAATAGTATCTATAATAATACTAACGAGCGCACATCAGTGACCAATCCGGCCGTCCATCCTTAAGAAATAAGTGGTGGAGGGTTTTTGCACTGACACAGGTTGTTCCTAAAAGTACCTAAATACCAATAATTATCCATAATGAATTCAATAATATATTTTAATTAATGTATATATAATGTGTGTGTGTATGTGTGTTATGTGTGTGTGTGTGTATGTGTGTGTGTGTGTGTGTGTGTGTGTGTGTGTGTGTGTGTGTGTGTGTGTGTGTGTGTGTGTGTGTGTGTGTATGTGTGTGTGTGTGTGTGTGTGTGTGTGTGTGTGTATGTGTGTGTATGTGTGTATCTCAATGATATAGTTAGTTCGTTAATAAGGTAAAGTATTATATACTTTAACGATCTCTTGTCGTGTAAATCCGTGTACTTTGAAAGTAATCGCTGAGCATTGATGACGCTACGAGTCCTCATTTCATTACTATTTTAGTTTTTATTTTCTTGACATTTTCATTAAAAATTCTTCTTTTGCTCTTAGTAGTGTAATTTGGTTTTTCATGTATTGGTATTAACTTTCGGATGAGGAGCTACGTTGTAAACTATGCTCCAGCTCCTATTCTGCCCTCTGTGTATCAAAAGATTGACCTCTATTCTGCCAAGGACTATGTCGTGGAAGTGACAAAGTTTTGGCCCACAAGATCTGAAACACAGTAGTGCTAGCGGCACGAAGATGAAGAACCTCTTAAAAAAAATGGTTCTCAATTCGACTGTGTTTTTTATTTATTTTACAAAAAAATGTTATCAGTTAAATAATGCCATTCAAAACAAAAACTGGAATAATGCTAAACAAACATTCATTAAAAAAAGTAAAGTAGGTAAATCCTGAAAATGTTGATAGACTAATTAATTCATTGGTTTCTACACAAAAATATAATAAAAAGCCAGAGGTCGTGAAAACAAAACAAATGGACTTTTGTTTAATTATTAAAACGACACGAAAATTACTCTACAAATTAAATTTTCATAATTGCTCACAATTTAGAGCAGAGATGACATGAATAGAATGACCCTTTTGTTAAGTCGTCGTAATCTTGAGATTTTATTAATGCTTTAAATTATTTAGATTGAAATCTGGTTTTTGCGGAGTACCGCTAATTTGTGAGACATCTTTTTAAAACGACCGTAGTTCAATCTTTTAGCTATGGGTACTGTATCCATGATAATGATAATAAACTCATTAATTAAACAATCAAATTAATTAAATATATTTTTTTTTTGATTGGTACCTACGTTTTGAAATAACTGTTAATTTAGATGTATAAAAAACAGAGAATTTTTAAATGAATAAATTTTAATTAAATTTTTAATTAGTTTTACATGTTAACACTTATATGCGCTATTTTTTTTTTGACTTATTTCAGGATAAATCAAAATTGCGAACAGCACAGCCCACACACGTGCAACGTGTTAGAACCAATAGGCAAGTTGACAGTAAGAAAAAAAACCTCGTGAAATTTGTACAATGGTTGTGAGCTAAAAATAGTACATTTTAGATTAATATATATTTTCCAGAAATAATAGCTTAAAAAAAAGACATTTTTCACGTGACATTGAACGAGAATTAGAGCGTGACAAGTCATATATTCCAGACATTACTTCAAATTGTAAAATGGAAAAATATAAATGTCAAACATAAACTTTCTTTCGCAATACCAATAGACGTACGAAAGGACTGGTGTTGAAAGGAACAACACTGGTTAGTAATGTGTCCCTTTCGTACAATGTGGCAGTCTTCATTATTCATGTAATAAATTAGTATTAAATAAAACTAATTAGAACTAAATATTATACTAAGTAGTCGTATTTTTTGTAGGCATATTATAAATTAGGAAACAGAAATCATTTCTCTACGACTATCAATGTACACAATAACACAAATACATATTTGGCTGATATGAATATTAAAAAAAAAACGATTTTAATGAAGACTACCGAATATATTCAGTCAGACAGAAGTAACAAATAAACGTTGTGTGCAAACAACACTATTAAAAAAAAACTCGCAGACTTCACCGAATGCCCCCTGACAGATTTTAGTAGCTTGCTTCTGTCAGAATATTATAATTTTCGGTAATCTTAATATGTTAATTAAGATTTATTAATATTCAAAGTTGGTTTTAATAATATTCAAAGGGGACAAATAATTGTTTTTGTTAATATTTACTTTGACAGTCGTAGAGAGACGATTGCGAATTCCTAATTTCCTATCCAAAATACGACTAGTTTTCATTTGAGGTAATAAACCATATGGAACATTACTAATTGGTTTCTCAAAAACTGCCAACTAGCCTTATATTGAAATAAGAACCAAGTATTATTTCACTGGACACATCCACAAACCAAGTAAAATTAAAGTTTTTCTCACTCTTCTACTGTTTATTACAACGTAAAGAAAACTGCACGGGAAGATGAGTGGCCCAAGTAATTGCAGGTCATCATTTACCTTGTAACTGTAAGTGCTCGACAAACTTTGTGCAAGAAACTGTCGCATCTGTGGACCGAGACGACGCGATGAGAAATTGAGAGTAAATATAATATATTATCTCTGGATGATACGGCTCACGGGATTTTTTTTTTTTTTTTGAAAATGTGTACTCTGAAAGTTGGCAACGTCGCAAATAGCAACGTAATCATTATTTTAGCTCACTGGAGAGCGAATTTCATAATTTAATTAACTAATACAAAATGTCGTTATTTACATTTAGTAATACGAGAAAATAATCAAGACAGTGAAATATTTTACAGCTGCTTGCAACGCCGCACGGTAACGAAAAAAACCCCGACACAAACACGAACTCCTCAATCATTCTGCCTTTTCTCTTTCTAAGTATGTTGGGGTCGGCTTCCAGTCTATTTTACATGGAGCGACTGTCTATCTGACCTCCGCAACCCGGTTATTGAGTAATACGATACCCCTTGGTAAGACTGGTTATCAGACTTTCGGGCTTCTGACTACCGACTATAAGGACTGTCAAAGATAGATCCACGTATGGCAGCCGTGACCAATGTCTTTATGTGCTTTCCGAGGCACGGAAGGATCTTGGTATGTAAAGATCACGACCCATCCACAGACATTATATTTATTTCTCAAAAGAATTACAAATTCACTCATAGAGAAAACATAAACAAGTTTAGAACAATGTTATCTGCCAGTAAGCGTAGATAAAAACCAAAAAAAAATATGTATCTTAAAACTAACATTGCAATAATACTTCAACGTAACATACATCGTTTTAGCATAACAAGTACGAAAAATAGCAAGACTTGCTTCGACGCGGCACCAACGATCGGTGAACATACGCATAATATTGTAACGGGTCCTAGAATTTTGTAATCTTGTACACGTCAATTTAATTTTAAAGAGTCTAAATAAGTATTGGTTTGTTCTATAACAGTATTTTCATTTAGTCTCCCTAACACACCTAAGCATAGGCGTAAACAAGTCGCAAGAGAGAGAGAGAGAAAGTCGCATGGAGCGGCATAACGCTGTTTCCTTACATGGTGATTTCTACCAGCGAACTCCTACCGCAAGCCATGTAGGAACTTCCAATTCGTTCCAATAAAAACAAATCATAAAAGTGACCACAAGATAAAGTAGCCTACACAAAGATTAGTGCCTCCTTCATAATCATTGCAAAATATCACTTCTGCATTCCTCGAAAGGTAAAGCTCCAAATCAAATCAAAAGCCCAAACAAGTAAAATCAAGTTCAAACTTGGCTGAGAATCAGCACTTTTCGACCGTCAAAATTACAAAAGACAGTCTCCCAAAACGCCCACCCTTCACCCCTTCCTAGTGCTTTCGCTGGGGAGAAGAAGTGGCGCAACAAACTCCCCAGCAGCACAGCTGTCTGTTCAGTTAGAATATACTTGAATGAATACAATACAAGGTATGCAAATGAATTAACATTACAAGACACGGAACACTAAATTAAATTATTTGCTATATGTCAGCTAGCCACGCCAATATACCAACAAATACACGAAAAACTATACGTACTCAAGCAAAAAAATAATATATCAAAATTTATGTAAACAAAAACTTACTATCTAAATAAAAGCCTCCAGATATAAAGGGCGTGACCGCTTACATATTTATGCAATGCTGGATTCTGTTTACATACGAGTATATAGCCGTCACTTGAAGACACAAATGATAAACTAGGACCATCGAAGTAAACTAAATAAACAGGTTATTACTAATGACAACAATAAAAACCATGAAAACTCCTTTATAAACGTCCGATATAAATACCAGTGTACTGCCGGTCGATTCTGTAAAAATCTCACCGTGAATTCATAAGTGAAGTGAGCACTTAATAGTGTTAATCCCTAGCGAATGACAGCTCACTCCGCGCTCACTTCACCCAAGCTTTCACGGTGAGATGGTTACAGTATCGCACGGCTGTTCCATATCAAACTAAAGCGTCCTATTCACTCAGCGTTAATTAAAGTCCTATTCATAAACCAACTAACAAAGGAGCTTTCTCATTATTTATTTTTCGTGACGGCTCTGTAAGCACTGGACTTAAGTCTTATCACTCGTTTTATCATCTCATATTACTTGTACTTCTTAGGACATTTGGTAGTAATGAAGCATGAACACGTAGTACATAATATTATTAAATCTAGGTAGGGTTAAGAGATCCAATCGATCTATAAGATGAAGCTGCGTTTTCTAACTTCAGCCTTTAGGATAAAAAGCAGTAGCAGTTTGGTTTCGTGCCAGATCCTGGTTCACCAGCATGATATCAGTGGTGACCCAGTCGAAACGGCCGCAAGTTACGAGTTGTAGGTCGTAGATCCAAACCCAGACAGCCGCTTTACTTTGTGTAAATTATTTCATGAGCAATGCTCGAGGGGCCCGTGGCTAAATAATAACAGCCGCACAGGTCGATCGATCAGGTTAAGCTTGCCGCGGTTGGTCTGTGAATGGGTGACCATCTTTACATACCGAGACTCCTCCGTGCCTCGGAAAGCACGTTAAGCCGTTGGTCCCGGCTGTCATTCTGTTTCTGACAGTCGTTACGGGTCGTCAGTAGCCCGAAATTCTGACAACCAGTCTTACCTAGCGGTATCGTATTACCCAGTAACTGGGTTGTGGAGGTCAGGTAGGCAGTCGCTCCATGTAAAATATGGTATTCAGCTGCATCCGGTTAGACTGGAAGACGACCCCAACATAGTTGGGAAAAGGCTAGGCAGATGATGAAAACGGTGAAGGATCGTGAGGAAACCGGCATGTCCTAGAACCAAGAATTCAAAGATATGTGACAACTACCATACCCCACTGGGTCCGCGTGGTGGATTACGGCCCACTTCCTCTCACAAAGCTGATTATGAGCCAGCATGAGACAAATAAGTGATGGCAAAATGTGAAAGCACTTTTCACCTCTGCCTACGCTTCGGGGAAAGGCACGCGTGATGATGTTCCAACAAATCTTAACATAACATGACGTGCCGCAGAACTTCAAGCCAACACGAAGAATAAAGATGAAGAGCACGTACATTGTACAAATTTACCCGTGTTTATTCGGCCTATTATTTACTGACATTCAATTTATTTACTCGAATTTTATTCGCGTCAAATGTGAGAGAAATTCTGCCGAGATATTCACCATTGCCTTGTAAGGTTCAGTCGCGATTTTGCTTGCTTTTGCAAGAAGAATTTTGGTAAATATTGACGGAGGGGATGAAGATGTGAAATTTTAAAAGTAATTGGGTCGAAACGTTGACAGTTGTTGGCAATAGTTTATGCTGGTGCTTAATGAAGTTTGTGTATTTTAAACTGCGTGCGAATCACTGTCTTATATATAATTTTCGTCTCACGAAGCGACGCGCACTTTACTTGTGGTTACCAAGTAAACACTGTGATTCTCGCGGCACCGTCCGAGATAATGGCGGAGTTGGAAGTATGTGTGCGTTATGTGCCGACGGTACTCTGCTTCGCGCACACATTCACAGCGTGTTTGTACACTTGGTTGCCACAAGTAAAGCGCTCGTCTGTTCGTGAGATAAAAATATTATATATGCTTCGTGCGTATACGCGAGTAAACGCACTCAGCCTACGCCAATCTCGTAGCAAGTAGGCTCGTGCGTAGACGCGCGGCTACGCGCGTAGCAGGAACACGTTTAAATCTACCCAAATTCGTCGTAGCTCTTTTTCGTAGGGGAACGCAATCTATAGGAAAATGAAACACGGTTTTGAGAAATAACAAAGAAATACCTTTGTCATGTCATATTATATAATTTATTCAAGAAAATAACAATGTGCTTGAACCTTAGTATTTTTTATGCGCTGCTCATCGTTAGTTTATTATTATTCGACGAAGTAATGCAATCAGACTTTGTGTCTGTCGCCCTTTTACTGTTAAAACTCCACTTCTGAAACTCTTATAAGCTGACATCAGGGTTGCAGGATACCGTGAACTTTAAAATTCTCTAAAATCTTTTCACATTTTCGGAACATGTGTGTGGTTTTTCCAGGGACTTGGTTGAAATATATTGTGAGAATCGAGATCAATAATTGACACGAGGGTGGAAAATAAATATGAATAAGTATTTTAATAACAAATGGGAATAAGTATCAGACAAATCTTTTATTGTTCTGTGAGAGAAGTAATCGTTGAATGTCGTAAATACACTTAACTGTGGATAAATTATTGTGATAAACAGAAGATTATATCATGTGGTTGACTTAACCATGTCAAACTAAAAATTCTTCATTTTAGTTATAACGAGTTAAGTAAACTAGAACAGAAAACACATCGTGCGCTTTTGAAATTTATCTATACAACGTGTAACGTTAAATGCGCAAAACCTGAAAATACTTTGATCAGAATAACGAGCAGAATTAATTGAACCACTTTTTAATATAGGTCACATTTTTCAAAAAATCTTCATTAAAAACGTTGCCGTGTCTATTTATTAATAGGTCAAGCAAGCCAATGTCAGCGCGGCCCGCGTCCCGGTGACGACTCCTCGCTCGATAAAGCGTCGTCACAGACGCAAGAAACGATCAGATTGGCCAGTAAAACTAAAACAGCACATAAAACCTGTACAATTTTTTTTAATGATTTATTTTATATCTGAAATAGGTCAATTGAATTAAAAATCAGTTGGGGTGTCTCAGGTTTTGCGCATTTAACGTTACACGTTGTATACATTGTTGTTGAAGAGTTTGTTTATTTGAACGCGCTAATCTCAGGAACGGGCAGTCGGATTAAAAATCTGTTTGTATTTGACAGCCCAATTCTCAAGAATGGTTATAGGTTATTTAACATCACACTAGGACCTTTAGGAGCCGAGCAAAACGATAAAAAGTCGAAAAGAACGGTAAGCGAAAACGAAGTGGGTCGAAAGTTTACGCGAACGAAGTCGCGGGTTGAAGCTCATAAGTAACATCGGATACGATTACTTCAACACAAATTACAAGACATATTTCTGGATTTGCATAATACATACAGAAACACGTGAAAAACATGTATGCCATGTTTTGCATGTGTTTCTGTATGTTTTTCTAGTGTATATTTGTGTGTGTTCTTTAGTCGTCATAAAAGGCACGTTTCTTTAGCGCGAGCGGTGCCAACGTGCACTGAGTTAAATTGAGAGCACCAAAATAGAAATCGAGATAAATTTTGAAGTTGGATGTTTTTCTTTGTAATTTTCTTTTCTGTTGCTGAAATGAGGTTTTGTTGTGTATTACTGTTTGTATGTTTTCAAAGTTTCCTTTTGGGTTGGACTTTCCTGTGAATTTTTTACTTGTCTTATTTACATTTAAATTCAATCTGCCTAACCTTTTCCCATTTATGTTTGAGTCAGCTTCTAGCCTAACCGGATGCAGCTGAATTATGGATTCTTTAATCATAAATGGAGCGACTGCCTATCTGACTTTCACAACCCAATGGGTTTGACGCATTTGGTGCACATCTCAACTTGTACACCATGCTCAAATGGTGAACTTAGCAACTGGTACACTTCTCATATGGCACACTTCGCAACTTGTGCACTTCTCAATTGGTGCACCTCGCAAAAGGAGCACTTTTTAAGATGAGTGGAGATTTGGAAATACACCTCGACTTAACTATCATAAGGGTAGTCTGAATAAAAAACAAAACTGTCAAGACTACGGCCGCTAGAAATTTAGTTAAACGATGGTTTTATTCCGTGTGTTGTTTTGTGTTTGTTAAGCATTTAGGTTGATATAATTAGTATAACGGCACATGATCATTATCAGTAAATTCTGGGTTCATTGCGGCTGCCGAGCTATAAACTATAAACTTAAAAAGTAACTTAGCTATAAACTTCCAGTCTAACCGGATTCGACTGAATACCAGTATTTTACATGGAGCGACTGCCTATCTGACCTCCACAACCCAATTACTGGGTAACACGATACCCCTTGGTAAGACTGATAACTAGACTTTGGATTTCTGACTACTCGTAACGACTGTAAAAGATCTACGAATGACAGCCGGGACTAACGGCTGCAGCTGCCGGAGGCAACGGTTTTGATATGTATTGAATGGTCACCCACCCACGAACTGACTGTGGCAAGCGTAGCTTAACCTTCTATCGACCCATGCGGCTGTTATCATTTAGCCATGAGCGGCAGGAATTAAATTATAATTTTTTTTTTGCTTATTTAAGTCATACAAATACAACATTATTTTTAGTATATTGCAAACCATGTTATATTTTGTCCAAAAAATATTGTATAAGTTACAAGTTGGACACCGAGCGACCTGTTTGTACATATCTGCAATAATAATTATTCGCACAACACAGTTCACGGCCGGCTGACCGGCGGCGCGTGGTAAGTAGTAACCATCTTTTTGTACGGACAAGTAGGTAACAGAACAAGCTTATAACTTTGTGATTTTTCATGATACAGTTTTGAAATTTTGTACATAGATTCTTTAAATAAAAATAATAGACACGTGTTTCGGGTTTCGCATATACTAAAACTAATGTTGTATATTGCAACGCCTGCTAAAGATATCGCCATTGTAGCCAGCCAGCTAACCGCCATGACGTCACAACCTACAACGAGGCCTAAGTGGGAAGGTGTGAGTGTTGCCGCCAAGCGAGCCAGCCAGTCATTATAAAACTGAGCTGTGCCTTTGCATGAGGTTTATTATTATTTGTAAAATCAAGTAAATATAAAGTGATTACGATTATTCCGTTTTTAAATTATTCCCACGCCTACTTCAGTGTTATAATATTAAATTCGTACTTACATTCAAAATTAACTGCCTGCATTCCTTCAGTTAACTTTAAACCACAGAACCTAAAAAGCCGCATAACTTGCCCTCAATTTTCTGTTACTATTTGTCAACAATCTCGAGAGAATTCGCACTGACCCGAAGTGGCGGCGCGGCGCGTTTTAGTAATCGTGTAAACATTTTTAAGGTCAAATGTGGGCTGTTCACTAACCTGGACGCAATTCATGAATAAGGTACACGATAACAACTTGAATCATGACGTCTGTCAGCGTATTGAGATTCCCATGAGGTTCTGGTTGTACAAGTCATGTATAACACGAGGCACGCGCACATTACATCGATCACAACTTTTCCGTCACCTTGCACAAATTATAGTGTAACGTTACAGTATACGATCAGCGTTCGTAGTCAGCTTTACTCATTCACACATCATTCATATAGCATTAGTTACGTGTTAGTTAAATATATTCAATAAACCATCAACTTTGGCTATCCATGATTTATCATTCAAGCTAATATCCAAGGTGTGTACGACCCATTCAGCAGCGCGCAGTTGTTAAGATGCCCCCGTTGAGGAATGATTTCAAGTCCTTTTTGTTTGATTTCTTTTAGTTTCTGCAAGGTATTAAGAAATGTGCTCGTTACAAGACGATAGACCTTGAGCCCATAAGTATTACACATTACATTACATTACACACCCAACACGAATGAAAACACACACAAGCAACACACACTACACAAGTTTACACTATGCAAGTTTCTTGCTGTGGCACACAACTAAATTGAAGCAAAAAGGACATTTTCCAGAATCGTCCTGTGCAACACAAGTATCAGACATACACGATAAGTAATTGTCTATTTTATTATATTAGATGCAAATACTTTTGTAACATGGACTAGCTGCATGCCAAAATGAACATTATAATGTATTTTACGCGACTAATAAATAATAAGTAATAACTAATAATCGCCGCCATCTTTTGTCAAACGTCATGTCGTGCCGAAAAAGATTAGAGAACGAATACCTAATACTAGGTAGGTACTAAAAATAACTAAATGTATTATGATATTGTTTTTCAGTTTTTTTTTAAATCATTCGGAGCTATGAAAAACTATTATACTTATGGTACGATTATAACCTCAAAATCTGATACTTTTTTTTAAATATATCTATACTGCAGCTAGTCCGATACAAAAATAAGGTTTTATAGGAGTTTACTAATAATCGACAATACAACACATACTTTTCCGACGCTCTTGGTTCCAGGGCGAACAATGTATGGGCGCAGAGCAGTGTCCTTTCCTTTATTGTTCATGTCACAGGCAATCAAATCGCACTCCGTAAATCAGGCTTAAAGGATGCTTTAGTATCCGATCCTATCAGGATATCTATTAAATCTGATTTCTGTTGGCAACCACTTCAATTTGTCCCAAGAATACATCAGAGGGACAAAAATCTTTAAAATTGCCATAAGAGCTAAAACACAGAATTAAAAGGGCATTAGCATAGAGTGGAGTCTACGCCTACAACTCGAAAAGATTGCACTCGCTTCCGTGACAACACTTCAACAGACCAATCGATTGAGGTCTTTGCACTCTGAAGGATGTCTCAGCTAGAGTGCTTATACTCGCTCTGTCGTCATATTTCGTATCAGAAAAAGTACTTTCGATTATTTGTATTTTGATAGGTATCTAAATCAAACCATACTAAGTATCATCATGAATCTAGCAAGGCAATGAATCGCAAATAAATGTTCATCACAGGGGCCGATACGGATAACAAACGAACGCATCCCACCAATTTAAAAAATACAGGGTGAAATTGAAAACATGCGACAAATCGAAATGGGAGATTGTACTCATCATTGTGAACAACTTTTACTATGAGATAAAACCTGAAATCGCGAAAAAAAATCAGCTGTTCCCTACATTTATGTTCGCATAACTCGTCAAAATGTAGGGAACAGCTGAATTTTTTTTTTCGCAATTTCAGGTTTGGTCCCATGGTAAAAGTTGTTCATAATGATGAGTACAATCTCCCATTTCGATTTGTCGCATGTTTTCAATTTCACCCTGTATACTGAGGTAAAAATGGAATGCCTAAAATAAGTAACAAAAAACCTTTAAAAAAATGCAATCTCATCGGACCATCTAACCCGACATGCAGAAACAATAATCTACATTAATCATAATCAGTTTGTGGCGTCAAAGTAAAATCGCCCTTAACGAAAATCTGCGGGAAAATGGAAAGGAAAACTATCTTGATACATTTTTTTATTTTGTATTCATTCGTGTTGGATACCTTTGCTTGAGTGTTCCCACTTCAGTCCGTTTAGTTACAGCTTGCAGTTTCAACGAGGAATATTTTCCATCATGCTGGGAGGAAATTTATTTTAAAAATTGATTAATCTTTCAGACACAGTTTATATATTACTTGCGTTTTGGGTCATTTTTAATGTTTTAGAAGAGTTCATTTAAATTTTTATCATAAAAGCTGATCAAAGATTTACATATCAGAGACTTTTATCGTATGTCATTACTTCGCTATCAGAAAACAAAGATAATTCAAAGTTTTGGTAGTACAGAACTCTTAACGCGCGAATCAGATTTGTTCTTTCCCAGTTTCTCTTATTTATTTTATTCATTTATGCACAAGTGAAAAAAAGTACTGTACAAAGGCGGACTTAATGCCTGAGGCATTTTCTACCAGTCAACCTTAGGGTGATGCAGAGACAAAATATGGTAGGTGCAACATACGGGATAGATAGCTAAGAAATTACTATACAATACAAGAATTAATAAAAATACATAGATAGATTATACATACATATAAACAAAATGAACTGTCTGGAGAAAAATTATCGGTAGAGGAGAAAACGAATCCAGCATATCAGTTCTGGGATGTAACGGCCAACTTCTGACGGATATGTTCACGTGCATTCACTTTAAAAGATAACCGAATGGTTGCCGTCCTGATGTTCAGAGGGAGCGCATTCCAAAGAAAGACTGGACAAAGAAGGAAGAATGAATGAAGCCAGAACTGTGAGAAGGACATCGTAGAAGGAGATCTCTTAATAGACAAAACGTTACAAATAGTCTTTCAGATAAATATTGTTACTGTTAGCCTGCATCATCTAACTGCTGGTCAAAAACATCTCGCCATGGTTACCAGATCTTTCGATCCAGGGCTAATGTGGACCATTAGTCATTTGTTTTCTCCAGTTCGTCCCGCCATATTCTACGGGGTCTGCCACGACGCCTTCTGGCTGTGTTTTGGCTCCACATAGTGGTTATTTTGGCCCATAGCTCATTGGGCATACGGCATACGTGGCCAACTCAGTCCCACTTCATCTTAGCGGCTATTTCAACTGTTGAAAAACGTCAGTAATGTGTGTTTTAGAGCGCAGTGTGGCGTCGAATATGGTCTGTCAATTTGACGCCTAGAATACTGCAGTCCATTGCACGTTGGCAAACCTTGAGTTTAGTCTCTTGAATGTATGTCGAAGACCAAATCTGGGATCCTTAGGTCAAAATGGAAGGTTGTTCTAGAATAAATGCAACGAAAACCTTATTTTTCGTTGCATATCTGAAACTTCTGTAAAACCGTTTAGGTCTTAACTTAAACGATTTTACAGAAGTATCAGATTCCCACTTCTAAACTCAATTTCGGCCATGTTTACACCATCCAAAAAGCGATTTACTTACAAAAATAAAACAGATGTAATCATAACATTTCATTTCCCACTGCGCATTGATACGTGCCTCAATATTGAAGTTTAAATTGCCTCACTGAAACTTTCAGTCCAATTTATGTTTTGATATTATTTTAGTGAATACATCAATAGTAATTGATCTGTCCTGTTTCATGAATATATGCTTGCGGGATTGTGTGTTGCCTGATTTGAAAATAATTGTTTATGAGTTTAATGTTATTGTGGCGTTTTGTCAATAATTTTCAAAATCGACTTTTGCCAGCATTATCGATTGTTTCATCAGCACCTCTCAATATTTTGTTTACTTTTGTAGGTTCGTTAGCTGATAAAATGAAATTGTTTACGCTAATGATTTGAACGCTTAATGCCATAAGTACAATTTTGTGAATAACTGGTGTCAAAGTTCATACAGTAAGTAGAGGATTTTTGAATTTAATAAACTTCTTCCTTTAACTTTTTACTGTTTGATGTTTTAGAAAGGTTTGTTGAGGTAATCCTTAACAAACCTTTTCACGTATCCAAATGTTCTAAAACATCATATACATAACATATTTATATTGTATTGGGTACCCAATTGAATATAAATAAAATATATAAGATATAGAATATAAATAAAGGCTATTCAATTTGAAAGTTTAGACAAAAGCAATATTTAGTGACAATTTCTGGGACATTTTCAAAAATTAAAAAAAAAAATAGGTTTTTCCATTAATTTTCGCCTAGGCTTTATGGGATGCTTAATTTTTGCAAATGAGTCACACTATCATGACCTAAAAGGAATACGTCAAACTACAAATCATCCTGTATATTTAGTTCTGACAACTATTGTAAAAAATAAATGTTTTCGATTTTCCCCTTCTAACAAGCACTTTATTTCCTGATTTCAATATAAAAAGTTGATTCTTAGTTGAAATTACTGCCACAGATTTCAAATAATAATTTATAAATAAAGTAGGTACGAATTTACTATTAGAACAGTGACTTCTTAAAAATGTTCTAAAAACAAATCTTACAGGCTAAAAGCCTTTTTATCAGACTAACTAAAGATAACATCAAAGAAGAATCTCAAAAAGGGAAATTCCACTACTTATCGATATCGAACTATATCCCAAACATTTGCCTTAATAAATGAGCTGCTCGTATTCAAAAGCCAAAAGGTATAAACGAAGCCGAAACATCTAAAGAATAGAATAGAATAGAATAGAATAGAATAGAATCCACACCAACCACACACCACAAACCACAACCAGAACCACATGGTTTTTGTTTTTTATGGTCGTAAGAGCATCTTACGCTCTACGCAGGCCATCCAGAACAAACATCTAATGAGAGAAGCAAATTGTGGTAAGAGAAGCATACACCATCTCCCGACTTTTTTAAGCCCCAGGAACATTTGCCTCCCGACCGTGATCTGCAGTGGCCTATATGGCAAACTCTCAATCGATTGCGATTTGGCCTAAGTAGGCTGCTGCAGACACAATTTGTAGAAGGGCAGAATTACTGACCCATCCAATACCCAGTGCGATTGCGGTGCCTGTAATCAGACCATGTCCCACTTGCTAGAGTACCCTAAGTGCCTGTTCACCTGCACCTTGGATGACTTAAAGAATGCCACAGACGCCGCAATCAACGTGGCCACCTACTGCCGTGCGATTTTGTAACCATCTCACCGTGAAAGCTTGGGTGAAGTGAGCGTGGAGTGAGCTGTCATTCGCTAGGGATTAACACTATTAAGTGCTCACTTCACTTATGATTTCACGGTGAGATTTTTACAGAATCGACCGGCTGGGCTCAAAAATATAAAATATCGAAGAAGAGTACCATAGACACGATAGGAAGAAGAAGACCACCAAAAATAAGAAATATAAATTAAAAAAATATCATCATCTGCGTAGCCTTTTCCCAACTATGTTGGGGTCGGCTTCCAGTCTAACCGGATGCAGCTGAATACCAGTATTTTACATGGAGCGACTGCCTATCTGACCTCCACAACCCAGTTACTGGGTAATACGATACCCCAGGTAAGACTGGTTGTCAGACTTTCGGGCTTCTGACTACCCGTAACAACTGTCAAAGATCTACGAATGACAGCCGGGACCAACGGCTTAACGTGCTTTCCGAGGCACGGAGGGGTCTCGGTATGTAAAGATGGTCACCCATCCACAGACCAACCGTGGCAAGCGTAGCTTAACCTGATCGATCGACCTGTGCGGCTGTAATTATTTTGCCACGGGCCCCTCTAAATTAAAAAAAATATCTAGTCACATAATAAACTATAACTTTTATCGAGCGAACGTCAAGGTTCTGAGGTACCATCCCTTTAATTCAGCACACCGACCTTTATTAACCCGCAGAGACCCCAAAGAGCACTTTAAGTGCGAAACGTGCCCAAACTCCGACTCCGAAGTACTTCATAAGGTACCATCAGAATAATGCTACCTGCGCAGTGTAACTTATCATCTACCACTGGTTTATCAAACAATTTGTTTTTTTTTTGTATGACTGCCTTTTTGATTTATCTGTGTTACTATGCTGTCTGTGTAGCTATGTTTATCTGGGTATTCGCAAGCCCTAGTACTGAGCATGAGGTCCTGATTTCGATTCCCAGTTCAGGCAAAGCGTTATTACTCGTAGGTTTTCCATCTGGAATTTCTCAGTAGCAACCATGTAGCTGGCGGGGGGGTCTCTCTCCGACAGCTAAATGGTTGCCTTTGGACATGAGAAAAAATTCACGGGAGTAGAATATATAACTAAATGAAAAGGAAAACTTACACAGATAATTAGGTTTCACAAGTTTACGAGTGATAGTTGACCAACTTCAATATAGAGTGTGGAAGCCTTGAATAAACAGAAGTACTTTATGTTTGCAATTTATTGGACTATGGGCGAGAACATCAGGATAATAAACCATAGCAACTGCATCATATTAATTGTATGTAGGGAAATAAATAAATATCATATACTCGTATAACAACAGAGCTATACTGATTCTAGATTTTAATAAACTTTTGCGGGTTATTCACATTTTTAAAAGAACCAGAGTTCATAAAAGAACACAGTTAATACTTTATTTTACGTTTTGAAAAGAATTTTATTACGTCACCGCAATGTTTTCATTCCATCGCGTCTATTAAAGGAATTGTTCAAAATCTTAAAAGACTCCGCTTTTCGGCAACGAGACGCGAATAATAAAAAGGTGTAATCTTTTCTTTGTAAAAACGTTGAGAAATTGTAAGATCTACAGAAATGACGTAATGTTAACTGTTATAGCCAAACTGGGAACCATACACTACGAGATGGATTGGGCTTGATATTTTTACGTTAGCAGACTCGTATCAGCCTAGGAATTAATCTTCTTATTTTATGTTTTATTTATTTTATTTATTTGGGTCACCAACAACTGAATACAAAGATATATATTTTTTTAATGCGGGAAAATAAACAGTTATAAGTACATTAAAATCTTATACTAAGTTACAAATACGGAAGAATTATAAATGTATAACCTACGACATTTTTCACAACATACTAAAATTTATATAAAACAATACGCTATTCTAAGCTGTTAAAACAAAGAACAATAAAAAGATATGAGATACATCCAATAGATTCTTCCTTTGTGGTCGCACCTATACCAGCATGCATGCTTATTACTTGAGATCAGATCTTGTTTATCAGTGGAAACTTGTTAATGGCCTGCAAATGCATATTGTTTAAGAGCACTGCTTATATTAGCTGCAAGTTTCCCGAACAAAATAAAATAAATAAATACTTCCCTTTTTGGGGTTGCTAGCCAATTTGAGAATAATTCAGTCAATTTAAATATTTTAGAAAAGACAATTCAAGAAGTCGGTGGGCAGAAAACTTTAGAAGAGACAATTCAAGAAAACTTGACACGAAGTTAGTAAAATAACGTAACGCACTTTCAATCATAATCCAAGAGTTTTGAAGGAAAATCCTAGTCCATCGCTTCATAGGTTTGAAAAAATCGTCTGTTCAACAACGCAACTAACGCAATCAACGTGGCTGAACTGTCAACATGAAAGTTGTCATTTTATGTTACGCAATTACCCTAATGGACGCCTGCAACTATCATCTACACATGCTTGCAAGGACACTATTAAATTCTCACATGAAAGATTCTAGCACTAAATTACACACTGACGACCTTAGGAGTGTCATATTACCTTGTCATGGATGCTTATTACGAAGACAGGTCCGAACGATGGTTTTCCTTTGCATGTATAATGATTATTTATAGCCCGTAATAGCCAGTTAGCCCTTGTAATAACTATATGATGTTGTTCGGGAAAATGATTGAGGTTAAATATAAGGCTGAGGGTACATTAGGCCGCGACGCGACCTGCGACACATGAGCGATTAAAACAAATTTAATAAATGAATGCTCACCGCACATCAATGAATACTAGCGATCTTTGATTTCTTTATGCGATAGGAACAACATTACTGTAATCAAGGCATTGGCTACATCAACATATCAGCGAAATTGAAGCGAATTTATTCGAAAATTTCTCACTTGAACAACTAGTTCAATAGTGCTACTAAATATGCGTGTGGCTACATTATGCGTATAGTAAACCGCGATGGATGATTTGATCGCGTTATAAGAAAACGACCGATTCAAATTGAGTCTTGGTTATGATAGGCTACCTCCGTGGCGGCTACATTAGACACTGAGTCGCCACATGAATCCCTCTTGCTAATTCGTTGTCTAGCATGTGTACTGTAGCCACGTCATCGCCGAATATACGCCGGATTTATTTTCGCTTATAATGTAGTCATATCATGTTTATCTCGTTTCGCTCTTCCAGTCGCATCGCAGATCGCTGCCTACTGTAGCCTCAGCCTAAAAGGCGGTCAGACATTGGTAGAGGTAAAATGTATAAAGCATAATCAGCCTATAATTTTCCCACTGCTGGGACTCAGGTCTCTTCAGTGAGAGAGAGTGGGCTGTAATCCACCACGCGGGCCCAGTGCGGGTTGGTAGATATCATAAATGTCTTCGAATGTTTGGTTTTAGGACATTCCGGTTTTCTCACAATGTTTTCCTTCACCGTTTTGAGAGCAGTGGTGAAATACGTGGGTGGATCAAATATAAACCGGAATTAAGTAAAAAAAAATACGCACGTATTATTATACTCGTAAAAAAAAGGAATATATTTTATTTTTCTACATAATCTCCCCTTCTATTAACACATTTTTCCCAGCGCAGTGGATGTTTCTTGATGCCAGTATCGAAGAATGTAGTCGGTCGTGCCTTTAGCCAATTGCACACAAATGATTCCACTATCCTGGTCAGTGTGAAAACGGCGTCCTCCACTTGAATTTTTTTTTGTGCCATTCCTACACTTGAGTTCTTGAAAGCGTATTCTTATCGAACTGTAGAGTCAATGGATGCAAAATTTCGGAAGGTTTTATGCCCTCCCGTGTTAAAAAAATTATGATAAGTCGTTGCTCAACAGACTTATATACCTCCTGCTCATACATGATGCTACTGGCGCGCAATAAACTAAAGTGACCCGGAGCAGTATACCTCCCTCCCCTAGATGATCCCCCCTAACACATACAACAGCACCGAGCGCGTCACTTCACTCAGCGACCAGTAATAAAAAAAGTCCTGTTTATATTTGATTCACCTAATATTATGTGTGTCATGAAGGAACTTGAAACGTTCTTTAAGATAAGAGGGGGTTTTAGGGTTAAACAAAATGCTGAATCAAGATATGAGAATATATAGTTAGGGGGGATCAGCACCAAGCGTGTCACTTCACTCAGCGACCAGTAATAAAAAAAGTCCTGTTTATATTTGATTCACCTAATAAGTTACACAAAGTAAAGTGCCTGTCAGGGTTCCAACCGGCCGATTCCACTGGCCCACCACTGCTCTCAGGGTTGGTTGGAAGTGAAATAGCCATGGTTAAATTAATAAATATACCGTGTTAAGGACTTTAGTTGGATTGATTGTGTGAGGAATGATGTGAAAGTGGAGAGAATGATAGCGTAACAGTTGACAGGGGAGAGTGGAAGACGAAAACGTATTGCGCCGACCCGAAGTAACATGGGACAAGGACAGGAAGATGATGATAGTTAAGGACTTTATGCATTTAAAGTAAAATGGTTTAAGCTGCAATAGAAAAACAACTTGATGAGTGTTAAAAACGATTGGCAGAGGCAGAAAAAAGGGCGTTGTCTATCAAGAACTTAACATTGCGAGTTGATTCTTTAATGAATAATTTAATAGGACCAAAGCCTAAACGGTTATAAGTCAGGACACGGTATATACAACATTAGTTTTACTAGTAGTATATGCAAAACCCGAAACACGTATCTAGTATTTATATGTAAAGAATCTATGTACAAAATTGCAAAACTGTATCTTGAAAAATCACAAAATTAATAAGCTTGTTATTTTACCCGGATGTCCGTACAAAAATATGCTCACACCACGCGGTGCCCCCGCGCCGCTCGCGCCTCCAGCCCGCTGTGCGCCCGGGCCTAGTGCCGCTATGAGCGGCCGTGACCTGTGGTGTCCCCATATGATTGCGTATACGTACTTAGTGTCGCTCGGTGTCCACCTTGTAACCTTTTTTAAATATTTTTGGGACAAAATATAACATGGTGTAAAAATTATTAGAATCGATTCAGTTACTTATTCTGTACAAACTATATTCAGGTTTGGTAACCCATCACCATGTACCAGGATATCAGAACATACACGTAGTATTACATAACGATGTTTCCGACAACGAAGGTCGTAAACACCACAATAGCATTTTTGGTAATTAACGAAAAACAAAAAAAATAAAATCGTTTTTGGCTTATATCTTTTGAACTTAAAAAGTTGTAAAAATTATGTTTTATATTATGCGAAATACGTAAAATATGATGATGTTTCTTACGTTAAATAAGGCTTTGACATAAATAGCTGTGATAAGTTATATATCATAGCTATTTATGTCAAAGCTTTATTTTAAAAGTTAGCTTGGATATACACCCCCGAAAATTTAAGAAGTTGGTATTTACCACCACTAATAAACGACCGACCGTTGTTTGTACAGACGCCAGCACATCAAGCTACCCGAAACTGTCAAATTTCCCCAGTCAACTTTGAACCAAACGCTTTAGTGATAAAGTTGAAAATCTATTCAAGAAATTTGAAAGATTGTATAGCTTGAACAACAAGCTTCCATAGTGATCCATACAACACTGACAAACATGCCTACATACGGCGAATAAACCGTATTTTTTTACTGCAAGAAAAACGTGTGAACAAAGGACCTTTAAAACTGATACTGAGATTTCACTTTCTGCTGTTCTAAAGAAAATAATGACGATACCCTGGATACTTTTTTAAATCTCTGACGATCCTCATATAGACGTCTAGTCACTCCAATATCAGGATTAGCTTGAAGCACGATTTTATTTTATGAGATCGTTCAAAAAAACATTGTCAGATTATTGGTTTTTCTTTTGTTCATATGTGAACTTTGAGGTTTTGGAGAAAGTTATGGAAGGATTGAGAATTGGAATTGGGAGTAAATCGGATAGAGATTTCAATGTTTATTTAAACAACTTACAAGTTAAAATATGTTGTAAAGCAATAGAATCCAAAAAGTTTGTTTTAATGTTGAACTAGCTGACCGGCAGACGTTGTCCTGTCTTTGAGTTATGGTTTTGAGTTTGTTTTAAAGTTTCCAATTTGGAAATTTTTTGGAGAAAGCGGGGGTATGATTATGTAGTGATGCGATTTGCTGAATTGCATTTGATGATATTCAAGGAACGACAGCGCCGGGCACGCTAGTCGCTTAGCAAGTTGCCACGTCGTAATTTATCGTAGTAATAATTGTAACCAAGTATTTTGGGACCTTTATTAATCAGTTTTCAAATTCAACATAATCTGCATATCGTTTCACTGGACCAAAAATATAACACGCACAACAAGTTCATACAAAAATTCCCTAGAAAATAAAGACGTTCAGTTTCTCCCGAATTCGAACATTTTCCGGGATGTTTTCCCAATTTTTCTTTCCATAAAAACCTAATTCGGACTACTTATTTAAAACATTTTGAAACCAAAAATAGTCAAATCGGTCCAGCCGTTTTCAAGTGATGCGCTTACTAACGAACAGCGTTTCATTTTATTTGTCAAAGAATCAGCCTTTTGACATGTTGCTATCCTGACTCTTACGACCAGAAATGTTAGCATTCTTTTAGGTTAAATAAGGGTTTTATGATGTTTTTTTTTTTTCAAAATGGCGGTCACGTATGAAACCTATATAAATCGATGAGTAGGTAGTTGCTTGCTTTGCGGGATTCGGTCCGGTTCTGGTTTTTGATGTTTTCTGTTTGCATTGACAGCTATAGATTTAAATAACTGTTGCTATTACTGTTGTTTCATGCGTGGCAGCCATTTTGAAAAAAAAAATGGCGGACTGTAGGTATGCCATGCTACATATAAAAATCTTCAATCCCTTTTATCTTTTGGAACGTAAATTAATACATTGTGCTTATAAAATAATTCGCTACGTTTCATCAACAGCCTTGAAACAAGCGATAGTGTACTGTCAAGACTTGGCGGCCTGCCACTTGACAATGGACCGTTGGGTACTTTGTCAGCTTAATGAAAACACAATTAATCTATAAACAACACCGAATTTCGAAACCTGTTTGTTTAATAAATCATTGACCACGCATGAAACCTGTATAAATCGATTATTGATTGCTTTACGGGGTTCGGTCCTATTATGTTTTCTCTTTGCATTGGCAACTATAGATTTAAATAACTGTTGCTATTGCTGTTGTTTCATGCGGGGGCACCATTTTGAAAAAAAAAAACGGCGGACAGTAGGCTTGCCAGGCTCGATATAAAAATCTTCAATAATTTTCATCTTTTAGAGCGTAGTTTGATACAATGTGCCTATAAAATAATTCGCTTTATTTCATCAACAGCCTCGAAACAAACGAGAGTGTACGAGTATTGTCAACACTTGGCGGCCTGCCACTTGACAATGGACCGTTGGGTACTTTATCCACTTAATTAAAACACAATCAACTTATAAACAACACCGATTTTCGAAACCTGTTTGTTTAATAAATCATTGAATGTATTGTTTCAAGGTGAATGGAACTACAATGGAGTGATGAAACGGTTTCTGATGCATTGTCAATTTATTTTGTGTGGAAATTGGTTGACTGGTAGAAAATGACTCAGGCATTAAACTTGCCTTTGTACAGTATTTTTCTTACTTGTGCATAAAGTTTCAATAAATAAATAAATTCTGTTCATTTTATACGTGTGTAACGTTCGTAGCGCTGGTAATATTTCAAATTTTCGAGTTCATCTGAAATTTACCATTTTCGGGGCGTCTGCAGAAACTCCCAGCAATACGTAGAAAATATCTTGCTAGTGTTTATAATTAACGTTCTATTGTTTTATTATTTTTTTATCTTTTTTTTTTCTATTCTATTATATTCTATACTGCCTCGTTGCTCTAGTGGCCTAGTGGTGTAGTGACAAAGTGTTATTGGGTTTTTCCATCAGGAATTATTCAGTGGCAGTCAGGGGTTTATGCCCGGTTGCTGGAAATAGGCTCACCTCCTATAACATTGGGATTTGTGGGTGTAGGTGCTATATAGGGTGACTGGTAATTAGTGACCGATACTTAAACACATGATTCTACTCATGACAACAAACAAATTTAATAATGGGACAAAAAGTGAAATGACGAAAAAAAAATCAGCTGTTCCCTACATTTTGACGACTCGTATGAACATAAATGTAGGGAACAGCTGATTTTTTTTTTCGCGATTTCGGATTTGGTCCGATAGTAAAAGTTGTTTGTAATGATGAGTAGAATCATGTGTTTAAGTATCGGTCACTAATTACCAGTCACCCTATAGATACACCTCTGCCGAACCCTTTCGGAAAAACAAGAGTTATTTTATGCATATTGGTACAAGCTTGTCACTTAAAGTTTAGATACTAGCTTACTTTGATAATTAGATAATATGACACACTTTCCTAAGATTAACTAACACATCGGTGTAATAACAGCATAAAATGTTTTCATAATTAAGTTGTTGATAGTTGACTAGTCATCCAACATACATGATCAATAATTGCCGGCAACATCGTTTGGAGGTGTCACTTCGCGCTGGGTTCCGTACGGCTCGACGCGTCCCGCATCAAACATGAAACGACAGGCACGGTTGATTGCGCACAGTATTTTTTATTGAAATATTGTTATTCCTGAAGCCGATAGGTTGTTGCGGCGTTTTTTTCTTATTTTTATTTTGTACACAACATGTAACATCGTGATTGTTTTTCCGGACGGGTAAACATACATAAATGCTGCCTGCATTTATGTATGTTTGGAGGTCTATCTATAGTAGTGATCATGGTGTAATATTTAGAATTACATTATACTCACCGTCACCTATAAATAAATATAAATAAATTAGCTTTTATTTTCTGACGTGAGAACGTCTTATAAATCGATGAACGCTGGCTGCACGCACGAAAAGGCACGACTCATTGTCACGTTCCGCCCGAGCCGAGCGTGCAAGCGAGAGCACGGAACAAGCGATAGAGAGGCACGATCGGCCTAAGCGTTCGGCTTGTGACGGATCTATCTCTCTTCCACTATGACGTTATCACGTAAAATAATCGTCCGTAAACTGATTTTACAAACAACCAATGTTTTATTTATTTAGCCTTTATAAATAAACTAGCTTTTATTTTTTTATTTATTAAGCCTTTATAAATAAAGTGGCTTTTATTTTTTTATTTTTTTCTTATTTATTTAGCCGTTATAAGTACACTAGCTTCTGTCCGTGACTTCGTCCGCGTAAAATTTCTTGCTACCCCGACCATCGCATCTGGGCAACGTTTTTTTTTTTTTTTTAAATAAAAGAAAAGAAATAATTGACCTGTCTGAGCTGTCACTTCATTTTTGCTTAGTTTTTTTTAATATGACTTTTTCAATTTGCTCGGCTCCTAAGAGTTGTAGCGTGATGTTAAATAGCCTTATGTGAATTATATCATTATATTTATTATATCATTATATTACATAATTATTATTATCCACTTACCCCTCAGCAAGAATTGGCCTATGAGATGCAAAAATAATTTTTCAAATCCGACTGGTAGTTTCGGAGATTACCCCCCTACATACAAACAAATAAATTGTACGTCTTTATAATATCAGTATAGAAATATAAATAAGTAGCGAGGTGCAGACCTCTCTGTAAACTATTGAAACCTTAATCATCGTTGTGTGAAAATTGTGGAATATTATAGTATATATTATATTATACTAGCGACGCGCCCCGGCTTCGCACGGGTGCAATGGAGAAACACTGATAATTTTAGAGCCATTATTTCTCGTAAAAAGTATAGGATAAAAATGGTTATTGTGGGTTATCCCTAAGAGATAGACATATACCATCGCGGACTTTTTTGTAGACCTTTTTAAGGTGTACAATACTGTAGTACATTATTTTGATCTATCTCGACGGGTTCAGCCAGCGTTTACAATGTAAGCGCAAAAAAATGTGTTTATTTACGACATCACATTAGAAACCTCTAAAATTATCAGTGTTTCTCTAGTGTTTTTCTTTATACATATAAACCTTCCTCTTGAATTATTCTATCTATTAAAAGAAACCGCATCAAAATCCGTTGCGGAGTTTTAAAGATCTAAGCATATATAGGGACAGACAGACAGCGAAGCGACTTTGTTTTATACTATGTAGTGATTATATTATATTACAATATATCTACATCTTCGGCCTTAAGCAGTCCACTTCTGGACATAGGCTCTCCAATCGCACGTCATTTAACTTCAAACTTTATATTTTATTTAGGAACAACAAACAGCTACAATATACAATATAAAAATAAGAAATACACAACACTTACAGACAGTATTGCAGTCCACAACGCTATTCACAGATAGGTAAACTATGGGATACATTACAGTAAAATAAAAAGTCGCTAGGATTACGTTTTTCTTTTTTTTTGCGAACTTATGGTATTTAAGATAATAGTTTATGTACAGACGCCAGCACATCAAGCTACCCGAAACTGTCAAATTTTCCCAATCAACTCTGAACCTTATTCTTTAGCGATAAAGTTGTAAATCTATAAAAGAAATTTGACATATTGTAGTAGCTTGATGTGCTGGCTTCTGTACATAAAACCCAAGAAATTATATAAAAAAGAAAAATATAGAATAAATATTCAAGAAAGCTCCTTATGTATAAGACTTATAGGAAGCACATGCAAAAATGTGTATCATGTTCAAAAGTCCTATTGTAGGCATCGACCATTCTGCGAACACGGGAACACAACCCAGCGTTGGACTAAAATATAAAACATTATAAAACTATGAAATAGAAAGAAAGAATCACAAAATGGGAAAAGAATAGTATTAAGTAGCTAACACTCACCAAAGGTAACAATTTAGACAACCATTTACATCGATATGATAAACTGTCTTCCGATTTACTGGCACATTTTCGCGTTCCCTGGAGGAAATATAAATCTGTTCTATCATTTCATACTTCGGCACCGATTTTGGGTCGTTTCCTTCCACACGATCTGACAGCGGCGATAATTCACTTCTTTGAACAAGTTGTAGTAATATTAGGTAACTATGAACATAGATTTTAGGACACCTGTGATGAGTAGTTGTGATGTATTTACCATAAAAGTCCTCAAATGACTAATATGTAGCAGGTAAACACCAAATATTGTCAATATTTGGCTGTGAGTGGTGACCGCGTACCGAAAGACTTAGTATGGGAAGGCCCACCACAAGATGAACCAATGACCTTATGAAAGCTGCAGGATTCAGCTGGATGTGAGAAGCACAGAACGGGTTGATGTGGCGATAATTGGGGGAGGCATATGTCCAGCTGGACTCGTCCAACGTTCCAGTCAAAATTATGATGATGACAATATTTTCAGCGCAAAATGATTAGTGTCCTGTACCGATGATTATTGATTGAGGGGCCCGTGGCTAAATAATAACAGCCGCACCGGTCGTTCGATCAGGTTAAGCTACGTTTGCCGCGGTTGGTCTGTGGATGGGTGACCATCTTTACATACCGAGACGCCTCCGTGCCTCGGAAAACACGTTAAGCCGTGAAGGTCAGATAGGCAGTCGCTCCATGTAAAATACTGGTATTCAGCTGCATCCGGTTAGACTGGAAGCCGACCCTAACATACCCATAGTTGGGAAAAGGCTACGCAGATGATGATGATGACCGATGATTATTGATTTAAACATCCACCCTACATCGACAATAATTGTGGATAGTCTTAATAGCATTTCTTTTTATTAATTACTCTAAGCCCCAGATTTTTGTATAGGCAAGCCCTCACAATAGTAAAAGCATCGTGATGCAATCATAAATCCGCTTTCAAAGCTTATAAGGATAAAAACGGGTATCTCCACCCTTATTCTTTAGACTGGCCTTAAACTGCACGGGGACTGCAAAAGGACCACGAAATACATCAATCCACTAACTGCAATATCGTCGGCCATTTCTAACCGACTTCAAAATAGGAGGTTCTGCATTCCACGCATATGTATGTACGTTTGTATGTCCGCGAGTTTCTCAAAAACTAATGAACAAATTTAAAACTTTCGATTTTTTACAAAAAAAACAAAACCGATTAAAAAAAAAACACAGCAAAGTGAAAAATAACTTAAAATGTTTTTATTTTTCACTTTTAAGTACTGTACTTGCCCCATAAAAATTCGTATAACACTACTTACTCTGTAAATATCAGTGACAGGAAGGTATTATACTCGTGAAATCATCAATATAAACTAAGTGGTAAAAATACGTATTATTGAAGCTAACTCAAAAACTACCCACGTAAATTTAATACAATTTATATGCGACTCTTCCGGAGGCATACCCAATCCATTAAAAAAATATTTTTTCAAATCTGTTAAAAATTGCCGGAGATATCGCGTAACAAACACACAAAAAAAAAACATGCAGTTGAATTGAGAACCTCCTCCTTTTGTGAAGTCGGTTAAAAATTGAACATTGTCGACACTTTATACGGATGATAAATAAGATGCCACAGAGATTAACATTATATTGTTTTGCAATAACTTATACGTCAGCCCGTGGACGTTGAGTGAACGATCAAGTACTTACTGTCGACTATACGTGAAAGTGTGTGGTGCTTTCATTTTGACAGTTGAACAACATTCATTGCGTTATTTACGTTTTTAAGCAGACAAACCTTTCGAACATATGAAGCAATGGATTAGCAATTAGAGTGCTGGGCTTATTAGGTAAGTTCAGTTCCGCCATAAAAGCTACTGATGAGCGGCAAAAATTTAGGCATCGTTTCTCTTCAGATATAGGTATTAACAGAAAAGGGTCTGTCCGGTTTCCTATGACTTTCAAAGATATAAAAGCCAGCGAGAAAAATGACAACCGCTAATCGTTAAATGAAGTCGTTAATTTTTAACGGTTAACCGACCGTTAGTACTATGAGTCATTAACTAATTGCACTATTTGCTGATTAAACTTTTATTTTATAACGTTTATTTCTTACTAGCTGCGCCCCTCGATTTCACCCGCATAAGTCTCGATCCCATAAGAATATCGGGATAAAAAGTATTCTATGTGTTAATCCTGGTTATAAACTATCTGTGTGCCAAATTTCATCAAAATTGGTCCAGCCGTTTGAGCGTGAAGAAGTAACAAACATACACACACACACTCACAAACTTTCGTCTTTATAATATTATAGTGTGATCGCTGTCAAATAAATATTTAAGTCATTTCATCCTTGTTAAACATAACATACTATGCTACATATATAGATATTCTATGTATTATAATTAGTATATTTAATTCAGTCAAATTAAAGTAACGCATAGACAACCATTCAACGCATCAGACGTGCATATGCTTAAATTTTGGTCCTTCGAGCCAACAGGACTAAAGCATATGCATAATTAACCTAAACTGTTCCCACTGCTGGGATACAGGCCATCTTTTGGTGATAGGTAGTGGGCCGTAATCTACCACGTACACCAAGTGCTGTTTGGTAGATGTCTTCGAAATAGAATAGAATACTCTTTTATATGTACCTACACCATATAAATTACAGACATAAATATAGAAAAAAAAAATATAATTATATTAGAATTATTAGAAATTTTTGGTTTTAAAACATGCCGGTTTCCTCACGATGTTTTACGAGAACAACAGGACTATATCTAGGAATAGGTGAAAAAAAACATTACAAAAAACACATCATATCTCATAAATCATGGTACATAACTTATCAAACCAAAAATAACTTTAGCTTGAATTAAAAACTGCATAAAGCAGTTTAAAAGCAGCTTTCCCAGTCAATGATATCAAACAGTTTCATGTGACATCTTTCTCAAAGTTATCTCTTGTCTGAATTTCAGTGTTTCTGGCAGTTGACTTTAAGACTGCAGTTTTACTTGTAATATTACAATTTCAGTTTAGTTCCCTTGAAGGGCGATAAGGTCGTTGAACTTTCCGGGACTTGACTGTTACTTTGTTTTGAATTTGTTCAAAGTCCGTGGTTACACACGTAAAACGTAAACGTTAAACGTATTTACTTTTCTTTTCTTTCTTTTTTACTCGTTTTAAGGCTGATTTTTCCAACGCCAGATAATTTTAGCAGACGAATAATTTTGAATTTTTGACAGTTCTCTCACACAAAATCTGTCAGACGTCAAATTTATTCCACGAGTATAAATTATCTGTTGATTGAAAAATCAACTGTAACTGCCGCACTCAGAGACTTCATTTAAAATTAATCATTCATTAACTTTTATTATCTTGACACAAATGTCAACAAATTTTTTTTTACTCTGACATATTTTTGTTGACAGATTGCGTTCCAATTTATACTTGTCAATTTAAAGTTAATGATTGATTAATTTTAAGTAATGACTCTGAGTACCGGGGTTAGTGTTGCAGTTATCAGATCCTGTGTGTGTGTTGAATTCAAATAGCTCACGAAACTACGATTAACACTTCCAGATTTTGACGTCTGGAACGAGTAGTATGCTCGTTTATGTCTGGAGATGAAATATCTACTTCGGGGTCAGCTTTGTCAGCCATTCTGCAAGCAGACTGAAGAATCTTGAAACGGTTAAGATGAAATAAGAAGATTTGGCTCCAGAGATAATTTCCCTTGGACGCATCCTAGGACTTTATCAACTGTCATTTGAATTTGGTCGATAGCGACCGCCGATATCTTACCGTACTTTACTCTGACAAGGGTTGCACTGTATAATATGGCCAGCCACGATTCAATTGGAATTAAATAAAATTGCTTGTTCTGTAAAGAGGATATCGGAATCACTTTGAAACGTAATATTATAATATAAAAAAATAACCTACATTAGGTCGGCATTTCCTATCTGACTACTTTGAGAAGAAAGGCCGAAACAAACTCAGAGGTCTCTTTTAAAGTTCAGACATAATCTTGGTCAGATCATGTAAAGACCGTGTAGATTGATGTTTGAAATGGTCTTTTGAGGAAAGTACCACACAGATTTGAGACAATAATTGTTGTAAGAATAGTTTATTCCCAACGATTGATCAGTCAATGATATTCACGTGAACCACGAACATTGTTTTTACCTAACTACGGAGGGTTATGATTTTTACTAAAACCCGACTACTGAAAAGGATGAAATAATAAAGTACCTTCCAAGCCTTCTCCTTTTCAAGTTCCTTCCTTCCTGTTGTTAAGTAACCTCCTCCTTTTTTTGAAGTCGGTTAAAAATTAGATCAGCGCGACCGAAAATAAACAAGTGTACTTTTTTATCTCCTGCTGCGATCGAACTAGACAAACTTGTCACTATCTGCTTACACGTCACTTCCCCCACACTTCACTCCTAGTCCCATATTTTTACGCAATGTGGTTGCCTAGATATAGGTATGAACGCCATTACCCCGTGAGCGCCATTACCCCGGTTTCCCCTACTACGGACATAATTCGTTTCTTATTTTATCCGTTTTCGAAACCACACCCACACTTTCTTCTTCATAACTATTACAACAGCGGTAGAACAAATCAAATTGGCACGTAAATTACAATGGTCAATGCCTCAGGGGATAATACTCGTATAAGTAGGTTTATACGCATTGTTGCCCAAAGCTATCCACCAAATTAAACTTTTGCGTAATTTTTCCGTTTATAATGCCCGACCGAAGTAATTATTTTCTTTATTTTTTTGCCTTATATTTTACGTCTATTATATTTAGAGATTCGTTGAAAAATAAAATGGCTTTGGCTTTCTTGCAAAGAAGAAGAACTGTTATTACAGCCTCGAGGGGCTCGTGGCTAAATAATAAGCCACACGGGTCGATCGAAGGTTAAGCTACAAATACCGAGGTCTGTCCGTGGATGGGTGACCGTCACATATCGAGACCACTCCGTGCTTCGGAAAGCACGTTTACTACGATCTTTGACAGTCGTTATACGGGTAGTCAGAAGTCTGAGAACCAGTCTCACTAAGGGGTATCGTATTACCCCGTAACTGGGTTGTAGAGGTCAGATAGGCAGTCGCTCCATGCAAAATACTGGCATTTAGCTGCATCTTGTTAGATTGGAAGCTGAGCCCAACCCCGAAATTGCAGATGGAAAAAACCCAATAACACTTCGGCCCGACAAAGGAATCAAACCCAGAACCTAAAGCTTAGCAGTAGCACTTGCGGTCACTAGACCAACGAGGCAGTTTTATTATCCCCTTCAGTAACCCATTGAATGCCGACTACGTATTATTACGTACCTAGGTGGTGTTAATACAAGAGGCCAACTACGTGTTAGTACGTAGATGTTCTCTGTTGAGTATAGGGCGATCTACTACTACTACGTACTATTTGGCCTCCTAAAACAGTCATTTTTATACTTTTTGGCATCTTACGTAGTTGACCATAATATGTACGGTGGCCACCGATTATGATTTGATGGTTCACCTCGGCATTCAATGTGTTAATAGAGCTATCGTGTGTATAAATACCCTATAACGTTATCTACTAGATGCCCTTTAGGGAGTCAGCCTAGCCAGAAACCGGCCTATAACGTTGGGAACGTTGGGACACATGCCTCCTCTCGGTGGGACAGAACGAACCGTGATCCACTACACGGACCCAGTGCGGGTGAGATGTCACATGTCTTCGAATTTTTTGGTTCTAGGACATGCCGGTTTCCTCACGATGTTTTCCTTTACCGTTTGAGAAAAGTGGTGATCAAATTATTTATACAAAGTAATGCGCCTGGCTGGGTTCGAACCCATGGCCTATAACTCTTAAGTCGGAGGTATTACCACTGGGCCACCACTGTTCTATAGAGTGTTTTTTTTTTATTTTATTTTATTTATTGGTTCACCAACGATTGTTTACACTAGTTCAGGGTATAAAAAGCAAGCAAAAACAGATAAACAATAGTGTACAATCACTTACAGGTAAACTCCGCATGCAAAACGAAAGTTGTACCTACGATAGAGAAAAACATGAAAAAAAAAAAACTACTAAAATCTACTTTTAAAAAACATGTTTGCGTACATGGAACTTTATTAATACAGTGAAGCGTCGATTATCCGAACGACCGCTTATCCGAACTACTGCGCCCGCCCGACTCACGCATGCCTCTCTCCCGCCTCCCGCGCTACAGTGCTTGCGGCAGTCACTTGTCACGACTTGTCGATTTGTTATGTAAATGTTAATATGGTTTTCACTAACCTGTACGTAAATATGTATGGCTGAATCAATATACATATAGGTAGTCATAATATTTCGTCAAGCAGGACGAAACATCAAAATTTTCCGTTTTTACAATTTTAATGCATTTATTTTGAAAAATTAATTGTGTCTCAAAAAATCGCAAAGGCTGTGCGCAATTTGGATGGAGTAATGGCACTATGGAGCTTACGCTGTGTGAGCGTGCGTGTTCCATCGCCGCCCGTTCGATGTCCACCACGCACAGGATGGATGGGAAGCAGCACATTAAGTAATTTTTTGCTCCGTTGGTGTAATTGCTGTATGGCGTTCCAGTAGGAGGATAAATAATCTAAATAATTTAATAAATAGTAGTTCGATTATCCGAAAATACCGATTTCCCGAACAACCAAGTCCCCAATTAGTTAGGATAATCGACGCTCTGCTGTATCTATTTATATCTGTAACGTACCAAAGTTTTATAAGGCAAAGTTAATAAATAACATTTCAGTTTCATTGAGATATACCGCTCTTACGAGCATGTTTACAAGGGATTTCTGCTTAGTATCCTCCAGGGATATTCACCGGTGTACGAGGACCTTCATTTTGTGTAGGTATTATGTTTTGTTACATAAATTCTATGTAACAAAACATAATACCTTTATATTCCAAAGGCGTATGTAGTTCGGTACACCAATTTATATAAACGTCGTGATTTTTTAGGTTCGGAACCTCAAAAGGAAAAACGGAACCCTTCACTTCGTTGTCCGTCTGTCTGTCCGTCTGTTAAGGCCTTTTTCTCAGGAACGCGTGGAGTTATCAAAGTGAAATTAATGTCAAATACTCAAAGCTGCATACCCTTGAAGCAGTGAAAAATTCAAACTTCTAAGTCAACGCAATCAACAGACACAGCCGTTTATGTTCCGTTTATGCCGCATATTTTGACACCTAGATTTGCCACATCAAAACCTATAGGGTACATACCGTTGACCTAGAATCATGAAATTTGACAAGAAGCAATGTCATGTAGCACAAGTAAAGAAAAAAATCCGAAAACCGTAAATTTGTAGTTACACCTACAAATTTGTACAGAATCCTCGGTGCGCGAGTCCGACTCACACTTGACCGGTTTTTTTTAACAAATCAGTGACGCGAAAGACCATGTACCGAAAGACATAGTGTTAAAAGGCCTCCGTCCAGCAGTAGACGCTTCTCGCAAATGATGATGATGAATCAGTGACACAAAGTGAATTTTATGCGATTTTTTTTCTCTTCTACTTAAAAGACGGTCTAACTGGTCGGAGTTCGCCATACGTACGGATGTATCGCAACTTGTTGAGGCTATATTATACTTAAATATCTGAAAATTAGGGCCGGCGCTGACTGACGTCGCGGCACGGCACGGCATGCCGCAGCATGATTATATCGAAATAAAGTAATTTAAATTGTAAATTTATTGACATAAGGATAAAAAAGACTTGATTAGAAAAGATTTGATTTGATTTTGATTTGATTTTAAAATCCTTTACCGTGCCGTGCCGTGCCGAGACGTCAGTCAGCGCCGCCCTTATTCACCTGCAACATAATTTTAACCTTATGTCAAATGAGTCTTTATCGGCATTGCAAAACGTAGTTTCTGATCCCCGTCTTTCAACTTTTCCATCCAAAATAACTTAACATAATATCACGCCTGTAAACCCCGAAGGGTTAGGCAGAGATGTACAGACGCCAGCACATCAAGCTACCCGAAACTGTAATTTTTTTCCAATCAACTTTGAACCTTATAGTTCAACGATAAAGTTGAAAATCTATTAAAGAAATTTGATAGATTTTAGTAGCTTGATGTGCTAGCGTCTGTACGTAGAGTAACACGTATATTCCGCCAATTATGTTTAAGTCCCATGTAATAGAGGGCGAGCTTATTGCCAACAACTGCGCATAAATCCAGAAACCGGGCCGCTACTGAAAAATTCCTGATCTTATGAGAAAATTCAAGATCTTATGCTCAGCCGTAGTTCTTTCTTTCGACCACTAGACTAAAGAAGCTAAATACTTTTATATTAAAACCTTTTTTCAACTATGTCGCCCCCAACAACAATCCCACAGTGTCACTACAGCAACCTAATGCCAAGACGTACAACACACCACGCATATACATCGTTCGTAGCCACATCACGTCCAACAAGCGTCGGACGTGAGGCGCCCTCTGTACATATTAGATTTACGTCCACTATGTGGACGTATTATGTCCCGGTTGTTATAGACTGTTTGTAGAATTAAATCATGCGGCCCGCTTTTTGTCCATTTGATTTTTGGTGACGGAATGTGGTTTTTGGGTTGACGGTGGGCGACCCCTTTTGTATTAGGTGATAATTAGAATTGGATTTAACATGACAGTTGCTGGATTCTCATGTGTATATTTTTTTGTGCTACGTCTTTTGTAGGTCTAAAGTTAGGTTAGGTGAAAGGAAGTGAGCGTTCTTATAATTTCTATCGTGGCAATATTATCATGGACGTCCACGGCATCACGATAACCATAATAATATAATAATTAACGTGCACGTAATTTCATACATTTTATGGACAATAGGTATCTACAACAAACGACATTGGTGCCGATCTTGTTATTCACAAACTAAACAAAATTTAAGTTCAGTGCATCTTTTTCTTTCTATTTTATTAAGAAAAGGACAGGAGATAAATATTAGTTTAGTCCTGTCAAATTAAGATACTCCATACATATAAGATTTGACGTGATTAAAAATACGTCAATTTACGTCAGGCGCCGACTAATTTGACAGGACTAAACTAATATTTATCTTCTGTCCTTGTCATAACGAAATAGAAAGAAAAAGATGCACTGAACTTAAATTTAGTTTAGTTTGTGAACAAGGGAATCTGCGCAAATATCTTTAACGAATAATATCGTCTCGCTAGGATTTATAAAAGCACGTTCAATTAGTAAAGGACGTGTAAATACATTAAACACATCCACAGTTTTATAGTCATCGTCTGTCATTGCATTTAACTTTTTAACAAAGTTTCAAGGGACTCTACTGAGAGCGATGTGCATTATTCACTCCCAAAAACTTTACGTACAAACAGTAGATAATACTTTAATAAATTCACGACTTTCAAAGATTTTATACGCAGCCCCTCAACTGAAATTATTGTCTCTAATAACACCCAATTTAGTCTCGTCGCGTAGCGCAGTTTGTTCCGCCAGTTAGGTACTCAACTGAACCGAGCGCTCGGCGCATCCTGGACAGTCACACCCAACACCTTATTTGACTGGCGGTGGTAGGGCTAACGCCCGCCTGGTTTGCGACCACCCTCCCACCGGAGTCCGGCGTCAAGCAGCCTGCTGTGTTTCGTCGATGCGTGGGAGTCCCAGTGCCTTATGCATTTTCTTCTGGGCACGCTCGTTCCATCATAGACCTCATCCACGCTTTCCATCAGGCATGACCGAGGACAAGAGCGAGTCCATTCAGCAATAAAAAAATAAAAAAAAATGTGGTAAGTGGCATTGTACATTATAAAAACCCCGCCTTATATTTTACTTGACTTAACTGTGCGAAAACAAAATATCTTTTTGCGTCCCCGTTACAACAAAACACAGGCACATTTTAAAAATACATTACTTTCTGACGAAACCATTAAAAATTACCGAGGAAAAGGGTTACCATAATGAACAAACAGGTAGAAAGGAAAAACGTACACAAAATTACGTTTTATTATTTTAGGTGAACATTTTTGTCAATTATAGTAGGTATATGAATGCCGGTTACCATCTAGTCGACCAGGTGCTTGTATTTTATTTATGAACTTTTAATGCTTCTGGAAGATTACGACTAGTTTGAGGCATTCGACGAAACGTCGCCACACGGAGTACTACTACACAGAGTACACACTTGTAATTGGACGTGATTCTTCCGGAACATGATTGTGTGACCCCTGTGGAACAATTAAACACCCCTGCCTAGGAAAAAAAAACCGGCCAAGTGCGAGTCGGACTCGCGCACCGAGGGTTCCGTACAAATTTGTAGGTACGTAACTACAAATTTACGGTTTTCGCAATTTTTTCTTTATCTGTGCTATAAGACGTTGCTTCGTACCAAATTTCAAGATTCTGAGTTCACGGGAAGTACCCTGTAGGTTTTGATTCCCTTGCGAGTGTTGAAAATTTGCGGAAATTTGCGGCATAAGCGGCTGTATCTTTTGATTGCGTTGGCTTAGAAGTTTGATTTTTTCACAGCTCTAAGGGACAGTAGACTTGAGTATTTGATATAAATTCCAGCTTGATGCCTCCACGAGTTCCTGAGAAAAAGGGTCTTGACAGACAGACAGACGGACGAATGGACGGACATCAAAGTGATCCTATAAGGGTTCCGTTTTTTCCTTTCGAGGTACGGAACCCTAAAAATCATGGAAATCGAGAAAATCCAAGTTTTTCGCAGATCTCGAGAGCAGAATTGCATCTCATTCGGGCTATAAAACGGAATAGCTCGGTAAATACTATGACTTTTTGATAACTGCAACAATTTTTATATTTGGCATAATCAGTCTATAATGTTCCCACTTCTGAGACACAGACCTCCTCTCGGTGAGAGGGAGTGGGCCGTAATCCAGTGCGCGTTCGTAGATGTCACATGTCTTCGAATTTTCGGTTTTAGGACAAGCCGGTTTCCTAACGATGTTTTCATTCACCGATTTGAGAGCAGTTGTGATGTTTTTTGTCACATTTCAAGGCCGATAAATAACAATAGGTGAACATTTTGTGTAGATATTTACGTTAATAGCTAACGTTCCTTATGAACAAACCACCACATACCTGCACAAAGGCGCCAATATAACTGACACACCCGTCAATTTTAATTTAAACTTTAAATTAATTTCTTCGGCGCCTTTTGTTCTATCGCAGTAATTAAAACTTGTCGCGAATAGATGGCGTTATCTCAACAATGTGACGTCACTCAACCCTTTGCACTTAGTATGCAAGATAAATGAAGAACGCTGGAAAGCGATTCAGCGTTGTAGAGTGTAGATAAGTATTTTTCGTATAACTTGGCGTTTTCATTGAGGCGCTTTATGGAATACTAAGTAGTTTTATCTTGACATACTACTTACTGCACGTAGTATTTTCTGTCGCTTTGCTTGCATGAGTGTTATTGACAGCTACTCGTAGATAAGATAAGATCATAATTCAGACAAATGGCTGAAAACAGTTACACAAGCGTGGTCAGAAAACTTATTTCATCAAAAACAAATGAATCAATCGGCCACCTGATTATTACTGTGCTTTTACGATATTCATTCCCACTGGTTTATGGGGAACTTACGTTAAAAATATTATGACAAACTATGTTAATAATTCGACTTATTGCTTGATTCGCATGAATTGACCCGCCTGAAACGGGCTAATCGACAAGTTTAAAATAACATATTTTTCTGTAGGCAAATCGCATAAAATTTAAAACATCTTAATATATTAATGTGCGAATTAACAACTCTAGCTATACGTAATTTCTAAGCAATAATGTTAAATCGGATCTAACAAGACAGATGTCACCTTCGATTCGGCAGTTTTTGATAAAACCGAGAAAAGGTATGCAAATTATAGAGAAATAAATGAAAATGCAAATGGTAGAAAATGTCTCAAGCATTAAGTCCGCCTTTGTACAGTACTTTTTTTTACTTGTGCATAAAGTTTTAATAAATAAATAAAGAAATTTGATCTGTCGAAGGGCCGATGGCCGGTAGAGCAGACGAGTCCTGGAGTGGAGACCGCGTATCGGCAAGCGTAGTGTGGGACGCCCCCCAGCTAGATGGCCGGACGACCTAAAGAAGGTGGCTGGGGTAGACTGGATGTGAAAGGCGGAGGACAGGGTGTTGTGGCGCAGTCTGGGAGAGGCCTATGTCCAGCAGTGGACTGCGATAGGCTGAGTTGATTCACGAGATCAGCCGCACGTCGAACATGCCCACCACCTCCATACTCTTCACTCGGCTCTATCCCGCCACCGCCGGCACCCAGCCCCATTGTGAGCATTGTAGCGAGATGTCGCTACAGCGCTCACAGTGGGGCTGGCTCACAGTGGCGAGCTAGACACAAATACCGTGGCCAGTTGCGTCGAGCTCGAGTAACAAAGTACACCTCGTCGCCCACGACGCCAAAACCGTACAACCGTCTGTTTCACGGCCAGATGTTGAGTGCAATCCAAATCCTTATTGTATGCCCGATACTCGTACAAACCTTATAAAGGAACTTAATAGTGAACCTATTCTACTTCCTATAACAATATTAATGCAAGTATGGAAAAAGGAAAAAATTGCATGAAAATGAGTCTCCCTGCATACCAGAATGGTGTTTGCTGATAACAAATAATATTTTTCTGCACAGTGCAAGTCCTTCATGAAACTATCTGTTATTTACAATATTCATAGTTTTGTGGAGAGTTAAGCTCCGCGGTCGGCCCGTGGATGTGTATCTTTACACAACGAGACCCCTCCGTGCCTCGTGAAAGCACGATAAGGCGATGGTCCCAGCTGTAATTCTTGGATCTTTAACAGTCGTTACGGGTCGGTATGCTACCTAGCTGTATTAGTCTCTATAGAACAATTAAAACGTGAAAAGAGAATCATTTTATTCGGAACGCCTACTAAAAGCTGCAATACTTCCACAGACCCCCATAGACAGTTCTTTGGAAGGCCAGTTAAAGCAGAAAAATTACCAACATTCAACACTCGATACACTTCAATGATTTTTCACCCTATCAAAAATAATAAATGAATGGCAAAACACTGATGCATCCTTGATGAATAATAAATTATTTGTTCCTGTCTTGTTTCTGTCAAATGACATGTAAGTATTTTTTTTATTTTTGACATCACGTTAAGTCAGTGAGTATTTTAGAAGTATATATGAAAGTCAACTTTAAATTTGCATAAATAAATTAACTGTGCACATTTTATTTTTTTGTTTTTGACGTCTTTGTAAAATATACGTCTTTATGCGTCTTTTTTCTTTTTAAGCCTTTACTTTTTAAGATACTCAACATGAATAAAATCAGTGAAAGTTCCTTATTAGATAACTCATATACATAAAGCTGAATGTGCTATATAATCAGCGTATAATGTCCCCACTGCTGGGATGCAGGCATTCTCTCTTCGAGAGTGAGTGGGCTGTAATCTACCACGCGGGCCCAGTGAGGGTTTGTTGATGTCATTAGCTATGGTTATTAGCTAGCTCATCTTCAATTCACAATAAAACCTACCCACACTAATCTCAGTAGGTATCCTTGTTATAACGATGTAGGTATTATCATATCTCAATCCGAACAGCATTGTTGCAAACAAGTTTAGTATTATTAGGGAGTGTATTAGAGAAGTTTAGTATTATTACTGTTGCATCTTCAATGTTATGGTAATATAACCGTAAAATACTTATAATTACTAGTAATCTTCTTCACCGCTCCAAAAATAAGGTAAGTATTATTTGTGTTTGGTAAGGTTTCCATTATATTGCATTACACTATTAGTAGGGTGCAAACTCACGAGTCCCGTCAAAATTGGCCCAGCCGTTTCGGAGATTAGCCGGAACAAACAGACAGACAGACAAAAACTTTGGACATTAGATAGAGAGATGTAGACAGCGTGTGAAAGAGTAAAGGAGACAAAAAAATGCACAAAATCGTAAACAATTATTCACTCAATATAACTAAACAAATACTATGAGAATATAAATACATACATACATATTTCTAAAATAAATATCACTAGATTGTTAATAAATGTTACGTAATCAAAATAATAAATACATACACAACTATGATGAAGTGGAAAGATACTCATAGTGTTCTTTTACTCTTCTTTTAAAAACTGCAACAGTTTGGCAGTCCCTAATGTCAGGTAATTTATTTGTATAAATATCGATTGCACGCTAAGAAAGTGTAGTAATTACATTTCTTTTCTCTGTATGAGACTACAGTGGGATATTTGCAGGAGATATTAGCACCTGGTTCCATCAATAAATGTCTGCCAACTGCGCTCCGTGACCTGTAAACATTATTCATATATAATATTAAATTTGTTTTCAATTACTTTCTGCCGAATCATTCAAGCCCAGATACCATCTTAATAGGAATTTCACTCATGCAAAAGGAGTGTTGAGATTTTTTTTCCCATTTATTATTGTTGTATGGGAATAGGACCTCTAAGGTCAAGTGTCAATATCAAGGGTCTATTGAGGTTAAATTCCTTGTAAAAGGTTAAATCCTATACTTTGATGGATTTTGTCCTTTAAATTTTAATAGTCTTGAGGACCAGTCACCAAGTAGTCCATTCTGCTAATTTCCGTACACAAAGATCACGTTGTTTTTCCACTTACTTCTCTTTTTGTTTTATTATTTTTAATCTGTGACTTTATCATTTCTTTTTATGTTATGCCCTATCCCTTCACATTTACTACATAACTGATTATGTTTACATACCATGTGGTAGGACCCTGGCGATCCGCTATTCAGGTACTCGTATTCCTAGTGCAGACACCAGTCTCTCACAAGCTGGTGTCACATAGTTTTTAAGCTTGTCTAAATTAATATGATGTCATTGTTTTAAGAGGGAATAAATTATTTGAATTTGAATTTGAAGCCTCTTAATATAAATTTCTATTCAGTAAATATGCTAAATTACCTCCCTTCTTCCACTGAAGAAGGGAGGTAATTTAGCAAAAAAAAAAGACTTTGCTGAGAGGACGGTCCTTTTCCACGGCACGGCAAGAGATATATAGATTGATAGAATACTCTTTTTCTAGCATTTTCTTGTATATCAACACAGAGAAGAAAACAAATGAATGCACATCAATACCTCTGACACGATTCCCTGTAAAGATAAGTACATGACAATGGGTAGTACGCCTCACTGGTATAGCTGGCTGGGTTTTGTATGCCACGGCAAAGGAAAAGCTCGTCTCGAAGGTACAATCGTAGAATGTATAAAAACTTTTACAAAGATGCAGTTCAGTTCAAGGGTCTTTGAAAATTGATAAGTATCTATCTATACAACTATAGCAAATATCAAAAGGCTCATACGAGTGTTTGAGGCCCTTTGTACACGTCACGGTTTCTTTACGGTACGGCGTATAAAAAATGCCTCTTTCTAGAAGCTTCTATTGCGATCAATACAACACTGAATACCGTGCCTTCACATGGTGAATAGACCGTATCGTTTTTCACGACAAGAAAACATGTGTGTACAAAGGGCCTGAGGATACAGTACATACCATCAAACTGAACCACTTTCTCCATGGGGCCAAAATCGTCATCACGAAAAAATAATCAGCCATCCCATACATTCGGGTCGAGTAGGTAACTATTGAAGTTTTGTATGGAACAGTTGACAATATTTTCGACAAAATATTATCAACTGTTCCCATGGAGAAATTTGTTCAGTTTGATAGCCTGTACAACACTCATAAGTATGACCACACCTCTATGATACATGCTGTATAAAATCACCACTTCCTATAATATTCTCTTACAAACATCTGCTGTAGGTAACTAGGCACCTACAAACGAAGGTAAGGGTCCCGTAATGAGTTCAGACGAAGCAATTAAACCTGGCAAAGTGGGTCGACGGGTCCAATTTGTACTACTAAGTTATAGCAAAATGAATTAGATTAGTAACATGAGTTACTACTAACAACGTGAGTTATAAATGCAGTTTTATAGGATGATCTTTTGACCTTGGCTTTGACGTTGAGTACCAGCCAAATTTCGGGCATGTTAAAGGCCCTCTGTTGAATAAAGTAAAGACTAACTAGAAAATGAAGGTCACGTATTGCGACCAAACAGGTGGCTTTGAAATCAGTTAAATTTTTGTTTTTATCTGTCAACTAGGGACCCGCCCCGGCTTCGCACGGGTGCAATGGAGAAACGCTGATAAATAATTTTAGAGCCATTATTTCTCGTAAGAAGTATAGGATAAAAAATGGCTATTGTGGGTTATCCCTAAGAGATAGAAATCGAATCACAATCCGTTGCGTAGTTTTAAAGATCTAAGCATATATAGGGACAGACAGACATGGAAGCTACTTTGTTTTATACTATGTAGTGATATGTTTATCAAAATAGCGATAAATAGTGCCAATGCGATGAAAACGAACGATGAAAAGATCTTCTTATTTGAGTGTTAACCGATAATTCATAATCTTGTCTCCTGATAAGATTCTATAAAAATATTAGTACGACATCAGCTTCGATTCGCCTTTCAAAATCAAAACAAAGGCAATAATTTACGAGAAGCAGTACTTTTTGAACGTCAGGAAAGACATAAGACAGTCCCTTTACCACGACCTAGTTCACTGCGAAGACGAAGTAGAGCAACAAACTCCACAGCAATACCTTTGATTTAATAAAATCAGTGCACATACATTCAAAACCACGATCAGCCGGTTGATTCTGTAAAAATCTCACCGTGAAATCATAAGTGAAGTGAGCACTTAATAGTGTTAATCCCTAGCGAATGACAGCTCACTCCACGCTCACTTCACCCAAGCTTTCACGATGAGATGGTTACAGAATCGCACGGCTTTATACTCATTCATGTCGGAACTAGTTACTAGTTTGATGCAGGCGTCTCCCGCAAAGCCTACCCATCTTCTATTGTGTTATGACCTCCTTTCAGTCGAACCGCATGCGGTAGAATTCCAATATTCTGTGCCGAGCAACTGCCATCTAACCATACTGAAATCCGATTAACGGGAAATATCTATAGGTATTTTAAGGTCACTTTCTGTCTATAAGCTTAAGACATATTAACTTACCTTGTAGTTTGCTGACCAAAATACCTTTAGGTAGTAAATTAATTGACGGGGTTTTAAAAGTACTGTCCCCGGTATAATAAATTTATCATAGCACGTAGATTTTGATGTGTAAAGAAAAAATGTGTGGGTTCGGAGGATCCCCGGCAGGAACGAAGTTCAAAATGAAAATCCAAAATGGCGGCTGAGAAAAAATTTAAATGACGAAATATTTGAAAGTTTTGGCAACAAAAGTGTCGAAAGGAATTTTGTTCGAAACTTTGTAATTAATTGAAAACTTTGTTCCGAGCGCATTCAATATTGCGCTAATAAACCTTTAGATTCATACAGTCATGCTTATACGAAACAAAATTATTGCTAGGTACCTAAAAAAATCAATTGACAATAATTTTTCTCGCTGCTAAGAGAGGGCCGCCCACGAGCAACCTATTTGCTCAGCAACTTTTTTCTATCTGTCGCTGACTCCTCACCTAGATTTGGACGATGCGCACACGGAGGCGACAGCAACGCTACTTTTTTTTTTAAATTTTCGCTTGAGCAGCAACTGGCTAACCTGCCAATTTTTTGATGCTGTGCGCGCAGTTACGAGCATAGACGGGCGAAAAAATGTCTCCAAGTTGTCGCGTCGCTACATGGGCGCCCTTTTATACAAGGAAAAAAAAAATTAAAAGCGTTTATTCGTGGTGACATTCTAAGCATTACAAAAAATGTTACTTCTGCCAAACTGTAAAGCAGTTTGTTGGTAGATGTAGCTCCCATATACAATATTGCCTATATTTACAAACCCGTAAACTTGATGTGAGAGACGAATTAGTTGCGGATAAAAAAGTTGCTCGTGTGTGCCCTCCCTAACTATTCATTTATTTATTTTATTATTTATGTACACACAACAAAATACATATGGATATGACATAATTATAATTTGAGTACAAAGGTACTATCATAATTAACCTATCCTTTCAAGAAAATATAAAAAAGATCTAAGCGTCGCCATTTTCATAAACATAGCGATTACAACCACACTGTCAGCTTAGCAGGGTACAGTCGTGTAGAAAACCGAATGGCCTGTAACGCTGTAATATTGCCGACACTCCCTATAATATCGTCACATCACTTACGAGAGGGCGCGCCGCGTACTGTCGCGTAGAATCGTGAATGTGCTCATAACTTGTGAAGATTGTTATTAAAACGTCGACTAATAGAGAAATATTTCGTTTCGAAGCCATGATATTTATATTCACGTAGACAAACTCGTGATTTAGAAGTTTATTTATAGACGTTGCTTAAAATTAAGTAATGATTACCGACCTTCCATTTTTGACGTTTAAACGTCTCTTAACTTTAAGCAACATTTATAAAAGTGGCTTATGTTTTATCACGAACGCTGTATATTTGTTAAACTATATTAAGTATTTTCAACAAAATTGTCGCCGATCATGCATCATCAAAATCCGCGGTGGAAGATTTTTTTAATCCGGTAAAAACGGGCGTATTTTATACAAGTCTTGTATTTAGTTAAAACTGAATTTAATTAACAAGTGCTAAGTTTTAAAAGTTTTAATCAGTTCTGTTTATTTAAAATTATATTAGTGCCTTGGATCGTTGATATTTAGTGTGCCTATTTCAATGCTATATTTTCTTGAGCTTGTGGCTAAGAAATAACAGCTGCACGGTTTGATCGATTTCTACGCTTGCCACTGTTGATCCGTGGATGGGTGACCATCTTTACATACAAAAACCCCTCCGTGCTTCGTAAAGCACGCTAAGCCCGGCTGTCATTCGTGGATCTTTGACAGTCGTTACGGGTGGTCAGAAGCCCGAAACTCTAACAACCAGTCTTCCCAGGGGTATCGTATTACCCAGACACTGGGTTGTGGAGGTCAGATAGGCAGTCGGTGCATGTAAAATACTGGTATTCAGCTGAATCCAGTTAGACTGAAAGCATAATTGTGAAAAGGCTAGGCAGATGATGATGACCTGTTAAAGCGATCCCGATATTCTATTTACAGAATAAACAGTTTTATGTTATTTCAATATCAGCAATAGGCGTTGTTTTTTGAAAGCGTGACTTCTGTTATTTACGCCAACTTAGGAACCTAGTAAAATGCTGAACAAGTAAATACATAGTTATCCTTTTAACTTGATAAAACAGTTCTGTTTACGTCAGCCGTCTCGAGCGTTGTTAGCTAAAGCAACAACGCGTCGGCTCCACCTAATTGATTAAACGTTCTGTAATCGACTGTACGTGTGACATCAACGTGTGGACTCAATTCTATCTTGACACATTCATTAAAATATTTATTTTCTTAGTAAAAATAACTTTTTTGTAAAGACATTTTAGGGATAAGTACCTTGGGTAAGTATATTTTTAAGTATACTGTAAATTCATTATAAAGTTTTCCATTTTAGAAAAGGCTAATTGAACTTCTTTAATCCACTCCCACTCCTAAATCGAACCACCTTGCATTTCCATGTGAGGAGGCTCATAAGCGCCTAATACAAGTAATAAGAAAAAAAAAGTTTTAATGCAATTTTGAAGCCGAAATACTGGCCATTATTTTGGTGTCATCATTATTCCAAATTTGAATTCACGACCATAAACGAATGTACAGACATTTATACATAAAATGCAGGGTGACTTCATTAAGTGCTCGTACACACGAGCGATACGGCAGAACGACAGAGGCAGCTGCAGCAGTCGACAATGCCACTCGTGTATTTGAGCACCGTAACCCAAATACACGCGCGGCACGTTGTCGACGGCAGTCGCCGACGCGACGCGTGTCAACGGCTGCAGTTGCCTCTGCCGTTCAGGCGTCCCGTTTCTGTGAATGCATACTTCGGAGAGAGAGAGAGAGTTCGGGAGTGTACCTTTTGTCATCAATATACGATAAAAACTTTTACAAATTGGTCAGGTTATTTCAGAATCCCGCATTATTCACGAGCGTTAATTAATTTTAACGTGACTTTTTCGTGTTACCAATGGTTCTATGAATAAAATTATTGTTTTGTTTCTGTGAGATGTTTGTAAAGATAAGCAAAATAAAAACCCAATATTATATCTACATAAAAAAAAATACATTTTCGTTAGTTATCAGACACTTTCTCCCCTCGGTAAACAATGTACTATTTCATACCGAGAAGGATAAAGCAAAAATCAGTTGCTCCCTGGGAGTTCGTGATTTTCCAGGATTTCTCACGATGGAAAACATCGTGAGGAACCCTGAACCTTACATACACAATGACAATTTATAATTACTTAGAAAGTTCTTAAAAAATCATGCCTTCTGATCAAGCCTTTCCCAACTGTCAATGTTGGAGATGGCTTCAAAACAAAAATGTAAATGATTGTAATGTTCTTAAAAAATCATCATCTACTTAGCCTTTTCCCTACCATATTGGGGTCAGCTTCCAGTCTAACCGGATCCAGCTGAATACCAGAATTTTTCAAAGGAATTATTAAAAAGTTAAATTAGTATTTTCCAGTTGCGAAACCATACCCTCGTGTTTGAAAATCGGATACCTTTCGGCCTGTCGTTAACTGAACCGTATTAACATGTGCACTCGTGCCCATGTGATATACAATGAAATACAATCGCTACTTAACAATGGCGTGTATGTAATCAAACCTTTAATCATTCCCATCCCAGTTTATTTTTTATTTGTAACGTGCGTTTTGTTTGTGCAGAATAAACGTTTTTCTTTCTTTCTTTTCTTTTTAATATAATGATTGCGCCTCTTTTTGTGAAACTCAAATAATTTTGGGGTCCTAAAAAAAAATTGATATAAAAAAAAACAACCGACTTCCAAAAAAACACTACAAAGTGAAAAATAATTTTAATTTTGGAAGTCGGTGTCGTTGGTTCCGCATTTTGGTTTTTTGACACCGACTTCCGAAATTAAAATTATTTTTCACTTTGTAGTGTTTTTTTGGAAGTCGGTTGTTTTTTTTTATATATTTTTTTTTATTTTTCACTTTTTAGTTATATCTACCCCAATCAAATTCATATAAACACTACTTGCTATGTAAATATCAGTGACAGGAAGCTGCATCTGCGTTTATAGGGTACAGACGTGATGTTATGTTGTGCGATTGCGTAAACAATGCATACATATGCGATAGCAGCAGTCGCGGTTGTTTTACTGGTATTAATTATTATTATAATAAAAAAACATTATAAACTTTGTAGTGAGTACAGACGTGATATTATGTTGTGTGATGGTGTAAACAATGCTTAGATATGCTATAGCAACAATCGCGGTTAATCTGCTTTTATTTATTGAAGAGTTCCCCCGATTTCTACAAGATCCCATCATCAGATATTGAAATGGTGACAATGGGACTACACGGGAAGCACCAGCTTTCAAATAAAACAAGAATCTTGAAAATCGGTTCACCCAGTCGGTTATTATGAGGTAACAAACATAAAAAAAAAATTAAAAAAAATACAGTCGAATTGATAACCTCCTCCTTTTTTTGAAGTCGGTTAAAAATACTAAATAGCCAAGTTACTGCGACCAACTTGGACAGAGCGGCAGGTCACAGTTGTAACCTAACTCATTTCGTCACCAATTGTGAGAAAAGGACAGAAAGAAAAGGGGGCTTCATTATTTAAAAAAAATGTACAGACGCCAGCACATCAAGCTACCCGAAACTATCAGATTTTCCCAATCAACTTTGAACCTTATGCTTTAGCGATAAAGTTGAAAATCTATTAAAGAAATCTGACAGATTGTATTAGCTTGATGTGCTGGCGTCTGTACATCATTTGCAGAGTAGTGGCGGCCCAGTGGCAACGGCCCCGACCTACGAGCTGTAGGTCCTAGTTTTGAACCCAGATCCGGCGCTTTACTTTGTGCAAATTATTTCATCACCACTGCTTCTTAAATCATGAGGAAACCGGCATGTCCTAGGACCAAAAATCCGAAATCATGTGACATCTATCAACCTGCTCTGGGCCCGCGTGGGGGTTTTCGGCCCACTCTCTCTCACAGAGAAGAAGTTTGTGTCCCGGCAATAGGAAAAATATATTCTGTGCATCATTAGAATCGCAAAGGATTTTAGAGGATCATTAATTTAAAAAAAGTTCCATCATTAGAAGATCAATAAGGTTTTTAGAGGATCAGTTTAACATTCTCCCTTAAAAAATTATACGATTGAAACTCAAGGGAAGGAACAACATTGCATCACCATCTCATTCCCCTTAACAAGGCTACTTGTATGTAATATTGTAGGTAAATACTTGCCTTATGGAAATGGCACAAACGGATATTATCTTATATTGTTCCAACAGAACGTAGGAAGTATCCAATGTATTGTGGTTTGGTCGCAATAAATGTATACAAGCACTACTGTTGAGGCAAGCTATTTTCAACTTTAATGAGGGGTATTAAAGTTTATTTTTATTGGACGGTACCTAGCTAAGAATAGCCTACCGCAGCGCTTCCGTGGGTGTTGTAGGTGGGGCAGAGATTGTGCCAAACGAATAAACAGTAGTACCTGTTCAACTGGATTCTACTAAGAATACTTTTAAAAATACATAAGAGCTACCAGCCAGTAAATGTTAACTGCATGAAGGAAAGAAAGAAAAAAATTGGTTTATTTATGTGATTGTGATTGATTTGATTGCCTCAGCGTCAACAAATTACCTCTAAAATGACACCGTTAGAATTTCAAATATTCAGAGATACGATCAGAAACCTGTGCGACTGGGTTCAGTACACAGGCTATGTTATTTCAGTGGCAGGATAGACAGCTACCTACCTCCCTGTCAATTTCTACTATTCGTGTATGGAATCAATTCTATTATCGTGGAAATTTTGACGTTCAATAGTACAGACGCCAGCACATCAAGCTACCCGAAACTATTAAATTTTCCTGATCAGTTTTGAACTTTATGCTTTAGCGATAAAGTTGAAAATCTGTTAAAGAAATCTGGCAGATTGTAGTAGCTTGATGTGCTGGCGTCTGTACATTTTATGTGGCTATCTATTACATACAAATAAGTAGAATTGAAGTGTCTGTAATATCAAAATAACAGCTTTATACTAAGTACGTATGAAAGTAAATAAGGTATATCTATTCACAAACGAAATCGGTTAAGGGGTCATTGTATTCATCATTACGAACCACTTTTACTACAGGACCAACTTGAAATCGCGAAAAAAAAATCAGCTGTTCCCTAAATTTGAACAAGTTATGCGAACATAAATGTAGGGAACAGCTGATTATTTTTTTGGTTCCTTCAGATATGTCGTGTATTTAGATTTTTTTTTTATGTTTATGAGTATGTTTCCGGCTAATCTCCAAAACCTCTCAACCGATTTTGATGAAATTTGGTACGGGGATGCTTTGAACCCTGTTAAAGATTATAGGCTACTTTTTATTGACACACCACGCGGGCGAGCCGCGGGCGGTAGTTAGTGAGAAATAAAAGATTCGTGGCTTTGAATTTATCTATTTGATAAGCGTGGGGCTGTCGGACTTTGAAACAGCTTGATAGGCCTTTCAAAAAAGCTTACCGTAAACGTCATTTACAGGCTGTACTTATATGATGACGTCACAACGTCTTAAAGTCTTAACTGGTTGAAGGTACGTAGAACTGAAAGCATTGATATTACTATGCTATCTATGTATATCTAATTCCCTAATGGGTTTAGAGTTCAATTAGTGCAGCCACACTCCAGTGGCTATAGAACGGTTCATTAACACTGCGTCTGATAGGTAATTACTTAAGACATCACTGTAGGTACCTACAAATTTACTAAGGGTAAATTTCACCAATGAAATTGAACACAAAGGACATCTTAACCGAGTTCAAGAGCTGTTCATCGGTGAAATTCGCTCTAGGATGTTATGAACAAAGTAAACATTAGAAAAACAGCAAATAAATATAGGATGGTGATTTAGTCATTTTCATCCGTCACGGGGTTGATTCTTCCCGTAAAAAAAAAAACAAAACTTCATACACGAATCGAAATATCTATGATCGAAATTGTCCACTTTTGTGGTAATTATTATTTTTTATTATTTTTTTTTCTTACATATCGAATTAGAATTTCGTAGCGAAACTTGTTTAAAATGGCGGGTAAAATCACCCTTGTGATGCAAGTGACTCAATCGCCATCCTGTATTTATTTGTTTTTTTTTTTTATTTTTTGTAGACAAACTTCTTGTTTTTAGAAAAAAACTCAGAGCTCGAAACTCTAAAACTACGAGCTCTTTACTTACGAGTTTTAAAACTTGTCATCAAAACTGTAAGCCTCAATTAACAAACTCTTGTAGCTTACAAGAGTGCACTTTACAACAACCAAAAAGAATCTTTAATTTGCACGAAAACTATCAGGTTTACAAAATCTGGTTTCATCAACATTCCACCCGTTTAATCAACCGAGCTTGGACTCAGGGGTATTATTTTTTAATTTGAAACTCCGGGGATCAAAACCCGAGGGTAGTTTTAAAATTACGTCACTACGTGCACCATTTTTTATTTTTTCAACTGAGCATAAAATTCAGTATGGAATTGGATTTCGTTGATACATACATAAAATCACGTTTTCGATCCCTGGCGGATACGAGGAAATTCAATGCAATTATTCAAAGACCTAATGGATGGGAATTCATTGTGCTAGTGAATTTGGTCACACTATTTTATCGTTCTTTTGGTTATTTCATGTTTATCTTCGCATTTGGTCTCATAAAGGGTATTAAGCAAATTGGTATACGTCATAGAGGCGCCAATTTTGATAATTTGTCTTTTAAATTAAATATGTAACAATTACAGGCTTCACAGAAATTGGTTTCACTGAGGTTGGCCTGAAACACAGGTTTGAATAAACCTAGATCGGGCGGGTCGCTACTTAACATTCTAATTCCGATCCATCATTACTGTTGGCTACATGTACACTGTTTGTAAACGTTTTTGTTAAATTACAATTTATTTATTTATTTATTATAGAGATAAAATTGATTGTTTTTTCTTCTCTTTGAAATCCAGAACTGTACAAATATATCGTGAAGTTGATACATAACATAGTCAGTTTTTAATGTTCCCACTACTGGGGCACACAGAACTTTTCTCTCTTTGAGTGGGAGTGAGCTGTAATTCATCACGCAGTCTCAATGCGGGTTGGTAGGTGTCACATGTCTCCGAACCTTTATTGGTTCCAGGATATGATATAATATATATAGTTTTATTTTTCCTGTAATCTTTACATAAGCTTCTGTCACATAGAATAATTTCAGATTTTCCTCCATGCCAACTTCGGAGATAACGGGGAAACGGTATTTTTTTTTTACATTTTTCATCAAAAGTCGAAAACTGTACGGCCTAAAAAAAAAGGAAAAATTGTTTGAGAATTTGCAAACAGCACTCTTTCATATGATACCCCACATGCCCTAGTAGCCTCACTTCGATTTTTTAACACCCCACCTTCCAGTCCAGGGACTGGAAGGTGGGGTGTTAAAAAATTGGAAAATAAAATAAAAATATTTCTTTGTATTTGCAAAATATTTGGGCAAACGTCATCTAAAGCTATTCCAAATTTCAAGTTGATAGATAGCATTAGTAGTTCTTAAGATATCCAGCTGTGACAGACGGACAGACAGACAGGCTAAGTTGCACCATAAGGGTTCCTTTTTACCATTTTGTTACGGAACCCTAATAATCAATATATTATCATCCAATTACTCCGTATTTGTCTCTGTAACCTTCACCTACATAACTCTAGTTCACGACCATCATAAATGTATACAAACGTGTATATTTATAGGCTTTCCGTTAACAGCTTAGGAACCATCATCACCGCCTAATCGCCTTTGATGTGCAATGTGTCATTGATTAGACTGTTATTGGCCGTCAATTACTAAGGAAATGGATCTTGAGTCATGTTATAGATGACTTTGATGGACTGTAGTGGTGTGTAAAGTATTTTTCTTGAGTAGAAGTTTGTTGATCGTTTTAGTTAAACACGTCTTCTGATATAAAATATGTAACATAATTAACGAATGACCTCATACTCCATAAGAATACACATAGAGTATTGAGTTAAAACCATAGTACAGTGACCAAAACTAATTTTTTTAAAGCTATTATTATGAAGAAAATCGTGTTAACCATAGCATTACTTTATGCATTTAAAATTGACTCTTATTGCCTTGATATAAGATTTAATTTTCTTTAGCTCACTCGGCGGCAAAATACATATTTTTTAAAAGAATACCTATATTAAAAGTTACTGAAATTGATTCAGTAGTCAATTAAGAACTAATTTTACTTTCAGGACTTGCGTTTATTCTGTAACACCTTGTATAAATAAAGATAATAAACTTTCACACAATGCCATCTAGTCCCTAGTATGCTATGAGTAGTAGACAACTGATAAACATAGATATATATTTCTAAATACATACATATTATAGATAAATTATACCCAGACAAAGAACAAAAATGATCGTGCTCATCACACAAACATTTGTCCTGGGTGGGAATCGAACCCAAGACCTTGCGTATAGTAGTCAGGGCCACTGACCACTCTACCAACAGGCCTGCCATAGTACTTGTATTATAAAAATACTTAGAATTCGGCCTTTCCTTTGGTGTCCCCTTTCACCCGAACAGTATAACGAGCAGTAAAGCAAAATGGGTATTTATAGTCTAATCAGAAATAATCTGATTTATGAGATCAGGAAACGTACCTTTGGATGCTAATTTTCAAGTACTTGGAATTAATTATTTGAATAGTTAAACCCGAAATTCTATTTATTTTTAAGTTTATTAAGCAATCGTTGCAATAAAATTGTGTCAATCTTAACACCACGCCACTGCGAGCAGTGCTTGGCAACGGTACTAAACGTACAGGTTTTGTATCGGTACTTAGCGATTCTTGTCATTGCGGTACTTGGATACCGGTTCCAGACGGGTACCGGTACCAAATTCAGGTACCCGGCGCGTACCACAAATCTCATATCTGTACGAGGAACCTCGTACGTTTAGCAACTTTGATGTTATTTTTCTAATGCTTATTAAATATGTATAATTTTACTTGCTATATCTGTTTTCTCATTCTTACTTATCGAAATATTTATTTGGTACTCATACAGTATCAACACAGGTTAGAAAGACCAATAATCCAGGTACTACGTCTGGTATTCAATGCTACCGATTCCCAAAAATACCGGTACTCAAGCTCTGGTTGCGAGACGGTGACGCGCTCTCTTCGCTTGGCTACGCACTGCGCTACGGCGTAGCTTATAATGTGCTACGCTCGCGTAGTCTGCATACATTTATTTTAAGGAAGTTTTTTGTGTTATTTTGTTTGCAATTTGTTTTTTTGTAAGCTTATAAAAATCTGACCATCAGTTGCTATGTATGAATATGCAAATATTAATTTCAAACAAAACAGTCATTAATATGCGTTCAATGAATACCGCAGAAACATAATTTCAATGTAGAAAGTAAACTGTACAACATTGAAATGAAAACCTTTTTGAAACATTTTAATGTTTTCATTCATCAAAAATATTGAAAACATCGGTAGGTACATTTACCGAACTGTGAAGTTAAATACGAGGGCTGCCTTTTAAGTTGTTTTACTAACTATTCGACCGATCAAAAAACATTCTTTTGTTTTCGATTTCTGAGTTCAAAAAGATAAAAAAAGCTATATTTTTTTTTTAAATAATTGCGGGAGGTTTGCAAACGACACGACTTAAAAGGCAGCCCTTGTACACATAGTATCACATTGTCAGCACTGTTTCCACTGCTGAGACAGAGAGGACCTCTGTGAGAGTGGGTGAGTGGGCTGCAAACCATCACGCGGACCCAGTGCGGTTTGGTGGATATCACATGTCTTCGAATTTATGGTTTTAGTAGATTAATATGAAACTAAACAACTGAAACGGAAATCATGACCATCATTCTCCTGGCCTTATTCCGATTTATTTGGTGTCGGCGCGTCGGCGCAACATGTCGGCGCGTCGGCGCAACATGATGTGTGGAAGAAAAATTTCTTCCATACTTCTCTATTAGTTGCCAAAGGGCTTGTGACTAAGTAATAACAGCCGCACGGGTCGATCGATCAGGTTAAGCTACGCTTACCGCGGCTGGTCCGTGACTATCTTCACATACTAAGGGCCCCCTCCGTGACTCGGAAAGCACGTTAAGCCGTTGGTCCCGGCTGTCATTCGTGGATCGTTGACAGTCGTTACGGGTAGTCAGTAGCCCGAAAGTCCCAGTCTTATCAAGGGGTATCGTATTACCCAGTAACTGGGTTGTGGAGGTCTGATAGGCAGTCGCTTCACGTAAAATACAGGTATTCAGCTGCATCCGGTTAGACTGGAAGCTGACCCCAACATAGTTGGGAAATGGCTAGGCAGATGATGACTTCTCTATTAGTTGCCATCTCGGTAGTGAGTGAATGACGATATGGTTAGAAAGAAAACCTTATCATCATTCACACAGTTCATCCATCGTTTCATTGGTCTTCCCCTACTCTTAGAGTGACAGGTCTTTTGGTCTAGTAGTCAGTGGCCCTGACTGCTATGCACAAGGTCGTGGGTTCAGGTATCAGTTGTCTAGTACTCATAGCACAAGCTCTGCTTAGTTTGGGACTAGATGGCGTTGTGTGAAAGTTGTGGAATATTATTATTATTATTATAGCCATCGACATTCATACAAAAAAATTTCCTCACTATATTTTCCTCATTCCTCCATAATACATGCCCACACCATGACAACCGATTTCCACACAACTTTTTAGTTACCGGTGCCACTTTCAGACTTCATCTTATGTACTCGTTTCTTATTCTATCCATTCGTGTAATACCACACATCCCTCGTAGTATTCTTATCTCAGCTGCATGCTAATCGTAAACGAAAATATGAGATTTTTATTAAAAAATATTGAAATAATCCTACAAATCCACCCTACTACTTACTTACAATAATATTGGGCAGGTATCTAGTTCATTACAAGTTTTCTTCTGTTTTTGGTTTCCGCAACAACTTTTGAAACACATAATTTAACCAAACACACACACATACACCACAACCCACACACACACGCCACACATAAACCTTCCGGAATAAATTATTATCTATACCCATATAAAATGTATATATTTAAATGTAAAACTACAACAATAAAGAGGTATCCCTCGTCACGCAAACGTAATTACAGTGACACCAAACTAAATTTAGTCGGACATGTTAAATTAAAACAGTATGTTTGTTTTACATTACGAAGGAATGAGGAAAATGTCTTGAGGAAAGATTTTTGTATGAATGTCGATGGGTATAAGAGTAGAGGAAGATCAAAGAAACGATGGATGAACTGTGTGAATGATGAAATGGCTAGAAATGGTGTGACTACCGAGATGACGACTCTGACAGGCATTCATACCAAGGGGTATCGTATTACCCAGTAGCTGGGTTGTGGAATACATACAGGCAGTCGATCCATACAAAATACTGGTATTCAGCTGCATCCCATGAGACTGAAATCAGACCCCAACTTAGTTGGGAAAAGTCTAGGAAGGTAATGACTGAAAATGTGCATTAAACGTATTCTGAAAACAAATATCTACGCTAATCTTTTGAGCATGGGCTATTCTCGTCATTTAAAAAGCCGAGGTGAAAAAACGACTGGTTCGTAGTTTTTTTATATTATTTATTACCGAATCACCGAGATGGGCCCGTGGCTAAATAATAACAGCCGCACAGGTCGATCGATCAGGTTAAGCTACGCTTGCCGCGGTTGGTCTGTGGATGGGGGACCATCTTTACATACCGAGACCCCTCCGTGCCTCGGAAAGCACGTTAAGCCGTTGGTCCCGGCTGTCATTCGTAGATCTTTGACAGTCGTTACGGGTAGTCAGAAGCCCGAAAGTCTGACAACCAATCTTACCTAGGGGTATCGTATTACCCAGTAACTGGGTTGTGGAGGTCAGATAGGCAGTCGCTCCATGTAAAATACTGGTATTCAGCTGTATCCGGTTAGACTGGAAGCCGACCCCAACGTAGTTGGGAAAAGGCTAGGCAGATGATGACCGAATCACCGAGATATCGACTAATAGAGAAGTAGATATAGATATAAAAATAACCCGTAGCGCCGACTGTATAAATTGGGATATGCGCAGAACATTTATTTCCAGAACACAACTACTATTTTTAAGATTTCGTACCCGAAGGGTGAAACGAACGGACAGCGGAGTCTTAGTAATAGGGTCCCTATTACTAAGACTCCGCTGTCCGTCCGTCCATCCGTCTATCACCAGGTTGTATCTCATGAACCGTGAAAGTTGGACAGTTGAAATTGTCACAGATGATGTATTTCTGTTGCCGCTATAACAAAAAATACTAAAAAACAGAATAAAATAAATATTTAAGGGGGCTCCCATACAACAGACATGATATTTTTTTGTGTGCAATGGTTTCGTGCGCAAATCCGACTCGCAGTTAGACGGTTTTTTTAAACATGTAATAAAATAAAAATAAATACCTACGCTCCAACTATTTTTAAATTTAAAGGAAAAACAGGTTCTATTTGCAATTGATATTCCGAACTAACTCATACGTGAACAGAACAGAAAAGTGTAAAAATATTATGTAACCTTTTAGTTTATATTTTCAGTAGCAGTAGATTAATTAATATTTATTCATTTATCTACTGCTACTGAAATGTACGTGTAACTTAAACGGTGTTCAAATGTAGTTATTATTGTATTGCTATGGTCTGTGATTGTGTAGTACCTACACAGGATGGATGCCTAAGCTACTGGAAAACGATCTCAGGAGGCTTCATAGGCGGATCCTGTACTTTTTGAGTAGTTTCTAACCGCATTCACAGATTTTAGGAAACTGGTACAGTCGGCTATAAAAACGTCAGGTCTCAGTTTTTATACATATAATAACTAACGAATATTGAGATAAAACGCGTATTCTGTGTACCAATCAAAGTTCACGCCGAGCCAGTTGAAACCCAAGAAAAGAACGAAGCTCGGCAAAACAATGTTTACCTATTCAGGCGCAGATATTTACAATACGCTGCCATCGACTATTAAAAATGTTAGCTCCTATAATGCATTCAAAGTACAGCTTGCTCAACATGTACGAGTACCTAGTCGAAAAATATCGATAACACTCCTAGTAACAGCCAAGTACCACTGGATGCATTATGGAAGTACTTTCTAATACAAATGAAAAAAAAAACGAACGACGAAAATCCTAGTAATAAGCACTATTATATTGTATTTCTCATGGAAGTGACTGTGGTCTTTTATGAGAATAAATTTCTTTAAACACAATTTATGTCATGGTCTACTCTTGTGCCAAATTCCTTCCATATTAGGGTAGCTGTTTTAGCGTGAAAGCGAAACTAACAAACAAAAGATCGAATATTTTCTCTTTATAAGTTTAGACAATTTTTTTTCCAACCAAACACCTAGACATTTTAAACAAACAAGAGTTCTAACTGCTATCAATATAACTTGCAATATGCTGCTATTAATATGACCACCGCATAATAAAAACCGTCTGGTGAAGGCGTGAGAGCGAGACGTTGGACCGGCTGACGTCGACGACGCTGATAGACGTTTAAGGAGTGAGGAAATTGCCTCAGCGAGCTTCGTAAGTGATAAGTGGTGCACGATGGGATCAAGCTCGACAGGATTAGGAAATCTAGGGTTAAGGCGGTAGTATTGAAGTACTTTTTCGATGTCAGATGATGTTAGGAAAAGTTTTAGGGAATCCATTAATATCCCGTTTTTGAATGGCATATCAAGCTTCGAGGTAGAAGTGGTCTAGTGGTAACGGCGATTTACGAGTTCTATGTCGATTGTTCGAGGGGCCCGTGGCTAAATAATAACAGCCGCACAGGTCGATCGATCAGGTTAAGCTACGCTTGCCGCGGTTGGTCTGTGGATGGGTGAACATCTTTACATACCGAGACCCCTCCGTGCCTCGGAAAGCACGTTAAGCCGTTGGTCCCGGCTGTCATTCGTAGATCTTTGACAGTCGTTACGGGTAGTTAGAAGCCCGAAAGTCTGACAACCAGTCATGCCTATGGGCATCGTATTACCCAGTAACTGGGTTGTTGAGGTCAGATAGGCAGTCGCTCCATGTAAAATACTGGTATTCAGCTGCATCCGGGTAAACTGGAAGCCGACCCCAACATAGTTGGGAAAATGCGAGGCAGATGATTATGTCGATTGTTCGAACCCAGACAGGCGGTTTACTTTGTGTGAATTATTTAAATTTCAAGTAACAATTCAATTCAATTTATTTATTGCAGATAATAAAAATCCATAATATTACATAAAACCAATATAGAACATAAAAAAGAATAAAATTTAAAAATACAATAATTTAAAAATATTATAAAAATTAATCGTGAATGTCAAAACATGTATAAAAGAATAAATTAAGTCAAATAATAATCATAATCAAATATAATGCTCATGAAATCAATGGTGGCCCAGCGGTATCGCTTCCAACTTACGAGTTGTAGGTCGTGAGTTGAAACTCAGTCAGGCAATTTACTTCGTGTATTTAATTTCATCAGCACTGCTCTCAAAACGGTGAAGGAATACATCGTAAGGAAACCGCATGTCCTAGAACCAAAAATTCAAAGACATGTGACATCTACCAACCCGCACTGGGCCCACGTGATGGATTACGGTCCACTGCCTCTCATTGAGAGGAAGCCTGTATCCCAGCAGTGGGAAAGTTATAAGCTGATTGAGTTTTGCGTGATTAATATCCCGTTTTGAAATGGCATATCAAGCTTCTAACGTTACGAGATACATTATATTGAGTCCGTAGACGGTTGCGTCAACTCGACAGTTCCCAGTGTTTGCCCGTTTCGTTGATTCGTCAGTTCGACACTCAAGGGAAAAGGTATATGTAATTACGTTTAAATAAATAATATTGGGTAATGCTAGGATACAATTTAAATCAAACATAAAGTTTCTTTATTTATAAATTTAAAGTTTATCCAGCAGCTATAACAGAAGGATAACAACAAATTGTATATAAGACATAAAGTCAATTACAGGCTCTCACAGTTAAAAACGGAAAATGTAGTAGAAATCTTAGGATCACTAACAGGTACGATAGAAAAGAATACATATAAAAGGTATATAAGCACTATATAAGCACTTTAAAAAAGTCATCGTTCTGCCGAGCGCGTGCAGAATAGGTTTTGGTGGTACATCTGACAGTTTCGGGTAGCTTGATGTGCTGGCGCATCAAGCTACCCGAAACTGTCAGATTTCCCCAATGAACTTTGAACCTTATGCTCTAGCGATAAAGTTGAAAATCTATTAACGAAATGTGACAGATTGTAGTAACTTGATGTGCTGGCGTCTGTACATGGGTCAAATGAGAACACTTTGCAAAGATTAAAGTCTTTACTCGCTCATTAGGCATGTATTTATCATCAATTATTAAATGATAATACGAGTTATAAGATATTTAAAAAAATACTTGAAAATCAAAATCAAAAGTCATCTATTCAAATTAAGCTTAGTAACAGCATTTTTGAAACGTCAAAATTACATAAGACAGTTCCCCAAAACACCCGCCCGTTACCACTTCCTAGTGCTCTAGCTGGGAAGAAGAAGTGGCGCAGCAAACTCCGCTTAGCTTTAAACATCAAATAACTGAAATCTAATAGGTCATACCTTTTTACATTTTTTACATTTTTTAGTGAAACTGATACGGGAAACAGACCAGTGATACGCGGAGTCATTATTATTAACAAAAAAAAAAAACATTCATCACTCATTCACATGGCACATCATTTTTTGCAGAAACATTTGTAACAGACACGGAACATAATATATACTTTAGGTATTTGCTTAAAAATCGTTGAAATATAATTTGCAACAGTTTGTAATTACTTTCGCGTACTTTAGGAGCAATATCCCAAACTTGTCGACGGATACTTAATCTTTAAATAATCTCACCCAGTTTTAAGCCTTAGATCCAATCAAGATTGAGGACGGTTGGTTTATGGATGAAACTTTAGAAATCCTTGTTAGTCTCACTAGCGGGGTGATTGCGTAACAAACTAACACTAGCAATGTCTGTCATTTTGACAGCTCAACATCATTCATTGCGTTATTTACGTTGTTGAGCGTACTAATTCTTTGAGCATATGAAGCAATGGATTAGCTTATCCTTCAAATGATTCAGATTTTGATTGATACTGTGTTATGCAACTAGGTATTATTATTTGGAACGCCATTGTTTTGCTTCCTAAAGATCAATGAAATAATTATAGGCATGGTCTGGAATCTTAGAATCAATGTTTACAAAGAACTTCTTTATTCTGATACGTATTAATATCTAACATTAATTGAGGGCGTTATACCTAATCTGCCTCTCGGTTTACTGGTTTGCTTTTAGCCCTACGTAGAATAAATATCTGATCAAATCAACAAAGCACATCAAATAAATCAAAGATCAGCAACTGAGGAAATGGTAGTTTTATTGATTTTAACGAATTTCTTTTTTTTTTTTTAATTAAGTAATTTCTTATTTATAGATAATTTTGTATTTTAAAGATTTTAACGAATTTAAAGACAAAGATATTAAAGAATTTATTGATTTTAAATAATTTCAAAAAGTTTAATGAATTTAAAGAAGTTTGTGATTTTATTGTATGTGAGTAATGCACTTCTGTTATTTAGTTTAGTTGAAACAGTATTATTATGTTGTGTATTTGAATCGTTGGTTACTAACATAAATTTCTTAAGTATACCTAACAAAAATACGAATCAATGTGCTTAAAGTAAATACATAATTATTATTATTATTCAATCTATCACAAACGAAATTACCAACCTCTAATAACGGTTTATGTTTTAAGACATTTATTTCTCAAAAACGAGAAACATTACTTAGATAAAAACGTTCGTTCGAACGATTATCGGAATGATATGTTTGAAGTTAGAAGTAGGTACAATATTTTTAGTCATTAAGTTATCGTTATATTAGTAAAATAAACTATCCCATCAGTAATAATCCGGGTCTTGCCCAATACTCAGTACTCCTAATAAACACTACATAACTCAGTGAAATCGCACTCACTTAAGCGCCATTAGGAAACATTTCCGAGATACGACTAATCACTTCGTCTTCAGACTCAACGTTAAAGTCCATGAGGGTATTAATTATTCAATGTTTGTATTTCGAGCCACATATTGCATCAAACAGCTCGAGCCTAACACTTGGTTGCCTTGGCAACTACTAATCCACTTATTTAGATGGCTCTTGCTCGAGTTTGGTATTTGGTGTTCGAGTTCTGCAATTTTGAAATGCAGTACTAGGGTATGATGTATGGTGATAGATGGGGAGTTCGGTTAAGCTTCTGGAATTGTATTCTATTTTGAGACACTATTATTTGAGACTTTCTCTCCAAATCCATCCAAAGGTTGTCTATAAAAGATCGCTTTTAGCGATAAGACCGCCCATTGTGTCACCCGTTGTAAAATTTCTACATTTATATCTGTAGGTAATATTAAATACATTTATAAAGTATATCTATTCATATACGAAATCTCTTAAGGGGTCATTTTATTCATAATTACGAACAACTTTCACTATGGGAATAAACCTGAAATCACGAAAAAATATCAGCTGTTTCCCACATTTTGAAGAGTTACGCGAACATAAATATAGGGAACAGCAGATTTTTTTTTCTCAATTTCACGTTTGATCCCATAGTAAAAGTTGTTCGTAATTATGAGTACAATGACCCCTTAAGATATTTCGTCTATGAATAGATAGTCCTTATATAGTGTACATAATAAAGAGTATTCTATTCTATTAGAGGAAGGTTTCCTAATTTTATCATGGACAATAGACTTGTCTTTCTGCTCGAAGGACAATTAGTCCATTGTCAACGTAGCTTAATGAGTTTTATTTTGATTTTATTGGAAACTTTGGACACTACGATTTTATGGATAACAAAGATTGTGAGAAAATCTGATCGTAATTCTTTCGTGACAGTGATTTTTATTTTATTTATGAGAAATGCTTGTTCAGTATATCTGAAAGACTGATTAATTTACATTTATAGAGATATATTTCAATGGTATATATAATATTTATCATAATTTTTAGTAATATTATAAATGTGAAAGTTTCTATGTGTAGATGTTTGGATGTTTGTTATTCAATCCCGCAAAAACGGCAGAACGGATTTGAATGAAATTTGGCACACAGATAGTTCATAAGCAGGATTACCACATAAAATACTTTTTTATGTCGACATTCCCACGAGATCGAGACTTCTGCGGGTGAAACCGCGGAGCTCTGCTAGTACTCCATATAAAACATGGCCAAAATAAGTTTGTATCTACGTAACGAGATAACTTCAATAAACTCTTATAAGTATTTTAGGTATTTTGGAAACTTTTACTTACCGTAGGCATCAATAATTTGTTTCGTCTCGTATGTTTTTTTTACATCTTTTTACGTTTAAGTAAACATTGCTCACGTAAGAAACTTTTACCTTCATTCGTGGAAAGTGCTAATAGTGGCTAAATTATGTAGGTAGGCGGAAATTTAGTGGATTTACATTAGGATAAAGAGAGAATAGGGCTAACAAATAGGGGCGCTAAAGCGATGCTTTTGCTAAATGCTTTTTGTAATGATCTAACAGTATAAGAAATTGATTTTGTCGCAATTTCCTTGACGTAGCCAGCATCCTAATTGCGTAACTCACTATTATTCTCAATTTGAATCATTTTGAAGCATACTGCTAGTTCATTGCTCCATGTGTTCGAAAAATGTGTTTGCTCAACAACGTAAATAACGCAACGAATGTTGTTGAACTGTCAAAATGAAACCCATTGCTACTGATAGTGTGTTACGCAATTACCCTGCTGGTGTCTTTTAAAAGATTATTTGAAAAATCATGTTGTTATTGTGTATCACTTCATTTTATGAAGTATTTAAATGGACCTTAGATAATTATAACAGTAAATTTTATAATTGATTAAATTTTGGAGCATTTAAAATCAGTTTCCAATTTCAATCCTTCTCAGTATATTTATGAAAACCATTTTTACGCACATAAAAATATTAATCTCATTCAATCATTAAAAAATACAGTGATATCCATAACATAAATACTAGGAACAAATACTTTGTTGTTCCTACAACTAGGCTTAAGAAGATAAGTGGCTCGTTTAGATGCCAATGTATACGTTTTTATAATATACTTCCTAGCCACATTTATGAACTAAGCCTTAATAAATTCATTTTTTTTTTATAAAGAGGAAACTATGCCAGAAAGCCTTTTATACAGTTAAAGAATTTAAAGAGGACAAAAATGCTTGGGAATGAGCTGCTCCAATTAACACAATTTTACATTGTGAATCTTGTTTTTTTTTTTGCTTACTATTTTTTTCTCTGTATACCTACACATGAATATTTACTTTGTAGAGTATAATATTATTTTAATTATTGTGAATGTGGGGACTATGTGGGTCATTGTTTTTTGTCCCTTTCAGTTAGTTTTAATGATGGTCTGAGAGTTTGATTAATTTATGCGGCCTATCCAAATATCCTTTCTTTGGTGTTGTTCGTCGAATCGTCGAGTCCCTTAAGTTTTGAGTTGAGCTGCATGATTACTGACAAATGCGTGCACTGACTGCACAGGTCCACTCAATCTGTGTTTTTTTCCTAAAAAGACCATTTCAGACACCAATCTACATGGTCTACATATGATCTGAACAAGATTATGTCTGGACTATAAAAGAGACTGTGAGACCTCTTAGTTCGTTTCGGCCTTTCTTCTCAGAGTAGTCAGATAGGAAACGCCGACATCATTTAGTTTTTAAAAATATGATTGACGTATACAAGTGTTTGTACAAACCTACTTACAGAAATAAAATCATGTATCAATCCATGTCAACTGACTGAATGCATAGCTTTTTAAATGAACACTGACTGATTTATCGGTAAAGCCAAAGCGTTTTTTTTTTTGCATCTAGCTGACCCTCCGTTGTCCTGTCCGAATTTAAATAGTTCATACAATATTCCCATAGAAAATTCACTTTTAGTTTTATATAAATTTTCAATTTTCCCTCAAATTTTGCTTTCCATGCAAAATTAATATGGACTAATACGAACATTTTAAAACAAAAATTTGTCAAATCGGTCCACTCGTTCTGAAGTGATGCGCTTACCAAAGAACAACATTTAATTTTCAATGTTATTTATAGACTAGCAGTGACTAGCATCGCCCATCACTTACTAAACATGTATAAACATTAGAACTAAATCATTAGTTAGTACTCGACCCTCCAAAAAAAAAGAATACCTGCGATTCCACAATATCGTAGCAAAAGCAAACTACAAAGCAAGTATACATAGCTTCTAACAGTCTCTTCCATCAATCAGTGTTCTATATTATCACATCGCTGAGGTCTTCGGTATCGATAACAAGGCGTCGAGATAAATTTACAAGGGGTCCAGCGCCCGCTCCTTTTATAACCTGATGCGACCGCGATCTGTTCTATCACGATCGCTGATAAACGACCTTTATGGTGGGTAATTGTACTTCCTAGTTGGAGGGATGGTGAGGTTGTTAGTTTTGGACCGTCGCTGTTTTTTGGTGTCAATTGTTGCTATAAAATCTGTTAGAATAAATGTTGGAATGCGTGTTTAATACTGATTTTTAACGTTGATTAGTAAGTATAGTAGTTTTTTTTTTTTTTTTTTTTTATGTACAGGGTTATTTTAACATGGCCAGCTTGACACCGCAGACGCGATGGGAACAAAAAATTAATTAGTTTGATGATTTTTTTTTTTTCGTGGATACATCGACCGCAGTCTGTAGTCACTTCAAAAATCAGTTTTTACGACTTGAGAAAGCATGGAGATTTCTTTTTTTATATGTAAGTTAAATATTAAAGTAGGTATTAAAGGCACAAAAAGCTTTTGGAGTAAATCCTCTAAATGGACCGGAACAAACGAATTTTTGTGCGGTTTTGCATCAAATTTGGTTGTGGAAATTAGAGAAACAACGTTTCACATATGCAGGTATCAAAAAGGACCTTTAACCCTTAAATGCATGATTTATTTAATCGTATTGCAAAAAAAATGCTATTATATAGGTATTTATCTATAGAATTAAAAAGAATATATATTATAATGACATAAAATTATTAATATTCATAGAGTATATATATTGTTTTGACAAAAAGAGGTGCGTTCAGAAACTCACAGCTATCACATTCTTAAAAAAATTAAATGACGTACTTTGTTGACATGTGGCAACATTATGCATTTAAGGGTTAATTTATACTATGCCATCAAAATTATCTCAATTTATTTGGGGTCACAGCAACGTGTCTTTTTCTTCCATACTTCTCTATTAGTCGTCATCTCGGTAGTCACCCCCTTTCTAACCATATCATCGTTCCCACAGTCCATCCATCGTTTTTTTGGTCTTCCCCTACCTTATAGCCGTCGATATTCATACTCAAAACTTTCCGCACGACATTAAATTTATACCATGTATTTGTACAGATTTAGGCGTTGTGTAACTTTGATGGATGCAACTCCACTTGCAACGGCAGCACCATCGTTTATTTGTCTATAACCGGCTGTAGGACAGTAACTTCAGAGGTAACAGCTAGTAAAACAAAATATATTTAAAAAATAAATATCATGAAAACTTCATTAAGTTCAAAATAAAAACCAGAACGATTTGTAAAATTCTGGTCGTTCCGAATAATAAATAAATTTTTAATAATGTATGTAACGCGTAAGTAAGTTTTCCTTTATTTAATATCTAAGAAACCTTTTAATAAAACATCTAAGCACCAGTCTGCTTAGAAAATGAAATCTTCACAAGCTCGTATGATAAGAAATAACACCAATCTTTTGAAGTGTAAACCCTTGGAAGGCATCTCGGGTTTGCCGCTAACGTAAATCTTATTGGTATAACGCGGCCTCCTACTCGTAAAGCTTAGTTTAAAACTCAAGGGAATGGTTCGCAAACGGAGAAGCAAGGAATATGAGTCTAAGGTCTAAGGAATGGGCGTTTCTGTGAAGCTAATTATAGTTCAAAATTGTTCATTAAAGTTATCATCTGCCTAGCCTTTTCCCAACTATGTTGGGGTCGGCTTCCAGTCTAACTGGATGCAGCTGAATACCAGTATTTATTATTGTTCATTAAAGTAATCTACATATTTCCGACGCTATGAATTTCACTGACTAATTCGCCTTAAGCCTGATTTTACCACAGTCAGATATATTTTATCCGTGGAATAAAATTGACGTCTGACATTTCTAGTATAGAATAACTGTCAAACATTCAAAATCTATTCTTAGGATATGACTTATTCTAGGTATAAAAGTTTGGTGGAAGTCGGCCTTAGTGTTTTAGCAATGCTGCTTCCCGGTAGAGTTTTGGTTGTTCCTATTCAGTGGAGCAGCTTAACAGTTTAGGTTTGTGTACCTATACCAAAGACTATTTATTCTCTATGACCTATACCTACCTAAAGAAGATCGGAAGATCTCGATTAGATTTCAAAATTCGCAATTTGAATACCTAACAATTATCAATCACGAAACACTATTTACATGTGCATGACTTGTGCCAAAGTCCGGACGTGATTTTATTCGCTCTACAATGTTTTATCTACTAATATTTAATTAAGGTGAAGACACAAAAAAAAAAAATGTTTCTGCCTTTGATAGCCCGATCCTTGAGGTAGGATATATGCTTATATTTAATATCACGCCTTTCTGTCTTTCGTGCTCTGCTCCTTAGGGTCTTAACCCTAAGGAGCAGAGCACGAAAGACAGAAAGACCCATAAGCGAAAACGAAGCAATTTACTTATTTATATAATTATACTTTATTCTACACTACAAAAATACACAACATAAAAAATACATCAAACACTACAAAATATACAATGGGCGACCTTATCGGTTTCTGCGATCTCTTCCAGGCATCCTTGAAATGGACAGTGATTTTCCTGGACATTAAATGGGGCTGTCGTTGGTGCAAATATTATGTGTAAAATACACTAGAATAGATACACATATATACAAATCCAAAATAATAGATACATAAATACATACTTACTAAATATATTAGCAACGAAAATAAAAGAAGACTGTAGATGACTGCAGTTAAAACAGCAAGATCAAAACGACAAGTAGTGTTGGTTTACGAGTCTTTTGCAGTCTTTTACGAGTTTTTGCGCAATAGCGTGGACGGGCGATATGATGCCACGGGATGGGTCGGGCGAACAAGAAATTTTACGCGAACGAGGTCGCGTAAGAAGAAGCTAGTAATAATATACAACCTGCTGGCTCCCATAACTTGAACAAACACAAGCCTTTTATTGGTATTTTTATAGTGGTAGAGAAATCGCGTCTCAGCCACGTAAACTAGGATTTGGTATTCTATGTGGACTTGTAGAAATTGTGTTATAGTTTATCCCAACAGTGCGTTTATTTGTGAGAAAACTGCTGAAGAATTTTGTTTTTGTATGTTAGTCATACTTAACACATTGAACGCCGTGGTGGTCACCGGTGACCACCACTGACCACCACTGAACTTTCCATATGGGCTGACGCTTTCGGCAAAATTTACACGTTATATTTTATTGGCTCATACGGTTCACAATAGTCAAAAACCCCACTCTAAATAATTATTTCTTATTACTATTCAAAGAATTAACTAAAATAATTGCTGTCGCTCACCGGTGACCACCATGGCGTTCAATGTGTTAAGTGTATCATCGAAACATTTCTAAACATGCATTGATGTTTTTGCCAGAATAAAATGATGACGAGATAGATACCAAGGCGAAGCTGAAGTGAGGCGTCATCACCGAGGCAGGCATAAGAAATGCTGGCGTAACGATTTGGACTAGTTCCTAACCAATCGGACGGAGAAGGCACAATACAAAGAAATGTGGAAGAATATCTAGGGGGGGCTTTGCCCAGCAGTGGGACAATATAGATTAACAGAAAAAAGAAAAAATAAACAATGATGATCTTTATCTTCTTGCTATTCCAGGCATCTACGGCCGTTTTTCACGTCGAACATTATGACATTATGCTATTCAGTGTCTATTGATGTTTACACAGAATCAGTAAACCAAAACGTTTATTTCTTTTTTTCCGATTTTATGATTAACCCATTAATGCCTAGCGTGTCCATATGGACACATTACCTATTAATGCCGACCGTGTCCATATGGACACGTAGTCAAATAACTTGGGTATTAATGGGTTAAGGACCCAGTCACACGTACCACAACCAAACCACATCGTAGCGACGAAATGTGGGCAAGCAGTGGTTACGTGTGAATACTGTCGCTGCAGTTTCTTGCAATGAGGGCTACCGTTTTTGTGCTCACCATTTGGCGCCACTTCGAGTAAGGTCCTGAAGTACAGCTGTCAAAGTTTGTTAAAACGGGCGTGAAAACAACGTTTACATTGAAATCATAGTTAATAACTTTAAACGTACCGTAACAACATCGAACATGCTGCAGTGTTGCGCAGTACCGTTGTGTTCGGAAAAAAGGAGGGCATACGTATCCGAAAGATAAAACTGTCTCAAAGCACTGACATCCATTGGCTCATATTTTCCATAATTAATCTCAGGTATTGCAAAATATTCACAACTACAAAATTTCGATGTGGTTGCGTTGTCGCTAGTAGTTGCGATGTGGTTACGTTGTGGCTAGTGTTTGCGGACAGACAGATCGACTCCGGCTTTCGTAGAGGAAGAAGTCAACGCAACGTGGTATTTGCCGGCCGCTAGTGCGCGGTCTGGCTGTTAGTTGACGTGGCCTTGATGTAGTCGGTATTGCACGCAAGGTTAAATTTGACGGCCAAATGTGATCCGCGTAAATAAATTATTAATTTTCATACAAAAATAACGCCCGACCACATGTTGTTGTGGCGAGGTTATGTTATGGTACGTGTGATCAGGCCCTAATGATTAAGTACGTTTACCGATCCGTATGAAATTCGCATGATTCAAGATCACCATCTGCCTAGTCTTTACCCAACTATGTTGGGGTCGGCTTCCAGCCTCACCGGATGCAGCTGAATACCAATATTTTACATGAAGCGACTGCCTATCTGTACCCTTTGGTAAGACAGGTGGTCAGACTTTCGGGCTTCTGATGACCCGTGACGACAAACACGACAAAAAGGTAATTAAATATAACATACCTATTTAGCTATAACACTAGAGCACTGGTTTTCATATTACGACCATGTAGATTTATTACCACCCAGAACATCTCATTCATACCATCTGTATATTACCTTGCCACAGGTAAGGAGAATAGATTTACTGTGGTGGAGTTCGTCAAGAGGAAGCGAGGTAACTCAGAGGTAAACGTGACGTAGTTACGTAATTATACGATGAACTTTGAACAACTCACGCTTTCCTTACACGTGATTCGATACGGTTTTGTTCTATTCTGGCTTGATTAGGAACCTTGATCGTTCAGTTGATGAAATGGAAAGTTGGAGCATTCCATTAACTATAATAACCATGATTTATGTATCAATTTTACTAGCTTCATTTATCAATACTTTTAGCGAACTGTTTTAGAAACTGTTAAAAAAACCTAGCCGAGAATGCACTACAATTTTTGCAAGTAAATTTTATTTAATTTTATAAACTTTCTCAACTAATATTATAAAGAAAAAAAAATTAGTAAGTTATATGTTTGTTTGTTACGCCTTCATGCTAAAACGGCTGAGCGGATTTGGATGAAACTTAGCACCCTGACCTGGATTAGGACACAGAATATTGTTGCCCCAATATTCTCACAGGATTGAAACTCATGCTGGTGAAACCGCTTGTTTCATTGAAAACATATGAGTACACACATTCTATCTTTTCACTAAAACTCTCTTAATCCCAAAAGTAAACATGAAACAAATATCTGCTCGCACAGTTTGGCTTACGAGGATCCCTATTTTAGTCCCTAGAGCGTAACGTTTCTTGTCGCCCAAATTGTTAGAATATTAATTTTCTTGTACACGTTATAATTATCATTTTATGAACGTATTTATAACTAGTATGGAACATTTGAATTCATAAGAAATACATATGTTTAAGCTGAATGTGTTGCGACAAATATGTTGGCGTATGAATGTATGTTGAATGTATTCATGTTGTAATGGGATTATTGAAGGAAAAGGTTATAGGAATATTTTTGGAGTTGTGTATGTTACCGACGGAAGTTAAAGGTCAGATGATGAAAGGTACAAGGAAATAGACAATGGCGCCAATTTCCTTGTTCATCAACTAAACTAAATTTAATTTCAGTGCATCTTTTTCTTTCTATTTCATTAAGAAAAGGACAAGAAGATAAATATTAATTTAGTCCTGTCAAATTAGTCAGCGCCTGACGTAAATTGACGTATTTTTAGCAGCCAATTTTTTAATCACGTCTAAATTTGTCTATGGAGTATCTTAATTTGACAGTACTAAACTAATATTTATCTTCTCTCCTTTTCTTAATGAAATAGAAAGAAAATATGCACTGAGCATAAAAGTTTAGTTTGTGAACAACAGAGTCAGCACCAGTGTATTCGTAATTTTTAGTCCGTTCCGTAGGATCTTTTTTTTAAAACAAAAAAGCATAAAAAGGCCAGAAACCATAAAAAATTCAGTATCATAAACAAACAAAAATTACTTATCCGAAAAAAATATAGAATGAAATTCGCCAAATTAGCCAATATTTTCCAACTCAGACATTTGACATAGGATAAGTCGCGCTAAGCCTTTCACGGCAAGGTTTCTCAGAATTCGGCCCGGGAGCATTGATTTTTTATGGATATTATTAGCTTTTAGTCCAGCCAGCTATGCTACTAGCGAAAAGCAGAGCATCATGATATTGTGAATTTTTCCCACGAAACTTACGAATGATTACAAAATTACTATTCGGACCTGAAAATAGGCAAATCGGCGTTTTACACCTGGAGACCCCTAGAAATTATTACACTTGTTTCACGTAGTATTCGATTGCGCAAATTCCAGTTACCTGTACATAGTAGATATGTTGTGTTATATGTGCTGTTACAAAAAAGTATTCAGCAAAGAAACTTGCAGCTCGGATAGTAAATCGTACATGGTAACATCTAAATTGAAAGTGATATAGATTTAATTGACAACATTAATTTAAACGATTTTAATGAGAAGGATTCTGGATCTTGTCAGATCCTTTGCAGAAGCTGCCAGCCTTCACGCCGATAAATGTGTATCTCCGTGAAGTGGAGTGCAGTGGAATTAAGGAAGCAGACAGTGATCGAGGGACTTTTACGGACTTTTTTTTTTTTGGTGCGCGGTGGATATCTTCCTTGACTTCCTCCATCATGGGGGTGATAAAGGGACATGCCGGACTCTTACGGACTAAGACCACTGCGGTGTTCCACTACTGCCTATTGCCGGGGCTGTCGGATTCGAATAAGCATTCACCGCTCCCCCGACAGGCCTCGACCCGCTGTTTCTCGGCGGGTCCCACCTCCCCGTGCAGCCGTTCCCATAATGGCTGCACCCACTCTTGAGTGGCGTGCGTGGAACACTGCGGCACTAACTCGAGCCTGTCTGGTCGGACAACGGACGCCCCTAGTCTGCCGCCCGCAGCACGGAGGTCGCAGATCGTTTTGCGCCCTTCTCTGGGCTAGATTGGGTCGGGACTAGTCACCTCCGACTTTTATCGACCTTGAATGGGGTAGCGAATCGCCACCAGTCGCTTACCAAATCGCCTCACAAGCCGAATTGCCGCTGGCGATTCGGCTTGTGAGGCGATTTGTTAAGCGACGAGCTGCACGGCTAGGAAGAGCCACTTCCACATCAATCACATATTAATATGCTGATTTTTGAGCTAATATTTTTTGTTTGTTTTACGTTTTAAAATACCAAAACCATTTAAAATAATTCGAAAAGGGAAATGTGTACCAAATGAAACGAATCGTTATATTTTTTTAATTAATTGTGTTACTCATATTCTGTATTTGTTTGTTACAGGTAAACATCATTCTGATATTTTTGGCTGCATTCAATTTGTGAGTAACAAAGGGTTATTGTGGGATGAAACTGGTCGAAACATGAAAGCGAATGAAAAAAAAAATGTACATTCATTAACAATATTGGAAACTGAACCACAAAATTAAAGGAAAAATAGAGGAAGGCCTTTTTCCAGAAATGGGACAGCATCCAATTAATATGAAATGTGATTTATTCAGTAAAATTGCAAGAATATTGAAATTTCCACGAACGTTTTTTGCCTGTTTCCACTCATGACGTTTCTACAAAATTGTCAACCGTATGAGCACACTGTAGATCAAATATTCAGTCATATTGCTGAATAAGTTTCTTTTCCACTTTTAAAACAACCTTATTCAAGAGTCGTGATGAATATGTCAGAACATGTAATAAATGAGTGCTCATACGACGTCAGACTGCCAACAGCAGCAGATTAACAACGCAATATACTGGAAAATACTGTTACTGTGAAAAAAAATATAATAGGTGTCTGTCATTATTCATTATTTTATGTGGGAAAAGGAATCGTAGGCCAAGATTACCGAAAGAAATGATTTGTAATCTTTGATTTAAGATGTTAGACTTTATTTTTAATTGGAATTGGGATTGGTTGTTGTTGTTTTAGTCAACCAATCACAAGAGCAAACAGATCAGACTATCAGAAACTGGTGGGTGAAGTTACTTTGATCTGAAGAAAAACAATTGAGCCTTTTGTGGTAGGAAACATATCTTAAAATAAATCATTATGATGGCTAGGTTAATAAAAATAATGATCTCAATATTGGGTTTGGTTTAAGAAACAGTAAATTCTAATAATAATCAGAAATAATAAACACAGCTGCAACATAGACTTAAAAATAAATTAAGTTTAAGGTATTATTGAACATGAAAGAGGGACAGCAGAAAACAATAAAAAACAACATTACAAACAGAAAACAAAGAACATATTAGATATAAGCTGGAACATAATGACAGTTCTGCTATATTCTTTGAAAGTTGCGACGATAAAATAATAATACTTTTAAGTTTCCACAAGAACAAAGCGATCGTAGAACAAATATTGAAAACCACCGCCAGTGAGGAGGAAATTGAAATGGCTAATCGCGGTTTGTGCAACAAGCAACCTGACGATGGCAGAGGGGGAATGTTACTGTATTAATGGTAGATTATTTTCTGGGAAAACTGTGCGGGAACACGATCTTAATAACACGGAAACGTTCACTACTGAATTCAAAGAACTGTTGTGATAAAATGTTAGTACGTTCATCATATAATTAGGTGAAATTGATGGTGATCGAAAGATTTTTATCAAAGAATTAAAGATCATAGAAAGCAAAATAAAACATGATGTGGCTGAAATCACTCTTCTTCTTCTTCGTGTCGCTGGCACGACTGTATTTTAGATCTGGTTGGCGTAAAACTTTGCTACCTCCACGGTGTCGTCGGAGACAGCGCAGATGTTACATTGATTGGTAATGTGGGATACCTGGACGGAACGGCAGTAGGGTGGGATTGTGGAAACTACACAGGCCTACAACAGATAGTTGACATATTTCCACTTCAGCTCTGATGCCACATTATGATTTAAAATTAAAAAAAAATAATCAGGTACTCTTATGAGATTACTTGATTATTTATATGAAAAGTCAAAGGTAGTTAAATTAGTCAATAACAACGTTATATCAGTTCAAACATTTGGATCACTCGAATATTAAATCATAACGTGGTGTGTCACGGCTGAAGTGGAAAAAGTCAACTAATTTTTGGAGACCACTATGTTGCAAACCATGCTCCAACTCCTATCCTGCCCTCTGTGTCCCAAAACTTGGTGAAATCATTAAAATGTTTAAACATTGTTGCTCCCTCAAATATGAAACAGAAGTTTTTTCGCTTGTTCAGAGCTATTCCCAAAGTAAAATTTGTTCATATTTCATATTCGTACGTACTTTTAGCCTTTGGAAGGATGCCAAAGATTTCAATTACTCTGCATATATTTCTCATCGTATAATAAACTGATCAACTATCTTGTATATAACAACACTATCAAAATTAGCAATTACCAAACCGCCAGTTAATCATATGATTATACGATTACCTCATTTATCATTCGATAAAGTAATTAAATTCGTTGATAGGTACTTGTTTATGTATGCATGATCAAACACACATTTAGTGCTCCTAATATTAATACCGTGAAAGCTATGAAATGCAAATCTGGATTTGAATGCTTCAATATTTCACTATCCGTCATACACGTGTTTCATAACTATGAATAAAACAGTACGGTTAAAAGAGATTCATAAAAGTTGTATGAATTGGCACAAACGGGATCATGAAAATGTGCATATAAGGTCGAAAAAATACATTTTTTTTTGTGACGAGTCATCATCATCTGCCTAGCCTTTTCCCGACTATGTTGGGGTCGGCTTCCAGTCTAACCGGGTGTAACTGAATACCAGTATTTTACATGGAGCGACTGCCTATCTGACCTCCACAACCCAGTTACTGGGCAATACGATACCCTTTGGTAAGACTGGTTGTCAGACTTTCGGGCTTCCGGTTATCCGGGACCAACGTATGTCGTCTTGAAATGTGAAGATAGTCACCCATCCACAGACCAACCGCGGCAAGCGTAGCTTAACCTGATCGATCGACTCTTGCGACTGTTATTACTTAGCCACAAGCCCCTCTTTTTTTTGTGATGAGTAAAGTTTTTAAATGAGTACTTATATCATTTAAATGCTGAAGGGGTTTATTTCAAAACTTTCTATTTAAATCCAAAGCTGTAAACACTCAAATAAAGGAATTAATTAAAGTTATGAAAGTAATATCAAAATAAAATTCAAACTCATATATTACAGCTTTTTCACAAAGATGATATCACAAACTAATTTCACCAAGCAGTTAAATTGTACCCCTAATTAGGTAAGTCATTCCAATTCGTTCCATTCCATTACCAAAGAGATTTCATTCTCGTCCACTTCGACTGCAAACAAACTTCGCTCAATGTTTCGGTTCGATAGCCATGCTAATTTATACACAGAATCACGGAAGATTCAAAGGCACATGCAGATAAACTTAGCTCAGATACACAGCAAACAAGATACTTCCGGAATTCGGTTGACAAAGCTTTGTGATTTACAAATGAAGCTCATTGAATGTTGCCCAGTATTGACATTTGATAATAGGTATTGCAATAAAGCTTATGTCATTTCAATGAAGTTTAGTGCTGTTTATTTTAGAAAATTCCATGTTTCACTAAAAGTATTTTGTTAAACAATGTAGTATTATCTGAATCCTGACATTAGAAATTCGTGATTTATATTTAAAGTTTTAGCTCACTACCTTAGCAATTTTGGCTAAAAGTAATAAAACATTTTATCGTCGGTCGCTCGCGGACAAATTGTTTTGACAATCAAAATTAAATTGCATTATAAAAATGAAAAAGTGGTTCTGACAATGTTAATATTTCGCGGAAATATTCATGTTTTTGGGGAAAATAAACCACAAGGAGCATTAATTGGTTTCTCAAAAACTGTCAACTGCCTACTTATCTATAATATGTATGTATTTAGAAATATAAATGTATGTTTATCAGTTGTCTGGTACTCATAGCACAAGCTTTGCTTAGTTTGGGACTAGATGGCGTTGTGTGAAAGTTGTGGAATATTATTATAACTTTTATTCTCGTGAAGCCCGAAGACAATTTTTCAGTAGATTTGTAGAAGCAATTTTACAACAACAGGTTCACGGGTTGACGAGATTGCCGTCTAGAAGTAAGTGCTTATATATACGAGCGGCACTCGTCAACGGCAGAGCACCCGACGACAACGTGCCGCTCGTTTGCCGTAGATGTGTCTGCGGCGGCAGCGGCCGCAGTTGTCTCTGCCGTTTTGCCGATGACGCGTGTCACTCGTATGTATGAGCATTTACGTATTCATAGCCAAATCTATAGAGTTATCCATATTATTTCATAACAAACTGGTTTATGTAAGCCCAGGTATTTTCAGCTAACCAGCTAGGTATAATCGGGCTACATTTTGATCCGGCTCATGTATAATTTAAGCCCAGTCATTAGCGTGCAGTAGCTTCGAATTTAATTGTATATTGTTTCGGCGATGTGGAGCAAGCCGCTTATACGGTGATTTATCAGTTTTAGTACAGGGAATAGCTTTATGTTCCAGTTTATATAACTTTGATATTTTATTCATAATTTTGCGGTCAATTAGGTAGGGTGGAATTTAAAAATCTAATGCGTGCGAAGTTTCATTATTGACTTTGGTAAAGGTACAATTAATTTCATAAATATTGGATTAGGAATTACAAAATAGCTGTTTCACCATACAAATTTGAGATCAACAAAAAACATTGTTCTAAAATGTAAAAACATACATACTTATTGTTTATTTTCTCTCCAACAGATGGATATTAAAATTAAAATACACCTAAAATACTTTTACGGAGAAGACGATAAGTCTAAATATTTAAGTACCTAGATAGTACCCTTAACGTCTTCGCAACATCTTGGAAATGTTTATGAAATACACTCAAGTTAGCTTGAAATATTCAGTAATACATAACTCTTATGTAACTTACGTCTGTTCCCACCTTCAATTATGCAGAAAGCTCACATCAAACAATCCGGTGTGATTGAAAATGTACACTGAGGTAACTAAGTTAGAGTTAAGTAAGTAGGGTGACGCAGTACGAAATGTTATGTAGCAAGGTTTGTTACTTACAAAGCCGTTTAAATGATAACATTCGTTGGTAGAACAAAGTGTGAGAGTTGCTGTTTGACTCATTAAAGACAACCAAATTCAAAGTCAAATTATTTAGTTCACAGGTACAGACGCCAGCACATCAAGCTACCCGAAACTGTCAAATTTTCCCAATCAACTTTGAAACTTAAACTTTAGCCATAAAGTTGAACATCTATTAAAGAACTTTGACAAATTGTAGTTCTTAGTAATTGTAGCTTGATGTGCTGGCGTCTGTACATAAAAGGCACTTTGGAACGTTAAAATTTACAAAAAATAGAATTGATTATAGTCGCTCCTTCCAAAAGGTCGTTTCGTATCGAGAAGAATGTGCAAGTAACCCCGTTACTCTTTTAAAATGTTCTGATCTTCAGTAGTCAGTTAGATATCAATTGCTATTATAATAAGGCCTTTCTTTTCATGTGCAAATTCCCACGCTCCTGTGTCAGCCTCATCCAGGTTCTACCTACGATGGTAATAATGTCGCCCTTCTGGACCAGACGATATCACTGCCCTCACTGCGCCTTGCCAGGTGTCCTGCCCAACTCCGTTTGAATTCTATAACTCGTTTTCCGATATCGAAAACCTTCATACATCTGCGGATTTCTGCGGTTTTTAATTATGGTGTAAAGACGGCAAGCACGTCAAGCTACTACAATCTGTCAAATTTCTTTAATAGTTTTTCAACTTTATTGCTAAAACATGGGTTCAAAGGTGATTGGCAAAATTTGACAGTTTCGGGTAGCTTCGGGTTTCGGGTGGTTTCGGGCAGGCGTCTGTACAAAAAAGCGTATTCCATCTAACTTTAATAAAATATTCAATGGAATTTTTATAAAATGAAACAATAATATACGAGAGTTTTTAAGTCCGACAAAAATTAAGCTCTTCAGGTGGTCAGAAGTCCTGACAACCGTTCTGACCAGACGGGACCAACCAAGGAGTATCGTATTACCCAGTTACTGGGTTATGGAGGTCAGGTAGGCAGTCACTCCTTGTAAAATACTGGTATTCAGCTGCATCCGGTTAGACTGGAAGCCAACCCCAACATAGTTGGGAAAAGGCTAGGCAGATGTTACTGGGTTATGGAGGTCAGGTAGGCAGTCACTCCTTGTAAAATACTGGTATTCAGCTGCATCCGGTTAGACTGGAAGCCAACCCCAACATAGTTGGGAAAAGGCTAGGCAGATGATGATGATAAGATTGAACTTAGCTACTTAGGTTTGAAGTGATTGAAACATTTGAAGTCGAATATAAAATTAAGCTTGATTTTTATCCATAGAAACAATAATAATACAGAAGATAGCAATACTAAACACATGCAGACTCGTGAGAAAGTTTCTACAATGTGAATTAGAAAACCCACATCAAAACACAGATATGCTCCCACCTTCTGTGCATTCTTCTGCACATGACTGCACTTAATCCAACTGAAAATTAATTGGCCCGTGTTATCAGCTCTCTCAGGCTAGCCGAAAATATAAAATATATTTCAAAAATAATAATAATAATAATATGTTTATTCATCAAAAATTACAGAGAGTTACAATAGAATAGAATACTCTTTATTATGTACCTACACCATATAAATTACAGACATAAATATAGATATTTTACAAAGGGTGACAATGGACAATCAGTGGTTAGAGAGGTATACAGTTTGTTGTGCATTAGGTTTGTAACAGCTAATTAAGGTGGATGTTAAGTACACTTTAAAGCCAGCATTTAGAAGGAAAGTGTTTGCTGTAAAAAATCCTTCGTTTTTCCACTTTTAATATCAGAAAATACGGATTAAGAAACTTCCGTACCTATAACCGTAGGATATTATCATTAATCGTTGCTATCATTAACCTGTCAATTAACAAACGTTACATCAAAATCAGTAACTGTCTGCAAATGACAGGCCCATTATTGTAACCACGATCTGTAGATTTATTATTACGTTACCACAATAAGTTCCCAGTATCATTCATATTTGACATCTAAATTCACTATGACCTGCAGGGTAATTGCGTAACACACTATCAGTGGCAATGGATTTCATTTTGACAGTTCAACAACATTCATTGCGTTATTTACGTTGTTGAGCAGACATATTTTTCCAACAAAGGAGTAATGGATTAGCAATATGCTTCAAAATGATTCAAGTCGAGAGTAATAGTGTGTCACGCAATTAGGGTGCAGAACTATAGATCAAGCAATTTTGTCAGTAGAACACCTCAAATAGAGCCCAACGCGAGATGAACTCTATGATACCACAACTGCTGGTCGATTCTGTAAAAATCTCACCGTGAAATCATAAGTGAAGTGAGCACTTAATAGTGTTTATCCCTAGCGAATGACAGCTCACTCCACGCTCACTTCACCCAAGCTTTCACGGTGAGATGGTTACAGAATCGCACGGCAGGACTAAATTTCAATACAAGAAACAGTAATACCTCTTATAATTTTCCGAAGGCGGTGGATTGCACTGATACGCTCTATAATCATTTCCATAACAAACTTGTAGTTTGTATATACTCAGTAGAAAATTGTTATCCCTTTCGTACATAAGGCGACTCATGAATACAATACTTAAAGACGAAGCATTTTTGGACTACTGCAAAGCCTGCACTATTCTACTCGAGAAGTTGATCGAAGTTAATCGGATACCTTCGGTTTGCTTCGTCCAATCTCGGCTCGCCTCGGGCGACTTCCAATTGTTGTCGGTTTTTGCGCCCGAGTCAAGGGCTCGAAGCGTCCCGTGGTTCTTAGCACGCGATGACTACGGTCAATTTCGACCAATACTTCGTCGAAGCAACATCACGAGTACTGTAGTGCAGGTTTCACGCATTACAAGTCATAATAGGATTCAGTCTATGATTGATATTTCCGAGGACTTAAAATTTCAAGTATTCCGATTATTTGGAAAAAGTGACGCGAGACTGGACTGTCTCGTTGGTCAAGTGGTCGCTAGAGGCTGCTGATAAAAAAAAAATACACATAAACCTACATGGGCACTTATAAAACGTCAGAAGCTAGGTGCACAATTCCAGTTGGTCGTTTCCTATGGAGAAGAGGCGGCAAGAAACTCCACGGCTACTCTTTTAAAAATAATTGGCTTTTATTATACTATGTATTCAAATTTTAGTAGGCATGGGAGGACAGCGTAGACCTGTCAATAAGTACCAAATACTTAGTAAAATTAAAAAAAACATATCTACAGATCTAAAGTCTACAGGGCTTACAAAGTCCTCATAATATGTACAGACGACAGCACATCAAGCTACCCGAAACTGTCAAATTTTCCCAATCAACCTTATTTTTAGGCGATAGAGTTGAAAATCTATTAAAGAAATTTGACAGATTGCTGTAGCTTGATGTACTGGCGTCTGTACAAAATATAAAAAATCTGTCAAACGATAAATAAAAAATAAAATATAAAAACCTATTAAAACCAAGGGATATGATTGCCATTACGACCACTAATAAAGAGTTGAAATTATAAATATCTCTGTATAATGTCAAATAATAAAAATATTATGTCAAAGAAGTAAAAAATAAATAAACATGGTAATTAATTTGGGAGCAGTTAATAGACATTTACGTAGTTATGCCGTTAATGAGGTGCCAGGGAAGCCACATGTGCAGAAGGAATTATTGCCAAACTTGTCAAACTTGTCCTTTAGTGCTATTCTGTAAAAATCTCACCGCGATAACTCGGGTGAAGTGAGCTTAAAGTGAGCAGTCATTAGTGTCAATCTCTAGCATCCGATGTAATGGCAGCTCACTTCACCTAACTTCTCACGGTGAGATTCTAACAGAATCGACCGGCTTGTCTTCAACGTAGTCTTTAATCGTATAATATGCTTTTTTAATAAGGTCATGTTTGATGAGGGTTATGAACTTTCCAACGCTAACTTCTGTAACCGGCTTTGGCAACTCGTTATAATATGAGTTCCTGGTTCCGATTTCCAGGTCGGGTAAAGTTTTATTGGGTTTTTCGGCTTGAACATAACAGACAAAATGTGGGTGAACTATAGGTACGCCTCTGACTGAAATTGAAAAAATAATGCAAAGTAATATATTTGGGAATACATCATACACAAGCTATCCCGTCTTATATCCTATTCTCCTATTTTGATCACTAAAATGGCTGAGTTTAACAATGACATGCGTCTAAGAAAATTGGATGCCAGCGCCCTGAAGATAGATAGATAAGGAGGGGAAAGAATAGGGGGGTGGCGTGTAATGTATTTTTGTGGTATAGAGTAAAGTATATATAAATAAATAAATAAGGACTGACCGTTCGGGGAAAACAGGTTTTGTTATTTATGAGATACGAAAAACCGTTTTTGAGTCGCCTTGTGGCCGAACACACTAATACTTCGTAAGCAGTAGGCACATCTTTCAAATAAATGTATCATCTTCTTCTTTCATAAGCTGTTGGTTGATGTTGCAGTGGCGAGTCCACCGGGAGGCGCGGGCGCACCTCGGGAGGAAGCGCCGCCGAGACCCCCGCCGCCTCCCGCGCCCCGCAACGGCACCCCTCCCAGTAAGCACGGTCTTAGAACTGTGGCGGTTGTGGCGATAGGAAAATCTTTTTTTTTTTCATTCATAATTTGTAAATAATGACTGCCAAATGAATCTAAAGATTACGGTAAAACTTAATAATTATCACCAAACAATATGATACGAACGTAAACTGAGCCAATGGAAACATTATGATGTGAGGATCGAAGCAGATAAACTATAGTTTCTGCTTAACCCCATGGGAAAAAGGCGCGAGTTTATATATGTATTTATGTATGTAAATAATATGATATGAATCATGTGGCTAACCGTTAATGCTAGCGTTATTATCTGACATAGCGATAGGTAGTACAATTACTGTCAAACTGTCCGCCAGCGCTCCCACCCCTGTCTGAACCATAGACAATGTCTATGGTCTGAACAACTTATAAATCACATGGTAATATGTAAAAGAGTTAAAAATAACCGTGTTGAGAAAGAAAGAAAAAAGAAAAATTATTAATTTGAGATACGCACAGGAAATACAAACAGTAGGAAAAATGTAGCATTTAAAACTAACAATTATATATTAAAAACAACCCAAAACAAAATAAACAAGAAAAAAACAACACCTGTGCGAGGACAAAAAGGCTGCTATCTCAGCATAATGCTATTGAGCTTGTTTCCTAATGAGTAGATATGCAGGATAATGTTTGTGACTCACAATCCTGAAACTTTCATAAACGGAACTGGCTTTTTTATTGAATTCTCAACGTGGTAAAACTGCTACTGCTAAGTAAGGAGCACAACTAAGAACTAAGACACTAGGGAACTAAGTAGGTAAGTATCTGTGATTCAAACTGATAGGTTTAATTGACATTACTATAATAGTTTCACAGAAGTTAGTAACCTGATGTGTGAGTTAAAATACGAAAAAGACGCGTGTTCGGAAATGTTAATTTTCTGAACATTCTGCAGGGTGATTGCGTAACACACTATCAGTAGCAATGGGTTTCATTTTGACAGTTCAACAACATTCATTGCGTTATTTACGTTTTTGAGCAGACACTTTTTCCAACATATGGAGCAATGGATTAGCAATATGCTTCAAAATTATTCAAATTGAGAGTAATAGTGTGTTACGCAATTAGTGTGCTGGTTGGTAGTTGCTAGCAAGAAGAACTAAAAAATCGTAAAAAAATATAGAAGCTATTTTATAGAAACTATTTAAATAATTCAGACAATTAGATTATAAAACTAAATACTGATGATACTTAGTAGATAGATAGGCCGTAACCAAACAGAAACTGATAAAATGTCTAGATGAGAGTCTTTTTTCTATGGAAGAACATACTAAATATAAGCCGACATAGTTTGTAAATACTATGTATTTTCGTTTTATTATATATTTATTTAAAATAAATAACCAATCGCCACAGCCACCACGACTCGTGCACGTTTCGTCTGTCCTCGTTTGTTTTCCGACTTCCGCGCATCCAACAATTCACGCTTGCTACAGCATGTCGATTCTGTAAAAATATCACCGTGAAAACTGCTGTGGAGTGAGCTGTCAGTGTCATCCCACTGATGCTAGGGATTGAATAAGCAAAAATTTACAATTATAATCGAGATTTTAATAATATTTTTTGTGCTAATTCTATTAATCATTTTATGTAACTTCAAAACTAGTATTTTAGTTCTCAAAACATTACTATTTAGTGGGTGTTTAAAATAGAATAGCAAAACAGAAACTTAGTCAGAATATCAATTTTGTATTTTTTTTCTAGATGAAAACCCCACAAAATAGTAACATTTAGTTTGACAATTAAAATACTAGCTTTGAAATTATATAAAATTATCAATAGAATTTGCATAAAATATATTATTAAACTCTCGATTATGATTGTAAACGTATGCTTGGTGAATCCCTAGTATCAGGTGAGATGACACTGACAGCTCACTCCACGCTCACTTCACCTAAGTTTTCACGATGATATGGTTACAGAATCGCACTGCTGTTCCTCTACACAATGGCCGATGTTAGCACATTTTGAAATTATATTTTAACTCATTTCTACGATCAAATGAAACTACAGTCCGTTTACAGCCATTTTACGTCTGATTTTACATCACTGTCCAAATAACAGAGACCTTTATACTCATTTTGATAAGGTTGCTGTTGGGTTGCTGCCATTAACAATTTTGTCAAAATCATTTTGTTCTTTATTCTCATCATAATAAGGTTGCTGTTAAATTGCCGCTGTCAGAGGTAAAATTACTGGGTGTATGTATATTATTACTTATATCAAAATGTGGGTGATTTAGGCCATTTTGTACAAAGCCTTTCTAGTTATACTTATTTCTTTAGTTTTTTTATAGGACTAGGATTCATACCTACTACATACCTTCTTCTCGTAATACACCATTCAATATTACCTTTTACTATTCAATTCCTATCTGTTTACCTTTCACACACACATACGTTTCTAGACATTATAGCTTTAACACTCATCTAAGTTCTTACATTCTAAAATGCTTATAACCGCGTAGTATTTGTTTGAACGTCAAAATGACATAAGACAATCCTCCAAAACGCCCACCCGTCACCACTTCCTAGTGCTTTTGCTGGGAAGAAGTGGCGCAACAAACTCTCCAGAAGAACCAGATGTCTGCTGTCGATATGATATGTGAAACTTCACTAAGGTCTCTTTTCTTGCAACTTTTTTATAAATAAACTGATATCACACAGCATCTTTCGTTTGTATTTATGCTATTTATCCTAACACGAAACCATTACATAGATTTCATTCGCCAACTAATTTACTACATCATTAAAAACCACCGTAAAAGATTTTCATTTAAGATAATTCGAAATAGAAAATCAGAATGAATTCCGCTAAGTCAACACCTATCATACGCCTCAATTATACAGTAAATGTTACAAACAAATCATACAATCAGCCTATAATGTTCCCTCCCTCTCTGTGAGAGGGCCACCACGTGGGCCCAGTTCGGGTTGGTGGATGTCACCTGTCAATTTTTGCTTCTAGGACATAATTTACATAAAGTAAAGCGCCGGTATTGGTTCGAACCTACGACCTAACAACTCGTAAGTCACGGCCGTTACCACTGGGCCACCACTGTTACATATTACTTACAACAAAATGACAACAAAATATCAAAACATCCACTCGTCATTAGACATTCCCAAACACAATGTATTTTAATGCTACTCTCCGCTACATTTTGACTAAGTATTTACAATTAGAAGGCAAATAATACTGGCAGCTCAGATGTTAACTGACTGTTCCACATTTCAATACATTGTTTATTTACAGCTGCAATAAATAAAGGAAAACGTCCCATCAGAACATTTACGTGTTTTGTGTGGATGTGATTTAAATGTAGAACTGCTTTTTGAAGTACACGTTCTTAATCTTTTTTTTTTATTTTGAATCAGAAACACATAAATCCAATGTTTTTGTTATCTGCAATCTATGCTTTCATGGTTGGTTTGTACCCGTTTCTTATTTTCTCGTTTCCTCTGGTTGCTGTTTTATGTCTATTTTTTCTATAAAGCTGGTAACAAAATCTTTTTTTTTTTTCTATCTTATGATCGTTATGATTGTCTGTCTTACTTTTCAGTTTTTCCTTTGTCTGTGGTCTGTGTGTGTTCTAAAATTGTATCTTTATTTAAATTAACATTCTCTTTGTCATGTGGCATGAGTGTAAGTATTTGAATGTTTTCTTAATTAATTTTACTTTCTTACTCTCTGTGATTCTGTGTTTTGAGTAACTTGTTTATTTCCTTAAAAATAATGACAGGGATGTGTGTGTAGTGGCTGACAAACAACCATAATCATAACTCATTCTTATTGTTTTCATTCCTAATAGAAATTGCATGCCGTTCCGTTGTAGGTAGTAAAAATTAGCAGATTTTTGTTCAGGATAAAGAGTAAAGACCATTCAACAACACAATCCCTAAACTTATTTTTCTCTCGTGTTAAATATAGGTACAAGTAAATTATGCGCCCGAGGAAAGATTAGCCTGGCAGCAAGATTGACTGTCTAGCCAGTGTTTAAGGTACGATAAACGTACCCCATTAGGGATACTTTCTCGTGAAAACTCTTTGACCTTCCTTTATGTAGCAACATTCTCAACAATGACTTTCTAAGAAAAACGAGCCTCTGGCGTACAGCAACAAATAGCGATTAGTGGAAGAAGGGAAAGGAGGCTTTTGCCTGGACAGAAAATGCTGATTACATTGATAATAATAATTGTCAGAAAAATCTGCATAAGCTAACAACAACTATCCGATAGGCTTTTTTTACTGGCGGGAAATCATCAAAATAACTTCTCTGGGCAGAGCGGGAGGGTGTGTCAGACTTTTACTGACTAAAACCCAAACGTATTCCTTCAGTTGCCTGTGCCAGGGGCCACGGTAACTTTTTCGAATAACCCGCGACCCTGGCAGGCATCGGCCCTAGCGGACCCCGTCAGTTGGTGCTGACATCTCTTTGAGGCGCGCGTGGAATACAACGCGCAGTTGACTCGGGCCTGGTCCTTACCGGGCGGCGAACTATCAATTCCTAGCCGTCCGCAAGCTCGCGCCTAAAGTGGCCGGGAAGCGGCTCTCGACTCGCGACGCCCAGGGTTTCTCCAGCGGCGACTAGGGGCAAAAATTAAGCTTTTAATGTTTATTGCGTCTGAACCAGGAAGAGGCAAAATTATCACCTTAAAACGAATCGTCGAATAACCCAAAGATTTATCTTTGAATAAGCCATGTGTCGTTAGAACAGTACCAACCGAGTGTGCACTTTGCACAGTACGTGCTTTTACGTACTTTATCATTCTCATGCTCGTATGCCAATTTATTTGGCGTCAAAAAATAAGACGATCAGTCGCATTTATACCGAGATTTATCGGGATACTGCCTTCAAAGAAAAAAGGTTAAGTGGGGGACGACACATTGGGTTACAATTTCGTACATCTTTGACAGTTGTTACGGGTCGTCAGAAGTCCGAAAGTCTGACAACCAATCTTACCAAGGAGTATCGTACTACCCAGTAAATGGGTTGTGCAGGTCAGGTAGGCAGTTGCTGGATGTAAAATACTGGTATTCAGCTGCATCCGGTTAGACTGGAAGCCGATCCCAACGTAGTTGAGAAAAGGCTAGGCAGACTGACAGATTGATTGATTGAATTGGCGAAACGCCCATATCCCTACACAACTATACGGAACATCCATCTGAGGCTTCAAAACCTGAAACAAAATGTCTTTCTCTTTGGAGGAGTTAATTTATTGGCCTTCGGCGATATAATGCCATTACCTCCATTGTATATATTATTTTATTTAATCTGACTGCTAGTTCTACAAATTAACGCGTTCAAACAAAAAAACTATATGCAATAAAGTTTAATAGACACCTAGTTTAAAAAAAAAGGAACAATTAAAAAGAATTCACTATCTTTCCTATTTCTGCAACGCAATAGCACAAAAATATCGGGAGTTATTTCCTTTATTCTGAACAAGATTGCGTCTTCACTGAAGTGTGGCGACTGATGTGTCGTTAACCCCATTTGACGGGTAGTTGGGTACTTTCTTTAAGATAGATAAAACAAAGATACAGTTATTATCACAAAAGCGTGGCGTGAATATCTTAGAAAATGAAACTTAAAAAAATAAAATATAAGTCTGAAATGAAACTAATTTAAGTGAGCAAGGATGCATTTTATTCAATACACAGTCCAGTAGCCATTGTTGTCAAGTATAGCCTGACATCGATGAGGCATGCTTGCTACAAGATTTTCCGCGTATGATTTAGGAAGGGATCGCCATATTGTTTTTATTCGCCGTGACAATTTTTTCAACGTGAATAGACGCTTTCCCTGAAGCCTATGCTTTATAAACGCCCACACGTTTTTGATTGGGTTAGCGTCGGGAGATTGAGACGGCCATGGTAAACGCCGGATGCCATTTTCAGTTTTCCAAGCTTTACAGAAGCGACTACAGTGCTTAGGATCATTATCTTCCAGTAATATCCAGGAATCATTATTTCGACCAAACCACATGCGAGCAGATGGTAATAAGCATTTTTGATAGATTTCAGTCATGCGTTGTGCTGTTAACGTATTCGTAAATAGGTATAGAATACCAAAACCTCGAGCGTTGAAACTACCCCAAACATGGAGCTTCACGGGGTGCTTTAAGGAGCGCTGGAGCATAGGACTACCTCTCTTGGACCACACTTTTCTTCGCGGGGCCCAGCCCCAAAATGATGCCTCATCTGTGAAGACGACGTCACTCCAATCTCGGTCTAGATTTTGTTCCCCCCATTCCCGTCGCTTTTTAGTATGCCTTTCGCTAAACAAAGGTTTCATGCGTGTACTGCGCCATGCAACACCGTGCTCCAATAGGCGTCGTCTGATCGTCTTAGGGCTACTGACAATATTTTTTTGCGCTAGTTTTCTTCGGCCCTCTTCCAAGGTTAAGTCCGGATTTCCATCGAACAAACGAATGATAGACTTGTCTTGACGTTTTGTTGTTGTGCGAATTAAACCTCTGTTTGGCAAGTCATCGACGGTTTTTGATTCTGCATAACGCCTTATCCATTTTTGTACGAACTGCCGTGACTTTCCCATGTATTTTGCAGCTGCGGTGATGATCATTTTCGGGCCTCTAGGGTGTCTACAAAGAAATACCGCTTCGAATCGCGATGCGTACGCTGCACTCATTTTCGAAATCAAACGCACAGTACAACAGCTCGCGGAATACTGGCATACTAAGTATATTGCATTCGAGAGTGCACTCACACCTATATCTATAATACCCTAACTACACATTATCTTCAACCACGTGACAGTTATAAGCGCCACGCTCTTGTGTTAATGGCTGTAGATACCTAATTAAAACCAAATGTTGAGGTATATTTATATATTTATTTATTCATTTAATACTGCAAGCACATAAATGTTCAGAGGCGGACTTAATGACATAGGCATTCTCTACCAGTCAACCTTTGGGTGATGCAGAGACAAACAGTAGTAGGTGCAATCATAAAAATTGAGGAATCTTTATTTCAGACACATTACCCATCATTTTGTTAGTATTATTTTAACTACAGAGCAGTGGTGGCCCAGTGTTAACGGCCGCAACTTCCAAGTTGTAGGTCATAGGTTTGAACCCCGACAGGCTTTGTGTAAATAACCAATCACCACTGCCCTCTAAACGTTGAAGAAAAACGTGTGGCAACCGGCATGTCCTAGAACCAAAAATTCGAAGACATGTGTGATATCTACTAACCCGCACTGGGTCAGTGGTGGATTACGACCCACTACCTCTCACCAAGTGGAGGCCTGTGTCCCAGCACTGGAAACAATATAGGCTGATTAATAGACGGCACGGTTGGCGCAGTGGTTAAGCGATTGACTGCTGCGCTGCGTGTAGCGGGTTCGATTCCCGCACGGAACAAATATTTGTATGACCTACAAGGAGTTGTTCCGGGTCTGGCTGTTTGTGTATGTGAGTTTAAATGTTTGTAAACGCACCCACAATACAGGAGAAATTCCTAGTGTGGGGCAAGGATTAAAAAAAAAGGAAAAAAAAATGCTACGTTGCTACAATCAGTAAATCGTAACATCCACGTTTGGATTATTCATAGAACAATCTACGATAAAATAACCGGAGAATAAAAACAATATCTATCATAACTCTATCACAAGCTATACAGAACAGTTTCCGCAGTCCATCTCGAAGAAAATAGGCAATCTTTGTTACAAATAACTTACGAGTATTTGTACGAGTAATATGAAGGGAATTCGTGTGATGTGAGAATTATTTTATCGCGCCAACTATTTTATTTGATGTGTTTGTGACTTGTGTTCACTTGTGTTAAGGTTGAATAGCCTACATACACAATTGTATGTAGGCTAGAATAATTGTAGAAGGTTTTCTATGCTGAAGAAATATGTACAAATCATGGTCACAACGGTTTTAACCCTTAGTAGGTATCGTGGGTCAAATTTGACCCAGAAGCGAACATAGCGTTTTTCTTACATTTCTATTTTTTTTTATGTTTTAAGTTCACACTAACCAAAAAGTGCCAAAAAATTAGGTTAGTTACAAATGCGTGTAAAACATGATATTTTTTTTATATTCTAAAATGAAATCAAGATAATTTGGTAAAAAAATGTTTTTTTTATTTCATAACTAACCATATTTTATACAAATAATAAAAAAATCTACGTTCTACAACAGATTTTTTGGTATGGGTAAAATGTGACCCAAGATACCGGTAGCGTTGCCAAAAAAGGCGATACCAGCTAAGGGTTAAATATCTACAGACACCACGTCAATGAAGTTTACAAAAAAAAACGCACGATGATAAAAAAAAACAAATATTAAAACTAGACAAATACATAAATAGGTTATAAACACATACATAAGATTTACTATAATATATATTTATAATATATAAATATATACAAATTTAAGGAAGAGAGGTGTAAAGATGAATCTACGCTATTTATTTTGAAAATATTAGGTTGTCTCATAAATTATTGCCAGTTAAAAGACAAATTATTATTAATTTTTTTTTAAATTAATAATAAATACATTTAATCAATTATATAGTCTCCCTCGTTATCAACAATAGTCAGCCATCTACTAGGCAAAATTTGAATACCCTTCTCCCAAAATGAGGCAGGCTGGGACTCGAATAAATTTTGAAGTTCAATTTTAATACTTCCAGATTTTTCGAATTTTTTTCCTAATAAATGAAATTTAAGAGCTCGAAAAAGATGGGCGCAAGATCCGGGCTATACGGTGGATGTGGAACAGTCAGCCATCCTAGCTCCTCCAGCTGTTTATGTGTTAACTTGGCGCAATGAGGTCGTGCGTTGTCATGCAAAAGTTGTACTCCAAGTCGTTTTGGCCGCTTAATTTTTAACATCTCTGCTAGTTTGCGAAGCTGCTGCGTATACAGATTGGCGTTAATAGTCTGATGAGATTCGAGGAGTTCCCAGAAAATCATTCCTTGCCAATCCCAGAAAACAGACAACATAATCTTACGACCGTGTTCATTAAGTTTAGGCTGGGCTGGTGGGTTTTCCCTACGAGGAATCCAATAGGCATGACGCGTGTTAGTTTCATAATGTATCCAACTCTCGTCACATGTAATAATGTCCTTGAGAAAATCTCGTCTGTGCGGACGAAGTAACAAACTTTGACAAATGGCCACACTAACGGCCCGGTCATGGTCCGTTAACGCATGAGGTGTCCAACGTGACATCACTTTGCGATATCCCATCGATTTGAGGTAACGATCTATAGTCGCGTGGAATTGTCCAAGCGTCTTCTCTAAATCGCGCGTACTATAGTCTGGATATAGGTAGCTCAAGTTCGTGTCGCAAAGCATCTTCATCGAAGCTGGTGGGTCGGCCTGGGCGAGGTTGATCTTCGCAGCTTATATCACCGGTGTCAAAACGCTTGTACCAGAAACGAACAGTCCGATCGCTAGTAGTACCCGGTCCAAATGCAGTGTTAATCTTTTTAGCCGTTTCTGTTGAAGAGACTTTAAGTCGATGCCCATATAGCATAATAGCTCGCAGTTGACGCTGATCCGTTTTCCATTTTTTTTTATTGCGTTGCTTCCGCGCCTATTTATACCCTCACCATAAAATATACTCATCCTTACTAGAACTATCTAGAACTTTCTTGAATTCACTTTAGTTTAAATACGAGAAAATTCGAGAAAAATAAAATATGGCAAGAACTTATGAGACAACCTAATAACTCTAATAATTATTAATAAATAATTTCTTTTTGTTTTCCATGTTAGATTTCCAACTCGATTTCCAAGTTGTGCAAAGTCTTAGTAGGTTTTTCCATTACGAATTTCTTAGTAACAGCCCGGAGTTTGGAAGTAAGTAGGTGATGTGATACCAAGTAAAGCCGTTGGTCCTGCGCCTGATCTCTCTCAGGTCGTGTCGGATTCCCGCCCTATGGGACTATAAGAGTGAAGGAAGAGAGAGTGGGCCTGTGTTTGCGTACTATAATATCTCCTGCGCCGAAGGCTAATCGCTACTGAGAATGGCAGCCATGGCGAAATACGGTCTGGACTACGAAGGTCTGGAACAGGTTTAACCTGTGCCTTAACTATATTGCTATTATATTTTTATCTTCATAAAACCCATGTCCTCCAGACAACGTCTCCAAATCGTGGAAAACATAACAAAGAAGCATTTCACTGGAAACAATATTCAGTGTGCAATCAAATTACAATTTCAATTTGTCTACCGCCCGGCAATGCAATTCTGGGTTCCGTCCCGTTGCCATGGTTACGAGGGCGTCAACAGACGGAACGGTAGATACCTGTAGTAGATACGATCTTGGGTGAAATATATACCGAGTGAATTCTGAGGTAAAGAAATAGGAGATCTTTGATGGATAGGTATTTTTAGGAAAAATAATACGAATCCCAATCATGAATAGTCTAGTCTACTTATTATGCTTTATTTAGGACCGATTTTTCAATGTTCAGATAACTTTTGTATGAAGAATAAAAATAGCGGTTTGAAGCATTTGTACTTATAGAAAATAATTATGTCAAACCGCCATATACTCGTATATTCTTCAGTTTATAATTTTCTGACGATTAAAGAATCGGCTTTCATGCTATTATGTGACTGGTTAGACATGGACTTATTCGGTTACCACGAAAAATATTTAAGAAAACATAGGTACTAAAAAAGATGTATTATTAAAACAAACAATTTAATAACTCGCATAACTAATCATAAATCTAAGCAAATATAATCAACAATAAGTACGTTTTCTATACAAAGAATTATTTATGAGAGCTTTAAAACAAAATCATTTTCGCAATTCTAAGAACAACGAAACTGAATGTTTTTGTTTTTTGATAAGGTACAAAAAACTTAAGAACAATTCCAAATGGAGAGGCTATTATACTTTGAGATTATTTGCGATAATATACATACAGCATTGTTAGACATGTTGCTAGACATATTGCTAGACTTGTTCCAAGACATGTTCCAAGACAAGCTGCTAGACATGTTTCTAGACATTTTGCTATACAGTGTTATTAAGGACGTAATAAAATATTCAGTTTACAATATTTGGCAATAAAGCTTAAGAACGGATCTATCCTGAACTTATAGTAGTTACGTAAGGGGCTCGTGGCTACAAAAGCCGTCCGGATCGATCTAAGGTCGGTTCGTGGATGGGCTACCACACATTACATAATATCGAGACCACTTCGTGTCTCGCAAAGCACTTTAACCGTTGGTCCCGGCTGTCATTCGTGGATCTTTGACAGTCGATACGGGTCGTCAGAAGCCCAAAAGTCGGACAACCAGTCTTACCCAGGAGTATCGTGTTACCCAGTTACTTGATTGCGGAGGTCCGATAGGCAGTCGCTCCATGTAAAATACTGGTATTCATCTGCATTTGGTTAGACTGGAAGCCGACCCCAACATAGTTGGGAAAAGGTTAGATAGATTGTTTTGTTGGTTACCTATTTGATGGCTGAGTGTGAGATAACGCATAAGTATTGAAGCCCATCTATCGATCAACCTGTAGTAAAATAATTCTGGTATCTAATCAAGCTCCATTTCTATAATGATTAGTATAAGTGCCAAAAATATAACTTCACATATCGCCTTTTGTAACCGCAGAAGATAAAACTATTATTAGTTTGGTACTGAGTGATGCGACCTCTTTTCTGAATGACCCAGCACAGTTTTCTTTCTGGTTTCTATACTACAGTTCTTATACAACTAGACAAAGCTCTAAACGTGACACAAGCGCCACTCGACAAGTCTCAGGAGACTCTAAACTTTCTTGGCACCAGCAAACCCAATTAACCCGGACAGAAAATAGTAGGAATTTAAAAGAAAATCAGTTTCTTCTTCCTTTGTAAAAAGCAGTGCGCTTCTGTAACCATCTCACTGTGAAAACTTAGGTGAAGTGAGCGTGAAGTGAGCTGTCAGTGTCATCCCAACTGATACTAGGGATTGACCGAGCATAAATTTACAATCATAATCGAGATTTTAATACCCAATATTTTTTATGCTAATTCTATTGATCATTTTATATAATTTCAAAGTTAGTATTTTAGCTGTCAGAACCTTACTTATTTTGTGGGTGCCTGGCTGACGGACCATAGAATTTAACCCCAAGTAGTTTGTGTGGCGTGATCACTTCACCCGATTCGCGAAATGTCGTGAATCGGGTCAATAGTCTAGGAAAAAAAAACCGTCATTTAGATTCTAAGTTTCTGTTTCTGCTGTTGTTGTTTCCTTTTTTTTTTTATTTACAACTAAAATACTAGCTTTGAAATTATATAAAATGATCAATAGAATTAAGATAAAAACTATTATTAAAATCTCGATTATGATTGTAAATGTATGCTTGGTCAATCCCTAGCATCAGTGAGATGACACTGACAGCTCACTCCACGCAAGTTTTCTCGCTAAGAAAGGTTATATAATTACATCATCTAATTAATGGGAAAAACCATCTCTACATTGTCATTTTCTTTTCTCAGGTCAGCACGGAAGTCTTATAGAAAATCGTGAGTATCATTGCAAAAATAGAGAACGTTTATAACCAATTAACATGGAAATCTATTTTTATTAACACACTAACAAAGAGCGCTTTAAAAAATCAACATCACGCACAAATCTGCATGTGTTCGCAGGTCACCGAACTCATGTAATGAAAGCCTATGAATTCCGGTTTATTTAGGAAGATTAAACGCATGTGTACTGGCAGCTAACAAACGCACGTTCTGAATACGAAAATCGCACGTACCGTTGTGTCAACCCTGTAAAATAAACTAACCAAATCCGCGGAATCAATGATCGGGATTCAAGTTACGAATACTGGATTTAAAATGGCGGATTATTCAGTTTGTAGGATCCATACGGGTGCATTTTACATTTGGTTTTATATTCGCAGTTTTGCATGGTTATGGGGTATTTTATTTGAAGTTTACGTTATTATATTGAGAAAATGATTTACAATTTACTAAACGCTAATTAATTTATGTCAGAAGTTCTAGTCTCTGTATAAATTATATTAAATACGGGAACTTAATTAATTAACGCCAAGTAATTTCTATGCTGCTACGGCTTGAAATTTACATAATGTTTACAAAAAGTTCGAGTCTTTTACGTAGGTACGTTTAAAATCCTTCATAAATTTGTAAAATGTTCATAATTCATCGCGAATGTTTAAAATTAAACTTCACCGGGTAATTATAATGACTGATTTTTTATTTTCACGGAATACTCGTAAAGTACACATTAGTCGTTTATAGAAAATGATTTTAGGCGCCATGAAAAGCGGACGGCAATTGACTACTGACACCTATCTTTGTTGCTATATATTTATTTTATAATATTTTGGAATGCGGTGAATGTGCATGTTTTAATAAAACTTTAGGTACTGTTCGAATGTGTAAATATTTAGTTGTAGGTAATTATTAGATTATTTTTCCGATTCGTCGGTATTTTGTGTAAAATAAATCTGCATGTGACTGATATTTGAGTATGTGAATGATTTTAGTTTAGAAACTCGTATCTGTTTTTTTTAATAAATATCAAATAATGTGTCTCTTTTTGAATGTAATTTACATTAAACTGGTGGTTTATATAAAATAGCAATATTTTGGTAAATTTTGTTTTATATAACAAAAAAACATCTGTATAACAAATGCTCCTGTTTGCAAAGAAAATAAATTATTTAATTTGAAATGAAATAAAACACAAATATATTACATTGAAAAGAACATTCCAAAACGTTGCTTTTTTATCAAATAAGCTTATATTATTTTCTATTTCCAACCTCGTTTTAACCTAACCTTCTTTGTCCTCAGAACAAGGTGCACTCACAATAGTGCGTCGCTCCTCCAGCCGCAGTAAGGCAGAAAGTTGTCCAACGCCCACTGACGAACAACTTGACTCCCTCGACTTGGACACCGAGCACTTGCCCGCCGTCGACACGCCCGACGCGTGCGATAAGGCCGCTCTTAGGTAACATCTTATTTTTACTTATATACTGTTTATTTAATTTTAAATACAAACAAATTAAATTTATAAATAGGTATATTCATTTTAAAAAAGAACATAAAAGGGTCGTTTAACCTTTTGACCGCCACGGACGACTATAGTCGACAAACGAAAACGCGCCACCGACGTCTACAGCCGTCAAGAACACGACATGTTTTAAGTACAAAATAAATATACTTAATTAGAAAAGATTTCTTTTGTAATTAAAAAATGTCGTTTTCTTGACGGCTGTAGACGTCGGTGGCGTGTTTGGCACGTTTTCGTTTGTCGGCTATAGCCGTCCGTGGCGGTCAAAAGGTTAATAATAAGTACTGTCTTCCAACTTTTGATCTCGACTTGAACACCGAGCGGACACTAAGCTCCGTCTCACCGTGGAAAGTTAGGTGAAGTGAGCTGTGAATAGTGGCAATCCCTTTCGCCTAAATTTCCTTTTCAAGGTGAGATTTTAACAGAACACAATGGTTGGTCTGCGTTCTGGTCCTTTGCCGATGGATACGCACGACCGATGAGTGCGACACCGCCAATCTATAATATTACATTAAAATGCCCAATACTACAATCTGATGAAGAAATTTACTCTTCTGAAATTGACAGTAACCTCACTCCTACTCTCCATCTATAAACCCGACAAATTCGTGCGGATTTGTCGCACGAATTTGTTGGTGGAGTGGTGCTCTCGTCACGAAATGAAAAAGCGTTATGTCCCCTCCATGCGACATTTTCTCTCTCTCAGTTTTCCTTGATTTTAAGGGTGCTTAAGCCGATAGTGAGGACAAAATGAAAATCCAAGATGGCGGCTGCGAAAATGTTCAAATTCATGCTTTTCGAGGGAGCTGAAGTTAATATTGGGATCATTTTTTGTTATAATTATTATTAATGGTATTATAATACAGAGGTGTTACTTAACTCTAAACTCGCCAAACTTTTACGTTTGATGGCGAATGATTTTCATGAAAATCCACGATGGCGACAACAGTATAAGAGGTTCTAAAAACTTAAACTATTTATGTCAATGTATTAAAACCGCTTGAATTGAAGTCACACTTTCTCTCTCTCTGTGTCTCATTCTATTATAAACGAATGTGTGTATGCGTGCGAGTATCGCTTAAGGATCTTTGTTCCTGACGGAAGACCCCGACCGCAAAGGTTTTTTTTTTTTTTTTTAATTATTTCTTGGTATACGTCGTACTTTAATCAAGAGCTTAGTAAGAAACTCTAACAGACGACATATAATTTAATAAATTGGAAATACATACCTCCGACTACTTCCAAAGTCGACGCACAAGACACCCGGATACACATTTATGTTAGCTTAGGACGACTACAAACTCGGTAAGCCTTTTATACTTTGAATAATCACGATGTCTTTAATATACGAGCTCTAAGATCTTTGTCAAATACCTTTAGCACATAGCAACGAGGAATAGTACTACAATAAGCATCCAGCATTTTATCCAGTTTTTACTAAATGTCGAATATGAACTTTGTTAGGCAATTTGTACATGGCACGGTTTCTTTACGGTATGGTCTATAAACCGCACCGTAGAAAAAACGTGTCCATCAACAAGCTTCCAGTGTGATCCATACAACACTGATGAACCGTACACACGGCCAATAAACCGTAGTCTTTTACGGTAAGAAAAACGTATGTGTACACCTACATTCCTTATTTACCAATTAAGTTGAATATTTTCTGTATAATACAAAGTTGGTTTGTAATATAAGTATACTAGCGACCCGCCCCGGCTTCGCACGGGTGCAATGCTGATCACTATCACTACATAGTATAAAACAAAGTCGCTTCCCGCTGTCTGTCTGTCTCTATGTATGCTTAGAACTTTAAAAATAAGCAACGGATTTTAATGCGCTTTTTTTTAATAGATAGAGTAATTCAAGAGGAAGGTTTATATGCATATAATACATGCATAATATAGTAGAGAATCCCTGATAATTTTAGAGCCATTATTTATCTTAAAAAGTATAGGATAAAAAATGGTTATTGTGGGTTATCCCTAAGAGATAGACATATGCCATCGCAGACTTTTTTGTAGACTTTTTTAAGGTGTACAATACTGTAGTACATTATTTTGATCTATCTCGTAGGGTTAAGCCAGCGTTTGCAATGTAAGCGCAAAAAAATGTGTTTATTTACGACATCACATTAGAAGCCCCTAAAATGATCAGTGTTTCTCTACTATATTATGCATGTAAACCTTACATATAAACCTTCCTCTTGAATTACTCTATCTATTAAAAAAAACCGCATCAAAATCCGTTGCGTAGTTTTAAAGATCTAAGCATACATAGGGACAGACAGCGGGAAGCGACTTTGTTTTATACTATGTAGTGATAATATAAACCAATTTTTTACTAAACAAAAAATATTAAATGATGTAATTTTTGTTATTTTTAAACGTATTTACTTTTACGAAAGCCTGTCATAAAAATAAAATCGTTTGAATTCATATATAAATTATATTATATTCGCATTATAAATTCTCCGTTATGAAGGGCTTTGAAGGGTTCCAAATGTAGAAAACTCAATAAACGGATTCTTTAGCGTTGTGTATGAAAGAAAATCATATTTCATGTAAAATTATTTCATCCTTTTTATCCGGATACAAAAAAAATACCGGGCTTCTTTATGTGTAAGACTTACCTTGTAACGGGTTTAAACATAACCCTACAGAGCATGATTTTTCATATCGGCTTAAAAATATATTTATGATGCCATTTCTCGAAAAAATATTTAGAAAATCATAATTCAATAGAAACGTATGTTTTCGTGTATGGCTCATCATGCATTAGGTATAATGTGAATCTGTGTTACGTAGTATAAATGAAATTACATGATTACACGTAAAATGACAAATATGAACTTGAACCTCTACTAATTATTTCGACACTGAAAAATTCAATTTTATCATTTTTTTACGATTATTATACGCCGCTCGTTAATCGTATTCAAAGTACCTACCGATTTGAAGAAAACATAAATGAATAAACATAAATGTTTATTCAGATCTATTCAAAGTATCTGGTACTAAATTTGAAACTCAAAAACATAATAGTTAATCTCGTCAACACTAGATCACGCTACAAGGATCCATTTTTAAAATATAATACGCTTTTCGGCATGTCCCATATGTGGGACACTATGCCCTGTAGGGTAGGGATAAGGGTTTATTGAAGCTGAGATTCACTTGCTCTTCCCATATTTTTTTTTTTTTTTTGTACTGGACCACATCTGGGAACCTTCTGGATAGGGAGATATTGAAGGTCTAACAGTAAGTTGCAACTTTTTTTAAGAAAATCAGTTTAAATGTTATTGTAACTTAACATGAAATCCTCCCACGATTCCTGTACCGTTGCAAGCACCGTTAAGCACATTTTTTTGCGTGCGTTACTTTACGCACTACCGTAAACTGCGAATTATCACACCTAAAATAAAATTCGTTTCCCAGCAATTATTTTTACACAGAGTTGACTCTGAGTTGTGGGTGACTCACATTATATTTACAATATGTACATAATATATTACGTCCTACACTAATAAACACAAACACAATATACATTATTGTTATAAACATAAAACAATAACAATAATTAGTAGCATTTATTATAATATACTATCACGTATCGTACGGTCCGTCCGTCATTACCTAATATAACAGCAGTACATTGGACATACGCGCCGCCTGCTGAGTCCCTTGGTCCAAGGCGCGTGAAGATACATGCGCGCACGCATTCCTTTCCTTCACCGCGCGCACATTCACAAGTTGCGGGTTGCGTCGCGGGGTCGCCAGTCCCGATCTACCCGAGACGTTGGACGCACGCTCGCTTGCGCTATTTTCGCGATCTCGATATACCCACGCAAAATCGCTGTGTTGCTTTTATTGAACTTTTATATGCTTACTGTTTGTGCAAACACGCTCGCTACTTACTGTGTCTTCTTAATATTATTTCAAACATTGTTATGTAGTGTGTGGAACATTAAAGTGCTGGACTACCGATTGGACTATATTTTCCTTTAGACCCAGTAGCCGAAGGTAGTTTGATTTCCAGAATGCGTAGATGACGGCTTCATGATTAGTATTTTTACACCCTGTATGAATGGTATAATTTAATTTATCTAGTACTCCAGTGGTTACGGATGTAAAAGACAATTCTGAAACAGTATCTAACCACACATGGCAAAAAGTTCTTCTCATAATGTTTAAATGAGTGCAAGTGGGCTTACCTCGTCGGAACGGTAGCAGGGTGTGGGTGGGGAGCAGAGTCACAAACCATGCTTCAGCTCCTATCCTGTCCTCTGTATTCCAAAACATGCAGTCACAGTGATCTCCGCGCTGCCATCGATAACGCCGTGGAAGTGGCGATGGGCCAATAAAAGGACATTGTTCAGAATCGCCCTGTGCAACACAAGTATCGGATATACACGATAATTAATTGTCTATTTTATTATATTACTTGCAAATACTTTTGTAACACGGACTAGCTGCATGCCAAAATGAACATTAGGTATAATGTATTTTACGCGACTAATAACATTAATCGCCGTCATCTTTGCCAAACGTCATGACGTGCTGAAAAATTAGGGAAAGATTAGAGATTAGGCTATAGAAAAAAATTGCATAGGTACCTAATTATCTAGTTAGGTACTAAAAATAGCTAAATGTATTATGATATTGTTTTTCAGTTTCTTAAAAATCACTCGGAGCTATGAAAAACCATGTCTTCTGGTTCTCCACCTAACCTCAAAATCTGATATTTTTTTAAATACATCTATTCTGTAGCTAGTCCGCTAAAAAAATAAGATCTTATAGATAGGAGTTTACCAATGATCGACAATACAACACATAATTTTTCGACGCTCTTGGTTTCAGGGCGAACAATGTATGGGCGCTGAACAATGTCCTTTGAATTACTGTCCATAATATCCTATATCTAATAAAAAGATCTGACGTCAAACTTAATCATAAAATCTCCTTTTAATCTTAAAACTACCAGTACCGCAGGGAGATAGGTACTCAGTATAATTTATAGTTTAATCCCGACAAAGTTAATGAAAGACATTTGAAACAAGCTTTGTTCTTCTGAGATTACATTTATTTGTCACCACTACGTTTCTAGGTTTAGACGTAAGGAATTTGTTAAGAAGAAGAGGAAAAAATATTTATTGTTGTACCTATATAAACGTGGTATGAGACGAAACAAATACTTCTCTTAATTGTCTCCATTGTGATAATGTTGACGACTAATAGAGAAGTGTATGCGATGAAACTTAAATGTTGCCGAAACTTAAAGTTAATTACGATAAGGGCAGCAGAATGATGATGAAGCCTCCCCGGAGACAGGTGCGACGCGACAGCGCAACGCGACTCTATTTGAACAATTTCTTTGTAAACGTCATGGAAATTGACCCACCAGAATCGCGTCTCACCGTCGCGTCACGCCTCTCAGCGGGACTCATAATGATATGCTACAAATTAGTAGAGACAACAGGTTTTTCTTAAATATTTAGTGAGGAAAATAACCAAAAACTCGATGTTTCTCCATTTCTTCATAATGAAACTATGTATAGATTATGCAACATGGAAGTAAATAGTTAGGCTACTCATACTTCTTTTATCGAGAAAGCGATGAAAAATTTCATCTTACGGTTACTGACAAATGCGTGCACTCACAGGACACCGGGTATAACTAAGAGTAGGAATGGCTATCATTTTGACAGTTCAACAACATTCATTGCGTTGAGCACACAATTTTTTCGAGCATATGAAGCAATGGGTTAGCAATATCCTTCAGAATGATTCAGATTGTGATTGTTAGCGTGTTACGTAATGAGGGTTTTCATGAAAATTTACGCCAGTAGTTGGCACCGCTCTGACAGCAGGTTACCATTTATATAAATGATGACGTTCATCATTCGTTTCATTCATCATTCAGTCACCACAAATGAAAATATAGGTGCTTTGACACTTTTGACAGGTGCTCGCACCTAACGTCTCAGTGCTGCCAACTGGTGAACATCATTTCAGTAAACTATCATTAGGGTGCAGGTCAACTCACATCTGTGTGATTCTTTCCTCTAAGACCAACTCAGATATTTTAATCTGCATGGTCCTTACATGGCCCGACTGACAGTCCCACTCAAATCTGTATGGTTCTTCCCTAAAAAGACTATTTCAGACATTATTCTGCATAGTACTCAAATGGTCTTACTGGATAGGTCCACTCAAATCTGTACAGGTTTAAAAAGAACCATACCGTTTTTTCCTCAAAATTCCATCTCAGAAATTAAACTGCACAGTACTTATATGGCCTGACTGGATAGGTCCCTTCAAATCTGTTTGGTTCTTTCCTCAAAAGACCATGTCAGACATTAATCTGAATGGTCCTCATATGGCCTGGACCAAGACTATGTCTTGTGACCTCTGAGTTTGTTTCGGTCTTTCTCCTCAGAGTGGTCAGTTATCAAACACCAAACTCTTCTAGTTATAATAAAAAATAATTAAATTTTGATGTGAGGAAGTGTTTTATGAACCAACTTGTAGCGCCACGCGGTTTCACCCGCATAAGTAGCAAATAATTTCTATAGTATTAAGCAATTTTTGGAACATAGACTTTAGTTTGTCTTTTTCTTTTGTATAATTTATAACGTTTGGCTATACACTTATAAGTTTGCATGCTTTAATTCTAAGCAAAACATGCTGGACCTTATATTTACTTCAACAACTTTGAATACCGTGTTTTTTGCAAATAAATATATTATTATTATTATTAAGTTTCGATCCCGTGGGCATATAAACTGTACTGTGACTGTAACTGTAATGTGTGTAGTCTGTGTGCCATCCAAATCCGTTAAGTAGTTTTTTCGTAAAAGAGTAACAAACGTCCATCCTCACAAGCTGTCGGGTTTATCACTACATAGTATAAAACAAAGTCGCTCCCCTGTGTCTGTCCCTATATATGCTTAGATCTTTAAAAGTCCGCAACAGATTTTGATGCGGTTTTTTTTAATAGATAGAGTGATTCAAGAGGAAGGTTTATATGTATAATACATGCATAATATAGTAAAGAAACACTGATAATTTTAGAGGTTTCTAATGTAATGTCGTAAATAAACACATTTTTTTGCGCTTACATTGTAAACGCTGACTAGACCCGTCGAGATAGATCAAAATAATGTACTACAGTATTGTACACCTTAAAAAGGTCTACAAAAAAATCCGTGATGGTATATGTCTATCTCTTAGGGATAACCCACAATAACCATTTTTTATCGTATACTTTTTACGGGAAATAATGGCTCTAAAATTATCAGTGTTTCTCCATTGCACCCGTGCGAAGCCGGGGCGGGTCGCTAGTAATATTATATAATATAGTAGGATATACAGAATATCATTATCAAAATTCACTTTGATCAAGCAAAAGCATGAAACACAGAATCAGCTCCATCTTAATGAAAGTTCGGATTTTTCCACCGGCAAAATAAAATTTTGCGGTACACTCGGATTTATCCGTCCAATTGTCATGGCAATAAGGCCAATTATTCCGGATGATTTCGTCCGGTATCGCGGGGGATCGGAACGTAAACCGGAATGCTTTAAACAGCTTATGAAGCACACTGAATGGATATTGTTGGATAGTAAATGTAGGTAGGTAGGTAGGTACTTTACTGCTCATTTTGTTTTACGAAAGTAGGATAAGAGAGTGTTATTTTTGTTCTTGTTAGATGTGTTTTGGTATAAGTATAATTTAGCATAATCCGCCTATAATTTTCGCACTGCTGGGACACGGGCCTCCTCTATTCGAGAAGGAGCGGGTAGTAATCTACCGTGGCCCCAGTGTGGGTTGGTATATGTCACGTGTTTTCGAATTTTTGGTTCTAGGGCATTGCGGTTTCCTTACTATGTTTTCTTTTACCGTTTTGAGAGCAGTGATGTAACGAAAAGAGAAATGATGAATATGAATGAAGATGGATGGAGAGGGAGAGGAAGGCCAAAGAAAAGATGGATGGACGGTGTGAGGAATGATATGAAAGAGAAAGGAGTAAATGATGCCATGACGTCTAACAGGGAAGAATGGAAGAAGAAAACGTGTTGCGCCGACCCCAAATAAAATGGAACAAGGGCAGGAAGAAGAAGAAGAAAATATTCAGAAATTAAAAATTATTCACACAAAGTAAAGCGCTTGCCTAGCTGGGTTCGAACCCGCAACCTACAACTCGTAAGTCGGGGCCGTTACCACTGTTCTCTAAGTACAATTTATTTGTTCAAAAATATACAGCAATTTAATAGTAAGATGACTTATGACACTTGTTTCTACGAACAGATTTGAGAACATCTGTCTGAAGTAGATATGAAATATCTGTATTTCAGACATCAGCGCTCTTCCCGTGATGTCGGCACGCTTAGCAAATAACTTTGTTTGACCCTGTACACATCTATATGCAAGATTTAAATAAATAATACAAAAATAATAAAACTATTTATTTTCAGGCAACAAAGACCCATAGATAACATAAATAAACCTTAACTTAAGTATACATATAACAATATTACAATTGTGTTAGTAAATAAAACTTAAAAACTATGTTAGTATCACTTAGTTGCGTCTCACTTAAGTCTTTGTGCGCTCCAGTGGCACTTGTCCGCGAAAGCGGCGGAAGATCACATCCTGTGGCCAAATGCTAAAATAATAACCACAACGACAACACTACGTACATACGAGTATTACTAACAAAAAGCCTTCATTACAATTTACAAGCTAATTTATATTTATTTAATGTATATAATAAAAATGAAATAAAAACGGAGGAGCTCATTGGCTTATTGTTCAAAAAATTCGTCCGCAACGCTGTCAAAGACATACGTGCCCAAAAAGCTGGCAGCATTGCCATCCACCCTGGCAATGCTGATTTTTTGGGCTAAAAATAGGCCAGCCCTCTGGTCACGGGAAGAGTCAACCAACCGCTTGGCGATGTCCCGAAATATCGATGAGCACTAATAAATAATAATAATAAAACATAACTGACAAAATGTAGGAGTATCACTACATAGTATAAAACAAAGTCGATTCCCTGTCTGTCTGTCCCTATATATGCTTAGATCTTTAATTAAAACTCCGCAACGGATTTTAATGCGGTTTTTTTAATAGATAGAGTGATTCAAGAGGAAGGTTTATATGTATAATACATGCATAATATAGTAGAGAAACACTGATAATTTTAGAGGTTTCTAATGTGATGCCGTTAATAAACACATTTTTTTGCGCTTACATTGTAAACGCTGGCTGAACCATTCGAGATAGATCAAAATAATGTATTGTACACCTTAAAAAGTTCTACAAAAAAGTCTGCGATGGTATATGTCTATCTCTTAGGGATAACCCACAATAACCATTTTTTATCCTATACTTTTTGCGAGAAATAATGGCTGTAAAATTATCAGTGTTTCTCTACTATATTATGCATGTATTATACATTTAAACCTTCCTCTTGAATTACTCTTATCTATAAAAAAAACCGCATCAAAATCCGTAGCGTAGTTTTCAAGATCTAAGCATACATGAGACAGACAGACAGCGGGAAGCGACTTTGTTTTATACTATGTAGTGATCAGCATTGCACCCGAGCGAAGCTGGGGTGGGTCGCTAGTATAATATAATAATCTTAAATAAGTTGTGTAGTGATGGCATCCATATAATCATATAATAATAAATTTGCCTTTTAAACTTTAATGAGAATCCAAGGAAACATTTATAAAACTCGAAAAATGCAACATTTTTTTAATGAAAGCGTACCTAACTACTACATATTGCATATATCATGAACAGTTCAGAATTCAATTTTAAACATTTTGACATGACAGTTTAATCATTTTGGCAAACTCACTGATGTTTGCACCTATTACAGTATGCTACTGGCCAACCAGAAACCGCAAAAAAAAATCAGCTGTTCCCTACATTTGGACGAGTTACGCGAATATAAATGTAGGGAACAGCTGATTTTATTTTCGCGATTTCAGGTTTGGTCCCATAGTAAAAGTTGTTCATGATGATGAGTACAATTACCTCTTATGAGGTTGTGCGTTATTTAAGTTACAGCTTGTATATCTAACCCATGAAGACGTTCTTCTAGAATGCGAGTGGAACCGTCGCGACAGCTAGCCATTTTTTTAAACTCTCACTTAATGCACATTAAGTTTTCTCCATTCAAAACCAGGCTTAACTTCAAATATATAATTTACAGTCTGAAAAGATTTTACTTAACCTCGATACAAAATTCCCTGCAAAACAATCGAGAATTTCTACTAAACAGCATTACTGAACCTTTCGAAGGACTTGACCTTAAAACACGGCCCCTGATATCTTGAGAGTATTTGTATTGAAAATTGATTATAATAAGAACAGCAGCAGTGGTCAGATAGTTGAACATATATTCGTGGTCCATATTTTTATGTGCAAGTGACAAGTATAAAACATAAACAACTCGTAACTATGAATATTTAAAATCAGACAGACATGTGTAAATAGGATTATACACAAGCCAGTGGCATACAATATGCGACCTCCAATACGCCCCCTTAATCTATTACACATGCGTATGATCCCATCTGTACTTGTCAGTACTCGGTACATAAAACTAATTAAATTACTAACACTTCTGTGTCCGTCTGTACTACGCTGTACCCAAAAGTAGAGTACAAAAACAGAAGAAATCTAACAAAATAAGGCATGCATAACGAAATAAAATTTAGAAAAAATTATCTATTACACAAAACACTATTAAAAAACATAACACATCAAAACATCTAACTAGTCATTCGCCCTCTTAATAGAATAATTTGACATGGATAAATCCTTTAAAAATTCTCTAAGCTTCGGGCTGTGAACACTTTTAGTTAAAATGTCCGCTATCATCTTATCAGTTGACATGTACCTTATTTCAACTTTGTTATCCAGTACACACTCACGAATAAAATGATACTTGATGTCTATGTGCTTTGTTCTATTATGCATCATTTTGTTAGCTGCAATTTTATGCGCCGACTGATTGTCATTATAAATTACTACCGCTTTACTATCCACAGCTGTCAAACTGCTCAGTAAACTACGTAAATAAAGAGCTTCCTTCGAAGCTTGACTCAATCCTATGTACTCTGCCTCTGTGGAGGACAAGGATACTGTCGCTTGCTTCCTACTCTCCCATGACACAATATTTTTACCTAGTCTGAAAATTAACCCCGTAAAAGACTTCCTATCAAGTGCCCCTCCCCAATCTGCATCAACGTAGCCTCGTAAGTCTAAATCTCCTGACTTCCTAAAAGTAAGACAAAGGTTAGACGTACCCTTCAAATACCTTAAGATCCGTTTCGCACATTTAAAGTGTATTTCGTCATAACACGAATTAAATTGTGAAAGCACACTTACCGCATGTGCTATGTCTGGTCGCGTATTACAGGCTAAATAGTTTAGACACCCTATTAAGCTTTGATATGGCAGATTGCTATGGGAATTTGTCGATCTTTCTAATTTCATACCGACTTCCATTGGGGTCGAAACTGGTTTGGCGTCTGTCATGTTGAAGTCATTCAAAATATCTAAAATGAACTGTTGCTGATCTAGACAAATTACATCTTTATCTCTTCTCAGCCTCATGCCTAAAACATGCCTAGCCGCGCCTAAATCTTTCACTTTAAACTTGTCAAGCAAATCGGTTTTTAATTTTTGCTTTTCTTGTTCACAATTTCCAAAAATAAAAAGGTCATCTACGTAAATAACGACAATTAACTTCTTATTGTTTTTAAGCTGCTTTTGATACAAACACGGTTCTATTTTTGATTGCACAAAACCTAAATTCAACATTTCTTTGTCTAATTCCTTGAACCAAGCATTCGAAGCTTGTTTCAATCCATACAAAGAACGCTGCAGCTTACATACTCTGGTTTCTTGACCTTTGACTACTGCTCCTTTCGGTTGGAGCATGTAAATATCCTCTTTAATCTTACCATATAAAAACGCGGTCGTGATGTCCCACTGGTCAATAAACCAACCGTATTCAACAGCTAGCGAGAACAATAATCGTAGCGTGGAGCTTCTAACTACAGGAGAATAAGTCTCAGTATAGTCTACACCACATACCTGTGTGAACCCTTTCGCTACTAGTCTAGCCTTGTACTTCGTTACCTTGCCATCGCTATCTCTTTTGATTTTGAACACCCATTTGCACTGGATAGGCTTCTTATCAGCTGGAAGATCCACCAACGTCCAAGTTTGGTTCTCTCTTAGTGACATAAGTTCATCATCTATCGCTTTTTGCCATAAGTCACTATCGGGTCTCGCCAACGCTTCATTAATATTCAATGGATCACCATCAAGAGTGCTCTCCTTGGCATACATAACATTGCATCCGTACCGATCAACTTGTCTGCGTTCTCTTAAAGGATACCTTCTTTCTGATTCAGGTATTATCACTTCCTCTTCAGTCAATACGTCGTCAGGTACTTGCTCTGTTAGTACTGGTTCAGGTCCTATCTCCTCCGATACTTCTATGTTCTCTTCTACAGCATCACGGTACGCATCATCGTGAGTCTCCAAGAGTTCTGATCTGTTTGTTGATCTGTTTGTTAAACTGGAAGGAACAGAATCTGTATTCAGGTTTATGATCACTTCCGACTCTTTCACGTTTTCTTTCTGAAGAAAAACGTTTTCCAGAAATTTGACATCTCTTGCAGTTGTCACTTCACCTGTCTTAGGATTCATCAGACGATAACCCTTCTGATTATCTGGATATCCAATAAAAATCATCGGTTCCGTCTTCATATCCAGTTTACGTCTCTTTTGTTTTGGTATCAATCTATACGCCAAACAACCAAAGATTTTCAGATGACTTACATCCACATCTTTTCCAGTCCAAACCTTCTCTGGTACTGCATTATTCAATGCTTTCGTGGGGCTTCTGTTTTTTAAGTAAACAACAGTATTAACAGCCTCGGCCCAATACTTCTTGCTCAAGTTCGATTCTGACAGTAATGTTCTGGCCTTTTCTATTATAGTCCGATTCGCTCTTTCTGCAACAGAATTTTGTTCCGGCGTGTACGGTACAGTCGTCTGGTGTTTTATACCTGCAGACTTCAAAAATGATTTAAATTTACCATTACAGTACTCTGCGCCGTTGTCAGATCTCAGACATTTAATAGATTTACTAGTCTCATTCTCGACTTCCGCCTTGTATTCACGGAACTTCTCAAAAGTTTCGCTTTTGTTCTTCAAAAAATAAACATGCGTCTTCCGAGTATAATCGTCGATAAATAGAAGAACATACCTCGAACCACTGAACGACGGCTCCTCGATTGGTCCACAAACATCGCTAAAAACCAACTGTAAGACCTCGTTTGCTCTCGTACCTTGGTTTTTAAAAGGACTTTTGCATGTCTTTCCTTCAACACATGGAATACACGGCTCGCATAAATCAGTACTCTTGAATTCCATACCACTTACTAAAACTTTCATTTTATTCATATAATTACGCGATAAATGAGCTAATCTTTTATGCCAAATGTTCGAAATATTTTCATTTTGTTTTGACAATGTCACATTCACGACGTTATTTTTCTTTTCTGTCAATTCATAAATTCCGTCGACCTCTTCACATGTTGCAACCATTCGATTCTTATTTTGAATGATGCAACCTCCTTTGTCAAAATTCATGGAATATTTTTTCTTGGTCAAATCGCTCACCGAAATTAGGTTCATGGATAAATCAGGAACATGTAAAACGTTTTCTAAAATTAATTTTTCGTTTTCGCTGACTTGTGGCTCAGCATTTCCTCGTCCTTTAACCAACAATTTCTCGCCGTTTGCTACTGCAATCTTCATGTTACCTTTTTCAGGTGTATAAGACAACAATTTGTTTTTATCGTGGGTCATATGATTTGAGCACCCACTGTCTAAATACCACTTGTCTTTGTTTATCGCCTCCTTTGTATTCAGGCAGATATTCGCGGTTTTGATCCGCTCCTTGCATTCGGACGCCTTGTGGCCTTGCTTGTGGCACTTATAACACTTGTAGACAAACTTCTGCTTACGATCGTTAGTTTTAATATTAGATCTTGCATCGTTCTGTACTTTACGTGTAACTAAGGCTTGTTCGTACTCTGTGTTCAACTTACTTTGTCTACTTCCTTCTTGTAACAATTTCATTTTAATTTGCTCTAACGTGATCTCTTTTCCACTATTATCTACAGCCATTATAAGAGGGCTGTAATCAGCAGTCAACCCACCCAGCAAAATCGATATGATCCAATCATCAGGGATTTGAGCATCAATATCGGACAATTGTTGTGTCAGGAATGTAATTTTGGATATAAAGCTTTCCATAGAATCGAAATTCTGTAACTTACAGTTGAAAAGCTCTCGCTGAATATGTATGCGTCTTCCCCAACCTTTGTCTTCATACGCTTTCTGTAAGCTGTTCCAGGCTTCTTTCGCAGTCTTCGCATTGTAGACGTGGGTAAAGCACTCTGGTTCTAACAACAAGCATATTGTCGTTCGTGCCTGCCGGTCTACGTCAGCATTTACTACATCTGTAGAAATTACTCCCCACCAGTTTTTATTCTCCAAGTAATTTCGCACCAAGAATTTCCAGTTTGGGTAGTCGGACGATCCTTTCAGCTTCTTTATTCCACTTATGCCACCTTCAGCAGACATAATTGAAATTTCGTAAATTTCACACTTATCGTACTCAATTAATATTAAAACCACTCAACTTATTATGCTCTAGCACTATCAGAGCATGCAAAAGGGCAATAACTTATTAACCTTTTATTCTGGGCCCATAACCTATTGAAAATTGATTATAATAAGAACAGCAGCAGTGGTCAGATAGTTGAACATATATTCGTGGTCCATATTTTTATGTGCAAGTGACAAGTATAAAACATAAACAACTCGTAACTATGAATATTTAAAATCAGACAGACATGTGTAAATAGGATTATACACAAGCCAGTGGCATACAATATGCGACTATAAGAAGCCAGGAGCTGCGTGGGGTGTGTTCTATGTTCTATGTTACGGGTTTGGTTTCTGCACTTAGTCCTTCAAGTGGAACATTGTGCGTGGGCCATAGCGGCTGTCGGTGGTTATTCCAACCAGCTCACCTCCCTCCAGAAGCTGATTAGGTCTCCTGGTCTGTTGAGAACTCCTGTGTAAGATATGGGTGTCCCGAGGGTTTCTGACCTAATCTGGGTGACGCCTGTGCATTCAAAAAGCACATGCGCAGCGGTTTCATCAGCCTCCATGCAAGCCCTTCACAGGGGACTGTCCATTATGCCTATTATGTGGAAGTGTTCAGTGAGCAGGGTCCCGTGATGGTCCCCGTCACCAGGCGCAGGCCTTTCCTATCTAGGCGTAGCAAGCGCCTGGTTAGTTTGCCATCTAATGATGGCATGGCTTCCTTGGACTGCCTACAGCCTGTTGACGACGTCCATCGACTTCAGCCGTCGGGCAGCAGCCCACCAGCCACAACACCCGTCTGGTCGGAGGATCCTAGATTGTCCATGGAGGATGGGTGAAGTTTACACCCTGTTTCTCATTCCTGTATAGGAAAATTAATTTGTAGATACAAACATCAAAAGAGAAAGGTATTTATGCCGATACATTTTGAACCGTCAAGTAACTGCCATTGAGAGGGGTTTGTGGCTAAGTAATAACAGTCACATGGATCGATCGATTAGATTAAACTAAGCTTGCTGCGCCGTCTTTACATACCAAGACCCCTTTGCGCTTCGTAAAGCTCCTTAAGACGTTGGTCCCGGCTGTCATTCGTGGACCTATGACAGTCGTTACGGGTTATCAGAAGCCCAAAAGTCTGACAACTAGTCTTACCAAGCGGTATCGTATTACCCAGTAACTTTATTGTGGAGGTCAGATAGGCAGTCGCTCCACGTAAAATACTGGTATTTAGCTGCATCCGGTTAAACTGGAAGCCGACCCCAACATATTTGGGGAAAGGCATGATTGATTGAAGTATTTGCCATCATCACCACTTATTTGAATCGGAGTATTGTTTACATACATAAAGGAAAACATTACCAGAATATTGTAAAGATGATTAATTCTTACAGATTTTCATCAAGTACCTTAAGCCGACCAATATCGGACCAATACATACGTAGGTATACTCGTACCAGCGAATCCTCTGAGCTGCAAACAATAGCTGATCAAACGACTGGATCTAACGTGATTGTGAACGACTCAGTGGTAGCACAATAGATATTACTAGTTTATATACGTCTTTATATAGGTAAGAAGTAATTGAAGCAATATAAGGTATTAATTTATCATATTAGATTCAGGGAAGTCTGGGCAAGTAGGCAGTGGTGGTTGTTAACCCGTGAGAAGGCGCGCTATGAGCAATTTGCTCACACAAAAATCTAATTCAAAAATTTTTTGTCTTTCCCATCCCACACCAATTCAAGCACTTAAGTACCTTCCTAAATATTCATCCCCTCTCCCCTGACGCCATTCTCGATCCGCTCAGTGGCGTTGCGACCGCGCAGCAAGGCGTTTGTGGAGGCCGTGTACCAACGTGCGGCAATTTACTCATCACGCGCCCAGCAATTACTTTGCACCGAACATGTAAAATACATGTGTTCAGTGTGTTTCGAGAGGCACATTAGTGTAGATTTAATGGCTGAATAATACTTTTTAGTTTTTGTTATGGAACAGTTTTCATTGTGATTTTTATGAAACGTGCCAAAAAAATTAATTAATACTAGGTTGTTTTGTTATTTGCGTTAGAAGTTGCTATTATGTTTAATAGTTTTGATTAAAATACTTGTTTTCTTACTTACTAAATCTTGTGTTATTTATTTAAATACATTATAAGCCAATGAATATAGAAACACTAAAAATATAAACATTTATGATAGTGTGAGAAATTTGCTCGCACGCGCCTACTCGTGTAAGAAAATTAGGCGCGCCTTCTCACGGGTTAAAAATAATGAGGTTAGTTCCATATTGATGCCGATTCTGTTGTTCATAAAATAACTAAATTTAAGTTCAGTGCATCTTTTTCCTTCTTAAGAAAAATACAGAAGGTAAATATTAGTTTAGTCTTGTCAAATTCAGATACTCCATAGACATGTTTAGACGTGATTAAAAAATTGGCTACCAAAAAATACGCCAATTTACGTCAGGCGCTGACTAATTGGACAGGACTAGACTAATTTAAATCTTATGTCCTTTTCTCATCATCTGCCTAGCCTTTTCCCAAACTACGTTGGGGTCGGCGTCCAGTCTAACTGTATGCAGCTGAATACCATATTTTACATGGAGCGACTGCCTATCTCATCTCCACAACCCAGTTACTGAGTAATACGATACCCCTAGGTAAGACTGGTTGTCAGACTTTCGGGCTACTGACGACCCGTATCGACCGTCAAAGATCCACGAATGACAGCCGGGACCACCGGCTTAACGTGCTTTCCGAGGCACGGAGGAGTCTCGATATGTAAAGATGGTCACCCATCCACAAACCAACCGCGGCAAGCGTAGCTTAACCTGATCGATCTACCTGTGTGGCTGTTATTATTTTGCTGGTGTTATTGTTTGTTAATATTTTTTTTGGTGAGAGCTATAGCTCTCCTATCATGAGACTGTTTGTGCAAAGGGTGATGGGAACTAACACTAGATAGTAAGTTTTCTGTTATAGGTATGTTTACTAACACTATGGATTATTTTGATCCGAAATAAAGTTATTATTATTATTATTATTTAGTCACGGGCCCCTTTTCTTAATGAAATAGGAAGAAAAAGATGCACTGAACTTAAATTTAGTATAGCTGGTGAACAAGAGAATCGACGCCATTATACAACTGTGTACAGAGATGTAGAATAGAAAAATACAGTATTACATTATGATATCTGAAATTCAGTTCGCATCCAAAATAAGTACCTACTCATCAACATAACATCAAGCTTGTTTTCCTCGAAGGTTTAGGCAGAAATGTACAGACGCCAGCACGTCAAGCTACTACAATCTGTCAAATTTCTTTAATAGATTTTCAACTTTATCGCTAAAATATAAGATTCAAAGTTGATGAACAGGCAGCCTTAGCAGGCAGCCCTTTGTTGTTATAATTTACAAGCTTAACTTTAGTAAACTTTCAGTTGTTAGTTCTAGACATTGGTATTCACAGAATTCCTAGCTTCTTAATTATGACGAAGCTAGCCTTCTGTTTGAGGTGGTTTAAGAACATAGTTATCAATGACCTAAATACGAGATGTGGTGTTACCTAAATTCATGGCTTATACAACGTGTAACGTTAAATGCGCAAAACCTCGGACACCCCAACTGATTTTTAATTCAATTGACCTATTACAGAGAGAAAATAAGTCATTAAAAAAATTGTAAAGGTTTTATGTGCTGTTTTAGTTTTACTGGCCATTCTGATCGTCTCTTGCGTCTGCAACGACGCTTTATCGAGGGAGGAGTCGTCACCGGGCCGCTGCGCCGCGCTGACATTGGGTTGCTTGACCTATTAATAAATAGACACGGCAACGTTTTTAATGAAGATTTTTTTTTAAATGTGACCTATATTAAAAATTGGTTGAATGAATTCTGCTCGTTATTCTGATCAGACTATTTTCAGGTTTTGCGCATTTAACGTTACACGTTATATTTAAGAAAATGCTGGACAAGACGGAGCCTGTAACTGGACTGTATAATAATGTGGTGACAGTGGTGGACCAGTGGTAACAGCCGCGACTTACGAGTTGTAGATTGTAGGTTCGAACCTTGACAAGCGCTTTACTTTGAATTAATTATTTCATCACCACTGCTCTCAAAACGGTGAAGGAAAACATCGTAAGGAAACCGGCACGTCCTAGAAGCAAAAACTCAAATACATGTGACATCTAACAACCCGCACTGGGCACACTCCTCTCACCGAGAGGAGGCATGTTACCTCTTATTACACCACAGTTGCTTAAACAACTATTAAAACATGGGAAGAGAACACGCGCTGCCAAAAGCATTCCCGAATCATTGGATATAAAGACAGTCTACACGGAGAGAAAAATCTTTAAAAAATTACTGTGCTGTCTCATAATCTGAGTGGTAATGGAAAAATTACCATGCCAGCACAGTAAAAATTCTTATGCTGTACAGTAAAATTAATTGGACATATAGTGAATTTTTCCCAATCTCACTCAAATTTTCTGTAGATGTCACTTGCACTCACTTTACAGAGACGAGCACAGTAATTTTTCAGAGAATTTTCCCTCCGTGTATAACATGATGACCGCACGTTATAAAAAATCTGACGAATCGCCAAGGAATCTTGTCGTTGCTGAAGAAAAACATTGGCGCTAAAATAAACAGATTTCGTGAGGCGTAAGGCATTCAATAATAATAAAGTTAAACAGGCCAATAAAACGTGGAGAGTAATAAATTTGTTAAAGAAGACAATGGAATCGTTACCACTCAGAGCTGAGGATCGATCGCATGGTCGAGCGATGCTGCCCCTGAATGAAATATGAGACTCGAAAAGCCTTTTAAAACATTTTCTTTGCTCAAAATGATTGAAGAAATTTATTTGAATATTTACTCTTTTGATTTGTTTCTTTTCGATTTGTAGAAGAAATAAATTTCTAAGACTTTGGAGAAAATCTTTGGAATTAGGATAAGTTGGAGAAATATACTTGACCAGGTCAAGGCTCACCCGCGGCTGTCAAGCCCCAGATGATGATGATGAGCATTAATCCGCTCCGTAATGTTTACAAAAACCCGGAAGCAGAACCTAACTCAGTGGTTGAAGCACGAGCAAATTTTTTATGCATATATGTATGTTTGTAGAAAACGGAAGTTTGTTCGGTGTTACCATAAGTCCACCAGCCTATATTGTTCCCACTGTTGGGACACGGGCCTCCTCTCAGTGACAGAGAGTAGGCCGTAATCCACCACACGGGCCCAGTGCGCGTTGGTAGATGTCAAATGTCTTCGAATCTTTTGGTGCTGGTCTCCTCACGATGTTTTTGTTCACCGTTTTGGGAGCAGTAGTGATGAAAAAACATGTGTTTTTCGCTTCGTACAGGCGCGTACACGGAGAGAAAATTCTTAGAAAAATTACTGTACTCGTCACTGTAAAGTGAGTGCAAGTGACATCTACGGAAAAATTTTCTGAATGAGATTGGGAAAAGTTCAGTATTTGTTCAATAAATTTTACTGTACAGCATAAGAATTTTTACTGTGTGCGTGGTGATTTTTCCATTACCACTCAAATGCACTCAGATTATGAGACAACACAGTAATTTTTCTAAGATTTTTCTCTCCGTGTACAACTCGTAAGTCGCGGGCACTAGGCCACTGGACTCCATGCTCTCGGACTAACATACTAAATGACAAAAGTTATTGAATAAGATTTGGTTATCATAAAGATAAGTAAGCGATACTCTGTCTCCAATACCATAAGTAGTGTAAAATCTCTTCAGCACCCTATAGTGTACGTTATGGATGTCGTCATCAATCACTGGCCCCCAGCGGCCCCGTCTAGACAAGGGTATCCAGTACTCTTGAGACAAATTGTCCCATCCAACTAAAGGACTTATAAAACTCGTTGCCCGTTCCATCGTATTATATTTTAGTTCGATTATCGATTTTGGGTCTTTATTTAAAGAGGATAGGCCTATTATGAGTGACAAAAGTTCTCGTAAGGAGGCCTATGAAATGTTTTATACAGTAGAGCGTCGATTATCCGAAGTAATTGGGGGGACTTGGTGTTCAGAAAATCTGTATTTTCGGATAATCGAACTACCTATATGTATATTGATTCAGCCATACATATTTACGTACAGGCTAATGAAAACCATATTTACATTTACATAACAAATCGACAAGTCGTGACAAGTGACTGCCGCAAGCACTGTAGCGCGGGAGGCATGAGATAAGCACGCGTGAGTCGGGCGGGCGTAGTAGTTCGGATAAGCGGTCGTTCGGTTGAGCGACGTTCGGATACTCGACGCTCTACTGTAGTTCTATTATGGTATAAATAATGAAGAGACTGGACTAAACTAGTTCTACGTGGCTAGAATTTCTAACAAACATGCATTTAATAGTCACAAATCTATCAAATACATATCTTTACTAGCATCTGCCCGCGTGAAATATCTTATTCCCCGACCCACCCCTTCACATTGCATCACCTGTCCGCGCTATAAATATCTTATTCCCCGACCCACCCCTTCACATTGCATCACCTCTCCGCGCTATAAATTCGTTTTCGCTTAGCGTTCTTTCTGCTTTTTTTGTTTTTGCTCGTCTCTTAACCTTTCGTATAGCGCAGACCTGCGTTTCGGCATACGAAGGGTTAAGGGTCCAAGCATGATGTTAAGTAACCGTAACTTTAGCATATAACAAGAAATCGGCTATCAAATAAAAAAGATTTTTTCAAATCCGACTTTTAGTTACAGAGGTTAGCCCGTTAAAACAAACAATATTAGATTATTAAATTATTAAACAATATTATATTCCATTTATCAGCTTTATTATAAGTACAGATAAATGGACATGGATAGATGACAGTATTTTACTATAAAAATGTACTTGATGAATCGGTTGTATTTTTCTTTTAATTAACCCATTAATGCCCGAGTTATTTTGCTATTGATTTTTTTTCATTTATATTATTAGTTATTGGGTTATAGAACAAGAAAAACAGTATTTTAATTGAAAAAAACTTTTTCAAAGTATAAAAACACCATGTGTCCATATGGACACACTAGGCATTCGTACATACAAAAATAACCAATTCATACTAAACAAAATTTTATAAATTTGAAAGCACAAAATCACAAGAAATAATGAATTAAATTAATTGAAATAGCCTGTATAGAATTGGAGCAGTTCATTATATTAAGTGTGTACAGACCTCCTTCAGGATTGTATGATTGTTTTGAAAAGGTTATGGATGAAGTGTTGCACAAAATCTGTAATACAAACAAGTCCATCATCACTTGTGGTGATTTCAATGTTAATTTGTTAGAAAATTCTGGGTTAAGTACTAAAATCATAAGTTTGTTTCAGTCATACAATCTTGCTAACCTATTTTTGGAGCCCACTAGAATAACTCCCACTAGTGCCACATGCCTAGATAACATTTATACAGATATTATACCAAACCACAAAGAAATGATTAATTTAATAGACTCAGATCATTGCGGACAGCTGATCACTATTCCAAATCAAAACAAAAAAGTTATTAAAAAAGATATCACTGTTAACCCAAAAACAACTAAACGCTTAGAAACATTTAAAACTAAACTCCTAAGTAAATTACCACTTCTGTTGACTAATGATAACCCTAACAAACAATATAATGATTTTTTTAATATGTATTGCACACAATTTGATAAAACATTCATTCCAAAGACATTATCAGTCAATAGTAACGCTTCCTTCAGTGACTGGGCCACCATTGGTATACATAAAAGTAGAAAACGACTTTATGAATTATATGATGAACGGATTTGTATAAACACTGCTGAATTTAATTTATATGTTAAAAATTACTCTAAAATATTTAAAACAGTCTGTAGTATAGCCAAGTCACGTTATTTGAGTTCAAAAATTAAAAATAGTAGCAACATTATTAAAATGACTTGGAATGTCATTAATAGCGAAACAGGAAGGTCTTGCAACCGAAGTAGTGACTACAGCCTTGCTATTGATGACAATAAATGAAAATGGCCTTTGAAAATTTCTTTTCAGAGATTCCCGTGTCAACAACTAAATCTCTAAGCTCGTCACCCACTGCTGCAGAGTCTTTACTTAAAGAAAACGTTCCAGTTGGTGATTCTGAATTTCACTTCCAACATGTCACCTGTACAGATGTAATTAAAACTTTTCACATGTTAAATGTTAAAAAGACTGCAGATCTATGGGGTAATTCTGTGGATGTTGCTAAGTCAATTATAAACATTGTAGCACCTACTTTAGCTGTTATATTTAATAATTGTATTGATTGTGGTGAGTTTCCTGATCTTATGAAACATAGTAAAATCATACCATTGTTTAAATCGGGTAGTACATCAGACCCTACTAATTATAGACCTATTTCAGTACTACCTACCTTTAGTAAAATTTTTGAAAAGCTTATTTTAAACCAAATGCAAAGATTTTTTATCCCACTATAAAAAAAATTTGGCCCTCCCATAGTAAATCAATCAGCTGGTAGTCAGTTTTGTAAGGGAGGGCCAAATTTTTTTTTCATATTTCGACCTATGTTCTTTGGGGAAAGTTGTTGAGTTTCATGAGCACATTCACCTCCTTCAGGGTTGATACCCCCTTTCCGTTACACGTTGTATATGCTTAGATCTTTAATAGTCCGCAACGGATTTTGATGCGGTTTTTTTTAATAGATAGAGTGATTCAAGAGGAAGGTTTATATGTATAATACATGCATAATATAGTAGAGAAACACTGATAATTTTAGAGGTTTCTAATGTAATGTTGTAAATAAACACATTTTTTTGCGCTTACATTGTAAACGCTGGCTGATCCCGTCGAGATAGATCAAAATAATGTACTACAGTATTGTACACCTTAAAAAGGTCTACAAAAAAGTCCGTAATGGTATATGTCTATCTCTTAGGGATAACCCACAATAACCATTTTTTATCGTATACTTTTTACGGGAAATAATGGCTCTAAATTATCAGTGTTTCTCCATTGCACCCGTGCGAAGCCGGGGCGGGTCGCTAGTGGGTTAATAAGGAATTAATTATCTTGTCTACTCATATCCAAGTCATGATGTAACCTAAATGTTGTGACAATTTTTATGATTTAAAAGAGTGTCCGTGGAGTTTCTTGCCCGTTCTTCTCCACAGGTACCTACTACGCTTTGGAATGGGCAACTAGCTTCATCTTTCTGACTGACCGACCTCTTTGACAATTCAAAAGTGCCTGTAATTGGTTTACTTGAAATAAATGCTTTGAGTTTGAGTTTGACCCAACCACACATTCACCAGTAGAAAATCCTCTATACCGACACCGTCATTTGTTGGATTCAATTTAAACGTACGAGTATATAACGGTTTTATCCGTCTTTTTAATAATCCCCCGGGGTGCCGACACGAGTCCACTCAATTCTTTTGAATTTCGGTTTCACGTTTTATTTTTCCTCTTCCGCGTACGAATAGGTGCATCGTTTAGATTGTCACAGGCTAGCCACAATTCAGTGGTTTCCTGAATAACAGTGGTGTTAAGGGCTTGTGAGTCGAATTATTACTTATTTCGTATTTTTTTCCTATTTTTTAGCGATATATTGAGATTGTATGATGAGTATTTATTATTGAGGTTACTCTTAGGTTACAATAAAGCCCATTCCGCAAACATAAGTCGGAAAGCAGGAACATCTCGAGATTACAGTGAATCATTTTTTAATTGCATTGCAGCTTGTAATTTTTTTGTGTAGAGACTTTTAATTGTAAGGTTTATTTTTTATTAAACTTCCTCCTTTGTTGGAAGAAGTCACAACAAAGTATTATAAATAATAATATTTTTTTTTTTTTAAGATAGTAGCCTATCTTAAAAAAAAAAATAAACGTTTATCATTATTATTATTGAATTTTAGTATGTTCAACTACATTTCAAATCAAATAATGGAAAGTGAGAAAGTTTAAATAGGGTAGCACCTGCAGCTACCATTCAAACATTTGGCGTTAGACCTCCTTAGTGTAAGTCGTAGGAAGTAGGCACATAAGCACAGTATGACATTATCGGTTAGCAGGCACATGCTGCTGGATTAACCTCTAATACTCGTACTCACCGTCGCCATCTTGGGTCGCATGAAGACAATAGAAGCTTAAAATTGACTGATATAAACACGAAATTAGGCTGTAACCGAAATGCATTGAAACCTAAGTCTGCTTGAACGACTCAAGCTGATACTGATAATTCTGTACCCAAACACTATAGTGTTCTTTGTATAAGTCAAAGATATCGGTACCGTGATGATATAACACAATCTGATACTGATGATATTGACCCTAAACAGAATAGCATCCTTTGTATGGGTTAAGTTGAGCACGCTTGACCAACCCAATCTGATAAAGCTTGTATCGATCCCAAACCCAATAATGATTTATTTTTTATACAATGTTATTTTAAATTGGCTAGCTAAACTGCGTCGATATGTAAACATGAAAAAACAAAATATTTGATTTTTTGTGGGTGCACACGAGACCGCATGTCTGCGACATAGTAATTTGAAATAACAATTTAAAAAAAAATTATAATCTTCACTGAAGAAATAGAAAACAGTTTTTGTCAACTCATACTTCACGGACGTTACGCGTAGCGGACGTTACACGGCCGTCCAAGTAAAGTAAGAACAGAAAAGACGGTCGTTCACCTGCCAAAAAAAACATAAAATATTTTTATTTTATCGTATTGAGATACCCATCGCGCCTGAGGAGTATAGCTAGCTTTGTGTATATAATATTTAAACAAAAAACACAATAAAAGCCAAATTACGCGCGAACGTGAATTGCAAAAACTATAAATCGAATATTGTTCGAGCATGCTTCCAATAAAGCCTAGGAAATAAAAGCAAAATGCAAACTGAAGCTCTAAACCTTCTCTCATCTCAGGGAAATAAGAATTATGAACGAGAAATGAGTTACCTGTTGAGTTTCAAACGACCTTATAACCTGCGAGAGACGATACTGATATCATTTTTTCTTCTTTCTTTTTTCCTTTGTTGCTATCCGAGCTTGTAAGTTCTCTTTGCAACTAGCAGTATCTTTTATATCATCTGTCGATTGGCTATTGTGCGTCTTATAATGATCATGAACGAAAACATAGTCTCGGGGCCGATTTTAATTTGTTTTTCTTTTTTTGCTGTTTGTTGGATCCGTTGATTTTAGAAAAACACACCTGTATAATAGCACCATCTGATAGTGCCCTAATAAACATCAAAGTGTATGAAGTAATTCCAAATGGGAAATTAGAGAAAAAGTTGGTTTATAAGATCAAATCAATAAAGCGAAAAGAGTAGATTTGACCTTTGATACACATGTTGAACCATATATTAAAGATTGTGTAAGGTTTTCAAGAGGCAATAGTGAAAATCGCCAGTATTTTATCAAATGAACTGATCAAACACGTCCACAAAATGTTCAAGAAAAAAAAAACTACAAGAAGAAAATTATACAAATCAATGATCAAAAGTAAAGTAAAAACTAAACTCAGTTAAACCGCAAACTAAAAGAAAGCATTGATTTTTAAGGTCAAATCAAATCAACAAAGCGATATGAGATGATGATCTTTTTTCCCGCAGCGATTTCAAATTATAAAAAATATATATGTTAAAATGTCTATCTAATGACATAATATGTCATTTGACGTCTTCTCTCATTAAAAGTGTATAATCTCAGAATTAGAATTTACTAATTTTACAGGAGGACCTTTTAACCCTTAAATGCATGATTTATTTCATCGAATTGCCAAAAAAATGCTATTGTATATGTATTTATCTATAGAATTAAAAAGAATATATATTATAATGACATAAAATTATTAATATTCATAGAGTATATATATTGTTTTGACAAAAAGAGGTGCGTTCAGAAGCTCACAGCTATCACATTCTTAAAAAAATTAAATGACGTAGTTTGTTGCCATATGGCAACATTATGCATTTAAGGGTTAAAGGTTTAACGATTAATAAACTTCCAGTAATTTAAAACCAACCAATGAGCCATCTAGCGGGGATTTGTCGAACTAGGTTCTTCTTTCACTATTTAGATAAAAATATTTGCGATGCTAAACATTTCTGTACTTATACTTAACTCAATTTCGTTTTTTTTTTTTGGAGATTGTACATTTTTAATGCGAAGAGACGACATGTTTGGTTGTTATTGGTCATGGGGACCGTTACAATCTCCGAAAGGCATTTTAACAAACGTTAGGATGGGTGTTGCGACTTTTTTGTACATGTTCAAAGTGTTTTTTTTTCATTCTTTTGACTTATTGTTAAAATTAAAGTCAGTTGTGTCAGCGATTCGTAATTTTATTGAACTATAAAAAAACAGTCCACATTTTGCCTACATTTTTGAGCACCTTTATCCTATTGGTTATCTATGACGAGGGGTCCACAAGATGTCTACAAGACTGTCGATCCTCGCGCCGTCACCTTCTACTGCTACTTTTCCGTGCTCTTCCGGGGAGAATAGGGGTTTTGTAACATACCATACCCCGCGGTACAATTTACGGCCGAGATACCATTTTACCAACAGGACTAATCGGTCAATTATTACCCCCAGCACAGAAAACCCCCAACCAACGAATCTCCCAAACTATCAGGGACACAGACGTTGAATGGTGACAGGGAGTTGGAGGCTGTGTCCAGAAAAGAACAGCTCCTACCAGAGAGCAACATAAAGAGCGCGTCATGATGTAAAACGAGTAGAATTAATTATTCTTGGAATGATTATAATATTATTAATACGCCTTTCATTTCATTTTTCGACACGCCACTGTAAGCGTGCGAAGTGTTAACAGAACCATCTTGGGGCTCCAGATCACAAGTGAAACAATTTATAAAAGGACGTTTTAATAAATGAGAGTGGCTCTAGGATATTTGAGAAAGAAAAGAAAACAAGTTTTTGAATACCAAAGAAAGTAAAAAAGATTATGGTGTTATTGCCAAAAGCCAGATATGAAACATTTGACACAAAAATACTAAAAAAAAATACTGGTATTCAGCTGCATCACTGGAAGCCGACCCCAACATAGTTAGGAAAAGTCTAGGCAGATGATGAAATGTGACACCTTTGGAGTACACCCGCTATAAAGATTTTTGTGAAAGTGAAAAAAGTACCGAACTCAGAAGGTAGAAAAAAACTAGAAACATCAACGATTATTCAACGAGATTAAAGCGAGTGGTTAGAACTCGGAAGAAAACTTCTAACAGCCTCTTATTTCTTCAAAGTTGTCGAAAGGCGTCAAAATAATAGTATAAAAATTTTGTGAAGAATCTTAAATATCCAAAAAAGTGCAGCAACCCGATCAAAGCTGAAATCATACAGAGAGATGATAAATTATTAGCCACAGTGAATGGAACCTAAATTAAAACACTTTTATTTATGGCCATACATGATTGCCAAGATATATATGATCTCAGATATATTAGAAATATGGCAACTAGGGATTAAAGGGCTTCTAAATAAATTTTATTTTCGTTCTTTATCCTGTATTGCTAATATTTCATATTTTCAAGACGGTTATATAAACTCTATAATATACTCTCTATAATATATTTAGAAATTAGGACAATAGAGGCAACCTCTAGCAAAAATGGAACTAAGGCAATTAATAACTCAAATGAAAGTGTAAAAAAATTAAACAGTATCAATCTGGTGCATCAGAACATTCAAGGTTTTTTAAACAAAGACTTAGAAGTAGAATTATTCCTGAATTGTTATAATGTAGATATTCTTTGTATGACAGAACATTGGCTTAAAAGCCACCAGTTCATGTTCAATTTTAGTAATCACCAGGTTGGTAGTTCATTCAGCAGAGTAAATGCTATACATGGTGGCTCATTAATTTTAGTACATAACCAGCTTAAATTTAAGGACCGAAAGGACATTGTGAGCCTCTCTGTTGAGCGGACAATTGAAATAGCCTGTATAGAATTGGAGCAGTTCATTATATTAAGTGTATACAGACCTCCTTCAGGATTGTATGATTGTTTTGAAAAGGTTATGGATGAAGTGTTGCACAAAATCTGTAATACAAACAAGTCCATCATCACTTGCGGTGATTTCAATGTTAATTTGTTAGAAAATTCTGGGTTAAGTACTAAAATCATAAGTTTGTTTCAGTCATACAATCTTGTTAACCTATTTTTGGAGCCCTCTAGAATAACTCCTACTAGTGCCACATGCCTAGATAACATTTATACAGATATTATACCAAACCACAAAGAAATGATTAATTTAATAGACTCAGATCATTGCGGACAGCTGATCACTATTACAAATCAAAACAAAAAAGTTATTAAAAAAGATATCACTGTTAACCCAAAAACAACTAAACGCTTAGAAACATTTAAAACTAAACTCTTAAGTAAATTACCACTTCTGTTGACTAATGATGACCCTAACAAACAATATAATGATTTTTTTAATATGTATTGCACACAATTTGATAAAACATTCATTCCAAAGACATTATCAGTCAATAGTAACGCTTCCTTCAGTGACTGGGCCACCATTGGTATACATAAAAGTAGAAAAAGACTTTATGAATTATATGATGAACGAATTTGTATAAACACTGCTGAATTTAATTTATATGTTAAAAATTATTCTAAAATATTTAAAACAGTCTGTAGTATGGCCAAGTCACGTTATTTGAGTTCAAAAATTAAAAATAGTAATAACATTATTAAAATGACTTGGAATGTCATTAATAGCGAAACAGGAAGGTCATGCAACCGAAGTAGTGACTACAGCCTTGCTATTGATGACAATGTAATTAGATCAGATTCCCAGGTTGCCGCGGCCTTTGAAAATTTCTTTGCAGAGATTCCTGTGTCAACCACTAAATCTCTAAGCTCCTCACCCACTGCTGCAGAGTCTTTACTTAAGGAAAACGTTCCAGTTTGTGATTCGGAATTTCACTTCGAATTTGTCACTTGTACAGATATAATTAAAACTTTTCACATGTTAAATGTAAAAAAGACTGCAGATCTATGGGGTAATTCTGTGGATGTTGCTAAGACAATTATAAACATTGTAGCACCTACTTTAGCTGTTATATTTAATAATTGTATTCAATGTGGTGAGTTTCCTGATCTTATGAAACACAGTAAAATAATACCGTTGTTTAAATCAGGTAGTACATCAGACCCTACTAATTATAGACCTATTTCCGTACTACCCACCTTTAGTAAAATTTATGAAAAACTTATTTTAAATCAATTGCAAAGATTTTTCAATAACAATAAATTACTGAATAATAAACAGTTCGGTTTTACAAGGGGTCGTTCAACTACCGATGCCGGAGTTGAACTTTTAGGACATATTTATAATGCATGGGAGGACAAATGCGATGCTTTGGGCATCTTTTGTGATTTGTCCAAGGCATTCGATTGTGTTCTTCATGAAACCTTAATCAGGAAACTTCACCACTACGGAATCCGGAACGCCTCTCTGGATCTTCTCACTTCTTACTTAAGTGATAGGATTCAGAGAGTTGATGTTAACGGGAAAAGGTCACCCGGATCTGTAGTAAGAATGGGGGTCCCACAGGGCTCAATACTTGGACCATTTTTATTTATTGTTTATATCAATGACTTGCCTTACCTCATAAAGGATGAACATGATATAGTTTTGTTTGCAGATGACACTTCACTTTTATTTAAACTCAAACGTCAACAGCTGGTTACTGACAGTATAAATAGTGCCCTCGCAAAAGTAGTTAACTGGTTTAATGTTAATAATTTACTTCTTAACGAAAAAAAAACCAAATGTATTAAGTTTACGATACCAAATGTTAGACAAGTAGAAACTAGTGTTCTCATAAAGGGTGAAGAGTTAAAACCCGAAAATACCACAGTATTCTTAGGCATAACTTTGGATGCCAAGCTTCAATGGGGCCCCCATATAGATAAATTGTCAAAAAAGCTTAGCTCTGCAGCATACGCCGTTAGGAAAATTCGTGACTTAACTGATTTAGAGACAGCCCGTTTAGTTTACTTTAGTTATTTTCATAGTGTGATGTCATACGGTATTCTGTTGTGGGGAAATGCCGCCGAAATTCAGATAATTTTTATTTTACAAAAAAGGGCAATTCGTTCCATTTATAAATTAAGTCCCAGACACTCCCTCAGAGACAAATTTAAAGAGATTAATATAATGACTGTGCCTTCTCAGTACATTTATGATAATCTTTTGTATGCACATAAAAATATTAATCTGTTTAAGAAATACAGTGATATCCATAATATAAATACTAGGAACAAACATAAATTTGTTGTTCCTACAACAAGGCTCAAGAAAATAGGTGGCTCGTTTAGATGCCGATGTATACGTTTTTATAATAAACTTCCTAGCCACATTCAAGAACTAAGCATTAATAAATTCAAATCTTTTATAAAGCTAAAACTATGCCACAAAGCCTATTATACTGTAAAAGACTATATTGAGGACAAAAACGCTTGGGATTGAGCTGCTCCAATAGGTCTAGACAGTGAATGTTGTTTATTTTTTATTTTGCTGATTTACACTTTTGTTATTTTTTTTCTTTCTTAATATCTATTTATGACATGACATGAACATTTACTGTTTAAAGTCTTATATTATTTTAATTATTGTGAATGTGAGGACTATGTGGGTCATTGTTTCCGTTTTAATCATGGTCTGGCAGTTTGAGTGGTTTATGCGGTCTACACAAATGTTCTGTCCTTGGTATTGCTCGTCGAATCGTTGAGCTCCTTAAGTTCTGAGTTGAGCTGCACGGTTACTGACGAATGCGTGCACTGACTGCACAGGTCCACTCAATCTGTGTGGTTCTTCCCTCAAAATACCACTTCAGACACCAATCTACATGGTCCTCAAAGATCAAAGATGATGTCCGGATTTTTATATACACATTGACATTGATGAATTTTATATAAACAATGACATGGATATTTACTTTGTATAGTATCTTATTTTTATTATTATTATTGTGAGTGTGAAGACTATGTGGGTCATTTCTTTTTTCTTTTTTCCTTCTTAGTTAGTTTTAATCATGGTCTGGCAGTTTGAGTAATTTATGCGGCCTACCCAAATGTCCTTTCATTGGTATTGTTCGTCGAATCGTAAGGCTCCTCAAGTTCTGAGTTGAGCTACACAATTTTTGACAAATGCGTGCACTGACTGGACAGGTCCGCTCAATCTGTGTGGTTCTTTACTCAAAAGACCATTTCAGACACCAATCTGCATGGTCTTCACATGATCTGACCAAGATTATGTCTGGACTTTAAAAGAGACTGTGACCTCTGAGTTTGTTTCGGCCTTTCTTCTCAGAGTAGTCAGATAGGAAACGCCGACCTCATCTAGTTTAAAAAATATGATTGACATGTAAAAGTGTTTGTACAAACCTACTTACAGAAAATAAATCATTTATCATTTATCATTTATCATTTACTCGATAATTATATAATATTTCGTCTAAAAGTGTTGTTAAATGGTTGAAGCAGAATTCACAGATTTACATTTAAGTGTGACTACCTGAAAGGTAGAGGCACAATGACGTTACAGCTCGTTACACATACATATTTAGTCTTAGGTTTCCCAGGAAAGCGGTTCCGTTATAAATTTTATAAATTATAACGGTCGAAAACCTGTCAGATTCACTAGTATTTGACACAGATTTATAGCCGTTATTGTATACGTTCACCGCTTTCATAGAAAACCAAAGCTTTACACTGGTACAAGAATATTTTAAAGCTCGAATGACGTGGACAAGGCGCGGTTGGTACCCATGTGTGCAATTGTTTTGTAGAATGTCACTTGAAATGTATTCAAAACAAAAGATGGCGGCCTTAGTTCCGGTATTGGGTGACAACAGTAATTTCAAGTGGATATGACTTTATTTCTATCGGTAACATCATCCCATCACTGCTCCGGGAATCGAATAAAAGGGCAATATTAGATATCGGAAATCTCAGATAAGTGCGTGTAAAGCATTAGGAGGGCAATCCAATTTATGTAGGGTAGTGTGAACCAATATTAGGGGACTTCTTAACGCCCACAGACTATTGGCTGCGTTGCTTCGTGTTAGTAAAGATTGGAATTGGGTTAACAACATAGAATGTTAAGAAAATACTAAATTAAGAACATAAGATTTTTACATTTATCCAAATAATAGTATTTAAGATAATTTGAGTGTGATAAATGAAACTGTGTTAACTGAAATCTGAGTTAAAATAATCACTACATAGTATAAAACAAAGTCGCTTCCGTCTGTCTGTCCCTATATATGCTTAGATCTATAAAAGTACGCAACGGATTTTGATGCGGTTTTTTTTAATAGATAGAGTGATTCAAGAGGAAGGTTTTCATCTATAATACATGCATAATATAGTAGAGAAACACTGATAATTTTAGAGGTTTCTAATGTGATGTCGTAAATAAACACATTTTTTTTCGCTTACATTGTAAACGCTGGCTGAACCCGTCGAGACAGATCAAAATAATGTACTACAGTATTGTACACCTTAAAAAGGTCTACAAAAAAGTCCGCGATGGTATATGTCTATCTCTTAGGGATAACCCACAATAACCATTTTTTATCCTATACTTTTTACGAGAAATAGTGGCTCTAAAATTATCAGTTTCTCCATTGCACCCGTGCGAAGCCGGGGCGGGTCGCTAGTTATGTATATACAAAGCTAAACTTCTTACACTAATATCTTTGAAATGAACAAATTGTTTCCTTTATTGTTTGGCAAAACGTTCCTCCGCTATCGGAAAATGATAGAAAATGTTTTACAAGCGTATAAAAGCTAATTACAATAATACAAAAAAAAAAAAACAAACGATTCAAACCAAAAAAAAATAAAACACAATCCCCTTTCTACACTGTCCGCGAATAATCCCCAACACGAGCACACGACCAAGCACCGCCATAATTAACCCGGACCGCTCCAACACATAAAATGTACCTCATAATGAATTTCTTGTAATTAATTATATTCTCTCTTTGTTCACAGATTACGCTATCTCCTAAGACAATTAAATAGGGGTGAAATATCCGCTGAGACTTTACAAAAGAATCTACAATATGCTGCGAAAGTTCTGGAAGCAGTCTACATTGATGAGACCAAGTATGTATCTTGCTTTTAGGGTTTTTCTAGTAAATGGTTGTGGGGTTAATAGTTGAGGAAAACTATGCTTCGGTTTTTTTTTTTTGTTTTATTGTAAGAAATATTCGTGAAGGGAACTTGCAACTGAATTTATTGTTAGTAGGTTATTATGCTGTAAGTTTGAAAAGGTTATTTGATCCTTCAGATTTCGTCACAAGAAGGCTGATCTAAAAAAGGTTTTGAAAGATGTTACATTGCTCCACAAAGCGTGATGCCACTGACTAGGTTACTAATACAGTTCGGCCGTAGAGAAAATGCGTTCCTGACAACTGTCAGTTTCATACAATCGAATACATATTTTGCGAATTTTAACTGTAATAGAATTGTCAGAAACGCATGCTTTCAACTGTGTTCAATGTTGTAAACAACATTGTTGAACCCATCAAATCCAATCTCCTCTATTATTACCGGATCATTTAAATTGTTTATTCTATCAAACTCATCTGATTCGAAGATAAATCTACTCTAACTTTTTAATTATCATCAATGTTCAGCTTGACATTTTCGAAGTTGCAAGTTTCCCTACGAAGCATAGTCTATCTCAACAAATAAATTGTATAGTCTGAAAAATCTCATAACTTGTATGTTTCAGATTTGTGTAGCAGTTCCTATATTGTACGTCGTGATCGTAAATTTTATTTATGACACACAAAACATAGTATTCGTTTTTGGTTGTGGAAGCGTTTGCTTTAAAATACCGTTTCTATCACCCATCAGTATTTCTATTTATTAGTATCGGAGCGTTTCGTTTCTTTGAACAAAGTAGCCTCTAGTTGATGAACAGGAATGGTTTCTTGTTTGAATATTTTATTAAGTGCTTTATAAATATTATGCTAGGAGTTTTTTTTAATTGACTTTTATTGTTTCAACAAACAATAAAATTCAATGCATACCACCTTCAGAAAAGGATGCATATATTTTTTTAATGTATGTTCGGGCATAGCTCCGTCATATTCATATAGACGGATTAGCAAAATAATTTTTTTTATGGATAAGGTACCCCTCAGGGGATCAAAAACTCAAAAACTATTCAAGAAAAGTTAATAAAATTTATATGGGTGGTCCCATATAAATTTTATTAACTTTTCTTGGGTAAATTTTGAGCTAGCTATTAGTGATGTTATAATAACTTCCTGTCACTGATATTTAGATAGCAAGTAGTTTTATACGAATTTGTGTGGGGTAAGTGCAACATAAAAGTGAAAAATAAAAACTTTTTTACAAAAAAAATAACAACCGACTTCCAAAAAAGACACTATAAAGTAAAAAATAACTTTAATTTCGAATGTCGGTGGCCAACAACACCGACTTCCGAAATTAAAGTTATTTTTTACTTTTTAGTGTATTTTTAAATGTTCTTTTTTTTTTTGGAAGCCGGTTGTTATATTTTCAATAAATAATATTTATAGTACGAGTAGATACACGATTTGTGACATGAAGATGTGTGATTTGTGATTACAAAAAGTTACTTTGATTACTTTCGGATATTGGAATGAATGTTCTTTGCAATATCTAAAGTGGTCTGCTTCAATATGTCCAACTCCTATCGAGAGTCCACTCCAGCGGCAAATGGGCTATTTATCCAGAAAACGGCTTACTATCACTTCGTGGTCAGATAACTTTAAAATATTGCTTCGTTTTTATTATCAATGCATTTTCAGAAATTGCATCGTCGCAAAAAAATTTTGAATATGAACCAAAAAGATATACACAGTTTTACTCATATTTTTATAACTTTAAGGCTCCGTGCATAAAGAAAACCCTGTATTGTCAATCTCTTATCTAATCCGCGAGTTGACTAATTTTTTTTTATTATTTAAATTGAAGCTTTTTTACCTCACTAATAGCTTGGTATAAACAGTTTTTTAATATTTTTAAAAATTGAAAAGATTTGAGCGTTCAAAACTCTCAATTAGACAGAGAGGGAAATACTGAATTGTGACGTCATAGTTCAGTATCGCCATATAAATTACATGCAAAACTTCGTTTTGCGAGAAAGAGATAGACAAAAAGTTTCTATAAGTTATAAGTTTTTTATTTTTCGACCGATTTCAAATTTGATTTCGAATTATATTATTGTATTACATGTGTGGATATATTATCTACTAGAATATAATTATAGTATTCAATATCATGCAACTACCCAATTGTGAGAAAACTTGAAATAACTGAAACATCATTTCCTTGTATAAAAGTGCAGTTTTCATGGCGCTAAACCGTTCTTGTCAGTCTATAGTTTATTTCACCTTGCATTTACTTAATGAAGATATTGTATTTTCATAAAATAAATTTTATTTTTTATTTTCATATTTTAATTCAAGGATAGCTGAAGACTAAAGAGTATTTTTGAATGTCTTTACCCACGTACAAAACAAAGTACTCGAGTGTTAAAATCACAAATAATTTTGTTTAACCCTACAGAGCATGATTTTTCTTATCGGCTTAAAAAGATTACACCAGCCTGCAAATATGATGCCATTTCTCGAAAAAATATTTACAAAAATCATAACTCAATAGAAACGTATGTTTTTGTGTATGACCCATATATGGCACATCACGCATTATAATGTGAATTTGTGTTACGTAGTATCAATGAAATTACAAGATTACACGTAAAATGACAAATATGAACATGAACTTACTTGCACTAATTATTTCCACACTGAAACGATTCAATTTTATCATTTTTTTGCTATTGTTATACGCCGCTCGTTAATCGTATTCAAAGTGCATACCTACCGATTTGAAGAAAACATAAATAGTTAAATGTTTATTCAGATCTATCCAAAATATCTGGTACTAAATTCAAAACGGAAATACATAATGGTTAATATTGTTAACACTAGATCACGCTACTTGTATCGATTTTTGAAATATAAGACATTTTTCGGTATGTCCCATATGTGGGACACTATGCGCTGTAGGGTTAAATCCTTTTTCCCTTTCGCAGAAAAAATTAACAAAACCGATCAAAATCAGTCACTTTCGTGCACGGCCACTTAAACACAAAAACTATGCTGCATCAAAACTATGCCGCTAGATCTGCCTAAACTTTTGTAACTTACGTAAAATAATTTGTAATGAATTTATGTATGTACGAAGAATATTTCATACAAACCTTCTTTTATTTTCTCGCTTGAAGCAAAAGGTTTTATTTTAAATAAAACCTGAGAAAGTTACCTAATAGAACACTTAATGAACCGGTAAAGGGAGGATCTAATTAGTATCACGACAACAGGCGAGTCAGGTTAATTAGGGAAACAAAATGGTTTGTCCCAGTGCCCCTCAAAAATTATACGAAGGTCTAGAGAAACAATTACAATAGAATTAATATGTTTTTTTGTTTTAACAAGTTCTAGGAGAGAAATTATTTTTGAAACTTTCCTTTGCTAGTCTAGGTTAGGTATTTTAATACATTTATTTTTCTGGTATTTCGTTTACCATTTGTATCCGTTTCACATTGGTAGTATTATTTTATTTTTTAATTGTTTTTAGGGTTCCGTACGTCAAAAGGAAAAACGGAACCCTTATAGGATCACTTTGTTGTTCGTATGTCTGTCTGTCAAGACACTTTATATCGGGAACGCGTGGAGGTATTGAATTGAAATTAAAACCATATACTCAAATCTGTCCCTTGAAGGTGTGAAAAACCAAACTTCTAAAGTAACGTAAAAAAGATACGGCCGTTTGTGCCGCAAAAAATGTATATTTCGACACTCTCAAGGGAATCAAAATTTATAGGGTACTTTCCGTTGAACTAGAACTATAAAATTTGGCAAGTAATATCGTTTTATACTATAAGTACCTACAGGGAAAATCTGAAAACTATACATTTGTAATTAAATCATAAAAAATAGCACAGTCTTTATTTAAAGTACGATTTTTTTTCCAAATTTTTCCAGACTCGATTCCTGAACTATTTATAATATGTACCTACAAATTTGTTCGGAACCCTCGGTGGGCGAGTCCGACTCGCACTTGTCCGATTTTTTTTTGTTTCTGTTTACTATTGACTTTTTTGACGTGTACGACTGTTTACATCGTTTTCACAAATAATTATCAAATCAACATTAATTATGTATTTCAAAAAGTGTCCATGTAGTTTCTCGTCTGTTCTTTTCTACAGGTACCTACTACGCTTTTGAATGGGCAAATAGCTTCATATTTCTGACTGACCGACACCTATAATGGTTTAATTGAAATAAAAGCTTTGAGTTTGACTTTATTCATTCATTCAATCTGTTAATAAGTATTACAAAAAATATTTCGTATGTCAAATAAAATATCAGTTTTCCCTGAAAAGTCCTTGTTTTCATATCCGTGTTATTTTAATTGAAAAGGTGTAATTTATGTGGAACAGTTTTACGTACCCATTTCTAGTAGACCCTTTTCCATTGCATCGAGCTCATCTAAACCATCAGTACTTTATTCAAACGAATCTTAAGTGAGTAATCGTAAATGAGTTTTACTCAAAATCTCTCTAATACTGACAACGACTTGGAGCGGCAAAGAAGGGGCATTATTTGTAGAAGCAATATGCTTGCAAGACGATTTACATATTGTTCCAGGCAAGTGTAAGGAACACTTTTCGAGGCCTACTGTCGGGCGTTCTACAGCAGCCAACTTTGGTACCGGTATACGAGGAGAGCTAACAACTCACTTCGTGTACAGTACAACAACGCTTTTTGGGCCATTGGCGGTGTAGAACGCCTGGTATGTTATTAAAAACCGAGTGGGCGACTTCTTTTCCGTTCTGAGAAGGACGGGAGCTTCATTTAGAACACGATTGTTGAACTGTAAAAATAATATTGTAACTACTGTGTTCCGCACAATTTTCGTGACTAGAATCGAATTTTTCAATCTCAGCATTGACTATGATGTAAACAAGTAATAATAATAATAACGAATAAATTTAACTAACGATAATTTTGTAGTTTATTAGGTAACTATCCGTTAAAATTATGAACGTATTAATTTAATTTAATTTATAATTTGTAACAACTAAATATTTAACAATACTTAACGCTTATTTATTTATTTATGATATGTAGTCACTATGGGTGAAAAGTATGTGTATGTACAGTGCCTGAAATAAAATGATTTATTATTATATCCAAAATATAATTCTCATTGACAAAGGAATCTACACACATATAATATTCATCAAGACAAAGATTGCTTTCAGCCGTCTTTGCATATTTGCTCATTAAAAGACATCTTCGAGATGTATTTAAACGCGTAATTGTCAAAGCTTTATTTACATTAAAGCTTATAATTCTGTAACACCTACAGAATAAATGAATCAGCTCTGTTTCTGTATTCACATTTTAGGCAAGAATTTATTACAGTTCCAGACTTTCTTAAATCTAGATGACCTAATTTGATTATCTACTAATGAAGTTTGAGTAATATTTAAATAAATGTGTTTTTTTTTTTCAAATGTCGTAGATGAATAATATGAATGTTACCTATACTAAATTTTATCTGAGCCAAGCCAAAACGAAATTAATTTTCATCATCCTTTTCCCAACTATGTTGGGGTCGGAGCACCAAATCAGATGCACCTGAATACTAGTATTTTATATGGAGCGATTGCCTATCTGACCTCCACAGCCCAGTTACGAGGTAATACGATACCCTTTGGTAAGACTAGTTGTCAGACTTTCGGGTTTCTGACGACCCGTAACGACTCTCAAAGATCCTAGAATGACAGCCGGGACCAACGGCTTAAAGTGCCTTCCGAGTCACAGAGGGATCTCCCATCCACGGCTCGACCACGACAAGCGTAGCTTAGCCTAATCGACCCGTACGGCTGTTATAACTTAGCCACGAATCCCTCTTCTCTTCTCTCTTCTTTTTTCTCTTCTCGGATAGTGTCAAAAATATTCAAATAAATGTTTTTTGTCAGATATCTTAGATATGAATGTGACTACACTAAAGTTTAAAATGTGATGATGATGAAAATAAAATTAAATGAATTTGATTTTCATCATCATCACCGTCATTCTTCTGCCCTTATTTCAATTTATTTTTTATCGGCGCAACATGTCCATTTCTTCCATACTTCTCTACTAGTCGTTTTCTCGGTAGTCACCTCCCTTCTAACCATATCATCATGCATGATCGTAACACGCCATTTTTATTTTCGTAAATGCAAACTATTTTTATTTTCATCACCTACGAGTACCTACCATATGTAAAAAATAACAAGCTTCCCTTTTCGAAAATAAAAAATACCGCGTTACCTACATGCCGCGGTACTGAAACAAATAAAACAAAAAAAAAATACAATTAAAACCAGCATCTGTTACATTCATGTATGTGTCGACTCTATGAAATGAAATATGCGACTCTACGTGGCTTTATGTAGAGGCAATATAGAGCAACGGCGATATCAAAAGGGGTTATGAAGTTTGGTTCAGAATAGAGACAATAGCGGCAAATAGAGTTAGCATATGTTAACCCTTGCATCTGGGTTAGGTTACATAAATTGGTGATTAAAGAAATGAAGGCATACATATTAGAAGTGGAGCTAAGATTAAAATTTAATTAAGTGAAGTAAAGTACTTACTTTACTTCGCTTAATTTAATACCTACTTAGGTGTTGTCTGTGAAAGACTATAATATTTACATAGTATACAAGCTAACAGACTTTGAATAATATGTAGACGTATATAAAAAAGAGGAAAATTAATCATAGGAAATCAAAAGTCCGTCTGCATCGCTGTCAACAGGACAAAGTGTCCCTGTCGTAGATGAAATAAACCCAATATTACTCGCCGCAATTGAGCTTTGTGTTCGATGACAAGTTAAGGTTAACAAGTATAAAGGGCCTGGGTGTTAATAACAGTGAAAGACCAAAAAAATTATGCCAAAAAAAACAGTTTGATCTAACACACTAGTATGAGTTTTTGGCGGGAGCGAACGAGAGCCGTGGACGATATGAAAACGTTACATGCGCTTGTCGGAGCGGGCGGGCGCGCGACTGACTGGGAGCGCGGGAGGGACGCCGCATGCGGCGCGTAGGCATGCGCATGAACGGCGCGGCGCTCGGCCGATGCTTAGCTAACCCTGCGGCCGCGCGCCGTACCGGGTTTTAACCCGAAAATGCGTGTGATACAAGTTATATAACAAGCCTGAGAGCCACATAAATAAAAAAAAGCTCCTAAAATTGTCGATTACAAATTGGTCGTTTTGCATGGATGTGACGCATTGACGAATTTTTTTGTGTTTGTCTTATTTGTATGCGTCATGCTTACCGCAAATAAACGTATTTTCTTTCGTTCTTATAAAAAAATGTAACACAATTTAATTCCCATCAATATTTATTCATCGGTGTGAAAACGTTATTGCGTCATTCATAAACAACACTGTATGTTCCAAAGTCAATTTTCCGTGAAAAACGTCCGAGGACGACAAAGTTTCAATATTCGAAAGAGGTGGAGTAGCTCCGCCCTTCGTGCAATATGCACTGTGCTCAGGCAGGTGTAAAATAAATTCGCTCGCACATTGAAAAAACCATAGATTTTTTAAAAGCATCTTTCTGCTCTGCTAGATTACATGAGAATATCACACTAATATTACAAAGGCGAAAGTTTGTGAGTGTGTTTGTTTGTTACTTCTTCATGCCCAAACGGCTAAACGGATTTGGATGAAATTTGGTACACAGATAGTTTATAACCGGGATTAACGCATAGGATACTTTTATCTCGATATTTCCACAGAATCGACACTTATGCGTGTGAAACCGCGGGGCGCAGCTAGTTAACATATAAACTTCCTGGTAATTCATTAGACCCTGTCTTTCTCTCTCTCTCTCTCTTTGCCTAGCCTTATCCCATTTCATTTGGGGTCGGCTCTCCTCGTCATTCTTCGCCAGATGTTTCGGTTCTGGGTCGTCGAGTCATTCACTTGGGCTTGCTTCAGGTCGTTATTGACTACAGAAGTGAAAAGGGGTCTACCTCGCTTCTTTGGATTCTTCTTTTTTGATTCATGTATTTCTTGAATTCATGTAGACTTGCTTAGTTATGTGTTCTTTGGTCGTTTTTTTTTTTCAGTTGAAGCCTTTAAATATTCTTGTGTGATATACTGCACAGAACAACGTAAATAGCTAGTGATAATATAGGTAAATACGTTTTGACGTTTGTACCTACTTGTCAGATCGTTGTCTGATTTTTCACGAAATTAAAATGAAATCACGATGATACAGTTTCTCAGAAGTGGTTAATAAAGTATAAAAGCTATAAAATTCCATCCTAAATACCCCTGCGAACACAATTCCGGCAAGTTTAAAAAAATAATAAACATAGACGTACCTACAGAATTTCGCGTACTTCTCGGAAACCCAACTGTAGCGAGGAGTGTAAATAAATCAATAGCTATGAAATATTCCTACCGTGAAGCGGCTTGGGTGCTAACCCCTTTGTATAAATTACCAGCACCTTGAATAAATAAGGCAGACTGCCTCCGTTCGTCTTAATTTTAGTACAATTCTGACTTTAATGATGAATTGCATTCAATCATTAACACACCACGACCACGCATTGGCAAAAGTCACAAATTAATTAACAATGAATTCGTATTTGATGTTGTCTAATTTAAAAGTAGTCCAAAGGCTGGTTGAAGTGGAACTCAGTGAGATAAAAACATACAACATAAACTCACGCCTTTACGCTCATGTGTGTAGGCAGAAACGTGAGTTTTTCACTAACTAAAATGCCATCTTTTATCATGTATCATTTTTTATGAATATTGTTAATCCATATCTTTTTTAGTTTCTTCTAAAATAAATAAAAAAACATGAAACGAAACATCAATAGCTGTCGCCAGAACCATCCAATCGCACCTTACATGCTCAACAAAACCAGTAACAATTACTGGTCAACTGCTTACAATTGACAGTCACTGACAGTGTTTATTCGCAACCTGACGTGGTGTTAACGTCAACGCGAGAGTTACGTCAACACGAGAGCTAACTTCAACACAAGATGTGGCGTCAATTCCGGGAACTGCTGGAATATAATCCACAACACGTAGAACGCATATTTGACGCTAAAATATTTAAGCGAGTGTTCGTGAAGGCTGAGATTATCAATGACATGTTATATATACTTAACAAAGGCGTAACCACCGTATATAACAAAGGCGTAAAGTTAATCTGACCAAGATCTATGTTGGAAATTATCCTGAATATTAGAAAAACTATCCAGAGCTACCCGTTTCTTCAGGAATTTCTGTGCCTCGGAAAGCACGCTCCGTTGGTTCCGGCTGTCATTCGTAGATCTTTGAGTCTTCACGGGTCGTCAGAAGCCCGTAAGTCTGACAAGTCTTACCAAGTGGTATCGTATTACCCAGTAACTGAGTTGTGGAGGTCTGATAGACAGTCTCTCCTTATGAAATACTGGTATTTAACTGCATCTGGTTAGACTGGAAGCCGACCCCAACGTAGTTGGGAAAAGGCTAGGCAGATGATGTTGATACAGGGATACCCGTTTACAGTTGTCCAAAACGATTTTGTTTCGTTTTCCCAAAGGTTTTTATGCCCTAAAAACCATTATTATCAAGTTACACCAAAATTGTCTCCAATCCTTTAAAAACAATATATATCACTTTACCATCCCAAGTACCAAGCAAACATAAAAAATGAAGAATCATATTTCAACGGACACACGGAGCTATCAGCTCAGTCGCGCAGACAGAATGACGTCATGCGACCGACGACGCGACGGTTGACAGCAGGCGACGACACGTGACGTCGCCGTTCTCCGATTGAAAATTGTGGTTTCCGATGCATGCTTCTATCGGGATTTGTAGTGGTTGAGTGGCGATATTCACGTATTTTAATTTCAAAGGAAGATACAGATAGTTTTGGTAGTAAAATTACGGGGAAACGACGTTTTACAAAGTGAGGTCTCCCAATTGTGAAACATGCGGAATGTTTGAAGATGTTCACCATCTACTTATGGAATGTACTACGACAAAGAAGGAAAGAGACACTGTTGAGCAGCACTGTAAACGAATATTTCATTGGTCCTTATGTTAAAGTTTTAGCGCAGCCTACAACTGAGATAGCAAATCTACTTGCTGATTTGTTTCGACATTAATAATGCATATTATATTTGTAGAGGTAGTTTATAATAGATTAAGTTATGATGAGGCTGACATGCCACTGTAGATATAAGCCTCTAATAAAAATTAAGAAAAAAAAAACTACGTTTTGATAAAAAGTGAATTATTGAAGGATGTACAAGACTTTTCAACTTCCGAAAAGAAACATTTTATTATTTGTAGTTGACGCAGCATGTCTGAATAAAGACAGACCGCGTCCTCTTCAAAAGCGATCGTCGCGTTCATGACACGTTTTGTACGGATAACCGGAAAGCGCCTTCACTCAGCGCGGCCACACGTTCTTTTTCACGGAATAAAAACTGACATACGAGTATATACAGCGTGTAACGGAAGGGGGGTATCAACCCTGAAGGAGGTGAATGTGCTCATGAAACTTAACAACTTTCCCCAAAGAACATAGGTCGAAATATGAAAAAAAAATTTGGCCCTCCCTTACAAAACTGACTACCAGCTGATTGATTTACTATGGGAGGGCCAATTTTTTTTTTCATATTTCGACCTATGTTCTTTGGGGAAAGTTGTTGAGTTTCATGAGCACATTCACCTCCTTCAGGGTTGATACCCCCTTTCTGTTACACGCTGTATGAACGCGACGATCGCATATTCGCGCGACGATCACTTTTAAATAGGACGCGGGGTTAGAATGATATCACTAACAACCAGTTTTAAGAAAATATACGGTCTTGAGATAAAAGAAAGAAAAATCATTAACTATTTCAGCAGCTTATCATAAGACAAATAATGGTCCTCCAACGAAACAGATTACTTCAGTAACACTCCCTACATAACTAGCTAACAGAACATTTACAAGCAGTAGGTAATAAAAACCTGAGAGAAAAGAAACGGTATAAAAACGTTCCCGATCGTAAAGACGGTACGTAACTATATAAATATATAAAGATCCATTCTGGCTTTCATAAAGGGTAGTTATAACTGGTAGTTACAATAGGGAGAAACGTAATGATATTTTCACAACGTTACGACTCAGGTAAGTGGAACAAAGAATAGATATTGCTGGTAAACGTCTTATTTTTAAACGGTACTTAAACTTTAACGATAGAGACGTCTTATTTTAATTTTGGATCTTTTCTAGACTGGTCCTCAAGGTTCTGTAAGAGAGTTTTTAGGAATACCTAGATAAAAACTTATCCAAAAACTTCTGCTTGTAGTTTAAAATGTTCCCACTACTGGGGCAAGCTTCTCTCTCCTCTTCGAGAGGGAGTGGGCTATCCACCACGCGGGTCCTGTGCGGGTGGATAGATATCACATATCTTTGATTTTTTTGTTCTAGGACATTCCGGTTTCCTCAAGATGTTTTCTTTCACCGTTTTGAGAGCAGTGGTGCTGAAATAATTTACACAAAGCAAAACGTCTGCCCGAGTTTGAAACCGCGAGATACATCGGGGCCGTTACTACTAGGCCACCATCGCTCTAAAACTTGTACTTCTTCAATTTCATTGGTTGATTTTTTGTGTACTTAACCCAAAATTGGAATTTACAATTTATTTTTAGTATGTCTGAATACAGTGTAGGTACCTACTTAGGCAGTTATTTTATAACTATTTCACAATAGTGATCATCATAGCCTATTAAAATAATTAAAGACACCATTGAATGCCATACAAATGAAAATGGGCTTAATAAACTTAAACTGAAATTACTCCTTTAATATGAAGCTTTAACATATTATGGCGAAGTTAAATTAACTAAAACAAGAAAGTAGAGTTATTATTTTAAATCCTTTTAAGCACGTTCAAGCAAGCAAGCAAGCTCTTCTATACACGGTGTGACCGGGTTTTCAAGACCAAATTTGGTTTTGCCAGTCATCAGAGAGCTCACGAAAGAAAAGTAGTCTTGGGTCGCTGTCGCCGGATACGGTGACGAGGACGATATATAAACATCGCATATGCCCTGGAAGCGTTTGCCTGCATTTAAAAGTCCTTTATTAAACTAAAACTCAGCATCCAGGATTTTATATTTTTATTTTAGTGATGGCAAAGTCGCTTCGACTTACGAGTTGTAGATCGTAGGTTCGAGCCAAGTCAGGCGCTTTACTTCGTGTAAATTGTGTCATCACCACGACTCTTAAAATGGTGAAGGAAAACATCGTGAGGAAACCAGAAATTCGTCGACATGTGTCATCTACCAAGCCGCGTGGTGGTTTACGACCCACTCCCTCTCACTGAGAGGAGGCCTGTGTTCCAGCACTGGGAACATTTTTGGCTGATTATGTGTGATGATAAAGTTGGTTGGTAATTGTTGACATATACAAGAACTAGCAGCGCCCCATGGTTTCACCCGCATAAGTTTCAATCCCGTAATTCCTACGGGATAAAATGTATCCTATGTGTTAATTCTGGTTATAAACTATCTGTGTGCCATCCAAATCCGTTCAGGGGTTTTTGCGTGAATTAGTAACAAACATACATCCATCCATCCATTCCACAAGGATTTGTAGGATAGGACAGAAGGAAGTAGGATTTATAAAGACAAAGGAACAAGTGAAAGATAAAGCCACATCAAAACCCTAGAATCACTCAGAACGAAATTGCGAATGCAAAACCAGCAAACGATGGCTCACTTATCAACGGGATTCCTAAAAATCTCTACCCTTGTTAAATCCGACACATTCTATTATTCTTGAACCCACGTATACAAAACAAAAGGATTTCATTTCGAGCTTGTTGGAACCTTGTTTTGTGAGAAAATTGCAAAATCTCTCCCAAAACTGGAAATAATAATGCTCAAAGGGGATTGAATATTTTTTATATGGCCGCCATTTTGAAAAAAGTCAAAATGGCTTGTTCAAAGTGGCGGCCACGCATCAAATTTATATAAATCGATAGCTGACATCAATGCAAACGGAAAATATACTAGGGCCAAACCCCGTAAAGCGTCACGTTTCCGAGATAACGTTCAAAGTTGATCACGTGACATCCCTATTTTTTTAACTTCTTGCTTAGATCTTGTTGCATAGATGTTACTTTAAAGTTTCAGATTGATTATTTAAAACATCTATGACAAAATGTAAACAAGTTGTATAGGTTTCAATTAGGGTACTGTTAATTTAGGGTACTGATAATTTAGGGTACTGTCAATTTGCCTGTTTAGTTTAACCACTTTTGCTATAGTGTACGGTTCTGGATTTATTCCCAGGTTCAGCATAGTCTTTTCTCGATATAAATAGATTTGGAATTGCACTTCAAGATCCTAAGTAATATATGTGAAAGTGGGTGTTTGCTTGTTTGTTACGCTTTCACGCAAAAACGGCTGAAAGTATTTGGATGAAATTTGGCACATGGGTAGACCATGGCCTGGAGAAGGACAAAGGCTAATTTTTATCCTGCATCGAAGACGAAATCATAGTTGATGATCACATCAACTAGCTGAACTGTCTGCGACTGCGTCTGCATATCTTTTAATGATAAGCTCTCTGTTTTGTTTCCCGTTGGGGTAAGGATTCATTTTTAAACGGTTTTATTTAGCTCACCCCGTTTTTATCTTTGTTTTTGCAAACATAACATGTGTTTGCAAGAACAAAGATAAAAATAAATCCTTACAAGAAGACAACAAACTAGATGATAATTTTTTTATATTATTTAATTTATTGAGGGATAATAAACAGCTACAACATAAATATAACAAGTTGTAAGAATATTATGAGGAGTGTTAACAATATTGTGACTGGAAGGAATTGGTATTGTTACAGTTACAACATTATCGATTTTTTCATCTATAGAATCATATCTATAGAACGAGAAGACTTGTAACATGTTCTTCTATTTATCATAACCAATAATAAAAAACGAAAACCAGCCAAGTGCATGTCGGACCATCCACAATGAAGGGTTCCGTAGTTGGAATGAATTTATTCCAAGAATAAACTTAACATTGTAGTTCAAAATCATGTTCTCCAATACATTGCAACTGCCAATGTAAGTTGGTCCACTATTGCTCGTAAACTTATAAAGCCTACTTAGCTGTGATAGTTTTCCTTTTAACTTTGTCATACTCGTATATACTGCTACCGTGATTTTCGCAGATATCCGAAAACAACCATTTAGCTGGCTGGGCTGCCAACTATGTGGTTGTTTTTGGATATGTTAATTTTTTTAGAGTACTCGTGCGAGTATAACACTATACTATAACAAAAATTAGCGCTTAATAGCCTATTATTATTCATTCGAGTTACAAAGACTTATAGACAATATACAAAAGTTCAATATATCACACATAGAACAAAAAATACATTAACAATACAATATAAAACAAAAACCACCGTACCTTCAACCCTTACAAATTTAATGACCGACGACTGCAGGTGATAATATTTCACAGAAGGATCCCTCACACGAAAAATTAATTTCATAAACCTGCAATATTTTTGAATGGCCTATCCAACGATACCCCATACCATGGGGTCGATGAGAAAAAAAACTACGTGTGGAGGAGGTAACCTAAAAAATGTTTTTCGTGATTTTATTTTACCACTTTTGTATATCCATGCTATATTAGATCTTTCTAGTACTAAGAGTCTCTGAGCTAAACTGCGGACGGACGGACGGACGGACGGACGGACGGACGGACGGACGGACGGACGGACAGACGGACAGACGAACATGGCGAAACTATAAGAGTTCCTTGTTGACTACGGAACTCTAAAAACGACTTTGTTAGATATTCTTCGTTTTGAGTTGAACCAACGTTCAGGGATTTTATTACTAGTTTCGTGTGCCTAGTACCCTGTAAAGTAAATTGGAAATTCTCATAATAAAACAATTGTAATAAAAATCTCTAAATGTACTTAGATACTGATACTTTATTTTCTCTTCACTTGTTCACAGATAAAGTCACCACAGTCATTTCACACCAAAAAGACCCTCTCTCAACCAAGTGCCCCTTATTTATTAACAAAGCCTTCTCCTACCAAATTAACGGTTTGCCAGTGTTGCCATTTCTCAAACAAAAACGAATCATTAAAATCCTTAAAAACGCTACACAATAACGGCAAATTGGAATCAATTTAGCAGTTCACCTCGGTCCGATCAAATTACTCAATTTTGGCCACGTGATGCTCGCTTCTGCAATAATTTATCTTGATAACGATGTGACACGATAAATGCAGCTAACGTTACTGATATTGTGAGCCCGTAATTATACGTAATTAATAATTTATGTATCGGTTTATTTCAAGCTTAACACTGAAATGATCTAATAATAATTAAACTGAGTTGTGGAGGTCAGATAGGCAGTCGTTCTCTGAAAATTACTGGTCTAGCTAGTTGCATCTGTTACGACTGGGAGCCGACCCTAACGTACTTGGGAAAAGGCTGGGCAAATGAATGATGGTGTATAACTAAACTTTAATGCCCTTCAAGGTTTTTTTCTAATCATATTAATATTATAAAGGCGAAAGTTTGTGTTTGTGTGTGTGTTTGTATGTTTGTTACTTCTTCACGCTCAAACGGCTGGACCTATTTTGATGAAATTTGGCACACAGATAGTTTATAACCAGAATTAACACATAAAATACTTTTTATCCCGATATTCTGACGGGATCGAGACTTATGCGGGTGAAACCGCGGGGTGCTGCTTGTGAAATATAACAATAGAGCAAGAGGAACTCGTTTTTATCTTCCACAATCTTAGTAACTAATAACGAGTTGTTTTTATAAAAAAAAACAACCGGCTTCCAGAAAAACACTACAAAGTGAAAAATAACATTAACTTTGGAAGTCGCTGTCGTTGGTTCCGCATTTTCATTTTTGACACCGACTTCCGAAATTAAAGTTATTTTTCACTTTGTAGTGTTTTTCTGGAAGTTGGTTGTTTTTTTTTTATATAAAAGGTTTTATTTTTCACTTTTTAGTCATACCTACCCCAAACAGATTCATATAAAACTACTTGCTATATAAATATCAGTGAAGGGAAGCTGCATCAGCGTTTATAGGGTACAGACGTGATGTTATGTTGTGCGATTGCGTAAACAATGCATGCATATGCGATAGCAGCAATCGCGGTTGTTTTACTGGTATTTATTGAAGAGTTCCGTTGTCTGTCTCCGAAACTCATCACCAGATCTTTACGAAATTTAAATGGGATCATTTTGGAGTAAACCTCTATGGAACAAAAAATAATTTTGCAATTTCGTCTATATATGACGGAGTTATGTCCGTACATAGATAAAAAATAAAAAATCATCCGAATTGATAGCCTCCTCCTGTTTGAAGTCGGTTAAAAACACTGCCTAACAGCTACTGACATAAATGGTGGAATCATTTTCCGCTCACTGCTAAATAAAACTAAAAAACACTACTCGTATAGCGAGTGCCATACCGTTTTTTGTTTGCGATGCCTCGCCACTCGACAGTCCCGAGAAATTTTAATTTACCTAGCTTTGTTTGAATACGTGAGCGATGCAGGGTTTTTTAATTGTCATTTAATGCCCTTTGAATGAGGTGTTGTGTTTTAGTGGTATTTAAATCGATATAATATGTAGCCTTGTGCCTATTGTTAAGCCTGAATTAACCCATTTTTTTTTTAGTCTGTTTCATCATCTGCCTAGCCTTTTCCCAACTATGTCGGGGTCGGCTTCCAGTCTAACCGGATGCAGCTGAATACCAATATTTTACATGGAGCGACTGCCTATCTGACCTCCACAACCCAGTTACTGGGTAATACGATACCCCTTGGTAAGACTGGTTGTCAGATTGTCGGGCTTCTGACTAAACCCGTAACGACTGTCAAAGATCTACGAATGACAGCCGGGACCAACGGCTTAACGTGCTTTCCGAGGCACGGAGGGGTCTCAGTATATAAAGATAGTCTCCCATCCACAGACCAACCGCGGCAAGCGTAGCTTAACCTGATCGATCAACCTGTGCGGCTGTTATTATTTAGCCACGGACCCCTCCCTCCTTTTTAGTCTGTCTATGAAATCAAAAGTCTTTTCATAAACACTTCTCACTTTTCGAACCTCATAATTACATAAGACTGCCCCCCAAAACGCCCACCCTTCACCACTTCCTACTGCTTACGCTGGGAAGAAGTGGCGCATAAACTACACTAAGTTACGAGAAACTTGATTGCATACAATAGCAGGAATACAAAGTAATTAACATTACGAGAGACAGAACACTTATTTAAATTGCAATTTGCCATATGTCAGCTAGTCATGCATAGATTACCATCGCTATAGGTATTCCAGGGTATTATTACTAACACTCAATCACACAGATTACCTGAACAAAGCAAACAACGGAACCTAATTATACAGTCTAAACCGGCGTTCCCCAGACACGCCGTGTAGCGTAGTCATATTGAATTTGTGCATGAGCGCAACGAAGTGTCCCAGCCCATAAACTGCCATCGGAAACGACGCAAACTGGTAGAGTGCCAAGCTTTCAAATACTATTCGCTGTACATTCAAATACTATTCGCTGTACAGTAATAATATTGAGAAGTATCCCGTCGAATAAAAAGAATCTGTCAGATAAACAACTTGACTTTTACATGAGCAGCTTCAATACTCGTAGAAACTTGACGTTGAATATATTCATATTCAACGTCAGAAAAAAAGAAAGATTTATTGTCAACATCAATATTGTAGATTTTGGTTAAGTTATTCGAATAAGAAGCAATGTAAACAGATTTGGAATGGATTAAAAATTAAAGCAATTCCTTGATAGATATTCGACATTTACGCGAAACACTTACCAGGTTCCCAATTCTGTATAGTAATTATTATTTCCCGTGTAATTTTACCAAATGCAAACCGCGTACGGTTGTCATTTTATATTTATTTTGACACTTCAAACCATGTCAACTTCGCGTTTTTGGCGCGTTTTGGATCATTGTGTCATAGAGAATCCGTTATTAGCAGATATCGTGATTAGCTTATGACTTGACGTGGTTTCGAAGTAAGGAATCGTTAACTGGTCATAGTGAATTAGAGTTCTGTATTAATATTGAGTAAGACAACAACTGCCACTAAAGCCAAAATGGACTAACAACACTAGAAAACAAAATTAAATTTCACACCTCTATCACAGAACAGATTCCGAGAACTATTCGGCAACATACACTGCAAACTTACACAGACACAGTTTCCTGATTGTGTTAACTTGAGAAAAGAGCAGTCAGAACTGTTAGGGAAAATGTATTGCTTGTAAATTAATGTTTGCAGAAAACTGGGGCAAATGTAAGTAAAAACTCACGTGCCTCGGGATTACTCTTATCGATTTGTCAACTTATCAATTTGAAAAATATGCCTCAGGTATTTAGTCTGCTTTGTACGGTATTTTTTTACTAGTGCTAAAAGTTTTAATAAAAAATATATAAATAATTTAATACATATAAAATAATATGGAGAGCATCTACGGGACACAGGTACAGGGAACATTTTTTTTAAATTTTGATATATAACTACGTCATAGAGTACAAAATTAAAAAATCTTGGAAAGTTGTCTCTTTTTTATCAGTGACACAGCCGATAGTCATTTCACTTTCAGTGTAACAAAGTAATAAAGCTAGTCTCAATGTTTTTACTAATTTCACAATAAATTAAATAAAAATGCAGGATATACTGGATTTTTTTTTACAGGCTCCAAATTTTTACAGGGTATTCTACTCATGAATATGAGCAACTTTCACTATGGGACCAATACTGACGTCACAAAAAAAAATCATCTGTTTCATACATTTTGGTCAAGTAGGTATTGAACTTTTGTATTACACAGCTAATTTTGTTTTCGTGATTTCAGAGTTGGTCCCATAGTGAAACTTGTTCATATTCATGAGTAGAACACCCTATAAACATTTGGAACCTGTAAAAAAAGCACCCAGTATAGGACTTTGCAGACCCAAAGTAAAAATAAAACGAAGGCTCGAATTAATTACAGCTGAAAAAAGGGTTGACAGGCCAGTCAATCAAAACGAGAAGAGTTGAGAAAATAAGTATATCAGAGTCCATCCAATGAACTTTTTTTAAAGAGTTAAAAAGTTCCTTTCACAGACAAACATTTTCACTAAATGGTTTTTATGGAAGCACAGTTAGATAATTTGCATATGAATGTAATATTTTGCATAGATGTTCCGCTTTAAATTCAAATCGACTTTTCGTTTGATTTTACAGAGAAAAATTACTTTGACGAAGTAATTCAACTTCTAAACGAAAATACAATCCATGATGAAATATTAAGTGTTAATTGTATAAGAAGAAAGAAAGTAAATTAAGCTCGGTCTAGTTTTTAAACTATGAATCAAATCAAACTTTAAAGGTTTCAATATCTTTAACGTTTACGCTTGAAACGAATCCCCACAAGTTTTTGATTCAAATAAAATTAACTTGAAACCAAGTAAATGTGGTTATTGACTTCGTAATTTATTTCTTACATTTTTCAATCGAAACGAAAACGCTCCGATATATGAAACGCTTTATTTATTTGAAGACCAAGCTTTTGATGATTTACTTTATGAATTCATTAAAGATCATGTTCGCGACGATTGTCTCCGAAGCTAACAATTCTAGGATGTTTATAACAATGGGTGTGAGCGGATGTGTCGTCGCGCTGCCAGTGATTATGTCTAATGCAGGGATAGGAGAGTGGCAGAGCAGCCGCGTGCGCAGCAGTCGACGCTCCACATGCGCCGCCTGCGCACCCCGTGCTGGGCGAGGTGCTCAGTAGAGAAACCAAACGAAGCAAAGTTAATACCGTTACAACACTGCCGACACTGGCCAAGTAGTCGCGCCTCCCTTCTGTCCAATCTGTGCGATTAGGTCTTTCTGTTCTGTTTAAGCTTCAGTTTATAATACTCTCTCAGTTACTTGTCCTCTGTTAGTTTAGTGTTTCCACTATCATTTGCTGTTTTATCAGTTTGGATTTGTATCCAGACTGGTAGATTCAATTTTTAGGTTTTATAGGTTACTTGTTTCTATGTAAACGATTTTCGGTGAACAAGTTACGTGCTACGTATCTTGTCTTTGATGTATTGCTACATTACTATGCTTCGCAAAAGTAAAGCGTAACTTGTTCCCAGGTAGAATAGCATTTTATCTGCGTCTAGATTACGTTTAGATTAGCTCTGGAACGTAGTCCCGTGTGCCGTTTGGACCCTGTGTGACTCGTCTATGTGATCGTCCCAGTCTTCGCTCCGTCTGTGTTTGTCCTTTCCTTAGGCATGTTCACCTTTCATTCTTGTGTCTGGGTGACCCCTGTGTAGCGTCATTCCATCAAGCTTATCCTTTGTTTTAATTAAATATTTAATTTTCTTTATCATACCTGTGGTTTCACCCCTTACTCTAGGTGAAACCTTTTATAATTAGTTTATAGTTGCTACCACTGCTTCCATATATTTTATATAAACATTTAAGATTCTTTATTCTAGGTATTTTTTTTAACTAGCTTGTTTCATATTTTGACTATTTGATATTGTATTTTATTATTTTTTAAATGTGTGTATTGTAAATTTTGCAGGTGTCTTTGTTTTGTTTATAAAAACAATATGCTGGCGGTGTTCGCCATTTTAAATTTTGCCGTACCTATGTACTAATCTTTTAGTATTTAAACGACAGTTTTTTTTGTAATTATGTTAGTATTTTATTGTAATTATAATTAAAATGATGAACACCCAGTTTTCCCAAAAGCAAAAGTCGTTCGCGATTTTCCCGCTCCTTGTGTGATCCCTGAGTCTGTCCCAATGACGGCGTGTTTTATTTTAGACCGGCAGTGGCGCGTCAGCAGTCAGCCCCAACCCTGGTGTTTAGGTGTGTCGATGTTATCACTTTTTATGCCACTCACATCGCTTGAATCAAACCAGAATTCGTTACCAAAATTCAAAATTTCTTCATCAAAATATTTGAACATTTCCATCGACTATATTCCGGTTTCATTCAAGTAGTAATGATAATACGACCCTGAATTAACCTTGAGCATCCCCAGAGATTCGCTTGTTTTGTCGTGTGGCTGTTTGTTTACTGTATTGCTTTCCATTGTCTCAAAGCTTGTTACTAAAATTAAATACGATATAACCAAATGTGAGCTAAAAACCGCTTTTTATATGTTAATGATTAAGATGCTAAATTTGAAGCGAAATTATGTCCTTACAGTAAGGTAAAAAATATTTTAAGTGCCACTCTTTTCAACATAGATGAGAAAAACAAAACCCTCGACGTTAATGTGATGGCAGGCTTTCGTTTGGGCGTTTTTTTTGTGACCTGTTCTCTTCTAATTGAAAATTGCGCTGGGAGTGCTTTCATTCTGAGGCCCTTTATTTTACAAATCGTTTGCAAGATAAATTAGTAATATGCAGAGTTAACAAGACCAAGACTTTCAACAATATTTTGATAATATTAATAAAGCAGAATGTTCCAATGGAAAGCAATGTAACAGCATTACGAATTCTTGAGCACGCTGCATGTGACGTAGGTATCCGATACCCGTAGCTAGTGTACCCAAAGTAGCATGCTCTGAAATCTGCCAACTGTCTACTTCATCACACTTGGTTTGATTGGCAAACAAAGTTTTTACACATCGGTATACGCCCAATACTTGAAAAAAAAAATACTGCTCTCAATTTCAGGACCTTGTTTTTTTATTCAAACTTTTTTTTTGTCCGCAATGAAAAAAAATTCACGAGAGTTCTGGATAAAAATCTGACATATTGTTCTGAAAAGTCCCACGCAAAGGATTGCCTATCTTATACATGTTCTGTATTCACTATAATATGCCGATTTGGAATCTTTTGGGTGGGATTTTGCATACACCGTATTTTTATCATGCAAATTTTGTACTGTTTGAAGATACTGCAAAGAAAATCACTTTTTTTACTTTGATAACTTTAAATAAGTAGTTAAATACCAGCAATTTATTAAATTTTCACAATCATACTGACAAGATAGTTATACGAATAGCTGTAGCAGTTAGCGATTTAATTAAGATTATATAACTTGATAGACTAACAATGTACAGCATTACATGGTTAATATTAATTAGATTTAAAAAGTTTGCTTAGATATAGTTGTATGATAAGAAAAGTTAAAAATCTTGAAGCAAGTATTATTAAGAATGAAATGTTGTAAGTTTGTTAACAAGATAATACAATAGGATGCGAAGGTAATTTGTTTTAATTATCCAAAGTTTTTATGTTGGCAACAAAAATATTTTTTTAAGTTTTATGTCTTCAACTGAGAGCTATGGATCCGGCTGATAATGTTGGATCAAAATGAGGGAATGGCGTCTTTAAAAGGGACGGTAGCTGAGAATACCCGAAGCAATAATATTTGAATTGCAGCGTTGATTGTCATAACGGTGTCCTAACAGCTTCGCAGCTTTCAATGGTAAATGGAGCTAATAAGGACATGACAATGGTGCTAATGTTATTCTTGGACGTGAAGCTTAAGCTGCGAAAATTAGCTTTTATGCTAAAGATTTTCCTGAAACTAATTTTTCTTTGTGATGTGTACAGGCGGCTTGCTGACGAAGATGATGAGCTGTCAGAGGTCCAGCCGGATGCCGTCCCTCCTGAAGTACGGGAGTGGCTGGCTTCCACCTTCACGCGGCAGCTGGCTACGGCGAAGCGAAAGTCAGACGAGAAGCCCAAGTTCCGGTCGGTTGCGCACGCGATCAGGGCTGGCATCTTCGTGGACAGGATCTACAGGAGGGTCACCAGCACTGCGCTCATGCAGTTCCCTCAAGATGTCATTAGAGTGCTTAAGGTAAGCGTAATTGATATAAAAGTCATGACAGAAAGTCGTGGCAGCCAGCTCTCCTCCTTCTTAACCCCTGTTAAGAAGGAGGAGAGCTGGCTGCCACAAAAAAAGCTTGCGCGATTGTCAGGAACGAAGTTTCTTACGCGATACTCGCATCCCCATACACTCGTATAGAATAGAAAGAGAGAGAGAGAGAGAGAGAGAGAGAGAGATAGAGTGAATTTAGTACGCGTTTTTTTCATACAGAACCATCTAGTATAAGTTTTAAGAAGCTTTCATAAAGTTTTCGCCATATTGGATTTTAATTTTGACCTCACAATTGGCTTCAGCCTCCTCGAAAATCACGAAAACGATACGCATGATGAAAAATTTGAAAATGTTCGCAGCCACCATCTTGGATTTTCATTTTGACCTAACTATCGGCTTTAGCACCCTCGAAAATCATGAAAACTATCTTTCTCTTTTTGGCTCTTTATACAATAGAAAGAGACAGACAGAGAGAGGGAGAGAAATTCGCATGGACTTTCGCAGGGGCCTTAACGCTTGTTCGTTACGTGAAGATTTCTACCCGTTTACTCCTTTTTTTTTTTTTTTTTTTTGTTTCGGGGTGGAAAATCCTCATGGATGTCCGCCGCCCTGGGGCGGGCGGCGGGGTCTGTCAGACTCTTACTGACTAAAAACCACCCCGGTGTTCCCTCTCTCACCTACGCCGGGGGTCGCGGGAACGAACGATACTTCCGCAACCCCCGGCTGGTGCTGGCCCGCTCCTGCGGGCCTCTCCTCGTGTTAGGGGGGGGAGTGAGGTGTTAAACTCCCCCCGCGACGTCTAAGAGGGGCGCGCGTGGAACACTACGCGCCGCCGCCTCGGGTCCAGATGTGTGGGGGGCGACGGACGTCCCCAAGTCCGTCGCCCCTGGACCCATTTAGGGCGGCTGGAAGAGGGCGTTGTCCGCCCTCCGCCGACGCCCGGTGCGCCTGCTGCGGGCGGGGTGAGGGGACGAGATCTCCCTCTCCCTTTCCGCAGCCTCCTTCTGCGAGACGACTGTTTCGCAGAAGGAAACCACCGCGTCCCAGGACTCCTCGCTGCCGACCATAGACTCGACCACGGCCGGCAGCGATAGGTCACTGCCTACTCCTGAGATGAGGGCACGGCGCGGCTCCTCCCAAGCGGCACACTCTGCCAGCGTGTGCCGCGCCGTGTCCTCCCGGCAGTCGACGCAGTGGTGACACCGGGCGTCCGGCTCCCTGTTTATGCGACACAGGTACTTCCCGAAGCAACCATGCCCCGAGAGCACCTGCGTCGCACGAAACGACAGGGAGCCGTGCCTCCTCCCGAGCCAGCGCTCGAGCACCGGCCGGACCGCCTCGATGGTGACGAGGCCGGCGGTAGGGCGCAAAAGCCTGTCCCGCCATTCCGCCACCAGGACCTCGCGGAGCTGAGACCGACGCAGCTCCCAGTGTCGCTGCATCGGTCGCTCGCCCCGCGCCCTCATTTCCTCGCGCCACCGATACAGTGACGCGAGTACTTTCGCCTCGAGGTCCCAGGGCGGGGATCCGGCCAGTACGCAAGCCGCCTCGTAGGAGATCGTGCGATACCCCCTGATGACTCTGACGGCCATCGCTCTTTGCGGTTTTCGTAAAACCGCAATGCTGCCGGCCGTCAGGTCAGAAGCCCACACCGGGGCCCCGTACAGGGCCATGGATCGCACGATCCCCACGTAGAGCCGCCTACAGGCGGTGCTCGGGCCCCCCAGATTGGGAAGCAGCGTTGACAGCGCCCCAGCAGCGCCCAACAACATGGGGGCCAGCCGCCGGAAGTGGGGCTCGAAATTCCACCGGCTGTCGAGCACCAATCCCAGGTACTTCATGGTGGACTCGACAGCAATCCGAGCCCCCCCGACCACGATGTGTGAGCCGGGCGGCGGCGCCCGCCGGGGGCCATGAAACACCATGGCCTCCGACTTGTTGAGGGCCACCTCCAGGCCTAGGCGACGTATGCGGCCCACCACCTGTGAGACCGCAGCCGTCGCCAGCAACGCTGCCTCCCTGTGCGAGCTCCCCCGGGCAGTGACCAGCGTGTCATCGGCATAACACGTCAGGTCCACGCCCGGTTGGAGCTCGCCCCTCAGCACCCAGTCGTACCCGATGTTCCACAGGAGCGGGCCCAGGACCGAGCCCTGTGGAACACCGCACGACATGCGGTGCTGGTTTCCGCCATCACGTCCCACGTAGGTGACACACCTCTCGGACAAATAAGCCCCAACTATGCGGCGGAGGTAGGGAGGCACCCGGTGATACCGCAGTGCCTCCCGAATACAACTCCAGGGCAGGGTGTTGAAGGCGTTGGAAATGTCCAAGGACACCGCCAACATCACCCCACCCCGGGACACCGCTTCCTCCGCCAGGACTCTCACCCGTGACACAGCGTGTATGGTAGAGCGCCCATGCCGAAAGCCGAACTGGCTCTCGTCCAGGTCCGGCCCCTCTCTGCACAAGTGGCCGACGAGGCGGGCTGCGATAATCCGCTCAAACAGCTTACCCACCTCGTCTAGCAGCACTATGGGCCGGTACGCGGACGCCGAGTCCGCAGGGCGCCCCGCCTTCCTGAGCAGGACCAGACGACCAGATTTCCACAAAGTGGGAAACTGGCCCTGCTCCAGGCACGCTGTGTAGAGTCCTCTCAGTTGGGGCTCAAGCTCCTTCAGAGCGAGGGCCAACACGCAGCCGTGGATCCCGTCGGGCCCCGGAGCCACGTTCTTGGCCCGGAGCCGCATCACGGCTGCCCCCATCTCTGCCTGTGTCACCTCTGGGACGCTGATGGCATTCTCCTCCGTAGACTCCGTGGCTGTGGGCAAAGCCATCGGCGGCGGAGTATGCTCCGCTCTGGCCGGGAAGAGGGCTGCGACTACCTCCTCCAGCAGCTCGGGTTGGAGACTCTCCGTGAGTGGAGGCGCCGCGGCTCGAAGCTTGCCTCGAACCGTTCGATACGGGCGCCCCCACGGATCTCCGTCCAGAGTCTCCAACATCTCTTCCCTGCCTCGCGTTTTCGCCTCGCCGATGGCCAGCCACAGAGTCTCCTTCGCCGCGCGGTACACCTCATACAGCGCGGCTTCTTCGTCAGGGACCCGACGACGTCTCCTCCGGTATCGGGTGTACTGGCGCCTGACCGCCACGCACGCGACGCGCAGCTGCGCGATCTCGGCGGTCCACCAGTACACCTGGCGCCTTCCTGACTGTGTGTGGACCCGGGGCATGGACGCGTCGCTGATCTGCATCATCGCCCCGCGGAACCACAGCGCCTCCTGCTCGACGTCGACGGGTCCGTTCGTTGCCGACTCCCGAACCCAGGCCTGGACAATAGCAGCTTCCTGGAGAAGCTCCCTGTCGATGCGCTTACGCGCCCAGCGCGGACCGTCCGTTCGCGGGGCCGGTGAACCGCGGCCGCCAGTGGTCTGGGCGGAGACGTCGAAACGGATGTAACGGTGATCCGACAACGTCTCCACCTCCACGGCGACACGCCAGTCGCGGACACGGCTCGCGACAGCGGGGCTAGCGAACGAGACGTCCACTATAGACCCACCCCGCTGCCGCACGCACGTGTGCACCGAGCCCCGATTTAGGACGGTCAAGCCAGTCGCGACCGCCCATTCCTCCAGCACCTCGCCCCTAGCATCGGTCACAGGGGATCCCCACGCCGCAGACTTGGCGTTGAGATCCCCCAGCAACAGCACAGGGCGAGGGTGGAGTCGGCCCACGACGGCACCCAACTCGACAAGGAACCTCTCGAAGTCGGCGAGACTCTTGTTGGGCGAAAAATACGCCCCAACCGTGCCAATGCCGTCCGCGAGGGCGGCTACCCAGCCGTGTCCTCGGGACGGGTTGGCAAGAGCCCCGCCAATGATGGCCACCAAACCGTCCAAGTCACCCACCCAGTTATCCCTGGGGGGGACAAAATACGGTTCGGCGACCACAGCCACGTGAATCGACCACTCTGCCATGCTCTGGAGCAAGAGATCCTGAGCTCTAGCAGAGTGGTTGATATTGCCCTGGAGGAAATGGTAGAGCGCCATTATGCGCAATCCATTCCCTCGGCAACGGTCCTGGGCCGGGAGTCGGCCGCGGAGCTACTAGCCTGCGGGGGTGGCGAGGTTTCCCCGGCAGGCTTAGAGCTCCTCTTCTTTTTCTTCTTGGCCTTGCTGGCAGGCGCGCCACAGGCCCCTCCGCCCACTTTGTGCCCCGCTGGCTTCCCCGCAGCCGAGCATAAGCTGCAGTTCAGCGCCGCGGAACACTGGGCCGCCTTGTGGCCGGGCTGACCGCAGCGATAGCAAAGATCGCTACGGTCAATCTCGGCGGTGCACTTTGCCCGGACATGCCCCTTCTCCAGGCACCGGAAACACCGCAGAGCCCGGGGCTGCAGGAGTTTCACCCTCGCTGCAACCCAGCCAACCAGCAATCTGCCGCTATCGGCGATCTTCTTCGCCGACGCTACAGGGCACCGAACCCAGACTACGCCGAGTCCGGTGGCGTCGGCGCGTATATCGCCGGCCCGCACCTTGTCTGGCGGACACTCTCCGCTTCGGGCAACGGCCGCCACCACCTCCTCAGAGGTCACGGAGTCGTCCAGACCAGTAATCCGCACCTCTGCGGTTTTCACTGGCCTGGAGACCCGGACGTCCTCAGGGTTGAGGACCTCCCTCATCTTGGCGGCCAGAGCGTCCGCCTTTTCAGCACTGCCGCTCGCAGCACCAGCCACCTCGAACAGCCGCGCACCCGTGGCAGCCTGCCTGAGGGTGACGGACTGGAGGCCAAGATCTGCTAATTTGATCTTGGCCTTGGCCTCGGCAATGACCGACTGATACGTTACGCCGCGCTCCGCAGCTCCGGGCTGTAGCGTGAGCGTCACAGCTTCGGAACGCGGGGCACGTATCGTCGGTCCTTTGCGACCGCCTGTGGCAGTCCGCCGCGCAGGCTGCGCAACCGCCTTTGCGGTTCCACCGGGGGTGGATGCAGCTGCTGCGGCCTTCTTGGCGGCTTTGCGGGCCTTCTTGCGGCCCCCCGCGACTTCCGCCCAGGTGTCACCCTTAGACCCGGCGGCAGTCGTGGGCTGTTTGCTCGGAGGAGCTCCCTCCGCGGGTTTTCCCTTTTGAGGCGCGAGTCTAGGCGGCGTCTCAGTCCTCCGCGTGTCAGCCGCTAGAGGCGGACGGAGGATTTCCGCCGGGAGACGACGAGAAATCGCCTCCAGCCGAGCGTTCACCATGCTCCCGCACTGGAGCATGCAGATGCGAACAATCTTTTCGATGTCCGCATCTGCCGGTGAAGACGATGGGGCTGACGGGGCTGACGACGGGGGCGGGACGGCGACGGGAGCGGAGCTAGTGGTTGCTGTACACCTCAGCTGCCACTCCGCCCTCTGCGCAGCAAACTCACGCTTGAGATCCTCCAGCTCGGATCGGAGTTGGCCGTTCTCCCGCCACAGCTTCGCCGTCTCCTCCGAGGTCGTGCGGCCAAGGAGGATTTCCGTCGCTTCCTTGATTCCCTCTGCCGCCTCTTTGAGGGCACGCGTGAACGAGCCCTTCAGGTTGCCCGACTTAGTCGCAACCTTCAGGACAACGTCCACGCCGTCTAGCACCTGGCGGCTGAGAGCCTCTGCCGTGGCGCTCTCCCCTTTAGCAGCCTGGGCAGACCGCCGCTCCCGGGCCTGACGGGCCATTTCGGCGACCTCGTCGGCCGCAACCGCTCTGTTTTGGGCACGTTTCGCGGCGTTGGCTTCCGCCTTCGTGCCCACGAGAGAAACAGTCGTCCCTCCCAGCTCCTCAGTCGAGACCCCGGATGAGACCCCGGGGTCGCTCTCCCCACCGACTCCTGGGGTACCGGGCCGCTTGAAGCGACCCCCAACGTCGCGCAGCACCGCGCGACCTCGGCCCCTCCTCGTCGCCGGTATTTTGGCGGCCGAAAGGTTCTCCTCGCTTGAGGAATGACCCATCGACCCCGCTCGGTCCGAGTCTTCATCGCGCGGACGTTTTCTCCAAAATTTGGAGCGTCCGCGCAAGTCCTGGTCGGACATGTTTTGGTCCTCTGAAGGACAGGAGCCTCCTCGGCTCTTGTTGCCGTCCACGACGGCAAGCGGCTTGTCTCCTGCGTCACACAGGCGCTCCAGGCTAACCCGGAGCTCCTGTTCTTGCGACGCAAGAGGTTCGACGGATGGGTTTTTTGGGTTTTTTAAATTTTTCTCCATAAAGTTCCCACGAGTGTAAAGCAAATACACGTCGACCCGGGCAGAGGCTTAAGTACCCGGGCAAGCCTACATACTGCTGGGGGCGGCAGGTACCAGCAGGTGGGAGCGCTAACGACCGTACCCCCTACGGCCATTCATCCCCTCGCCGCGCTCCCGAAACTTGGGATTGGGTGGTTTTTTATCTTAGAGGTGTCCTTCCTCTGGGGCCGGGCGGTTAAGCCAAGCCCCCCGACGGCGGCATTGAGGCATGCCTCCGTCCGCTGTCCGGCCATCCCGACTCAGCGAACCCGTCGAAATGTTTGCTCCTCAATGAATGAGGAGACAAACGTACGAACCCCGCTTGGATGCGCCTGCACCCAAGCGGGTGTGGTCGCGTCCTCGCCCGATCGACTACGTCGACGGATCAGGAGCGACCCCTCCTGCAGAAGTTTGCTCCGGACAATAATACTCCTCTACCCTACCCCCCGCGAAGAGATTATTGTCCGTGACCCAGGGTGCACCAGGCCCAGCGACTGCTCTTCCCCCCGGACGTATCCGCAGGGGACCAGCAGCCGCCGAGCGCACGTGGAGGTCTTCTGCACGCACCCCACCCGTTTACTCCTACCGCAAGCTGCGTTAAAGAATTTCGTTCCAAGACATACATTTCGCATCCATTTTTTTAGGGGCTTGTGACTAATTGTAAGTAATAACAGCCGCACGGGTCGGTCAGGTTAAGCTACGCTTGCCGCGGTTGGTCCGTGGATGTGTGACCATCTTCACATACTAAGACCGAACGTGCTTCCGAGGCACAGGCCTCGGAAGCACGTTAAGCCGTTGGTACCGGCTGTCATTCGTAGATCTTTGACATTCGTAACGCGTCGTCATTAGCATGAGTCTGACAACCAGTCTTACCAAGGGGTTTCGTATTATCCAGTAACTGGGTTGTGGAGGTCAGATAGGCAGTTGCTCCATGTAAAATACTGGTATTCAGCTGCATCCAGTTAGACTGGAAACCGACCCCAACATAGTTGGGAAAAGGCTAGGCAGATGATTATGATCCATTTTCTTCCAATCCAATATGTCTTGACACGATAGACACCTATCTACACTTTGCAGTAAAATTCTCGTGCTTAGGACACAGTCTGAGCAAACAGATTGAAATTCTTTCACGAATTCAAACACACTGGTATCACCTTCAAAGGAAAATTCAAATTAAATTCCCTCACAAATATTGAACCACGTACTTCAGTTACAGTTCATACAATATTTCCAAACTAAATTAATAACCACCCCTTGAGTTTGTCTGTGGAAGCTACACTTTGAATTCGAAGTGAACAATTAGAACGTTAGGATAGATACAAGTGTTTCTGAACAATCCAATTAGTTTTCGAAACTTCCCGTTGGTCTAAAAGCGATAGGTGGGCCGACCGTTATGTGGTTTTAACTAACGGTGGTCTGTTTTAAAAGAACCTTAATGATGTAGTTCAAGTGTCGCTGGCACAAGCTGGCTAGCGCAAGTGTGTGGGTAGCTGGGGTAGACTGGGTGCGGAAGGCGGAGGACAGGGTGTTGTGGCGCAGTCTGGCAGAGGCCTATGTCCAGCAGTGGACTGCGATAACCTGAGTTGCCGGCCGAAAAAAAAAAACTATTTTCTTATGGGGAAATAATACCTTGAGCATTTTTTACTATTACAGCGAAAATCTAAAATTAACCATCCGGCTGCTATTTGAGATTGTAACTGCCTAAAATTATATTTTCATAACAAGTGTTCTAAGTATAACATTAAAAAATACCAACTTTTAATTGAATTTATCATCCTGATCATGTTTTAACTATAAACTAGTTATCAAAATATGATTTCTGCCATTTTCAATCTCAAATAGCAGCCGGGGGATTAATGGTAGACTTTCCGTATTAATAAGTAAAAAATGCTCAAGAGGTAATTTCCCATAAGACAACAGTACTTATTTATTTTCTGGCTGGCTCTTTAATTTTTGGGTACGAAATGAATGATGTCCTTTTTCTTTTCATAGTCTGTACTTTTTTAGGGTTCCGTACCCAAGGGGTGCCAACGGAACCCTATTACTAAGCCTCCGTTGTCCGCCCATCCGTCTGACTGTCAGCAGGTTGCATCTATGAACCGTAATAAGTACACAGTTGTAATTTTCACAGAGTGTATATTTATAAAAAGGTTATCCTAATCTTGAAGTAATCTGAGATGCTAGAGTGAAGGAAAGTTTAGGTTGGTTCGGTTGTAGGTTGTTTTTACAGCGAAGCTTTCTTAAAAGCTGACTTGTGCCTAGTAACGCTAAACCAGCGTTAATAAATAATCTTGCCATTTATAAATATAGCAACTAAATATTCAAAATCAAAAGTCATTTATTCAAATTAGGCTGAGAATCAGCACTTTTCGAACGTCAAGATTACTTAAGCCATGGTGAAATACCCACTCGAATATTCCACAGGGTTGGTAGATGTCACATCTTCATCTGCCTAGCCTTTTCCCAACTATGTTGGGGTCGGCTTCCAGTCTAACCGGATGCAGCTGAATACCAGTATTTTAGATGGAGCGACTGCCTATCTGTTGTCAGAGTTTCGGGCTTCTGACTACCCGTAACGACTAACAAAGATCTACGAATGACAGCCGAGACCAACGGCTTAGCGTGCTTTCCGAGGCGCGGAGGGGTCTCGGTATGTAAAGATGGTCACCCATCCACAGACCAACCGCGGCAAGCGTAGCTTAACCTGATCGATCGATCTGTGCGGCTGTTATTATTTAGCCACGGTCCCCTCCCCCCCGCCGCTATAACAACATATAATAAAAAAAAAATTCAAGCTAATAAAAATTGAAGGGCATAGAACAAACTTGTTTTTTCGGTATTTTTTGCCGTGTGGTACGGAAGTAACCCTTCGTGTGGGAGTGCAACTGGCACTTGGGCGGTTTTTTTACTCTTCTTGATTTTTAAGCAAAAGACGTTGTATTTCTAGCATTCTTGTTTACACCAATTAGCGTAAGAGTTGGTTCACGTCGTAGGACTTCAAATCCTCGGTTTTTGTCCGCTCAATTTCAGTTCCATTGAGTTCTGGAGAACACACGTTCACACACACACACACACACACACGTGTACACACGTTCTTGTAACTTGGAAGTTACAAGTGTCACATGAGTAGCATCAGCATAATCAGCCTATAATTTTCCCACTACTGGGACACAAGCTACCCCAGGCTACCACGCGGGCCCAGTACGGGTTGGTAGATATCACATGTCTTCGAATTTTGATTTCTAGGACATGCCGGTTTCCTCACGATGTTTTCCTTCACCGTTTTGAGAGCAGTGGTGATGAAATAATTTATACAAAGTAAAGCGCTTGTGAGGGTTCGAACCCACGACCCACAACCCTTAAGTCCCGGTCGTTACCACTGGGCCATCACTGCTCTGTGCCATCATATTATGAGCAGAGTGAAGAGTTAGAAAATTGCAGAATAGCACTTTATTCCACTCTTCGCCAAAGCTGGTACTAAAAATGTTACTGAAATGACTTGATTTTCAGGGCTCCAACGCTTTGTACTGTAATGGAGGTCTGCTTCCAACATTTTGTGAGGGACATGTCCAGAGAGTGGCATTTTGCTGCGTGACCCAATTTAAGCTTTAACTCTGCTTCTATACAAACCGCGTCAGGATGTCGGATCTTTTTTGAAAAAAGTATGATGTTTTTTTTTTCCTCATTTGGTTTGTTATCCATAAACTTTATAATCCTTATAAAGTTTATGGAAAACGCTAAGGGTGCCTGGAAAAAAATAGGAAGAAAAGGTGGGAAAAATAAATATTAAAAGGTTTTTACAAATATTCAGTGACATTCCTACCTAGGTATAAACATACGAGTAAATCGCGTTCTAATATTAGCTTTTAATACATACATAAAAGATACATAAACTCACGCCGTCTTCCCAAGGGAGTAAATAGAAATTACAGAACGCCACCTGCTACGCTCCTAAATAAATCAGCGTCAGGTATATTTGCCTGACACATGCTGAGCTGGACTCCCATTTGGTACAACCTTGAGACGCACACCGCACTGTGTATTTACGTTATTTAGCATTGGTCATAGTGCCATTTTATTGCATGTGTGTGTTTTTCTAGTTGTTTTTATATCGGCACCTTGTTTTTTATCTATTTAATTCATGTAATTGGTTATCATCTTATTGTACTTTTGTGTTGTGCTGTCTTTTGTGTGCGCCATTTAAATGTTTTATCTATCTATCTACGTACTCCTTTTGCCTCGTTTGCGTTCATACATCAGCCGTGCGATTCTGTAACCATCTCACCGTGAACACTTGAGTGAAGTGAGCGTGGAGTGAGTCGTCAATAGTGTCAATCCCGAGCATCAGCATGACTAACAGCTCACTCAAAGCTCACTTCACCTTAGTTATCATGGTGAGATTATTTCAGGATCGACCGGTTGGCCAAACACGCATGTCGGTTGCGAGTACTGTACACCGGACCTTTCTGAAGAACATCACTAATAAGGTGTATACGTCCTCCTAGGACGTCCTATGGCCGGCGTTTCCACTGGCATCTGCCTTGAAAATACCTTTTCTTAGTCGCCTTTCATTTATCCTCTCAACATGACCGACATTTATAAGAAATCAAAATCAAAAGTCATTTATTCAAACTAGGCTGAGAATCAGCATTTTTCGAACGTCAAAATTACAAAAGACAGTCCCCCAAAACGCCCGCCCTTCACCACTTCCTAGTGCTTTTGCTGGGAAGAAGAAGTGGCACAACAAACTCCCTAACAGCACAGCTGTCTGTTCACTTAGAAAATACTTGATTGAATATAGTATACAGTACAAGGTATGCAAAGTAATTAACATTACAAGACACAGAACACTAAATTAAATTATTTGCCATATGTCAGCTAGCTACGCCAATATACCAACAAATACAATAAAAAACTATACGTACTCAAGCAAAAAATAATAAATCAATATTAAATAAAAGCCTCCTGGTGTAAAGGGCGTGACCGCTTACATATTTATGCAATGCTGGGTTCTGTTTACATAACTGTAAGAAAACTTTTTTCAATCCTCGTCACTACATCTTCTTTTAAGCCGCTCCGTTGCCTTATCAAGTCACTCATCAGCCGCTATCATTTATAGTCACACCACACATGCTTCGCAAGGAACGCATTTCCACAGCATTTATTCTACTTTCATGCTTCTTTTGCCACACCCAACATACACTCACTAGTTTTTAATGTCATGTTCGAAATGACAAAATAATTACCAACAAAACTTAATAAACGAGCGGCCTGGACAGAAAAGGATTTGTCGAAAAATGTTGTGGAATGCAATGGCATTTTAAGCTTTAAATTGTCCGATGACCTCAAAAACTTCGTGTGGGAGTCGCAAAGGTACTGAAAACGTGTTTTAAGATAGAGAGGGGTGGAAGGGGAAAATAGCACACAATAGAGAAAGAATATGAGCATTCATAGTAGGCAAATTGGTAACCAATTGAGCTTCACGCGAGGGGCCCGTGGCTAAATAATAACAGCCGCAAAGGGCAATCGATCAGGTTATCCCTTAAATTGGTTTTGTCCGTTTTAAAGGACGCAGTATTTCCACGCACACAGACGCTGTTTTAACACTCCTAAGAGAATGAGATGCCATGTCCGTTTTATGTGACGTAGTTTCATGTACCACAACTGCACATATAATGGACAATGTCCGTTTTATGTGACATTGTAAAAACAATAAAAAAAATAAAAAAAAAATGTTTTTTTTTTCTTTATCCTCTTTTCTATCCTAATTTCAACCCATATACGCAATTTCAACATTATACACACAAGAAATCTAAGGGTGACAATTTAAGGGTTAAGCTACGCTTGCCGCGGTTGATCTGTGGATGAGTGACCATCTTCACACACCGAGAGCCCTCCGTGCCTCGGAAAGCACGTTAAGCCGTTGGCATTTGTTTCGGCTGTCATTCGTTTTAATTTTAATGACAGCCATTATTGTGATGGTCACGTAGCGGCCACCGCTCTTCTGGAAAACTGTTACTGAAAACGTTCGGTTTTGTGTAGCATCGTCTCTGTCATTGACACATTTCTATAAAGCTTGTGTCACATACGCCCGGGTACAGTACATAGTAATACTAGAGGCTAACCTAGTGACCCGGTAGCCTTTACTGACCGCGTCGGCAGCATCTCCCCTGAATTCTATGAATTTCTATTTATAATCCTCTGAAAGGAAACTGTGCAGTAACTAAATTAACAAGCTTGTCGATGTCAATTAGGTTTAAGATAAGGCAAAATTTTAACGGTTAATGTTTGGAATAACGAACCAATAGTCCACTTCTCCCCTCTTTAGCACTTTTGGAGTAAACTCTCCCCTAGCACACACTTAGAACGGTATACAGGAATATTAGTACCAGTCCTATGTGCAATCCAGATTGCTAGTAATTTATTTTAACCGTCTTCCTCAATAAAAAACAGCCCAATATCGGCATTAAATCTGCTGTTTTCTACAAAATGTATGGAACAGCAATTTTTTTTTTTTATATCCCACAAAAACTGCTGAATCCATGTTAGTGCGTTGTGCATCGATGCCACCCTGTATTGTATATTTTATGCCGTGGTACACATATACCGAGTCAGCAAGGTGCTGATGGGGCTGGGAAACGCCGAGGATAAACTGGAAATTAAATTTAAGTATTGCTATTCGTGGAAGATATTTTAATGCTACCCAACTAAACGCTAGACTTTTGACGTGAAATCTTTTTTTTCTTTTTTAAGGAGATTTGTCACAATACTGGCTATGTCGCTCCATCCTAGCCTAATTTTTAATTTAAAATTAATTTATATGATTGTAATGTATTTTGTAAAGAGTTTTAGCCTCGTCCGACATAGGCTTAGCTAAAACACTATTTGAAGCACCAACTCCAAACATATTTCGGAAATCAAAAACATTTCTCCTGAGGCTTTCGCCCCGCTCACACTTGGGACTTGACCTTTAAAACACGCATTTATATTTACCTACAATACCAGTATTCTTAAAAAATTGGTTTCAATATTTAACTTAGAGAAGTGCTCTAGAACTTGTCACCGATTCGGAAAAAAACTCCAGAAATAAGAATAGAATATTTAAGTGTCTCCATTTTAAATAAACGCTCGGCTTAAAGTTAGTTTTGTTCGCGTCACAAATCCGTTGCAACACTCTGTGGTAGAACTAAAACAACTGACTTATGGAAGTGCTATTTCGGAAACACTAAATATTTTAAATAATCAAAGATACAATTAATGATACATAACAGTTCGCCTGTAATCCTCGAAGGATAAGGCAGAGATGTAGGGATCTTGATCATCTTCCGGGCTCTGGGATTGTTCTGAAAGCCGTGGAATACCTCTGCACTCCTCATAAGGACCTCAGGACATGTTGCCCCGTTATTGCTACGTCACTATGTGCTAGTGACAGTTTCCGGGGGCCCATTATTGAGTGCAAGTCACCCCCTGCCTGTTTATCTGTGAATATTATATTGTCATTAGTCAGGCAGGGGACATAGTTCTTTCATAGTTATTAGTAACCAGTCCACTTTAGCCACCAAAACCCATAGTCCAAATTTATATTTTCCATGTCCTCTACTAGTCCTTTTTTTTCGCTGAGAAATGACATTACGCATCTCCGCTCGTCGGGGGACGGAACGGAGTATGTGGGACTCCCTGCCAGAGTGGCAGTATACCCACTAAAACTCAGCGGTGTTCCCTCATCGCCTTGATGGGGGGGTCATGGGAATCCGGCTCAGCCTTTGCGTCCACAATCCCTCCGGCGCATGCCCGCCTAGCTGGCGGGCCCTGCATGTTCCCCGGGGTCCTCTACTAGTCCTACACCAACCGGGGTTATCCTTGTGTGCACTTGTACAGCGATAATTGTCGGTTCGTGCCTCATTTCTTTAAAGTTTCCTAAGGGGCCATTGCGTGTTGGTTTCGGCCCCTCGTACGCCTTCCAAAGGACAGGGATGGTCCCTAGATATGTAAAAAATAAAATCAAATAATAAAATTGTTTAGTAACCAACAAAAGTTACAGATATACATAAAACAAAACAAATGTTGCAAAATCTGTATCAGAAGAAAAAAATCTGTATCTGTATCAGAAGAGATTTCTAGAAAAAAACGTAAATAAACGAATTACAGTAATCCCCCCTATAACGCGGTAGATTGGTTCCGCGTTATAGGAAAAGGCGTTATAGGGGTAATCCCGTATAACGCGTTTTTACAACCTCGTATAACGCATTACGTATAAATAATTCATCACATTTAACTTTTCTCGCTGCAGGGGGTTTAAATCGAATATTTAAATTTTACAGTACAGAAATATGGATGTGGGAAATCCCCGCGTTATATGAGGGAATGCCCGTGTTATACGGGGATTGAAATCGCGTAATATGAAAAAGCGTTATAAGGGTACCGCGTTATAGGGGGCATTACTGTACTTAACTCCGTAAATGTACTTAACAAGGCCTCCAGCTAATCAACTGATGGCTACAAATCCTGCTCAGGTATCAAATATTCACTATCAAATAACTAAGGGTTGAACAAATTAACTCTAACAAAGAGCTAGATTAATTTGTGCACGTGAACATTTATCTTAATTCAGTGAATTACAGGCAGAAGGGCGCGCGTCTGTTGTAGTGGAATTTATGGAGTGCCCCAACCATTCGTAGTCGTCGTAGTGAAGAAATTTATTTGGTTAAGCTTTGGTAACGAATAATTTAGATACATTTGCGCCAATCACAATAGAAATCTACGTTTATCACACAATCGTCTTCTCCAATGTCCCACACACCGCACAGACTTCATTCACTCTTCCTTCTTCGTTCAGTCTATCTCTGTGGAATGCGCTCCCCCAGCAAATCAGGATGGCAACCAACCGATTATAATAATAATAATATTTATTTGTACATAAAACAGATTGTAGTACATGTAACAGTCTATCCTTCCTTTAAAAAAAATAAGAAAACCAAAGTATCAATGTTAACCCGCGCCCTATAAACAATCCATTCATCGCAGAGTTCACAACATGAAGCAAATTAGCAACGCGTTGAACTGCGGTCATTTACATATTTTCGACCGTTCCTACGAAAAAATAAAAACTGGTCAAGTGCGTGTTGGCCCACGCACAATGAAGGGTTCTGTAGTTGGAATGAATTTATCCCAAGAACAAACCTAACATTGTAGTTGAAAACATGTTTTCCCATACATTGAAACTGCAAATGTAAGTTGGTCGAATATTACTCGTAAACTTGTAAAGCCTACTTAGCTGTGATAATTTTTCTTTTAACTTCGTTAAATATACTACTACCGCGATATTTTCCACATATCGTAAAACGTAATTTCGCGTAGCGCTTTCGTCTTAAGATTTAATTAAGAAACCGTACAAACCTCAAGCCTAATGTCAAGGGCGCTATGAAAAATAAATCTGCATTCACAAGCAATGTTCCGACAGTAATCTGTTTTTAATTAATTAAAGTACTTTATTTGTTAAGCAGTCTAAGCCAGTCTAAAGTACTTTATTTGGTAACCAGGCAACCCAGTTGCCTGGTTACCAAATAAAGTACAGTTGCTCCATGTAAAATACTGGTATTCAGCTGCATCCGGTTAGACTGGAAGCCGACCCCAACATGGTTGAGAAAAGGCTAGGCAGATGTTGATTTGGTAACCAGTCTAGGAGTAATAATTATTATACGGGGTGATTTTTTTACTCTCCAAATTTTTACAGGATGTTCTACACATGAATATGAACAACTTTCACTATGGGACCAAATCTTAAATAACGAAAAAAAATCAGCTGTTTAATACAAAAGTTAAAAAGGCAGTTAAAGGCATTAAGTCCGCCTTTGTACCTTTTTTGTGTGCGAAAAGTTTAAATAAATAAATAAATAAATAATACCTACTTTCGACTAAAAAGTATGAAACAGCTGATTTTTTTTCGTGATCTCATAGTTGGTCTCATAGTGAAAGTTGTTCATATTCATGGGTAGAACAGCCTGTAAAAATTTGGAGATAGTAAAAAAAAATATCCAGTATTTGCCAGTGATAACCATTTCTCCATAGGGGAGGGGCTCGTAGTTAAACGATACCAGCCGCACGAGTCGATCGAAGGTTAAGCCACGCTTGCCGCGGTCGGTTAGGGGATGGGTGACCATCCATTACATATCGAGACCCCTCCGTACCTTGGAAAGCACCTTAAGGTGCTTAAGCCGTTGGTCCCAGCTGTCATTCGTAGATCTTCGACAGTAGTCACGGGTAGTCGGAAACCCAAAAGTCTGACAACCAGTCTTACCATGGGGTATCGCGTTACCGTGTAACCTGGTTGCGTAGGTCAGATAGGCAGTCGCGCCATATAAAACTCTGGTATTTAGCTGCATCCGGTTAGACTGGAAACCGATCCTAACATAGTTGGGAAAAGACTAGGCAGATTATATTACCATCTTGCCAAAAATAATCTCTGCCACAACTACAAATGGCTACGCATACAGTACCATGCGAACTTCTCCTTTTAGAATTATTCAGAAGGCAGCGTTTTCAACAAAAGTCACTGTTGCTACATTGTTCCAGTGTTACTTAGTTAGTCTTTTGTTCATTTGACTTTGTAAAGTGGTTCGTCGATTGTTCCGCTTTGAGCTCCAACACTTACATACGTTTCACATTTAATGATTTCAAGCGATTCAATGTTTCTAGCAACTTCAATGGACGTATACAATGTGCCACTACAATGGCGACACTAATTTAATACACGAGTAGAGTTAGTGGCCAGTAATCATAAAACAACATCAATAAATTCGTAATTCGAAAACTAGCGCCAGCGCCCTTCGCCGAAATAGGGCTCTCTCTTTCCTTCAATTCGCCCATTCTTTGCACGTTATTCTTTATAATTTCATTGATGAGATATTATGATACGTGATCCCGGCAAATGACCCCTGTCCCACATTTCTTTAAGTACAGGTTCCTTCTTCAGATGCCATTTCAGAAAATTGAAAATAAATAAATAATTATGTTTAAATTAATGTCGCCATTAAATCGCCACGCTGTATTGTCACAAATTAGATCCTATAGTGAATTTATTTCCTGAAAACGTGAAATCTAAATTAATTGATTGATCTTCAACCTAAAATACAATTGGAATGGAAAAAAAAACACCCAATGGAATGAATAGAATAAAACGGTACGGAAAAAATTATGTTGCAAAGCTTAGTCAAAGAGCTAGAAAATATCAAGAATTTTACAGTACATTCACTAGCTCAAAGTTGAATGTCTATGTTGAAAGGAGCATCATTTTGCTCGTTTTCTACGGCAAATAATTCCCTTACACGCCAGCGAAAACATTCTTGCGTATGAACTTGCGCATCGTTCAAATAGTAAATTATGTAGGTAGTTGTGAATGTGTAACTTTTCTTTATTAAATTAAACAATCCATAATAATAGGCATTCTATAATACATAGTTCCCGCGGCCCATTTCATTTGTCTCTGTTTTTTTCTTCTTGCTAGAATGCTCAATTATAACCTACTACAGTCTGGCCGTCGAGAAAATGCGTTACTGACACCTGTCAGTGCGAGAATTCTAGTAACTAATAAAAAACACGTATTCGTTTGTATGAAACTGACGGGTGTCAAGCACGCATGATGCATATAGGTACGACACCTAAAACGGCCGACCGCCGAGTACCCAAGATACGAGCATATCTGTTTGGGAGTCGTAGTCTTAAATAAAAACGTCACTAAAATAGATGAAAAATTTTGTTTCTTATAACGCTTTTGTACGTTTCTTTTTTTTTTTTGAAGAATAATTTATTATTATTATTATTATTCTCTCGACGGCCGGACTGTAGCTGTTATCTTCTAATTTTCTGACACTTAAGAATAACTATTATTCTAGATAGGTATGTACATACGGGCCCTTATTTATTATTATTATATTTTTTTTGTTGCATTTGGGTCAAACTACACGCAGCGTTAAGTAAATGTGTCCCGAGACCTAAACGCGAAATAGTTTATATTGTATATTCTATGAGATGCGTCACTGACTTCAGACTAGAGCTTTACAGCCACAGGGCTGTAAAACTCTAGGTGGGAAGAAGTGGTGTAACAAACTCCCCAACAGCAAACAACACGCCAATGGTATCAGTAGTCGTTTAATTGTATTTTTTTACATGGAATTATTCACTTAAAGCAACTAGAGAAGATACTTAGCACCTATTTTCGATAAAAATCTCATAATTATAATATACAATATACGATTTATAAAACCCACCCAAAACGCCCGCCCAGTAGGATGGGCTTTTGGGCGATATACGTGATTGACTTATGTAATGTTGACGTTCAAATAGTGCTGATTCTCAGCCTAGTTTAAATAAATGACTCTTGATTTTGAAATAAGTAAAAATAATAATAGAAATATGTAAATTCTCTGACTTACATATTTCTGATTTCACCAATGGCTACTAAATATTGCAAGTCGACGTTACATCTACACCAAATTCTTTTGTTTCAGACGCTGGATGAGTGGTCTTTCGACGTGTTTGCTCTCCACGAGGCATCAGGCGGAGCGCCTGTCAAGTACCTTGGCTACGAGCTCCTGAACAGATATGGCATGATACACAAGTTTAAGGCAAGGGCGTTAAAATCTGAATGTACTGACTATACAGGATCGAATTAAATTAGCTAGCAAAACTCTGCAAAGGTGATGAGTATGTATCGATATCTAAACAGGATAAAATATAAAAAAAATTAAAAGATTTGATGCTTTTTCGGTCAATGACCGCTGGTAGATTTGTTATTGGAAGTTTGAGTTGAGAAAATATGTTTTATCCTGTTTAGATATTAATACTTCTAATCATGTCTGTGAAGTTTACACAAAAAAATTGAGTTTTTAAATTTATATTTCAAGTGGATACTAAATTTGACCCTGTAAAGCTGATATACGTGATTGTTTTGTTTTATAAGTCACCACAGGTTGAATAAGGACAAGGCCACTAAGAAAAAAAAAAGAAAATAACATTTCGAACTGTTACAACAAATTCTTTCTTAAAATATTTTTATGTAAATCTAATTTGGAAATGAAGCATCAGCAATAATTGATAGTGTTTGTTGAGTTTCTAGATAGATGAAAAAGTTGCCAATAATCAAAATCTATTTTATTTTTTTATTTTTTTTTGTGAAAGTACTAAAGACACCCATGTTGATTTTGAATTCTTAAACCTTATTCGTTAACATAATACATGAGCAAAGGATTTTATCGACTTATCTTTTCATCTGCATTTAAGATAATATGTCTTCCGCAACCCTTTCGCGGTTTCCGTCATAAAATCATCATTACCATCTTCGTGCGCTTGTCCCATGTTACTTGGGATCAGTGCAACACGTTTTCTTTTCCATTCTCCCGGCATAAAGAATATAATGAAAATAAAAGAGTCCTTGTTTCCTTTACGAGAGTGCAGTTGCTTTTATCATTTACGTTAAGCCTGCCTTCTTTGAGGACCTTGCTAAGTAACCACTAAAATAAATGATGAATGCAATAGTTATCGTTATTGAAAAAAATATACATATAACTAGTGGAGCTTACTGTTGTTTTCCTGCCCGAATAGCGCCACCTACCGTGTCCTATTAACCTATTGACTGTAAACAATCCAGGGACCCATTCAAATACACACAAAAAGTTTCATCAAAATTGGTCCAGCCGTTTAGTAGTTCAGTGACATAGAGACGTACAAAATAATTACATACATAATATATACTAGAAGATTTTTTTACAGTATCCATATTTTTGCTGGGTGTTCTACCCATGAATATGGACAACTTTCACTATGGCACCAAGTCTGAAATCACGACATAAAAATCAGCTGTTTAATACAAAAGTTCAATACCTACTTGACCAAAATGTATGAAACAGCTAATTTTTTTTTTTCGTGGTCTCAGAGTTGGTTCCATAGTGAAAGTTGTTCATATTCATGAGTAGAACAGCCTGTAAAAATTTAGTGACGGTAAAAAAATCATTCAGTATATAAAGTATATACTACTAAAAATACATTGCAGGGAATTTAACATTTTAAATTAAATGTTACCTAATGCAGAACGATAATTAATTCTAAGCCTGATGAACTCAAGCAAAAGCATTTGGAAAATCAATTGCCCCAAACCTACTCTGAAATGTCGATAAGTTAAATTAACCTTCGTTTTGGAAGACATTATCCAATTTGTCGGTTAGTTACTCCCCGGGCTCTGGGTCTTGCTTTCCTTCCATTCATTTATCTTTTAAACAACTTGAAGTAAGAAATTGAAATGATTCAAATAAGTGAATTCTATCAATGTTGTATGTGTTTTTTTTTTTGTGGTAAATTCATGACGATTTGTCCAGTTTTTTCATGCCAGTGTATGATAGTTAAAACACCTATAGCGTGTCAAATAAATATATCAATTGAATTTTATTTTTAAACAAGACAATATTTACATAATATCAGATATAAGCTTACAGATTTAAAATAATAATATTTACATGTATATAAACAGAACAACGGTAAAGAATCAAAGAGCATCAAAAAATTCGTCCGCATCGCTGCCAGCGGGTAAAGTGCCCAGAAGGCTAGCAGAATTATCACGTTGTATGGCGATGCTGATCCTTTGGCCAAAACATAGGCCTCTGGTCATGTAAATAAATATATGATTAATGATAACCGTAATTCTCCAATAAAAAATATATTTTCTCAAAATAACATACTTATTCAAAAAGTTTCATCTCGCTACATTATTTTAATATTAAAGTCGTGATTTCGGGAAAAATCACCGAGAGGAAGTCTTGTTGGAAGTTTTAATAGACTCCCAACGTTAACTTAAAAAGTTTCAGAATCGCGTTGGCGGTAATTTTTGACGAGTGCTATATACTCTTTTGTGGGACGAATTTTGATAAAATAATAACGTGCGAAGACTTTTTAATAACGGCATACAAACAGTTATTGCTGTATACAATGTTTCCAAAGAATCCCCAAGGATTTTTATCACAGAATCATTGTTGTCAACTGCTTTTGTTATTCAAATATCTTTCAATTCTGAGACCATGGGCATGCTGTGATTATAAAGGTTAAAATAAACTGAGGATTTCCTCAAGGGAGATTATTAGGTCCAAAACTGTTTTAAATTTTTTTGGTTCAATTATCGTCTTCACGTAATTTAAATAAACTCTTCATTCGAAATATGATGTTAGTGAACTACTTACATCATATTTCGCATGAAGAGTTTTATGAATTTGATAGCGGAAGAGTTTTATAATAAAATATCCGAAGCATTTCAATTTCTACATCAGACCAAGGCAAGTGAAGAATGTCGTGTAATACTTCGTTAGGTACTTATTTTAACTTGTGCGTTTGCAGCAGTTCTGCATGATTGAATTGAAATGAGATTCCCGAGTATTTAAGTTTGGAGGACGGCAGTGCATGCCGGAAACTTACTTACAAGTAGGTCTTTCATTTGAAAAGGCAGACTTTCTAACTGTTTAGGTGGGCGTTACGATGAAATTGATTTCAGGATTTAACTTAAATTACTTAATCGTAACAAATACAGGGTGTCCCAGAAGTCGATGTCAAGCCGGGATCGGGTTATAGGCCAAGTCTTAATAGTTATCAGAAACATAAATAAAAATCTAAGTTGTATGTTTTAAAAATTATTGGTATTTTTAAAAAAAATCGAGAAAATCTAAGTTTAAAAAAAATTGTTATGGGACCGTGAATAATGTTTCTGTAAACTCTTGCCTAAAATGTAAAGCCAACTGCTTCAACTTGGAAGAAAATGACAGTTTTTGCCCAACCAAATATTTAAAATTTTCGCCCCACTTTGACTGACTGTACTAAAAAAAATGTACTATGCGAGTTTCGCAAGTAACATTAAAAGTTGATTACGATTCCAAAAAAATTAGGTATATTTTTATCCAAAGATTTTTTAAATATTTTTCTGATAACTATTATGACTTAGCCTGTTACCCGATTGCGGCTTGACGTCGACTTCTGGGACAGCCTGTATATTTTGATAGTTAAATATCAAGTAGTACATACCTACATATCACCATTAGGGTGGTCCTTATTCCTAAGAAAAAAAATTTTTTCTTTAATTTCGCGGGGCACCACGTAATTTGATTATATACCATAAGAAAGTATTTCAGTATTTTTTTTGAATTTTTTAAATGACATTTAGAGGTCGCTACCAAGGTTTGAATTTTAAATAAAAACTCGAAGTTTTTCATGTTTTCTTTATTTTTTTTTTAGATTCTGCCATTCTTTGAATAGTTTTTCAATTTTACTGATGACATGTTTTTTTAATTGTATTGGTATACTAGCTTTTTCCCACAAATTTATAACTCCGCAAGCCGTCAAAGTCGCAGATTCACGTATGCTTAAAACACGTACGCTCTCGTTAATGACGTATTAGACCTGAAGTGTAGTAAGAAGTGAAGTACGAGTAAGACGTACAATTTGAAACATACGCAATTACGCTTGCGCATAAACCAATTTTTAACGTATTATGATGTTAGTGCGCACGCGTACGTCTTATCTTTTTGATTGTGTGAACGGTCTAAATCTCGACACGTCGGTACAGAAGAGAGGTCGAGAGGAGGAAGGGATAAAAAGCGATTGTCTATGCGAGTTTTACTTGCACGGAAAATATGATATAAACACCTAAATGAAACATTAATGAAACCATCATTTAAGATGTTTTTCAAAATTTGTAAAAATTTTGACAGCTGGTAGCGACCTCTAAATCTTAACAAAAAAAAAAACAAAAAAAACTTATTTCATATTTAGAAGTATATAATCAAATGAGAAAGTGCCCCGGGGATAATTTAAGAGTCGAAAAATAAGGACCACCCTAATCACCATATTATCATATCAAGTAGTATATACCTGAGTTCGTCTTTTATTACGATTTAGGTACTATAAGGCGTTAAAAAATTAACCTTACAAACTTTAAGAGGTGCTTTAGACCATCGAACTGAACAGCTTTCACTATGGGACCAACTCTAAAATCACAAAAAAAAAATCAGCTGTTCCCAACATTTTGACGACTCGTACGAACATAAATGTAGGGAACAGCTGATTTTTTTTCGCGATTTCAGGTTTGGTCCCATAGTGAAAGTTGTTCAGTTTGATGGTCTAAAGCACCTCTTAAAGTTTGTAAGGTTAATTTTTTAACACCTTATATATTGAAAAAGAGAACATTTTCTGACAAGCCATGAACCCAAAATTGCATGACCCATAAGAACTATATTAGGTACCGGCCCAAACTGATTTTTAGATAAATTACTCTGTCCTTGGGCAATTTCATGCATCGTTGGTGCCTTACCAAAGACCAGTTTTGATTTGGAAAAACTGAGCCCTAACAATGTATCCGGTCGCAGACATTAGCGCTGCCTTTGTACTCATTTTTTCGTTTACCCTAGCGTTGTTTGTTTGATTTGAGTCCTAGTCAGGTCTACCAGAACGAGGGTTTCCCGCAACTATTGTTAAGTACTTCAATAATAACGAACTGGTTTCTCTTCACCAGGTCCCGCCCACGACGCTGGAGAACTTCCTCAACAGAATAGAGGAAGGCTACTGCAAGTTCCACAACCCTTACCACAATAACCTTCACGCTGCTGACGTCGCACAAACAGTCCACTATATGCTGTGTCAGACAGGACTGATGGTAAGCAAGATTATAAGGTAGACACGGTGCGATTTAATTTCCTGTTTCATACCGTAAGCTCAGAACAGTGGTGGCCCAGTGGTAACGGCCGCGCCTCACGACTTTAAGGTCGTAGGTTCGAACCAAGAAAGGCGCTTTACTTTGTGCAAATTATTTCATCCTCTCAAAAACGGTGAATGAAAACACCTTGAGGAAACCGGCATGTCCTAGAACCAAAAGTTGGAAGACATGTGACATCTACCAACCTGGTAGATAACGGCCCACTCTCTGTCATAGAGACGGTGCCTGTGGCCCAGTAGTGGGAACTTTATGGGCTGTTTATGCATATGCTTATACCGTAAGTTCAAGCAACAATAAAAGTTTCGCCGTCTAAGCAATATTTATAACAAGTAAGTCTTCTTCTTCTTCATCCTGCCCTTGTCCCATTTTATTTGGGGTCGGCGCAACACGTTTTCTTCTTCCATTCTTCCCTGTTAGACGTCATGGCATCATTTACTCCTTTCTCTTTCATATCACTCCTCACACCGTCCATCCATCTTTTCTTTGGCCTTCCTCTCCCTCTCCATCCATCTACATTCATATTCATCACTCTTTTCATTACATGCGTGACTCAGGCAAGAATCTGGCACCATGTATTAGGGCTTAAGGTAGGTAGAACTGTTTAAAATACTGGAGTATGTACAGTGCATTTGCTAGAAACTTGACTGTGCCCCAAACACAGCACTTAATTAGGGGATTTAACCAAGCAGCATTTTAAACAGGTTCGTTCCAAATATGACTGATGAACTTATAAGATCGTGTAATATTTGTATAGTCTACTATTTGATTGATGTGAATCCGACTGATTTCAATGCTAACAAGGAGTGGTTTCACAATTATTATAATTATAACAAAAAATAGACAAACCCTTAAAGCGCAGAACACAAGCTCACTAATGTGCACACTTGGCTTGGTTTAAACGTCCAAACTTGTAGTTGAAGTTAGGGAGCTGAATTAACAACACAAAACTAAACTCTAGGACATCCCAAAGGAACCAAACTAATTTAACTAGTTTAATCAGAATGGAGTGAATGCCACATGGCAACTTTAACCGATACTAGTAACTTTGGCGCATAATTTGTAACTTGTAAAAAAAACTACAAAATTATCCCAAAAACTTTCCCAAGAACACTTTCAGTTCCGGCGCAATTTTGGTCCAATTTCAGCTTCTTTAACCTAATCCAATAGTCTCAACCGCTTCTTATTATTATGATATTACGAGTACTTACCAAAAACATTGTTTTTTTTTTTACATTTGAATTTTTTCAAACATTATAATCATTGTCCTACAATTGACAAAGCTGAATTAGAGTTTTTTAACTAACGTGGCTGGTTTCAGATTTGTAATACGAATACAAACCATTCCAGATATAAACTTAGCAAAAACACGAAGACCTTCATAGGTCTATAATCGATAGGTTTATAATCGACAGAGTAAAATTCCTAGCAGAGCGTTTCCCAAAAACCTAAAAACTAAACCGATTTCATTTTTCCATAGAACTGGCTATCAGACCTGGAGATCTTCGCGACGCTGGTAGCAGCCGTGGTACATGACTACGAACATACGGGAACTACCAACAACTTCCATGTGATGTCGGGATCCGACACCGCCCTGCTGTACAACGATAGGGCTGTCCTCGAGAACCATCACATAAGTGCCGCTTTCAGGTAAGGATTTGACCTTTTAGAATTTTAGACGCTGTAGATGATGGACAAGTTTGTTATTATAACATGAAATGAGGAGTTTTAAATACAAGTAGGGATAGATAGGGAATACATTTAAAAAACACAGACCACAGTCATAGCGTAATCCACGTGCATCAAACAATTATTGACAGTTTGAAGTGCGACATAAAAACATATTGATGCTAAAGGAAATGACATAAAAAGTGAACGATTCTAACTACATCCTATCTATTCTGTAAATATCTCACCGTGAAAACAAAGGTGAAGTGAGCGTGAAGTGAGTCGTCAATAGTGTCAACCCCTTGCATCAGCATGACTCACAGCTCACTCTAAGCTCACTTCACCTTAGTTATCACGGTGAGACTTTTCCAGATTCGACCGGCTGGAACTAGAAACATGAAGATATATTTGATATTTCAATGATACTTGGTATTTGCCTAATCCTTATACAGTCAATCAAATATATGTAGGTAGACGAAACAACGTGAAAGATATTGTATTCCATAACGGTACTAAAAATTCATTTCGGCGAACTCTGCCCAAGGCCAGCTCTGTATATTAAAACAGAAAACTAAACCCCTTTCGGTACCCTTCAGTAGTCAGTATTGTGCGACGGATCCCGCCGACGATTTACATTTTAATGAAATACAAGCGCGTTCGTCCCCTCGATATCTTTCTAGACGTTTATGTCAATGGAAATATTGTAATTTTTTGTTATTTTTTGTTTTTTGTGCAGTTGGCAATCCTTTGACGGATTTTTCCGAGAGCTATTGCATTTTTTCAAGTATTTTCTCCTCTCTGTTCATGTTTGAGAGGACAGCTCATGAAAAAGAAATTCGTACTGAAATGGTAATTCTGCGTAGTGACGTTTTTTGCGAGGTGCTTGGTGAAAGGTATTACCTACCGAAATGCTGGTTTCTAAATAATATTTGGCTTCCGTAAACTATTATTTACATGTAAAGATTAGTTTTATAATATCAAAGGATTTTCTGGCAGAGTTTCTTCTGCATTCAAAAAAATACTAAAGCTTTTTTCTGTCTAAATAAGCGCGCCTAATGGAGGCAAACGAACAACCAAATAACAACCCATTTATTGATTTATAATGACGTCACCTGTCAATACGACATGCTGAACAATTTCCAAAAAAATATATATGAGAAGCGAAAGTAGGTAGATCATCATCTGCCGAACCCTTTCCCAACTATGTTGGGGTCGGTTTCCAGTCTAACCGGATGCAGCTGAATACCATATATTTTACGTGGAGCGACTGCCTATCTGACCTTCACAACCCAGTTACTGGGTAATACGGTACCCCTAGGTAAGACTGGTTGTCAGACTTTTGGGCTACTGACGACCCGTAACGACTGTCAAAGATCCACGAATGACAGCCGGGACCAACGGCTTAACGTGCTTTCCGAGGCACGTAGGGTTCTTGGTATTTGAAGATGGTCACCCATCCACGGACCAACCGCGGCAAGCGTAGCTTAACCTGATCGATCGACCCGTGTGGCTGGATAATGATGGAAATTCTGAGTTAGCTAACAAAAGAATCTCTCCTGAAGGCTGAAGATGCGTCGTATAACACACACATCAAAAGTGTCTAGTGATCAAGTACGTTTTAGAGTATCTGAATCGCCAGACCTCAACCCGATTGAGCGCGCATGGGATATGCTCCAAAAAAGAGCTCTGCCTAGTATAGATGCCATAGATATTGTTATAATTAGTAATAACTTGTTTATTTAGTTTCCTTCGATGGTCCTAGTTTATCATTTTTGACTTCAAGCGACAGCTATGTAAACAGAACCCAGCATTGCATAAATATGTTAGCGGTCACGCCCTTCATACCTGGAGGCTTTTATTTAATTTTCATTTATTAATTTTTGCTTGAGTACGTATAGTTTTTTATTGTATTTCTTGGTATATTGGCGTTGCTAGCTGACATATGGCAAATAATTAAATTTAGTGTCCTGTGTCTTGTAATGTTAATTAATTTGCATACCTTGTATTGTATTCAGTCAAGTATTTTCTAACTGAACAGACAGCTGTGCTGCTGGGGAGTTTGTTGCGCCACTTCTTCTTCCCAGCGAAAGCACTAGGAAGTGGTGAAGGGCGGGCGTTTTGGGGGACTGTCTTTTGTAATTTTGACGTTCGAAAAGTGCTGATTCTCAGCCTAGTTTGAATAAATGACTTTTGATTTTGATTTTGATACCCCAAAAAAAAAATATTCCTTCTTAGAGAGAACGTGGGCGGCCATTCCTCAAAGTAATTTTGATGAACTGATTTTAAGCTTGCCAAATCGCTGTGATTGAGTGATTCGTGTCAACGGTGGAAACACAGATTATATTTTTTTTTACCTTTCCTACCTTTTTAAAATTGCAATGTTTCTTAATTTTCACTTAAACATAGGAATTAAGTTAAGAAGCCAGTCTGGAAGCCTAGATTTGGTAAATATTAATTGGATATTTTTTTTTTTTCATAGTTAAAAATGTACTTGACCCCTAGACACTTTTGATGTGTGTACGATATAATTTCCCTCGAGGCATGAATGTAGCTATTTTCACTCGAAGTGTGCCCAAAATGAGTATATCCGAAACGTGATGGGCTGTGCCATAAAAATATACCTTTTATTAACACACTTAAAGACCGTCTTTAATAAAAAACGCGATAAAATATTCAGTTCTTTTTTACGCGGATTGACATAAATCTTGAAACGTCTTCTTTTGTGTATCACTGATATGTAAAGTAACGGGAATCACCCACTTAGATTTTAGGATTAGCGTTACAAGAACCTGCTGTGTATTATTCACGTGTCGACACCAGATCATCATCATCGTTCTCCTGTCTTTATCCCAATTTAGTTGAGGTCGCCGCTTTTTTTCCATACTTCTCTATTAGTCATCTCGGTAGTCACCCCCTTTCTAACCAGCGGGGTAGTTGCGTAACACACTATCAGTAGGAATGGCGTTCATTTTGACAGTTCAACAACATTCATTGCGTTATTTACGTTGTTGAGAAGACAACTTTTTCGAAAATATGAAGCAATGTATTAGCAATTAAGGTGCAGATAAGACTGATAATAATTTTCAATCGTGGTGACAAGTGGTTATGGTGATATTCCAAGCGTTCATTCTAGTCTAGGTGGTCCATCAGTCTATAGTCAGTCAGTAAAAGTAAAGTCAGACTCTGACTTCCGGTTCCTGATTTGAAAATTTGAAGTTTACAACTTGTCAAACACTTCTCGCAAAATTTCTTAGGGTTTTTTTTTATTGTTTATTAAGGAACAAAACAAAATATAAACACAGACATCACGAAAACCTCAATGAGTTTGTTCGGATGTTGAAACACTTATAAGCAATATTAATAGTAATAATAATCATTGTCAATTTATCATTTAGTTAGTCTTTTAATTTAGTACCTATTGTAAATAGTTAGTTAAGAGATTATGAAAAAAACAAAGAAATCCTATGAATTCAAAAAATGTATGGTTAACTCATAAAAAATTGTGAGGTACACATATTTAGTAAAAAAAAAATCAGGAACTGTTTAGGTATGCCTCTAATTGCTCTGACTCAGAAAACCTTATACGGAGCGCTCAAAATCCAAAATCAAACCAAAATAAATTATAACAAAAACACCAGTTTCCCTCATATTCTCGTAAAGGAAACACCTTTTAATCGGTAGTTAATAATCAAGTCGTTTGATAAATATCAGCCATTCAACTCGACTATTGATGTAGACGTGCCGCTGTCGGTAGTGAATGCCCAGCGATCCGTGCCACAAATGCCTGAATACACCGGGTTTTTTACATACGTTCGTATTACATACGTTCCGTTTGGAAACGTGAAAATTGGCTTGTAATACTCGTAATTAGCTTGCTATAATTGTACGTTTTTCTTTGCTGGTTAGGACAGCACTGTCGGGTGGAGTTTAGACGGAGTATTTGACTATATGTTAAGCCCGCAGGAATCCGCTGGATGCGAGAAGCACAGAACCGCCACCTTAAAAAAAACGGACAAAGTGCGAACTGGTCGCCAAATTACGAGGGTCGTAGTTTCGAACCCAGGCAGGCCCTTTACTCGTGTAATTTATTTTACCATCACTGCTCTAGTGTGGAAACCGACATGTCCTAGAACCAAATATTCGAAGACATGTGACATCTACCGACCCTGTGGAATATTCGAGTGGGTATTTCACCATGGCTTCAGTAATCTTGACGTTCGAAAAGTGCTGATTCTCAGCCTAATTTTAATAAATGACTTTTGATTTTGAATAGTTGCTATATTTATAAATGACAAGATGATATTAACGCTGGTTTAGCGTTACTAGGCACAAGTCAGCTTTTAAGAAAGCTTCGCTGTAAAAACAACCTACAACCGAACCAACCTAAACTTTCCTTCACTCTAGCATCTCAGATTACTTCAAGATTAGGATAACCTTTTAGAGGCTAAAGGGTTGCTAGGCACGAAAAAAAATTTTAGGAAGCTCCCCGAAAATGCCGTGAAAATAGAGGTAAATTGAGTAAGTAAACTGTCTTCGTCCCTTTGAGGATTACAGGCTTACCTAAACCTAACCGTTTTATGTTACCTCTGGCACTAACTGTGAGACCTCACTAGATAATAAATTAATTGGGTAGGTCTTAATTAGGCAAATGCACTCCTCGGGGACATTGTTAATACATTATAGTGTACTTACCAGCGCTTGCTGTTGTTTGTTTACTTAATTTATGTGCCAAAAATCAAAGGACTTCAGCGAAATGTGCCCCTCCGATAGATGTCACCATCATACAGTTCTAAAGTATAAATTTTGATGAGATATTTTTGAAGGTTAAAAGGTCCGAAGGTGAAGGTCAAGATCAGGGGGGAAACAAAAAAAGGGGAAAAGCTGTAGTCAGAGGGGGAGGAATTTTTCAAGGTCAACCAGAAAGTCCACCTTTTGCCTAACCATGATTTTGAACTTGATTTTTTGGGTGATCTAAACGTTACCGGAAAGAAATCTTTTCTGAATATAATAACTACCATATACTTCTATGAAGCTATGCTGAGACATTTGCGATTGCAAGGTTCCGTTGGCTATAACAGTCAACAAATCAGTTTCCCCATAGGATTCAATGTAACTTCTAGACCATTTTAGGACATGTTCCCGTCAACTTAGGAGTATAATTCTTTTTGATATAGTATCAATACACATTCTAGTTTATTCAGGCTAGAGGGTGCACTTGTCGGAGGAGGGGCATTTTCCTACGCAAACTCGCTAGACTCCTTTGTGTAGAACATGAGTCTCTTGTTGTACCTACCTACGCCGCAACGCGGATGATTCGAAATATTGGTATATTCTTCTAACCAGACAAAAGAATATAAAGTGCCCTCCAAAAGTTAGTCGAAATTAAGTCACTTCAGATGTTTTTATAGACTACATGTCCTACCTATTGTCTATGATTATTTGTTTTGCACATTTATTGGTAAAATAAATGACACATGCTCAGCAATATCGGATAATATTTTAAAAGATCTTATAGAATCAACGCATAGAAGTCCTAGTTTTCCGTAATGAAGGCTCTACGCAAAATGTTGTTAATTTTATTTGGAAAATTGTTTTTGTTACCATACACCGTTTTTTTTCTGAAAAAAAATATAGATTACTTATTTTTATTGAAAATCATTTTGCAAAGACTCATTGCTTACCTTTTAAAAAATGTACAACATTTTAAACCACTTTTGGGACGTAATTTATTTCAAATAAAACAATTACAGGCACTTTTGAATTGTCAAGGGGTCGGTCAGTCAGAAATATGAAGCTAGTTGCCCATTCCAAAGCGGAGTAGGTGTACCTGTGGAGAAGAACGGGCAAGAAACTCCACGGACACTCTTTTAAATCATAAAATTATTACAAAATATTGGTTACCTCATTCAATACGTGAGAACGATGTAGAAAGACGTGCACGTTAAAAGCGTCCGTAATAAAGATAAAAACAAAAAACAATTCAGAAATGAAAATACTTCAATTAAAATAAAATAAGCCGTGGCGGCTAAGAGATGACCAGTCCCTACTGACTTTATTGTGTGTTTCCCATTATTTAAATATTTGAGCCCCAAGATACAGACTAACTAGTTTGGTGCTCACTGGCATATAGTATATTGTAAACTAGCTGTAGGTACCGTAAAACGGGGTGACTATGTGCCTGGCAGGTGAAAATGTGCAAGTTATGCTTTGATTTTTAATCTAACTCAAATGTGTTTAACGCCCTATTTTTAAATCACTAATAGATTCACGAGATATTACGAATATATTAGTGATTTAAAAATATGGTGTTAAACACATTTGAGTTAGATTATTAATTGCACATTTTCACCTGCCAGACACACAGTCACCCCGTTCGACTGTAGTTAAAGCTACTCATGTCGTCTCAACTGGCACACTGGTTCACTGCTGTCTAAGCAGTGAACCTGCTTCCTGTATTACCTGGACAGTTAATTTCAATTTTGATTTCGTACGGGACGAGTCTTCTTGGTCCTTTTCCGGGAATTAATTGATCATACCTTACTCCTATCACAGTGTCAGCAGTTTTACATTAAGGGTCTAATCTCCACAGAATCACGGAAGGGTTAATCCGTATAGATGTTTACGATCCGATCATAGCGGCCATCCATCAATCTGTCAGGCGTGACATCACTCCTGACCTTACGCTAGATTACAAAGGGACCAGTCATTATAATGTTGAATCTAAGTATACATAGGTAAATGGTTCAGCGACTAACTGACTCAGGAATAACGCAAAATCTAATCTTGATATAAATATCTGGTAGGTTTTAGAGGAACTAATTAGTAATCCTCTACTATTTCATAATGTAAACCAAAGCAAAGCAGTAAACGTACAAATTACGCATTTTGCCAAAAGTGTTTAAAATATCTCATGATTTTGCCCATTGTTCAACTAGCAAGTCTCATATTTTTCTAAATCTCACTTTTGCAACACTCGGAAAACAAACTCGACCTTTGGAAGTGAAGTTCCTTAAGCCAAGATCTATAAACGTTGGTGCTTTGAATTAGACATGTTCCCGTCTCTATCTGCACTTGTAATTTTATAGTTGGGCGAGAGAGAAATAACGCTTAGCCAAAGTACGTGCTAAATAACGGTTAAAGATTAGGGGATTTATTTATCAACGTTATTTAAAGTTAAGTAGGTAATGATTAGTGACTCTTTAACCATACTTTTGCAACGTTTAAACGTCTCTTAACAAAGCAACGTTCCTTAATAAAGAACCCTTCGAAAATTGAGGATTCTTCCAAACGGGTCATAGTGCCTACAACAAGGTTAAAAGTTTGTATGAAAACAAAGACACCGGAAAAAGCAAGTGATATTATATAACTAGTCTATTTAGCACAGTTCTAGTTCAAGCCGTTGGTTACGTGAGTCGGGTACTAGGTAGGTACGATGGTGTTTTTCACAATGATTGGCAGTAATTGACAGTAGCAACGTGCTATGAATTTTGAGCGAGTTGAAGAAATGCCCCGACTATATGTTACCGTCAGCCTAACTGACGAGTTAATCTATGAGGGTATGTGTTATTTATCTGTCAGTTATTTCCTTGAGATATTTCTTTGTCGGCGTTGTTTGGAGTGGGAGTTTCGAAAGCGACAGGAAACAGTCAATTCATAACGTTGATTTGAGACAGAACTAAAACTTGGTTTGATAAACAATTACCAATTATTAAATTTTACAAGTGACAACAGAGTTTATAATCTGCAGGTTAATTCCGTAACGCACTAAGTAGCAATGGGTTTCATATTGACAGTTGAGCAACATTCATTGCGTTATTTACGTTGTTGAGCAGACACATTTTTCCAACATGTAGAGCAATGGATTAGCAATATGCTTCAAAATGATTCAAATTGAGAGTAAGTGTGCTAGTTTTAAATGATTTCATACTAGCGTCTGCCCGCGACTTCGTCTCCCAACCCACTGCGTCGCATCGCATCGCCCGCCCGCGGCGCTCTTTCCGACTATTTTTCTTTTTGCTTGCTTCCCTAAGGGTCGTGGCGTTGTGGTAAATTAATTATTTTCACCTTTAACTACCTACCCTTCCTTAAGAATTGGGCAGTCAAGTGCAAAAATATTTTTTCAAATCCGACTGGTAGTTCCAGAGGTTAGTGCGTTCAAACAAACGCTTCAGCTTTATTACTAGTAGGATAACAAAATAATACTAAAGTAAATTACCAGTTTGGTGGACCTTAAAAATCTTCTCGAAAATCCAATAGAGCTTGTTAATTTAATATACAGGATTTATTTTTAACCAGTGCGCAAACTGTACCTAACCATGAATAAAGTACATGATTCTGAACCTCTCTGCGTCGAATTTCTTTTTCCGTTATTTAAAAAAAAATTAGCTCTGCCATTATATTTTGACCGCGTAGGTATTGCACTTGTCTATGAAACGGCTGTTTTTTTTTTTCTTTTTGTTAAGCGACGAAAAGTTTTTACGCTAGGTGGTTTAGAATCATGTGCTGAATTATTCATGGTTACAGTTTGCGCACTGGTTAAAAATGTATCCTGTATATTCAGCCGACAATGTTCCCTCTCCTCTAACACTCAAACCTCATATCTGTAAGAGGCCTTCCTCTAACAGAGGTGAGGCTTGAGTGTAAGTGAGCCATAATCAAATAGGACCAGTGCACGTCAGAAGTCAGATCGCCGTATTGCCTAAAAAGCATTTTAAATAAAGTACTCCTATTTTTTTCATAAACAGTATAGCGTCCTGTTTAAACTTTTGGTGAAAAAAAGAAATAACACGTTTTATGTTATTTACTGATTTGATTTGCAAATTCTCTATCCTGATGAAAATAATTTAATATTCAACGTAGCCATTTTATTTCACGCTCCATTTAAAGGTAGGTACGTGATCATCCATAAGAATGGGCCATCGATCCCAATAATCGGAAACGAAAACAATGAGGCAAGACGGAGTAAATGTCTATATAAATAAATATAATACAGTGTGGCAGGAACATCGACGCGCAAACTGTAACCATGATTTCAGCACAAGATTTTAGAACTCCTAGCGTTGAAACTTTTCGTCGGTAATAATTTTTATTTTTTTTATTTTTGTTTTATAGAAAAGTGCAATGGTACGCGGTCAATTGTATACCCTGTATTTTACGATATTTTTTGTTGGAAATCTCTACTCAATACATAGGTCACGAATACCAAGAAGAAGAGCGATATATAGTTATGTTACCCAAACATTTAACTAGCCATACACTTAGGTATAATTTGCTTTAAATTAGCTTTTAAACGACGATTGTGTTTTGTCGTAAGTTACAATTTTATCTCCAATATGATCGGCAAATCAATTTGAAAGCAGTCGTAACTTTAATGTTCCATAAAGTTTATAACCTATAATGACTAGTTGTACCGGCAGTACCACACAACTGGCAATTTCATGCAATTAGGACACCGGTGTCTGTAAATTTACATTTATACGGCGCAATTATAACATTGACATAGTTTGAAACGATCGAATTTGCTGTCCTAAGTAAATTTGTTTAGAGGGAGGTGGTTTAATCTCCTGAATGTTTATCCAAGTTCTTGATAACTTACCTAATTAATTTAATTTAATCGCGATTGTCCAGTCGACAGTTTCTGCGCAGCTGCTTATAGCTAGTCCATATTTTGTGAAGTTAGTTTGTGGATACCAAACGCTACGTCCTTGAACTTAGAGCTACCTCACGATGCAGATTCGCCTTGGACATCAAAATCAACTAACAGACAAACGTCAAACAAAGAACAATCCTTACGAGTACCAATTCATCACACTGAACTATAGTCCCACGTATGGTGACAACCAAATAACAACTTTCTTTTTCCCAATTCCAGGCTGATGCGCGACGAAGAGTGCAACCTACTCCAGAACCTATCCAGAGAAGAGTTCCGCGAGTTCAGGACCCTGGTCATCGACATGGTGCTGGCCACAGACATGTCCTTCCACTTCCAGCAGCTGAAGAACATGAGGTCACTGCTGACGCTCGCAGAGCCTACTGTGGATAAGTCGAAGGCAGCTTCCCTCATTCTACACTGCTGTGATATTTCGCATCCTGCCAAGGTGAGCCCATTTTTTGTAGATAAGATGACAAGATGAGTTACACCTAAAAGTAGTATTCAAAGAGATAGACAAAACCTTCCTACCTGTCGTAAAATACCGTTTTCAGAAAGATATATATGAAGCCTAATCAGCCAATAATATTCCCACTGCTGGTTCTCCTCTTTCTGTGAAAGTCGCAAGAAAACGAAAGAATATACGTTAGTACCTAGGCCACGCGACGGGTAGGTACGTTACGAAGTGGGCCACAGTCATGTCTTCGAATGTTTAGTTTCGGGACTAGTTCTCACGATGTTTTCCTTCACAGTTTTGAGAGCAGTGGTGATGAAATAATTTACACTTAGTAAAGTGATAAATGATAAATGAATGATAAATGATAAATTATTTATTTTCTGTAAGTAGGTTTGTACAAACACTTTTACATGTCAATCATATTTTTTAAACTAGATGAGGTCGGCGTTTCCTATCTGACTACTCTGAGAAGAAAGGCCGAAACAAACTCAGAGGTCACAGTCTCTTTTAAAGTCCAGACATAATCTTGGTCAGATCATGTGAAGACCATGCAGATTGGTGTCTGAAATGTTCTTTTGAGTAAAGAACCACACAGATTGAGCGAACCTGTCCAGTCAGTGCACGCATTTGTCAAAAATTGTGCCTGCTTGGGTTCGAACCCACGACCACAACTCAACGGCAGCTCTTAAGTCGCGGGCGTTGCCTCCGGGCTACCGCTGCTCCAGATGAATGATTTAGCATTAAATTATTTATTGAAAGTAGTCATGGATACTATAAAAACTATTGTTTTTTATAAAAATCATTTAATGAGACACGACTCTGTTTCAGAGATGGGACCTGCACCACAGATGGACAATGAGCCTCCTGGAAGAATTCTTCCTCCAAGGCGACAAGGAGCGGGATCTGGGGATTCCGTTCAGTCCACTGTGCGACAGAAACAACACCCTAGTAGCGGAGTCGCAGATTGGTTTTATCGAGTTCATTGTGGAACCCAGCATGGGCGTGTGTGCCGATATGCTTGAATGCATATTGGGCCCTCTACATTCCAGTAGCAAGAACTCCACCAGTTCAGCTGAGCCAATCAATGAAGAGAGCACAGGTTCGAAGGACAGTAAGTATAACCAATCCTGCATTTTATTAGGCTATAATATCTACTAAGTATTTATATTTTGTTTGATTTTATTAGGTTGTCTCATAAATTATTGCCCGTTAAAACACAAATTATTATTAATATTTTTATTAATAAAAATACATTTAATCAATTATATAGTCTACCTCGTTATCAACAACAGTGAGCCATCTACTGGGCAAAATTTGAATACCCTTCTCCCAAAATGAGGCAGGCTGGGACTCGAATTTTCAAGTTCAATTTTAATACTTCCAGAATTTTCGATTTTTTTTCCTATAAATGAAATTTAAGAGCTCGAAATAAATGAAAGTCTGAAGGCGCAAGATCCGGGCTATACGGTGGATGTGGAACAGTCAGCCATCCTAGCTCCTCCAGCTGTTTATGTGTTAACTTGGCGCAATGAGGTCGTGCGTTGTCATGCAAAAGTTGGACTCCAAGTCGTTTTGGCCGCTTAATTTTTAACATCTCTGCTAGTTTGCGAAGCTGATGCGTATACAGATTGGCGTTAATAGTCTGATGAGATTCGAGGAGTTCCCAGAAAATCATTCCTTGCCAATCCCAGAAAACAGACAACATAATCTTACGACCGTGTTCATTAAGTTTAGGCTGGGCTGGTGGGTTTGCCCCGCGAGGAATCCAATAGGCATGACGCGCGTTAGTTTCATAATGTATCCAGCTCTCGTCACATGTAATAATGTCCTTGAGAAAGTCTCGTCTGTGCGGACGAAGTAACAAACTTTGACAAATGGCCACACGAACGGCCCGGTCATGGTCCGTTAACGCATGAGGTGTCCAACGTGACATCACTTTGCGATATCCCATAACGATAACGATCTATAGTCGTGTGGGATTGTCCAAGCGCCTTCTCTAAATCGCGCGTACTATAGTCTGGATGTAGCTCAAGTTCGTGACGCAAAGCATCTTCATCGAAGCTGGTGGGTCGGCCTGGGCGAGGTTGATCTTCGCAGCTTATATCACCGGCGTCAAAACGCTTGTACCAGAAACGAACAGTCCGATCGCTAGTAGTACCCGGTCCAAATGCAGTGTTAATCTTTTTAGCCGTTTCTGTTGAAGAGACTTTAAGTAGATGCTCATATAGCATAATAGCTCGCAGTTGACGCTGATCCATTTTCACTAAAGACTAATTATTGCGTTGCGTCCGCGCCTATTTATACCCTCACCATAAAAGATACTCATCCTTCCTAGAAAGATCTAGAACTTTCTTGAATTCACTTTAGTTTAAATACGAGAAAATTTGACAAAAATAAAATATGGCAAGAACTTATGAGACAACCTAATAATACAACACAGTCTACCATACCATTATTTGTTCAGCAGGGTAATTGCGTAACACACTATCAGTAGCAATGGGTTTCATTTTGACAGTTCGACAACATTCATTGCGTTATTTACGTTGTTCAACAGACACACTTTTCGAACATATGGAACAATGGATTAGCAATATATTTCAAAATGATTCAAATTGACTGTAATAATGTGTTACGCAATTAGGGTGCTGACAATCTTGTGTGGATTGTATGTTTTTGTGGTACCTATCTTTGAACTAACTTGAGCTCAAAATAATGTTCAATAACATTATTAGGTCCTATGATATTGGCGTTTTACATTTTAAAAAATCAAATATTGTTTTTATTCGCTATAAGTGAATATACACTTTTGCCATTTTAGTGGAAGTTCGTTGATCGATATTAAAAAAAAAATCGACCGGCAGAAAAACAAATGGACAACTGATCTTGAAAAACAAAATGTCATGCTACATATATTATAAAATTAATTTGAATTTGGAATTCTAAACAGAATGAAAGATATCGATATTCACAACAGCCAGTATCAAAAATCGGCAATTTAATAGTATGTTATTCAAAATATTTTGAATAGTAAGTACAACCTATCCTGCAATAATACTAAAGAATATTTTGTTTAAGTTTTTATAACACATATCTACCATACCATTTAATGTTCTATCAATCTAAAGTGCAGGAAACTCATTGTACCTATTGTTATCATGGAACTTACCTACTCAAACAATTTATTTTTAATTAACGTACATAGTAGATACTATTAACAACGAATGTGGTCAGAGATCTCACGAATATCTGCTTTCTATTACAGGAAATGAAAACAGCAACAAGTTCAAGATCAGGAAGCCGTGGGTCGCGTGCCTCAGCGACAACAAGAAGATATGGAAAGAGCAAGCTGCTAAGGGTACTCAACTATATTTTCATTATACAAGGTGTAACGTTAAATGCGCAAAACCTCAGACAACCCAACTGATTTTCAATTCAATTGACCTATTTCAGAGAGAAAATAAGTCATTAAAAAAATTGTAAAGGATTTATGTGCTGTTTTAGTTTTACTGGCCATTCTGATCGTTTCATGCGTCTGCGACGACGCTTTATCGAGGGAGGAGTCGTCACCGGGCCGCTGCGCCGCGCTGACATTAGCTTGTTTGACCTATTAATAAATAGACACGGCAACGTTTTTAAAAATATTTTTTGAAAAATGTGACCTATATTAAAAAGTGGTACAATTAATTCTGCTCGTTATTCTGATCAAACTATTTTCAGGTTTTGCGCATTTAACGTTACACGTTGTATAATAAATACTAATAATATACCATAGTCTGAAAATTATGGAAAATTCAAAGTTTTTTTAGTTTCTGCTGTTTTTTTTTTGATGCTACGTAAAAAAAGTCTCAGAAAAACGAAGCAGAAGAACTATATTTTTTTTTTATTTATATCGTGGTTCTTTGAAAACAAACAAAAATACATAGGTACAAAACTGGTATCCATGCAGGGGCGTAGCTACCGCCGTATCAGCCGTATCAATGATACGGGGCCCCCGGGCTACAGGGGCCCCTAACGCGTGTAAGCAAAAATTAGTAAAATGTTAGTCACTTAATCTCGTGCTTCCCGGGAAAAAAACATATAAAAAAAACTGTCATACGTGCCTATAGAGTTTTCACTTCAGAAATGACAAAATTCTAAATCACAATTTCTAGGAGGAAGCGATAACTTATAATGAATAAATATTTATTTTAATTTAATGCAAGCATTTTTGTTTCTTTTGTGAGAAATCTTTACCCTTCATTTGGGCCCCCAAACTAATTTTGATACAGGGCCCCTCCAAGGCACGCTACACCACTGTATCCATGCTTCGCAGTCACTAAGACCACACATTTAATAAAGAGCATGGCGGGGTAAGCACGGAGTAGCGGCCCCAGCGGAAATTTCAACTGCCAATTTTTGTGTATGTTGGTCTTACTGAGTGTAACTAATCTGTAAAATATTACTTCAAAATATGCATTGGTTTTCGAGAAAATTTAAAAAATATTATTGAATAATTTTTTTTTTCTCGTTATTAGTTCCAAATATAGCAATGTTTCCTAAAATGATACACAACGAAATTTTCATTGAAAAACACCCCTATCATAATCTAGAACAATTATTTGCATCCAAATTTTTACGTGGGTGAAACGGTTTTTTCTTTTTTTTTTCTAAAATAATTCGAACAGTAGGTATAGCATTCAGAACAAAATATTGTCAATTATCAATCTATAAAATTAACAAAAAATATTAATTAGTCGTTATCACTATCCTCTTCAATAACTGCTATCATATTTTCTTTCTTGAATAGATGACTTAATCGTTCGGCCGGACTGGTAATTTTGCCAACTAACGGCCGTAGGATAAATAATAAATTAAGTAATACGAGAAAAAAAACCCCTTCAAACCACATAAAAATTTTGAACCAAATATATGTTGTAGATCATGATAAGGGTGTTTTTCAGTGAAAATTTCGTTGGTGTATCATGTTTAGAAAACATGAAATTAATTTTTCAAAAATAAAAAAAATAAAATTTTTAACAACTATCTCGAGATTTTTAGAAAAAAATATCATGATATGTTGTCTCTCTACGTTATGTACAACATATATTATGGGCATTGCTATATTTGGAACTATAAACGAGAAAAAAAATTTTTTCTTCAAAAATATATTTTTCAATTTTCTCGAAAACCAATGCATATTTTGAAGTAATATTTTACAGGTTAGTTACACTCAGTAAGACCAGTATACACAAAAATTGGTAGTTGAAATTTCCGCTGGGGCCGCTACTCCATGCTTACCCCGCCATGCTCTTTCAAAATATAATGACTAACTAAATGCAAAAATATTTTCCAGATGCAGAGGCTCGAGCTAAGCAGGAGGAGGAGAACAACAGCGTCCCGCCGACAACAGAGGAATAATATTTAGCCTCATTTGTAAATAGCGTTAGATCTAGGTGTTGCAACATGTACTATTCATTGTTGAAGAAAAGCTAAAGCATACTACATGATAAGTATACATATGTGTCCAAGCTATTATTATACGTTGCTAATTTATTAAAATATAAAATTGTTGTGTGTAACGCACAAATATACGACTTGTAAGCACAATGCGAAAAGCCTGGATGTATAAAGATTCTCTATGTGGAAGACAACATAGTGAGCTAATTCGAACAGGCGACATACCGCTCAGCGGTAACGCCAGTAGTGTAAATGATTCATTATTATTCGCTGCTAAGATTTTAGCCTAGCCTAATATTAAGTCTAAAAGCTTGGAAGATATCTCGTTACCAAGATTCCATTGCGAGGACAAAGAACGGTATTCAATAAGTTTAGGGTATATGTGGTCCCAGAACTGTTCTCTGAAGAACCCTTTAGTAAATTACTCGCAATAGGATCTTGGCTGTATATTTGAGGATTTATCGATAGATAACACTATTTTCTACTCATAATTGAAATAATTATTGTGTAAAACTGTACTGAACTCATTTCAAATATAGTCTTTAGGAGCTAAATGTATCTGTAAGTAACTATCAAATGCTGGTGACGGAGCAACAACATTAATTTATATAATCATAAACACATGTGCACTTCTCTTCAATCAAACACTTAACTATAACTTAAATGTAGCTTAATATTAGTGTTAAATTTAACCCATAATATGATGAATACGCTTATTAATTTTAATGTTTCCGATTAAATTGGAGTCTTGATATTCTTGACCAAATGTTATTTAATATGAAATTATTTTCTAAATGATAACGCCATTTCAAATTCTAGTAAATAGGTAGATAGTACATTAGTAAATCTTCATGATACAAATTAAGATTTTTGTCTTTGTTATATACAACATAGCTAAGGATAATGTAGAAAATCTCAAATATTTATTGAACTTCAAAGCTCGTGCTCAAATCAGATGGAGTCGAACAGCTTTCTGTAAACATCAACTACCTATTAGATCTATTAGACTGAGAGGCAAAGGCGTCACAGCCAGAGGACGAACAGGAATTCTTAGCTAGGCTTATACTTGAAAATAACAAGCTTTTGTGGAGGACCCAAAGTAAATGTACCGTCCTTCAACTAGAGTACTATTGACGAACGGAATTAAACATTGAATTTATAATTACAAAGATATTAAAGGATTTTAGGCCACGTGTTTACTCACAGATGCCAAATTTTCATCCAAAATCTGAACTGAATCTGCTTAACATAGGAATTTTTGTAACCATACAAAATGAATCTAAATTCAGAAACATTTCGAACGTATATCAGAGGCCTAGTTTTCCTGGTAGGTACGTGGGACCATTCTCATTGAATATCAAATCAAAAGAATCCATAATCATGATCAATTAGGTCCCTATTTGATTTCAGGGATGGTAAGGATAGATTTATAATCTAACTGGTGACGCTTATCGTAGACAAATTTAACAATAGATTTTTTTATATATGTATATTTATCATCTATTTTAATTATTAGATTTATTAAATTCTGTATATTGTGCATTTAGTGTACCTACTAATAGTTCATAGGTACTAAATATTTAAGGATATTCAATATAGGTACATACCTACTTAATTTGAAATGTAGTCTAGTAATGCCATTCAGATTGGGGATATAGCTTTATAAAATTGTAGAGATTAGCATACTGAGCCTTATGTACATGAATATTTATTGTTGTTTCTGTATCATAGCTTGGAGCAGTACTTACATAGGCACCCTTGATAATATAAATTGTAATCTCTGTCTTATATAAACCACTTTTGTACAAGATATTGCTTTTAAATGTGACATTACAACATTCCGAATGTGTTTAGTATTCAATTGTCAATGTAATTAAGCTATTTAAAGACCTGTACACTGCTACGTTTTAAGATAAAAAAATATATTAATAAAATAGTAAGTACCTACCCACAAAATCATCTAATATTTTTCACACAATGTCTTGCTTACGTAAAATATTACAGATAATATTTCACACCATTAAAATAAAACATACAAAACTAATTCATAATAATATTAAATGTATAGGTAAAGAAACGTTATTTATAAAAATCGAAGTAAAAATCCTAAACTTTTCTATTATATTATATCCCACATGATAAAGAAAGTATGAAATTGAAATGCAATTGCTAAAAATAATTTTCTATATATTATATATATGTTGTAAGTATGCGAATGTATATTATATATTAAATGTTTTATCTTAAAAAAATCACAATAATTTTATGTAAACAACACAAAGATCTTTGTATGAAACTGCATTTTCTCTCTAATAAAATGAAATCTCAAAATCAAATGGTTTTTTATCAACTTGACAGTCTTTTTCTACATGTATAAAATAGTTTTTAACACCTTTTAGTTATGTGTAAATTATGTGTAAAATAAAATAAAGATTTTCGTAGACGAAATGTTTACTTTAATACCCTTAGATAATTAATTTATAACTAATTTACATGAGGCATGAAAGTCATGATGCATGTTCTTATATATCTAAGAAATAGAAAAAATAATAAAAAATGCATTGATGATCTTAGCTTAATCTTAATTTTATAAGATGGCTAGTATGATAAAATGGTTCAGATTATACAGGGTGACATCCCTTCAACCCACAAATATCAGCTGTTTCATAGAAAATTGCAATAGCTATGTGGTAAAAATGTATGGAATAGCAATTTTTTTTATTTTTTATTATTACTTATGAAGAATTTCAACCCAGGCCTCATTCAGAATCATGTACTGAATTCATGGTATCAGGTTACACGTTGTGATCCTGTCACCCTGTATTGATAGGAGATTATAGATTAGGCTTTTTTAGTCTACCTTTAGTAGCTGTAACAATTTTGGCACTTGCTTCATTCAAGATCTACATATTTAATTTCACTAAACAAAATAAAAACAGACACAATGTTTCATCAAATACACATTTCATGTTAAAATATCTTGGAAAGAACAGACAGACAACATCATCAACTTATTTAATTATAGTCATTAGTACAAGCTTCCTAGTAAATTTTCTATGTGATGATAAAGCCAAAATGACAATCCCTTTTTGTTAAACAGGATGTGCTAAGGTAGCCCGCCAAATATTTTTTTTCTTATAAAACTCTTTTGATACTGACCTGGAAATTGTAAGAAACGTAAGAAAATTTGAATTCCATGGGCTACCCTTGCGCTTCCCCCTTAATTAAGGTTTCAATACATGACATAATTGTGCGATGTTTGACATGATCTATGTGTATGATATAAATGATGAACACACTGACTCGCTGGTGAGTATCTCAGTTTCCTAAAATAGATGATAAAAAAAAAGAATTCTAATGACATTTTATAAACTATCCTGCCATATTTAATGCTATCTCTTAGCTATATACGAACATATTATATGCTTATTACTTAGTAGTACAGCAGAATTACAATGCAAATCATATTTGCAATTTAACGATTGTCAAAGGCACATAAAGCAGTTAAGGGGATGCGCTTAGGTAGCCCGCAAAATTCTTTAAGCCCGAAAATATACATGACTGTAACTTGCCAAAAAGTATTCAAGTAGCTGACATGCCATTATGCTATTCACCAATCAGAAATAGTTATGGCACATGGCATGCCAGTTAATTGCATACTTTTGTGCAAATTACAGTTATGTGTATTCCGAGCTTTACTTAAGTTTTTTGTAATTTGGTTAGGTCAGGTTGTATGTTGATTAAAATGTGATTCGCAGCCGTAAAAAATATGGCCTTAAAGTTTGGCATCAAAAAATTGGCCTCAAATGTCATGATTTCATGAAATAGTCATTCAATAAGGTAATATGAACATAAGAGAGTTGTATTGATGATTTTCATGATTATAATTCTATAAATAAATATTTCATATGGCTGCGAATCATATTTAGATCAACATACAAATTGACACAGACCTGCAAACTGCGAAAAACATAAGAAAATTTGAATTCCACGGGCTACCCTGACGCTTTCGCCTTAATATAGTTTACATTGACACTTAAAAAATGCAAAAGGCTTTCTAAAAAGTATCACAAGTATTTTTTTTTAACTTAATATATATTTATGACTCCTGCCAAATATATTGATCTGTATAGATAAACCTCGGACATCAGTTTTCTGCCTACTACAAATGATTGTACCTTCAATAACATCTCCTTTCTTCACCTCCTTGCAATCTCTAAAATAGAAAACTGTTTGCTTCCAATGAGTTGGTGTTTTGTGAGGACCAGTTGAAAATTCTACAGCGTTCGGCAGATCAAAAAAGGTATCAAAATAACCGACAATTGAGGTCAAAGCACCATCTTTTAAAATAGGAAGTTTAAAGTCAGATTTAAAGTCCATAACATCTATTTTACATGTGTTAATATCAATGTCCTTAACAACACAAGGTTCTGATATTATATTTTTGGATCCAACTATGTCAATACTTGCTTCCCGTACAACTTCAGATTTCATGCAATTCATTTTATATCCATAGACATCGGACCAATATTCAATAAGTTTTTTGTGTGTTTCTACATCACCGTTACCAACAAGGCTTATATTACATCTATTGGGTAACAGCAATCCGCCAGGTTTTAGGCAATGATCTCTGGCATAAATAACACTGTCTAACATGCCTTCAAACAGCAAAAAATATCCCATCCATTCAGAGACAATAATGTCAACTTTTTCATTTAACTTGGTATCTTCAAGTCTCCCTTTGACTAATTTAATAACATCTTGTAAGTTATTTTCTCTAACAATATCTATTGCATGATATATAATTTCTGACTGATCTAATGCATAAACTTGTTTTGCTCCAGCTGTTGCACAAAACATTGATAAAATACCAGTACCACAACCAAGATCTAAGACAGTTTTATTTTTCAATGTCTCCTTGTTTTTCAAAATTGCATCTCTATAAGATTCTGTGCGGATTTTGTCTGAAAGCATATCATAATGGATACCAAAATGAGCGTAAGTACTAAAGTAGCCATCATCCATCTCTAGAGGAACACTTGCTACACAATTGAGTTTCGTTGAGGGTTCATCATTAATTTTGCTTAATTGACCACCTTCTACCAATGTTTGCATTGAATCCTGCATCGTCTTGATGTCTTCCTTTGCATTCTTTAAAAGTGTGGCACTCTCACTTAGCTGTTGCGTTAAAAACTGTATTGTCCTTTGAAGTTCAGTGAAGTGTGCCTCTGACAGGGTTACCAAGCCATTCTCCACATTGGCATGGTATGTTTTAGGTGAACTTGGCTTGTCGGTGAGACCGTCAAAGTCGTACATAAGCCACTCATCCTGCACCACTGGCTGAAAGTATTTCTCGTCGTCCCACAATACCTTGTTGATGTTAGTTATAACCTCCGGGGTGGGTTTATGCGTTCTGATATAATTTATTAACTTGATGTATGAATAGCAATCCATACTGAACTTTAATTTGAGTTCGTTCAAATCAAACTTATGAACGGACTTGCAATGCGCGATTCCTTCTTCAATATTCGATAAAACGTTAGGACAAAATAAGCATGTTACCGTTGTATCGTTAGTTTCCATTTCTTGCCAGTCGTCGTCCTCGAAATTGTCTTCGTCACTACTGAGGTCTGGCACGTCCGACATTGTTAAGTTTTGTCAATCTAATACAGGTAAATCCTTTGTACTTTTAGAGTTTTAATTCACAAAATTCCAGATTCGCAAAGTAGGAACATGTGAGTCTTGAACTGTCATTCAGATCGAATAAGACAATAAGACATTGATTTTTTTTGACATTACTCTTTATCTCGCTGCGCACCGCGCTGTCAAAATTACTTACGTTCAAAAAGTTATCACTACGGAACAACGTACAGTCTATTTTTGCTTTCTTCAAAATAATGTTTTTAAAACATTATGCAATCAAAAGCAATGTTTTTAGTAAAATCGAGAGAATAATATTGAAATGAATCTTTCGTGAGGTTTTTCCAAACTCGAATGAATACATGGTAGTCTTAAGTTATCAAAAACTGGCTTAAACGCAATGATAATATTCTTTAAACGCCATAGAAAACTAACTTTAACTATTTCTGAAAAAAAAATATAGTTTTTATTTTTGTCATTTATTATTATTAGTTTTGTTAATTAATTTTCAATTATTTTGACAAAAACTATTGAAATAAATAAAAAGATTAATTAAACCATTTGAAAGTTGAGTTTTCTTGAAGTTTACATAAAAACTAGAAGAGAGTTTTCTCAAAAAATTCTCCGTCAAAAAAATTTACAACTTTTCACATTTGCAACCCCAAGAGTCATCTGTCTTGCGCAAACTGGGCGGCGCAGCGCGAAAGTTTGTTTTTGTTCCGTTGCCATGGCATCAGCTTAGAAAATAATTCAACAACAAACTGTGATCTATACACAATTGAAATCGAATAATCATGAAATTAAAAATATCAACTTTCAAAGAACCTAAGCATACTGGTGTGGTCGTTTGCGTTAATTGGAATAATACCGAAGACGTATTTTCATGTGGGTAAGTAAACGTTCAGCGTGACCGAAATAGGGATGCGACTGGGAAAGATTGAATGATAAATAAATTCTCCTTTGTTATCATGGGAAACCGACCGTATCTACCTACTATAATAATATGTATAGGTAGTACAGCTACGCATATCATTATTAGATGAGAAAGGTGTTTTATCAAGTTTTACAAATATGTATAATCCAAACTAGGTCCAGTATTTTTATCTCATGAAGTGACACTCGCTTTACTTGTGGTAACTAAGTGTACAAACACGCTGTGAATGTGTGCGTGAAGACGAGTAGCGCCCGCAAAAAATACACTTTTGTCACGGACGGTACCGAGAGCTCCCACACACACTCATTCACACAGCGTGTTTGAACACTTGGTAACACAAGTAAAGTGCGTATCGCGTGTCGCTTCGCGAGATAAAAATACTCTTTCAATATGATGTTTTATTTAAGTATCTAAGTGTGGTAAGTAGGTTTGTAATCACATCATTTATAAAACTTTTGCAGAGACGATCACAAACTCTTGAAATGGAACCTAGTAAACAGCGAATGTATAGTAGTCACAACATTTCCTGATGATTTTTATCCGAATGACATGCATTTGTTTCCAAAAATCAATGTTGGCGGCAATAAACATCAACACGATGTGATTTTGATTTCGACAGCAGATGGCAAGTGAGTGTGACTGTATTTTTAAAAATTGTTTGCTCTTCTAAGGATGACTATTCTAGTTTCATAGAACGAATAAGGTACACGCGGCGACACATTTCCAGTTTTAGCTGACCTCGCATCGTAAAGGTTTTTCATACAATCAGCCGTCAGCTTATACTGGTTATCTATAGCTGGATGTGTTGCCGTACGTACCTACTCAATTAATGAAACAGTTACGGTTTCTTCTACTCATTTATTTGGTATTTGTTGACAGGCCTACACTGCCCGATACCTATTATCACTGAAATTAGAAAGCATTGTAAAAATTATTAAATTATATTCAAAAGAGTACCTAACCGTGGAGTTTCTTGTCGGCTCTTCTCCCTTATTATTATTTTTATTTCTCCATAAGAAACGCCCATGTGGGTTTATGTGAAATAAAATATTTTGATTTTATTTATTTTAATATTTTTGTAGGTTCCACATCGTTAATCACAATGGTCGTATAGAGAAATCAGTAAATGCTCATCAGGGAGCTTGTCTCATAGCGCAGTGGAGTCCTGATGGAGCTGGACTCTTAACAGGTAAAAAATCTTCTAAACTTTGAAACAAATCCTTCGCCCTAGGCCAGTGCCCTTCGTATGAGGGTTTTCAAGTATTTTTTTTTTTATTTTTCAGCCGGTGAAGACGGTTTCGTCAAAGTGTGGTCTCGCAACGGTCTGCTGCGGTCGACTATAGTTCAATCCGACGTGCCTTGTTTTAGCGCCGTATGGAGTCCAGATAGCAGTGCTATCTTACACACGAAGGGGAATTCACTCGTTATAAAACAACTGAATTCTAGCAATAAGATTACGAAAGTAGGTACCATGCTATCTATTATCGTATTTTGGTAAAAGTATTTTTGTTTTTTTTTTTTTTACGGTAAATCCCATTAGCTGTTCTTTATCAGACTACCTAGTGGGATATTTGTAATAAAGTAGAAATCCCCGTGACTATTAGGGTGCGTTTCCACAGAAGCGGAGTTGGGCGGAGCGGAGCGGAGACGTGTAGGAATCGTCCAATCACAGACGAGACGGCTGACGCGATGAGTATTTCAACCATTGTGATTAGTCGACTCCTGCACGTCTCTGCTCTGCTTTTGTGGAAACGCACCCTTAATTTTCATATATGACTTAGGGCTGATTTTTCCAACGCCAGATAATTTTATTCGAGGAATAATTTTGAATTTTTGACAGTTCTTCAATACAAAATTTGTCGAACGTCAATTTTATTCCACGAATAAAAATTATCTGTCGATTGAAAAATCAGCCCTAAGTGTAAAAAATATATCGCGCATTCTAGCTCGATTTAATTATATGATTGCTAACTTGGTAATAATATTTTCTCTTTCAGTGGAAAGCACACGAAGGCCTTATCTTATGTATCGCTTGGAATGCCAATAATAATTTAATTCTGTCTGGTTCTGAAGATGGATATTCTAAGGTAATCAAAATTTTCATCATAAGTCTCTAATAAGTACATGGTTGTATTAGAGTACCTGATGTAAGTGAGAGTGTACTTTTCTTCAGATTTGGGACACGTTCGGTCAGCAAATATCAGTGAGCGTGAAACATGATCAGCCAATCACAAGTGTTAGCTGGTCGCCTGCTGGCGATATGTTTGTTGTGGGTAGCTACAATCTCATTCGCCTGTGCAACTCTAATGGGGTAAGCCAAAACTTTTTATCACCGAGGGTTGCTTGGGCAAAGGGGACACTTCGGTTCGTTAGTTAATCAGCTTGTAATACCGCACCCAATTTACAGACCGCGTCACTTGAATAGCCTCACTCTATATTTCAGCAATTTATATTTATACAATATACAAATACGTACTTATTTGTCATATTTTGATTACTCGTCTACCGTGTACAACAAAACACGCACGAACTTGTACGAGCGTATCCACGGCGCACCGCGCGTATGTCGACGCTTGAGTTATCTGTTCCACATGAATAGCCTCAGTTGACTTCCAAATGTCCTCGCATTTGTTTGTTTTTAATTTTCGATGCTAATTATTGTACTATTAGTGTTCGTTTCATTTCATATATAATACTCGTAGTTTTTGGAATATTATCATTATGGGGCGTGGTCAAAAATTAACGGATATCGAAATAGAAAAAAATCATTTTTTATTTGGATAAACAATTGTCTCATCGCGATATTGCGCATAAAATTGGTCGTAGTGTTAAAGTGATTAATAATTACGTGAAAAATAAAGAAAATAATGGAAACAATTATAAAGGTCGCACAAAATTGGCTGCTTCGTTACGAGAACGCCGACTTATTTTATGTGCAGCATCTAATTCTTCGAAGACAGTGCGGCAAATAGCAAACGAGGTAAACACCAGTGCTTGATTATCTACAGTGCGACGCATAATAAACTCTTAATTATACATCAAACGGAGAAAAATGAAGAAGAAACCCCGTTTGCTCGAGAGTCATGAAAAGGCCCGATTATCGTTTGCTAGATTACATATGTCCTGGACTGATCAGTGGTATGATGCTGTTTTTACCGACGAAAAAAAGTTTAATTTAGACGGTCCAGATGGATATTCATATTATTTTCACGATTTGAGAAAAGAAGAGAAAATTTTATCACGTCGTCATTCAGGAGGTGGTTCCGTAATGGTCTGGGGTGCGATTTCTTATCACGGTGTCATCAGTATTTCTATTATTAAAGGAAATCAAACTTCTAAACTGTACATAAACCTTCTTGAAGAAAAAATAAAAGAGATTCGTGAAGTTTTTTTTTAAAAAAGTGGATTTTTCAACAAGACAATGCCCCTTCGCATACTTCACATGAATCAAAAAATTGGTTTAATCAAAATAAAGTTCAAGTTTTAGATTGACCATCGAACTCTCCGGACTTGAATATTATAGAAAATGTTTAGGGCTATCTATCTCGCCAGTTATTTGCCGATGGACGCTATTTTAATAACAACACAGATCTTATAAAAGAAATTCATAGAACTTGGAATAATTTGGACCAAAATTACATTCGTTCGTTATATGATTGTACTACCAATTGATTTTTTGACTTTATTAAGAGTAATGGAAAGTATACAAAGTATTGAAATTAAATTAAAATATTTTTTTTCTGAGTTTTATTTTACTGAGGCTATTCAAGTGACACACCTAATTTGTTACTTCAGAGTGCAATTTTTATTATTTATTATTAATTGTCTAGTTTATGTAGTAAACTATACAAGTAAACTATACAGTAAGCTAGTATAATTTATTTATAAAATTAATGAAGCAATTGCTCTCATAGAATTGGATTTACAACAAATTTTGGGAGTGAGGCTATTTAAGTGACGCGGTCTGTAATTCTCAGTTCCCGGAGGGGCGGGGGGGGGGGGGGGAGGTTCCCGAATAATTCCGGTTCTGATAGTAATTACCAATTGTTTCCAGTGGTCTCACTGCCTCGACCGACCGTCAACTGGCAGCATCTACAACGTAGCCTGGTCTTCTGATGGTACGCAGTTGGCAGCTGCATGTGCAAACGGACATGTTTTGTTCGCTCATATTATTGATCGGTAAATAACTTGACGTTTTTAGGTAACTTAATTTGCAGAGAATAGTCTTTTCTGAAACTAACGTTTCTAACTTACAGAGAATATACATGGAAGAACTACGCCTGCAACCAAGTAGGGCGGAAAGTGATCGCCATAAGGGATATTATAAGTAATCAGAGTGACCAATTGGACTACCCAGACAGAGTCATTCAAATTGCTCTGGGCTTCAATCATATGGTCATCGCAACGGTGAAGCAGTGTTTTATACACAAGCTGACGTCGTGGAATACACCAGTTACGTTCGATCTCAAAGAAGGAACTATAAGCATGATATTGCTTGCCGAAAGGTAAATCGTGGAACTTTTAAAAGCTTCAGCACTCTACTACAGATTTCATGTGTTCACACGAGATTTAATAACTAATTATCTATCCTTACATCTGTAGGTAATAAAGATAGCTATTAAAGAGATCTTTATGGTTTTCAGGTCAAAACATCATTTAATTTTTGTACAGTTGCCGAAGTCTTACTATGAAATAAAAATTAATATTTTTTTCAGATGCATATGCATTGTAGAAAGAGCTGGGCTATCGGTATACAGCTATATGGGCCGATTACTGGCCAGTCCCCGATGGGGCGCCCGACCAGAATCTCTAGGACGTGCTGCAGTATCCCTAGGTCCTGATGCTTTGGCTGCTATCGACCAGGGCGATAGAAAATGTACGTTATATATTTTATTTGTGTTAGCGAACACTATACATTTTTTGATATTTTTTTATTGGTAACTAGCTGGGTTACCCGGCTTCGCTCAGGAACATTCCACAACATTCCAGAATGCTCTCGAATACTCTCGAATGATCTGGACTGTTCCAGAAATTTCTACGAGAATTCCAGCCCTTATATGTTCAAAAGCATGCCCTTCAGGTAAAAACGGGAACCTTCTTCATGGAAAGGAGACAGAGGGTTAGGTACGACACCATAATAAACTCCCTTGATCGTACCAGGACTCATTTCTGAGTTTTAGCGGCACGCACATTGTACACTTTATTTTATTTTATATATTGATTATCTTCATCAGTGATCCACGTCTTCGACCTACCCACTGGCCTCATAGTTCGAAGCTCAGCAGACAATACAGTAACGAAGCTGACGCACAAGATGACAGTATCCAGCATCGCGCTTAGTCAAACAGGGCCTTTAAGTGAAAGACAACTAGCTTTGTTGGATTATAACAGGGATCTGTATGTCGTTACTGTTAAGGATAGCAAGTCCAAGTTCGTTAAATTAGGTGAGTGAATTGATATTCCGTCAATATAAATGGCGTTAGTGAGTGAGTACTTATGTGTCCAATCAGGAAATGACGCGACTGTTCGGTTTTGAGTCAACTCTTCTTACCTTACTGGTTCCTAGTATCAAGTCTATCGACATCGCCTCATGGTTATAATATCGACACAGTGTCTCTTTATTTCCTTATTGCATAATTAATAAAAAGATACGGAAAGATCAACATCTCTTGCCTAATATATTTTACTTGTTATTATTTTTGTTACCAATTTTAGCCGATGAGTAAAGATTTTTCGGGGAATCACAATTTTAGAATCTGCTATTACTGAAACCGGAATGATATGTTGTTTGGTGTGGCAACAGGTTCACTGAAATCTCCAAGTTATAACAAATTTACTATTTATTTTATTTATCGAACTGTTTTTGTGTGTTTAAAGCTTCTTACGTTTTGCAAATAAAGAATTAGGTCGGCTTTTATCCGGCCCGGATTCCATCGATTTCCTCGACATCGCAGCAAGCCATCTGCATCCATCGTACTGGAATACTGACTGGAGTCCCGACTGAAGACCATTATTTATAGATGTTAGAGCTTCAACAGGCTCTAATCACATTTATTAGATCCTGAACTAAAGCTCCACAACCTTTATCTTTTTGCCAGGTTCTCAAATCCTAAGTATATGCTGGAGCTGCGAGACGGAGCTCCTAGTAGGCTTGCGTGCTAGTTCTGTAGTAGCCTGGTGTTGTCCACGGGCAGCTATGCAACCAGATTGGCTTGCTCTCAACACCGTCAGCAAGGATGTTGTGTTAGTATCCAAGTTTCTACGTTACACGATAACATATTAAATTGTATTATTAAACTCCCGTATCTTTTGATTGCGTTGACAAGTTTGATTTTTCACTACTACAACGGATTTTAGCTTGCAGCCCTGAGTATTTTATATTAATTTCAACTTGATAACTTCACGCGTTCCTAAGAAAAAGGGTCTTGACAGACGGACAACGAAGTAATCTTATAAGGCTTCCGTTTTTCCTTTTGAGGTGCGGAACCCTAAAAAATGTTTTTTTAGGGATCTAGGGAGGAACCCCACAATTCTTAGTATTGAAGATGGCGTAGCACAAATATGCCGTGGCAATGGCTCATTATTACACCTGTCGATTGCTGCCTTCCCTGAAAAGTTACTGAAACATGTAGTTGCGAACATGTGGCAGCCAGCCCTACAGGTAAGCGAATCAATCTACAGGTAAGAAAACAAGTGGAATTGCACAGGTTTCCTTTAGTATCGTACTAATTGCACCTAATAAATTAATTTTAGCTCTGTCGCACCGTTGAAGATGAGACACTTTGGGCGTGCTTGGCAGTTCTTGCTTGGCAGCATCATCAACTACCCGTGGCTGAAGAGGCGTTCGCTTTGATAAGGCAATATCATCAAGTCTGTTATATTCAACATCTTAGAGTAAGTGTCAATAACAACAAAATATTAAACTATGTAAAATCAGGCCTCCGTCAATCCATGTACTTGCGCGCTATAATTACCTACCGCCCGGCCGAGCGGTCTCGGGCCCTTTGCGGACCAGATTCAATGCGGTTTTCACAAGCGAAGCGCACGCACGTTGTTCAATTTTAATCGTTAAATTAATTCGTACATAGGCGCATTTTAGCATGCAGCGGTTGGCGACGCGACGTAGTAGGCTGTTATTAGCAGTAGGTATTGAAAGTTTTCTACTGAGTGAAGTATCTGTTACGTAGTAACTATTTAGTAATCTGTGGTACAATTATAACGTACCTTCTCTGAAAAAGAAAATGCATCTGTCTTGTAACGGGACATTTCATAGGTACTTATTAAATGTATGGTTAAAACCGTACCTAGTGTGTAGGTAATGGCTGTTGTTTTCTTTTTTGTTTCAGAGTAACATACCGGAAAAAATGGCGACCAATAAATAAATATTTTTCTTATAAAAATGTCTATCTCATTGAACTTAAGATAAATAGAATTTTGTTGATTTAAAGTTGGAACTAACGATAATATGTGCCTACTTTTCCTGGCGAGGTAATAAAAGTCAGCACATCAAGCTACTACAATCTGTCAGATTTCTTTAATCTCAATCTCTGATTTCTTAATCTGTCAGATTTTCAACTTTATCACTAGTGCATAAGGTTCAAAGTTGATTGGGAAAATCTGACAGTTTCGGGTAGCTTGATGTGCTGGCGTCTGTACAATATTTGGTATAGGTAAGTACCTAACCAAGAAGTACCTAGGTATGATTGACAACAAGACAAAATGCTAATCGCGTGATGCGATTAGGTTAGTAGATTTGATTAACAAAATCAATATGATCAGTCTTCAATATTAGCTTATTATCATAACACAACTCTACAAAAAAAAAAATGTTTTCTTTATCCTTTTTGTTTTATGATTTTTCTATTGATTATGTTCTAAAATAAAGCAAAAATACCCATATTCCTTAAAAAGTTTGCTTTTGTGGTAGTTATGATAATACTTACCGAGAGCTAGTGATAACATGTTAGAAGACTTTAAACTATGGGCTGCAGAATGTCTCTAAAAGTACATATTATAAGATACATGCTCATTTAGATTTTGAAAACAACAGGGGGGCGTATGGCGTACCTATTCAGAAAAAAAAGGAGAACGTTTTCACCAATAGGTACGTCATGGATTTCGAACAGCGTTATCAGGGCCAATAGAACGAAAATATGACGGGGAACTATATTTGGGGTTTAGTGAGAGAAATTACGTATAATCATGAAAGAAAAAGTAAAAGGGTTCACTTTTAATTTTTTTTTCTACTATTTTGTAATTTCATATACAGCGTGTAAAGGAAGGGGGGTATCAACCCTGAAGGAGGTGAATGTGCTCATGAAACTCAACAACTTTCCCCAAAGAACATAGGTCGAAATATGAAAAAAAAATTTGGCCCTCCCTTACAAAACTGACTACCAGCTGATTGATTTACTATGGGAGGGCCAAATTTTTTTTTCATATTTCGACCTATGTTCTTTGGGGAAAGTTGTTGAGTTTCATGAGCACATTCACCTCCTTCAGGGTTGATACCCCCCTTCCGTTACACGCTGTATAATAGTAAAAGTTGAAAAAAAATTATATGTAAATATATTTGTTTCGATTTATTTATAAATAAAATTTAGACTATGGATTTTGTAAAATATTAATCAACCTCCTGGATACAAAAGCAAACTTTTTCAGGCCACATATTTTTTTTGTCTAACTATCGATAAATCTATCGAAATTTCATACTCTCTTATCAAAGTCAAAATTCGTGTTGACCTGTGAATCAATGATTATATTGTTAGCTTCTTGGAACCACTTGGATATGTATTATTAAATAAAATATGTTATTGCCTATTTGAGTTGGTAAATAAAATAATTTGTTAATGGTAATTTTTCTCTTTCAAATTATTATTATGTCGTTTTGTAATAAAATTCACTAAACAGCGACAATTGTTTTATTTAATAGTTAGGTACCTGGGTACAGGTGCTACGTAAAATAAGTTACACTTTAACGAGCTTCATAGTCAAAGGTCAAATAATTCATTTTAATAAGACTATTAAAAGGCACTTTTGAACATGTACAAGAAAAACACCTTCCAAAAGGTTGTTTCATATCGAAATGAATGGGGGAAAATCCACAGTTATATTCTCTTTAAAAAGAAACTAACTACCTATATTTCGTATTCATTAAGTAACTAAATAGAGAGTTATTGATAGATACTTTATATCGTCTCCACATATTGTGTGTGTGAAGAAGATGTACAGACGCCAGCACATCAAGCTACCCGAAACTGTAAAATTTTCCCAATCAACCTTGAACCTTATGCTTTATCAATAAAGTTGAAAATCTATTAAAGAGATTTGACAGATTGTAGTAACTTAATGTGCTGGCGTCTGTACAGTTAGCCTCAGAAAGTAGATAATCATAAATCGGCAATAACTCATATTTTGATTGTCCACAATTTATTAGTGTTCCATAATACAGTATCAATGTGGAGCTACAATTAGGTACGTAATATGATTATGTTTTGTGGCTAGACATTGATACGACCCTATGGAACAAAAAGGCTGAATCTGTGTACAGACGCCAGCACATCAAGCTACTACAATCTGTCAGATTTCTTTAATAGATTTTCAACTTTATCGCTAAAACATAAGGTTCAAAGTTGATTGGGAAAATCTGACAGTTTCGGGTAGCTTGATGTGCTGGCGTCCGTACCTAGGTACTCTGAATAAAATTACCACAGTATAATAAAGTGAAAATTACTGTGAAATTACTATCCTACAATAGGTACTAAGTTAAGCAATAACAGTTAATGGCTACAATAAAAGCTGTAATGATTTGTTTGGATTAACTACTACTAACCATTAGTAAAAATATAATGGTGCCTACCCACAATAAACATAAAAAGTCAAATTCTTTATCCCAACACTAGTATTTTCATTCAAGTTCAAGTTGAAAATTCAATCAAAGTTCTGTTCGTTTCGTTGTTCGTTCAAGAATTCGTTTTATTCATTCATTCATTCAGTGTTTCTGTCAACGCAGTTTGCGCTGGACGTGTTTCATGTGCGCGCTCGGACGTAATTTACTTCGATACAAAACTATTTTTCACTAATAAATTCTATTATAAAATTGTTATTATCACTAAAAGTTAATCAAATTCGCTGTTCGTTCATTTTGTAGTGACTTTCTAAGACAGTAATACATACAGCGACGTGCCCTACATTAAAAACATAGGTTACCGAAAGAAAGTTTAAAAAGTTTTGTTTTGTTGTGTGATGTGAAAATGTGGAAGATGAGTGTTTTGAAGGTGGAAATAGTGTTGTTACTGAACTTGTTCTTAGTCAGTGGGGACGTGTATAATAATGATGTCAGTGAGCATTCTTTGGAGTTGACCCAGTCCTTGAACTTAGCGCGGCAAGAGTTGATTCAGGAGACTTGCAGACGTTTCCCTCCGAAGTACGGATTGGATGAACTTCCTCAGAGCCAACTGGAGCACATCTTGATAGACGAGGAACACAAACTTCTGTACTGCTATGTGCCAAAGGTGAGTTTTTCAAGGTAAACCGGATTTTCGTACCTACACATGTCACATAGCAGTACATAAATCATTTTTGGATTAAGTCCATGACAAAATTCTTGTAATTTTTACAGCTTGTGATTGATTATGTTAGCTTCCTGACATTTTACCTAATTTATGAGTTCCTCAAGATGGTCTTGGTTTCGTAACATTTTTGAGTAGAGCAGTTGTCACCTACTGAATAGGAATAGTATAGGTTTATGTACCCATATAACATAATGAAAACCTCAACCACAATGTTTGGTTGACTTTTTTGTTCAATAATAGGTAGGTTACGTAAGTTCGTCTTCACCAGTTTTACCCATATTTGAAACAAACAAATTATTATCTTTATTATTAATTATATTCAAGGCCAAGAGATCCAAAATAAAATATATGTACAGACGCCAGCACATCAAGCTATCCGAAACTGTCAAATTTTCTCAGTCAACTTTGAACCTTATGTTTTAAGAGATAAAGTTGAAAATCTATTAAAGAAATTTGACAGATTGTAGTAACTTGATGTGCTGGCGTCTGTACGTAAATTCCGTTAATGTAATACCAACTGATACTGATAATTTATGTACTTACCTATTTACTGATTTACCAACTTTAATCTGGGTACTTTGAGTAGAATACAAAAAAGTAAAATTGCCACCCAAGTAAAATATTCCAAAACAAAATTTTTTTTTTTTTTTGGGGTGGGAAATTATCAAATAACTGCTCCCGTTCTGGGCGGAACGGGAGGGTGTGTCAGACTTTTACTGACTAAAACCCACCCGTGTTCCTTCAGTTGCCTGTGCCACAGGCCACGGTAACTCTTTCGAACAACCCGCGACCCTGGCAAGCATCGGCCCCAGTGGACCCCGTCACTGCTGACATCTCTTTGAGGCGCGCGTGGAATACAACGCGCCGTCGACCCGAACCTGGTCCTTACCAGACGGCGAACTGCCCATTGCTCGCCGTCTGCAAGCCCACGCCTACGGTGACCGGGAGTCAGCTCTTGACTCCCGACGCCCAGGGCGTCTCCTGCGGTGATTAGGGGCGTGAGGGCGCAAATATTGCTTCTCCCTCACGCGTTCCACCTCCTCCTTCGCAAGCATTACTGCTTCGCAGAAGGAGGTGACGGCTTCCCATGCACTCTCGCTCCGTACCATGGCCTGACCCAGGGCCGGACGCGAGAGATCGCCGCCGCCGATCGCCGCCGTGAGGACGCGGCGGTGCTCTGCCCAAGCCGGGCAGACCTTCACTGTATGCTCCACCGTGTCCTCCGGGCGATCCACACAATGGTGACACCCGGGCGTTTCCTCCCGCCTTATACGAAACAGGAACCTCCCGACGCAGCCGTGTCCGGTGAGGACCTGCGTCAGGCGGAAGGTGAGGACGCCGTGGCGCCTCTCTAGCCACTCCTCAAAGAGGGGACTTATCGCCGCAATTGTGGCGTGCCCATTCCAAAACAGACTCATTCATAGAGAAATCAAGCCCATAGAGTATTATTATTTTCATAAACAAACCAGTTTCTGTAAAAAAGGTTATATTTTCAAAGCTAAATCTTTTTTTTTTTCTAGGTGGCCTGTACCAATTGGAAGCGGATCCTCATGATACTGGCTGGCAAATGGAACGACACAGATGTGTTGTCCATCACAGCCAGTATAGCCCACACCCCTGGAATGTTCCGGAACATGAGCACAGTGAGCCGGCCAGAAAGAGATTATATGTTGGAGAACTATCACAAGATGATCATAGTCAGGAATCCATTTGAAAGGCTGCTGTCAGCATTTAGAAATAAATTGGAAGGTGATGCTCCCAGTGCTAGGTATTTTCAGGTGAGTTTAAAATAACAATAATTATAAATATTTGTATTAAAGAAGGTTGCTAAGTAACTTCTACTTTATGATTAAGTAACCAATTCTTTGACAATGCAAAAGTTCCTGTAAATGTGGTTTCATTAAAATAAATGCTTTGAGTTTGAGTTATGTAATACTTGATTAGGTAGGTACATAGGTATAAAGCATGATGTTTGAAATTGATCTAGTTAGGTCAAATAAGTGTAGACTAAATACATAGTTCATATTACGGGTAGGATATTATTACCGTTTTGTTTACTAAAATCCAGTAGGTACCTACTTAATTACAGACGCCAGCACATCAAGCTACCCGAAACTATCAAATTATCCCAATCAACTTTGAACCTTATGCTTTAGCGATAAAGATGAAAATCTATTAAAGAAAGTTGACAGATTGTAGTAGCTTGATGTGCTGGCGTCTGTACATGAAATGACTTCATAAATTAGTTTTAAGCCCCGGATACACTAGGGAACATTTTGTCCCGCAACATGACGCGCAACACAAAATATACGTGACGCTGCAACGTTGCATAGTGTCCCGCAACATGACCCGCAACATTTTACGTGACGCGGGACATGTTTCTTGCTCCCGCTCCGAGAGCGAGCGCACGGCGCGACATTCTCTCGGGACATTCACGTAGTTGCCGAGCGCCATGTTCCGCAACATGTTGCTCCATTTGTCCCCTAGTGTATCCGTGGCTTTAATTGATGCATCTCTAAAAGTAACGTGGCAACATTTTTGTTTAGTTCACATTGTTTAGTGTGGGAAATAAAAACAGACTGTATTGTATTTAAGTTACAATTATTATTATTATTATCACTAACTTTAGCTCACGACTTCGCCCGCGTGAAATTTCTTGCTCCCCGACCCACCTCGTCGCACCGCATCGCCTTCCCGCGCTATTACTTCTTTTCGCTTATCATTATTTCCGACTTTTTTATTTTCGCTCGCGTCCTGAGGGTCCTAGCGTGATGTTAAACAGCCTGCAGCCTTCACCAAGAATCGGGCTAGCAATTGTAAATAGATTTTTTTTTAATCCGACCGCTAGTTCCACAGATTAGCGCATTCAAACAAACAAACCAACAAACTCTTGATCTTTATTATCATTTGAAATGCAAGATGCACAAAATGGCTGCAGATAATAATTATGATACTTTCTACCAACTACCTAACTAAAGTTGCTCCCTCACCTGGTGCGTTCGCCTGTAATATAACATTTCTTGTTACAATACTCGGTTCTCTTCCCACACCAATGTAATGCTCGAATCTGTAACATTACAGATTGCGCACTGTAATGCTAGGTTCTTCTCCCACACTGATATGTAATGCTCGACTGTAACGTTACATTTCAGGCGAATGCTCCAACTGAGGGAGCACCTTAACGCTATCTTACTACACTTTCACTCCTTCAAGAGTCATGCACACTGATATTACAGATTATAAATAATAATGAAACATACTCATATCAATTATGTATTGCGCAATTCAGTGATATCACATTACTTAAATATATATATCAAAATATGTCTACCTACTGGAACGTTATATTTTGATAAATGAGGAAGTCGAATAGATAAGCATGAATTTCGAATACCGTAGAGGCGGGTTACTTTGACTCTAGGGCATAACTTTGGCCCAAATCGAGATAATGTTTGTATTGCCCGCCGTGTCGCTACCGTGCCACCGAACGTCGTAGTTCCTTCGGTAAGTAATATAAATGGCGATATAGACGTGTACTTGTGGAACTTTTTTACCGACTCAAGTGCACGTCGCTACATGTTCACGCCATTTGAAATTTGTTCTTACATTAAACCTTTCCTGGATATTCAATCTTACCGCCCTTGATGGTTTCTTTGGCCACTGATAGCTGCAAGTGCGATTTTCACCGATAAAATTCATGGAGTTAAAGTAACCCTTTTCTAAGAACTACTTTGGCCCAAACTTTAATTAAAAAAAAAAAACAAGTTACGCTTATCATATTTCTAGAACACACTTCGCATCTTATTGATTATATCCTTGAGCTTCTTTATAACTTAAAAGAACACTAAAAAGACAATACCGATACAAACTACATATCAAATTCGTAAATTATTTGAAAAAAATAACTAAAGTAACCCGTCTCTACAGTATATAACTTATTATTTTGGCCTGTCTTAATAATGTATTTCCCCAATATATTAAATATTGGGGAAATACATTAACAACGCAATCAGCAAAACTGGGAATGTAGCCGGAAGTACATCATAGAACCACAGTAGGAACCTAGTAAGCCTCCTAACTGCCGACATTGGTGTCGATCCTGTTGTCCACAAACTAAACTACATTTAAGTTCAGTGCATCTTTTTCTTTTTATTTCATTAAGAAAAGGACAGAAAATAAATATTAGTTTAGTCTTGTCAAATTCAGATACAGATACTCCATAGATAAGATTAGACGTGATCAACAAATTGGCTACTGAAAATACGTCAATTTACGTCAGGCGCTGACTAATTTGACAGGATTAAACTAATATTATTATCTTCTGTCCTTTTCTTAATGAAATAGAAAGAAAAAGATGCACTAAACTTAAATTTAGTTTAGTTTGTGAACAAGGGAATCGGGGCCAATATATGCTTACTAAAATGACAAAATCGCATTAACCTTCAAGCGGGCGCGCGGTCATTTGTAACGCCAGCGGTCGCGCGTAACCTAAAAGACCTATAGGATATTTCAGGGATTTAAAACACCAATTATTTAATATTTTTTGTATTTATCACGTTATCATTATGTTAGGACATAAAGAAAATTATAAAATCAAAATAATATTCTAATTTTCTTTGGATTTGTAAGCAATTTGACATCATAAATGTATCGAGAATCGATCGAATCGCGGTCGATTCGACGCTGCGCGACTGCTTGAAGGTTAAATAAAAGTACCCAACTATGCAGTACCTATAATTTTCAACCTTAATAAAAACTATTAATAGAACAATCCTAAGTATATTAGGACATGGAGTAACAAAATCAAAGCATCATGCATTCATAGCTCCAATATTTCAGTCTTGATTAATCAAGAATGAACATTTTACATTGCTCACAATTTAAACGACCAATACATGACGATCAATTCACTACTTACGACCTTATGTACCTACGTAATTTACGCTGTCAATAGGTCCCAAGATCAATGGGATATGACCACAGCCCAATTTATGTATATGTCAAATTATTTATTGCCTAAAGAAATAATAAATTCCCGCCAGTTAAAACTTGCCTCAAAACATCAGACGTAAGACTTTTTTGTTTGAGCATAAAACGTGTTTTGAATTTAGTTTTTGCTTAGACTGGGTTTCAAAAAGAATTGCGAAATAAATTGTGAACATAGGTGTGCTAGAATTATTAAAAAAACTTGAAACAACACCACAGATTCTCTTCAAGTCATAAATACATTGATTCTTTTTCCCTACGATGAATGGGACAGAGAAAAATTAACATAAATCATTGCTTGCACTGACAGTATACCATACGAGTTTAGACTGCATCTGAAATTATGCGTTCTAAACGCTCTGTGGTCTAACATGTAAACAAGTTAGACAGTTTTTTTTTATAAAATCGTGTACTCAGACTCATCATCTGCCTAGCCTTTTCCCAACTATGTTGGGGTCGGCTTCCAGTCTAACCGGATGCAGCTGAATACCAGTATTTTACATGGAGCGACTGCCTATCTGACCTCCACAACCCAGTTACTGGGTAATACGATACCCCTAGGTAAGACTAGTTGTCAGTTTTTCGGGCTTTTGACTACCCGTAACGACTGTCAAAGATCTACGAATGACAGCCAGTACCAACGGTTTAACGTGCTTTCGAGGCACGGAGGGGTCTCGGTATGTAAAGATGGTCACCCATCCACAGACCAACCGCGGCAAGCGTAGCTTAACCTGATCGATCGACCTGTGCGGCTGTTATTATTTAGCCACGGGCCCCTCATTTAGCCACGGGCCCCTTTGTTTTGATTATTGAAAAACAATCAATTTAATAATACATAGTTAAGAAGACGAGTGTTTTTTTAATTATTTTTAATAAATTGTTTTATTTATAGCCCAACTAAGAACACACATCATTCGAAAGGTTTTAAAAAACCGCGTTATATAAACTTGATATAATAGAAAAGGCCCCTCTCTCACTCGGGTACGCAGACTATTAGTTGCGTAAAGCATAATGAGACTATCACGTTCCCACCGCTGGGACACAGACTTCCTCTCTTCTAGAGGGAGTGGGCCATAACTCACCACGCGGGCCTAGTGTGGGTTGGTGGATGTCACATGTCTTCGATTTTTTTGGTTCTAGGACATGCCGGTTTCCTCACGATGTTTTCCTTCACCGTTTTGAGACTTTTATTGCTTAACTGAAATTATCTGTAAATATCAATCAAATACAAACTAGTTACCTTTTGTTTATCGTTAGCCTATATTGTGTCCCACGGCTAGGCAAAGGTCTAAACTTTTTCCATCCAAGCCTTGAGCTATCTCTGGCCATGTTGGCCCTGCAAACGTCGTTAGATCGTCACACCACCTTCGCCGTGGTCGACCTCGACGGCGAAGGAGTTACTACTTTCTGTAAAACCCTACAATCCTGTTGACAATTCTCTAAAACAAACATCAACAATTGATTTTGTCTAACATGCCCAAACCAGGTGCCTCGCCACCGTCATTAACCCATTAATGCCTAGCGTGTCCATATGGACACATTACCTATTAATGCCTACCGTGTCCATATGGACACATTACCTATTAATGCCGACCATGTCCATATGGACACGGTAGGCATTAATAAGTAATGTGTCCCTGATAACCTGGATGTTAGATGCTTGTATTAACAATGCGTGGCAGTTGCAAAGAAAAGCAGGCACCAAAATTCCACAGCTTGACTTCAGGAGAGAGATAGTACTCCACTATCTCAACAAATATTGCCAAGCTGGAAGAACTAGGCTTTCCACCTCCCTTGGGAAAGGGAGGTGGAAAGCCTAGTTCTTCCAGTTCTTTTCCACAAACCGCACGTTTCGACAAGTTAGAACACTATGTCATAAAAATAGAGAAAAAAAGACGTGTTGGTCCCTACTGCAAGAATAAATCATCAGCAGTCAGAACCGTGTGCGTCAAATGCAATCATGGATTATGCATTAAATGTTTCAAAGATTACCATGAAAATTAGCATGTGATTTTCGTGGTAATCTTTGAAACATTATTTCTTGTGATTTTGTGCTTTCAAATTTATAAAGTTTTGTTTAGTATGAATTGGTTATTTTTGTATGTACGAATGCCTAGTGTGTCCATATGGACACATGGTGTTTTTATACTTTGAAAAAATTTTTTCTATTAAAATACTGTTTTCCCTCCCAATAACTAATAATATAAATAAACAAAAAATAAAAAAAAAACAATAGCAAAATAACTCGGGCATTAATGGGTTAATGAGGAAATGAACTTGAAAAGTATTAAATAGTTGTCTACTTCAATCAACCTTTTAAAATATTAGTCGATACTTATGGGGATTCCCAAGATCATAGGTCAAAGTACCATGCACAAAATAACTAAAGACAATAGAATACCAATTTATTAAACATCGAACAAACAACAACACATCGACTGATAAGCACGTCCGCTTAAAACCCCTGGTGCGGCTGGGAAGTTTATTTTAAAATTAAAATGAAATGATAATAATTGTTTATTTCTCTTCTCTATTTCATAAACATATCAGTCTACTGTAGGCCTGCTAATGTTTTCACTATAACGTCTGTCTTAAGTCTTAACACTTGTAAAATTTTCGGGTGTGGTTATAAAATATCGGAGTAACGTGTTGACATACGAAACGAAGCTTATAAAGATTGGGCAGTTGGGCGTTCTACTTCGTCATCTTTCTTCTGGTTATTTTGACATAGATCGTGTGTTTTGCTCCGCGGTCTACTTTTTGTTGGTTTTCTGTTGTATTTGCCAATATTTGGCAGGAAAAACCATTTTTCAGACCCGGAATTAGACAGCTGCAGAAAAGGCTACTAAGTGTAGTCGATTATGTCAGGCCGTCAGAGAAATAGGCACCAAGAGATTCCTTCACACTAGGATTGGCAGCTTTTTTATATTGAGCCTAATTTTTCATTATTCCTACGCCTCGAGAACGTGCATAGCAGCGGATTTTGGAGCTACTCAAGTTTAGTACTGGCCAGTGGCAGACGTGATGGTGATTCCACTAAAACTTTTTAAAATATATATTCATTATCCAATGTTTTCGCATGTCGATTGTTTCGATTACATACCTTCTCAAATATTCCACCCGGCCTTGCAGTTGTTTTTGTACGAATTGATAATAATTTGGTCGTCATTAAAGCTCGTTGACTTTTGACGTTAGTCATTGATAATGGTAGCTATAAAGTATCCATGGACTTCGTTGGCGGGGTCATATTTGTAATGTCTATATCTAGACGGCCTATTGCATTTAATGGACTATTACCGTATTGCAAGACGTAAGAGATGAATAGGTACCTACTAAAAACTCGTAATTAGTATTTTTTCCAGTGTCGAATATTTATTTCTTTATTTATTTTACCATTTATGTACACACATATATATAAACAGACAAGAAAAAACAGAACAAAAATAGGTACAAAGCTGATGCTTATTTCATAAGAAATCTCTTGCAGTATACCCGCGATAGGACATTAGATAGAGAGATGTAGACAGCGGATATTTTGTATCTGAAAACTGTAAGCAGGTAATTAGTTTCTTGCACCAAGAAATCATTTCGCATGCGCTTTATTTTTGAGTAGGTAATAGTACATTATGATATAAGTGCGGTAAGTTGAAAATTACAGCTGAGGCGATATTGCTAGCCCGAGCCGTAGGTGAGGGCTATAAGAAAGCAGAGGCTGTAATTATCAAACCGCACGTATGTCATACGACGTTTTATAACACATTTGTGAGGAAATAAATAAAACTCGGACTTTCTTAAACGAATAAATCAATACAGCGAAAAGAAAAAGCGCGCGGAATAATTTTTACTTTTTCACAAATTAGCGATGCGCGCGCATCAGCGTCTTTTGTTTATGGCAAAGGCACAAAAAACAGTCAGTATTACTAATAAATTAATACTTTTGTGTTTTTGTTACAGATAAATGGTTGTAATTAATTGTCAAAATTAATTAAATTAAACAATTAAATGTTTATTTATTATATTTTATCTCCCAAAGTTAATTTTATTCATAAAATGTTGACCATTTTTCTGACATAAAAACTCTTTGCTAAGATTTAAAAAAGTACCGTTCGTTTTAGACGGAGCATCTTGATAAACCGTGTGCTTTACATTACAATTACGCACAAGTACGTAATGAGATACATTACGATATTGAAATTGGTGCAGTAAGAGACCTTTTACGAGCAAATGTGTTATAAAAACTATTTACCTGCTTAGTACTTATTGTTAGTGCGAAGACAGTAGCTATTCCAGAAACGCAGTCAATTAGGCCCAGCCGGTCGATTCTGGAAAAATCTCACCGTGATAACTAAGGTGATGTGAGCTTAGAGTGAGCTGTGAGTCATGGTGATGCTAGGGATTGACACTATTGGCGACTCACTGCACGCTCACTTCACCCAAGTTTTCAGAATGTGGTGAGATGGTTACAGAATCGCACGGCTGTATGTATTTGCCTGTACTTAATAATAATGTACCCAGAAAAAATAAACATTGTTCAATCTCTACCCTTTTTTGTAAGGTAACCCATACCTACTAAACAAAATATATCTTTGCAGGACCGAGTAGGACGGCGCATAATCAAGGCATACCGCGAGAACCCGTCGAATGAATCCCTGGAGTTTGGCCATGACGTCACCTTCAAGGAGTTTGCGCTCTTCCTCACCAACCGGTCAGACGAGATGGCTGATGTCGTTAACAACGAACATTGGCAGCCCATCACCAATCTGTGCCATCCCTGCCTTATCAAGTACACTTTAGTTGGTAAGTTGATAAAATATATTTTCATTGGAATAAGACTTTTCAGACGAAAAACTCACGAAATATATCTAGTTTGTGTTTGTTTTGGGGTCTTAATCAAAGATATGGCAAGCGGAGATTGACTATACTCTTTTTTTTGAGTGTGTTAACCAAGAGGCGCCTTTACATTCTCATCCAGGCTTCGATGACAATTTTTTCATTGGTTTTATTTTATTTTATTTATTAGGGAAAACAAACAGTGACACATTACATTTTGTAAGAAGAAATACAAAAAGATACGGCCAAATGTGTAACCAACGACATTTTCCACGGAATACACATACAAAAAAATTATCTTTACAAACTATGCTATTTAAACTAAAACCTACAAACTACAATAATTTAAGTTAACACAAGAAATGTATTCTTAAATAGTAAAATAAAAGTAAATTTAGCAAACAAAGCAAAAAGAAGGCATGCAAATCATAGTTAAAATGACTTAAGTGTTTTGAGTACAACATTTTTGAATCTGCCAGCAGAAAGAGCAAACATATCGATATGATGGATTTTTTTGTTTTATCAAAAGTTGCATCAAGCCTTGTCGAAAATTTAATCATATTAAAAAGGATGAGCACCATGTGCATATCGTGTGCTCATAAGATCATATTACGAACATTAGTAGTTCGCCTGCCATAGTGATAATGGCATTAACCTCTCCGGGTTCACGCCATTGCATTGTGCCCTAGACTGTTGGAGCTTAAAGAGGCCAACGTCCTATAACGATGTTCTATGACCACCATTACAGAGCTCAAAAGCATAGAGATTATATATTATAGTTTTTTTTTTTAAGTGCAAAGTAAAGAAGTAGTATTGCCTACGGAGAGGTTGATTCTTTAACGAGTAACATTGAGAAAAATATGCCAGTCAAAACTTACGCGTTAATTGGGGTTGCCGCAGCCTAAATACTTTGTGGTTTCGATTGTGGCACTGCTTATTGGCAGTAATTTTTTTTTTTTGGGAAATTATCAAATAACTTCTCCCGCTCTGGGCGAAGCGGGAGGGCGTGTCAGACTTTTACTGACTAAAACCCACCCGTGTTCCTTCAGTTGCCTGTGCCAGGAGCTACGCTAACTCTTTCGAACAACACGTGACCCTCCTGGCAGTATTGGCAGTATAGTAACAAACTGGTTGGGTTTACGGAACATAACTTTTTTTTTTTTCCGAAGGGAAAGTAGGAGGTGGACCTATAGTACAAACTCATTTTGCTAGTTATGCTTTAGTGCCATGTAATAGGGTTCTATTGTAATAGGGAGTCTATTACCATCATTATCATCATCTTCCTAGCCTTTTCCCAACTGTGTTGAGTCTCGGTATGTAAAGATAGTCACCCATCCACAGAACAACCGCGGCAAGCGTAGCTTAACCTGATCGATCGACCTGTGCGGCTGTTATTATTTAGCCACGGGCTCCTCCATTATCATCAACGGGAAACAAACAAATAAATAAATAAACAAACAAACGAGCTGCTACTCAGAAAGTTCTGAAGGAAAAATCAATAAAGCTTTGCCCGACCTGGGAATTGAACCTAGGACCTTAAACTCAGCAGCTTGCGACTAATAGACCAACGAGACAGTCAGGTCACCTCCTTCTGCGAAGCAGTAATGCTTGCGAAGAAGGCGGCGGAACGCGTGAGGGAGAGGCTATCTTTGCACCCTCACGCTTAAGTCGCCGCAGGAGACACCCTGGGCATCGGGAGCCAAGAGCCGACTCCCGGCCACCGTAGGCGCGGGCTTGCGGACGGCGAGCAATGGGCAGTTCGCCGTCCGGTAAGGACCAGGCCCGGTTCGACGGCGCGTTGTGTTCCACGCGCGCCTCAAAGAGATGTCAGCAGTAACTGACGGGGTCCGCTAGGGCCGATGCCTGCCAGGGTCGTGGATTGTTCGAAAGAGTTACCGTGGCCCTTGGCACAGGCAACCGAAGGAACACGGGTGGGTTTTAGTCAGTAAAAGTCTGACACACCTTTCCGTTCCGCCCAGAGCGGGAGAAGTTATGTGATAATTTCCCACCCAAAAAAAAAAGACAGGTCGGCCATAAAATAAATACCAACTGACACAACCTCGCAAGTAACAAGTACGGTCTGATGTAATCCGTCTAAGCAATCTAAAACTTATAAAATTCGCCACTAGGATCGATCAAAATAGTTACTGTTAGCCTGCATCATCCCATTGCTGGGCAAAGCCCTCTCCCCATGACTTCCAGCTCTTTCGATCCAGGACTAAAGTAGACTACTGGTCGTTTAGTTTCTCTAGCTCGTCCCGCCATTTTGTGTCAGGGCTCCACGTAGTGGTTATTTTGCCCCATATCTACTTGGACATACGGCAGACGTGGCCAGCCTAGTCCCACTTCAGCTTAGCAGCTTTTTGAGCCACGTCAGTAATCTGTGTTTTGTTTGTCTTACTAAAATAGTAATCACTCTCTCAACTCCTCAATAAGGGATTTCCTCAATGAAACATTCAATAATTTCGTTGGCTAAAAATCTTGCTTACCTAGGAAAGAAATGTTCGAACTTTGTTGGTTTCGAACAGACACCTAAACTCGTGCATGGGTATGTAATTCGAGTACCTATGTAATATATAAAATGCAGTATCATTAAATTAATTGCAATACAGGCGCAGCACGTGTTCACTGGCCTTTTTTTGGAAAGACAAAAAAAATGTTTATTTTGCACAAACAAAACGCACGTTACAAAAAAAAAAAAAAAAACGTCAAAATATACACATACAACGCAGTCAAAAACCTCATAATCAAGCATATAAAATGTTGACAATTTTGTCCATTGCTTGATGTCAGGGCCAGGGACCAAAGACAACACACATTGACAATACATACCTACATGAATACATTAATCCGTGATGCTCGCGACACTGGCAGATGACAACAAAACAACAATCAAAACAGAGTGGAAAAGTAACTACTTTTGTAACAAACTATAATAGGAACAATTAAGCCGTGCGTCTTCCCCTAGAGGAAATATGTTCCTTGTGTGCGCCGCATCTGTGCAAGAACAGGTCGTTGCTCAGCAAAATGGGACATTATCAAATAACTTCTCCTGCTCTGGGCGGAGCTGGGCATGTCAGTTTTACTAACTAAGACCCACCCGTGCTCTTTCAGTTGCCTGTGCCAGGGGCTACGGTAACTCTTTCGAACAACCCGCAACCCTGGCAGGCATCGGCCCTAGCGGTCCCCATGAGTTAGTGCTGACATCTCTTTGAGGCGCGCGTGGAACACAACGCGCCGTCGACCCGAGCCTGGTCCTTACCGGACGGCGAGCTACCCATTGCTCGCCGTCCGGAAGCCCGCGCCTACGGTGGCCGGGAATCGCCTTTCGACTCCCGACGCCCAGGGCGTCTCCTGCGGCGACTAGGGGCGTGAGGGCTTACAGATTGCCTCTCTCTCACGCCCTCTGCCTCCTCCTTCGCAAGCATGACTGCTTCGCAGAAAGAGGTGACGGCTTTCCATGCTCTCTCGCTCCGTACTATAGCCTGGACTGGACCTGGGCTGGACGCGAAAGATCGCCGCCGCCGATCGCCGCCGTGAGGACGCGCCGGTGCTCTGTCCAAGCCGGCAGACCCCACCGTATGTGTTCATTGGCCTTAATTAACTATTTGACACATGCGTCAAGTTACTTGTGAGAGATATTAATTTCTATCTTTAGTGATTTAATTGCTGTTTGGTGGCCTTGTTAGAACATACATTTTTGAATAATGTCTTCTTATGGACTGCAATGATGCCCAAACTATAGATTATCTGAACCCTTGAACATCTTCATCGGCTTTGTCTGGACACACTCATTGGTCTCGCAGAGATTTTTTACAGAGCAGGTGGTAATGGTAGAAATTCAAATAAGATGATTTTGCTTTCAAAGCTCGACCTCAGATCTACTCGCTTAGACTCAGAGAATAGGCCTCAGTTTTTGCCAGAAGTGTCTGTCCCTGAATAATCATTTAATTTCACAAAAAATGTCTCTTAACACTCGGGAAATAAGACTAGATTGGGAAAAAAATGAGACGCTCACACAAAATAAATTGCATGAAGCTTAGAACTTCGATTTCTAATGATCATATTTATAGTCTTACTTAATCTAATGAAATGAAATAAATAAAAATTAAATTTTGAGTGTCCCGTTTAAGGGAATCACTTTTACACGTCATACATATAAATAAAATTAAGCTAGATGCAGTCGACATTTCCTCAGGGGCATTCCCCTGAGAAGAAATGGCGAAACAAACTCAGGGGTCAAAGTCTCTTTTGTAAGCTCAGACATAATCAAGTACTCAAGTAAAGGACTACTTGAGTACTTGATTATGTCTGAGGGTAGAATCACACAGATTGAGTTGATAGCCAGGTTAGTGCAAGCATTTGTCAGTAATCGTGTAGCTCTACTCAGAACTCAACAAACAACAAGTCATACATACTAAAAACATACAATAAATCTCTTGGGTCTTCTCCACACTTTAGGGAATTCAATGCCACAAACTAACAATGCTTTGTTATGATGGATACCATTCATATCATCAATATAGGCAGTACATGCGTGATGCGTGATTAGTAAGTAAGCAGAATCGCTATGAGCAAGTGCTCATAGCGATTCTGCTTACTTACTAATCACATATTTTATTCGAATAGGTAAGCGGAAAACATATGAATGGAAAACATTTCAAAGGATTCAGCTTTAATCTTAGGTAAAACAACAGCATAAGATGAAAAGAAGGAATTTAATTGAACCTCAAAAAATCCCATTTTGAGCTCCTAAAATATTATGGAATACTCGAATGTAAAGATTACGCCTCTTTTTGTGAACCTCAGCTTGAATGTAGCGCTCGCCGGCCGCTACCGTGGCTCACGCGCGGTTTTGTCACAGTTTTTGCCTAACTAACCCATTTGTTCGGAGTGCCCTAGCGTAGGTACTGCGGCCAACTGCGAGAAAGAGCCAGAAAGTTAAAAAGAGCCTCAATCATAACTGTGCATCATTAGAAGCGCAAAAGTTTAGAGGTTCATTCATTTTGAAAAAAATGTCCATCATTTGAAAGTCAATAAGATTTTAAAGGATCAGTTATTCATTTCTCAAAAAGAAATACGTCATTGACCATGTGACAAAAGTTGACAGTCCATAGATCATACGGACATGTGGATTTTTACGTCTGCACGTTGGCGGAGACGCACCGATAAGCCTAATCTTAATATATTTATCTAAAGCTATTGCTCGGCTGTTGACAGACTGATTATACATCGTATTCACTGTATTATATGATTTTTCTATTAGCACTAAAACAAATATTTTGCCTTGACAAATAATTCAAGTTCTGGTTTTCCCGATTCTGCACCCTAATTGCGTAACACATTATCAATCTCAATCTGAATCAATTTGAAAGATATTGCTAAACCATTCAAAATCAAAATCAAAATCAAAAGTCATTTATTCAAACTAGGCTGAGAATCAGCACTTTTCGAACGTCAAAATTACAAAAGACAGTCCCCCAAAACGCCCGCCCTTCACCACTTCCTAGTGCTTTCGCTGGGAAGAAGAAGTGGCGCAACAAACTCCCCAGCAGCACAGCTGTCTGTTCAGTTAGAAAATACTTGACTGAATACAATACAAGGTATGCAAAGTAATTGCTTCATAAGTTCGAAAAATGTGTCTGCTCAACAACGTAAATAGCGCAAGGTATAATGTTGAACTGTCAAAACGAAACCCATTGCTACTGATAGTATGTTACGCAATTACCCTGCTGATTCATGTTTGCAATGTTTCATTCAAAGCAGTTGAATGTTGAACTCATAATATGTGTACAGGGCGGCATGGACATCGACACACCACCGGTTACCATGGATTCAGTATATGATTCTGAACCTGCTTTGAAATTTTCGCTAGATTAAGAAAAAAATTGGTTGTCTGTAAAGTCGGTTTACGGACGATAATTTTACGTGATAACGATGGAGTGGACGAGAGATAGATGCATCACAAGCCGAACGCTTAGGCCGATGGTGCCTCTCTATCGCTCGTTCCGCGCTCTCGCTTGCACGCTCGGCTCAGGCGTAACGTGACAATGAGTCATGCTTTTTCGCGCGTGCTTTTTCATCGCTTTATAAGACGTTATCACGTCAAAAAAAATTGCTGTTCCATACATTTTGTCCACGTTTTTTTTTAAATATTCGACGATGTATGTCTACGCTATCGGGATCTAGAATCATATTGTGCTGATTACATGGTTGATACAGTTTGCGCATCGGTATCCCTGGCACCATCTACATAGGCAACTACTGCCCGGAGTCACATACTCATAATTATTCTGTTTTGATTAACTAATTTTAATGCAGTTGTAATACTAGTACGTATGTACCTATTAGCTTTAACCAATAATTATTACTGTGATAAGCTAAATCAGTGGTCACCGAGTTAAGGTGTTTTATGATTTCCCATATAATGTAGCTTAAAAGACTACATTCCGCTTCTAAAAGTTATGTTATTTTAATGAGTTTGCGCATTCCGCAATATTGGGCGACTGCGTAATAACCTGCCTAGCCTTTTCTCCACTATTTTGGAGTCGGCTTCCAGTCTAACCGAATGTAGCTAAATACCAGTAATTTACAAACACACAGTTACTGGGTAGCGCGATACCCCTTGGTAAGATTGCTTGTCAGACTTTAATGCTTCTGACTACCCGTAACGACTGTCAAAGGTCTACGAATGAACGGCTTGACGTGTTTTCCGAGGCACGAAGGGTCTCTATGTGTAATGGATGATCATCCACGAACCGACCATGACAAGTCGACCCGAACATTAAAAATTTAAACCCTTGCCAAATGTAGTAGTCAATTTTATTGTGGTGAATTCACAGACACATAAATTGACCGTGCCCTATCCAATCGTCGACTCACCTATTGACAAAATGCTCATTATGCATAGCGAATAACTAAATAAGAATCAATTGAAATTGAAAACGTACGTCTTTTGAATGAATCAATGAACACGCTATAAATTGACACAATTTATTTACTGTTACTGCCGTACAAAGTGAATGAGGTAATTGTACATAATATCAGTTGACTTACTTCGCTTGTCGGTGGAATAGTAATTAAAGTAGATTGGCAAATAAATCTCAATCAAGGAGTCATGGAGACAAGTTTTATACGTAACTTGGCATTGCGTGCTGAGAAGATATTAAAGTGCTTTAGCAGTTCTTCAACGTCGGTGTAGCTGGCTGTGTGTGATGCTTGTGGAAACTGCATTGCGAGCCAATAGCTTGCAAACTAATTAATTAAATAAAAGGGCTGTGTTGGATGGAAGCACAAAACAAAGTCGCTTTTCTTGTCTGACTGTGTAACCGTTTAGGTCTTCTCAATTGCACAATGGATTTTGATGTGGTTTTCACCATCATTTTGAGCATTTATTCCGGAAGGTTTATACGTATAATCACAGGTATAATACAAGTTTTGACGCGTCGCCATTGCATCCATGCGAAGCAGGCCGTCTACTCCCTAAGTACGAAACCCGTAGTTTCGGTTGAAGGTACGGGCGCATACCTACTACTGGCGTATCTCTTACGGATATATGATTAGTTCGGGGCTCGAACTAATAATGAATGACAACACGATTCGACCATTGTCGCTACTCTCAATATGTACATATTTGTCGTCCGAAAAATTAAATATGACACTCGTTTTAACGGATCAACAATTTTCGGATGGGCCCATATCTTCGTTGACTTGGAGTGTAGACGCCCAGAATCGCTAGTGAAGCATATTTAGGAAGGTTCTCCCACCCAACACAGCAGTAAGTCCTCACGTACGAGCATTGAAATAGTAAAACGTACCACTGCTGCTGAAATTTTCTAAGCCGAATGCTTAATACGCTGAGCAGAAAGTGTTACAAAAATGTCAGATATATTAAATCCAATCCGGAAACACTCAAAAGCATGTTCAAATGAATCCTTAAACCTTGACGGAGCAAAAAAACATTGATTGTGGTTTGTGATATACTCCATACAAGAAACATAATCTTATTGAGGCGGTAAAGGATTCTGATTGACGTGCGTGCGGCGGATGTCGGTGACCACACAGGAGTGGCTAAAGGCGCCACGTGGGACGACCACGTAAAGCGTCAGCTGTATTTAATTCCTCACATATGTTGATGTTTGCGAGATTCTGGGCAAGAATGTTGCTAAGGACGGCCCTCTTCACTGTTTCGAAAAACTCTGGTTATATTAACTACATAACATAACATCAAGCATGTAATCCCGGCTAGGCACAGGTGTACCTTACAGTACACCCACATTTCGCCAACAGCCTTTTCGCCTATTACCAACAACGGGGCTTAAATCCAGTCTCCGGGCTGTTACTGAGAAATTCCTTATGAAAAAACCAACAGCACGTTGTCCGACGTGGGCATCGATCCCACGACTTCGTGCTCAGCAGTACCGCTTGCGACCATAACCGACGAGGCATTTTACGTGCACTCTACGTGAGTTTGAAAATTACGAAATATGATTGCCACTTTGTGGGGTGTCAGGTTAGGTCAAGGCCCTCCAATATCTGAGAGTGTTATCATTCAAATTGTTTATATCCCTGAAAGTTTGTACATTTTTTATCGGCCATGATATTTAAATGAAGTACATGCAATCGCCGTTCTTATCTCCAATTTTATGATTTCTTCCAGCCAATCATAAAGAGGAGACTTAGCACGATTTGATTCCAAATAAGTACTTTATTATTATCATTAGGCACTAACTTCTGCGCAACTTAGTTTGCGTGAAATTTGTTGGTCCCCCCCCCCCCCCCGTGGCATCGCATCGCCTGCCCGCGCTGGTACTTCATTTTCGTTTAGCGTTCTTTCTGACTTTTTTTTTGCTCGGCTCGATGTTATACCGGGTGCTTTTTTTACAAGCTCCAAATTTTAGAGGGTGTTCTACTCATGAATATGAACAACTTTCACTATGGGACCAACTCTGAGATCATGACAAAAAAAATCAGCTGTATCATACATTTTAGTCAAGTAGGTATTGAACTTTTGTATTAAACAGCTGATTTTGTTTTCGTAATTTCAGAGTTGGTCCTATAGTGAAAGATGTTCATATTCATGAGTAGAACACCCTGTAAAAATTTGGAGCCTGTTAAAAAAAGCATCCAATATATAGCCTATATATAGCCTTCCTCAAAAATTGGGTTATCAAATGCAAATTTTCAAATTCGACGGGCAGTTCCGGAGATTGCCCCCTCTAAATACAAACTTACAAACAAAATTTACCTGTTTACAATATTAGTATACTTAGATGTCGATGTAGTCGTGTTGCAGGTAAATAGCAATTGATCAACCCAGTGAACCGAGGTTTGCTGCTGGGTCTTGCATGTAATTTCAATTTCTTTAATGATACATAATTACTGTGTCTAGTGTGTCTACAGAGTTGCGTCATTAGTAATGAATATGGCAACTTTATAGACAAGTAATTTAAGCAATAGATAAATAATTATCGATTTTTGAAACTGATAATAATGTCATGCGCTTATCGCGTCTATTAGTATTTGATGAAAAACTTTATATAACTCTTGCACAGGTGACTGATAAATATGTGTCAAAGCCAGTTAGCTTACTTCTGCTTCCTAGTATTAGAAACCAGATTGTAATAAAGTCAGTAGGATTTTACTAGTTTATCAGACCGGTATTAGCGCTCACTGGACGGTTGTAGTCTTACAAACATTACTTTTTTGATAATAATATACCTATATTCTGTAGATAAGAGGAAACGTGGTCACTTACTAACGTATTCGTCTGTTTTCTCCCTGGTTAATGATACTAGTACATTCTTTTTACGATATAGTCTATAACTACGACTAGCATGTCCCAGTGTTTTCTTTTTGACGTAAATACCCTACGGCGAAATTTTACGATGATTATTTAAAAAAAAAATGTCGTTCCATAGATTTTGTCCGTGTAAGTATTGCACTTTTCTATAAAACAGCAGATATTTTTTTTTTTTGATAACTGACGTTTTAGAAAGAGTGCCGATCGGATTTAAAAGGAGTGCCGACCGGATCAGTTTTTGGACCAGTAGGCTATCTGATGCACGTGAACAGTGTGTCGAATGTTGTAAACAAATGTCGAGTGTTCATGTATGCAGACTTCATGTGTGTAGTTTTTGCTTCGAAGGATATACTGGAGATACAACAGTACGTACAGGAAGACTTCGAAAGCATTACCAAGTCGGCACATGACAATGGAATAATATTAAAGTTAAAAACAAAATGCATATAGACTCGCCATGCAGTTTGCGAGCTAAAGCTGTCCTCAGAGAGAATCTTGATATAATAGAACATTCATACGAAGGCTTGCATTATAACAAGATTAATTGCAGGTGCGTAAAGTTGGAATATGTTAGCTCATTTAAATATTTAGGTCTTAGTTTAGATAGGAATTTTAATTGGAAAACGCATGTGACTGATATTTGTAATAGACTGAGATCTGTACTAGGGAAGTTCTATCAACTGTAAAGTGTAGTTAATAAACACACATTATTGATTGTTTATTACGCACTCGCTAACTCACTAATGAGCTATGGACGTATTGTGTATAGACGTACTTTAAAAAAATAATTACTAAAAATAAAGAATCTACAGATAACACTGATCAAGTTCCTAGTTAGCAAACAGGTTAAGAAAAAGTGTAGGTAACAAAGAGTACGATAAACTATTCTCCATTTGTAAAAATTTTGCCAGTAGATATGGAAGTTGAGTACCTATTTGATAGGGTTAAAACACTATTATAACGATGATTTCAAAGTACCTGCTAAAAATAAGTAGAACACAAGGATTGTGTGAGAGAGAGAAGAATAGTACAACCAAAAATAATATAGTATTACGGAAAAAGAACGTCTAAATATTTGGTGCCACAAGTATTTAATAAAATAGAATTATTAAGGAATAACCCCAACTTAAGTTAAGCAAAGGTGTGTTAAAATCCAAACTAAAGAATTTATTCCTGTAGAACGCAGACACGTCGTCGAGCTGTGATAGTCGGTGAGTTCTAGACCAGAACGGCCTGAGCGGACTCTGGTTTGGTATTCATTGTCTGTTGTAAGTTTTGGTGTCGGTCTGCCGTTGTCGAGAAATAAATTCACAGACGTAGCAGTACGAGCAGTGAGTTAGCACTGTGTTATGTATTATGTCTGGATTCCTATTGTCGGACAAGTGACGTATTTTTCTAGTTCTTGTTGTCCGTTCGCAAAAATAATTTAATCGTCGAACAAGTGTGTCATTGTATTGATGTATGATGATTGTATGATGTAATTTTAAGTTAAGTTTATAATTTTAAGTTATGTATGATAAACGAGTGCTTCTCGCCATCAAACTGTAAAGTTTGGCGAGTAAATATCTGTAAAAAATAACTTGTTTATGTAAGAGATGTAATAAATAAAAATTTCTACGCTAGAATCATTTATTTATATTTATTTATTTGATTTTACCATTTATGTACACACATATATAAACAGACAAGACAGAAAAATAGGTACAAAGGTAGGGTAGAGTAGGTAGGGTAGGGTAGGTGCTGAATTCACGGTTTCAGCTTGCGCGTCGATGTCCTGATCGTGTTTTGCTACACTGCGTTTTTTTTTTTAATTATATGGAATGTACGCCAACGACCACGTAACCACATCTCCTCTTAACATCTAAACAAGTGTACATTTGCCATTTAAGTACGTCAGTGTGGGTATTACCCAGATTTTCCTGTAGCCTTCACGAGTTTCGTCAAGAATTCGCCTTATCTGTTGACACATATTTGATAATTTATCTTTATGGGTAAAAGAAGTTGAATCATAGATATTGTAAGATTATGTTTAAAGTTATCTATTTACTGCCATTGCCACCGGTTGCAACGGTAAAACAGTATGCATTATTATTTTTATCAGGGCCCTAATTCACTATAACCACATAAGGATTCCTTACTTCGAAACCACGTTAATTCCTTAGTTAATCACGACATCTGCTATTAACGTATTCTCTATGACACAATGGCATGGTTTGAACTGTCAAAATAGATAATAATAATAATATTCCACAACTTTCACACAACGCCATCTAGTCCCAAACTAAGCAGAGCTTGTGTTATGAGTACTAGACAACTGATAAACATACATATATATTTCTAAATACATACATATTATAGATAAATTACACCCAGACAAGGAACAAATGATCGTGCTCATCACACAAACATTTGTCCTAGGTGGGAATCGAACCCACGACCTTGAGCATAGCAGTCAGGGCAACTGACCACTAGACCAACAGGCCGTACGATTGACATTTTGATTCCTTGCTGTTAACAAGGCACGATATTGACGTGATTTGCACGTGGTAAGATTTCGCGGGGAATAATACAGAATTGGGGTCCAGATATGGCTTCGAAGTTGCGTCTACACTTGTAAAAACATAATAATATTATTTAGGAACAGACGTCAATACTACAAACCGGTTTTCTGCGCATATTTTAAATTCTATCGAAGAACTCTCGTGAAATAAGATAATATAGGATGCGTCTACTAGAAAATTGGTCACACCGACTACTGCACCCTAATTGCGTAACACATTATCAATCTCAGTCTGAATAAATTTGAAAGATGTTGCTAAACCATTGCTTCATAAGTTCGAAAAATGTGTCTGCTCAACAACGTATATAGCGCAATGTATGTTGTTGAACTGTCAAAATGAAACCCATTGCTACTGATAGAGTGTTACGCGATTACCCTGCTGAACTTTTAACCCTTCGTATGCCGCCGGAACGTGGATCCTCGTCAACACAATGACTTTTTCGTTCTTTCCGTAATTACGGAATTCGAACGCTTAAGCCGCCAGCCTTTTCAAATCTTTTTCAATAGTGGACCCGCTAGAGTCTAGAGATTAAAATAGTCGTCACGGACTCCTTGGAAAACTAAACAATAATAATAGACATCTTATGTATTTTAGTGAAGTAGGTTCATATTTTTATTTTGCCCAAGGACCCCCTGGGGCAGGCTGTCGGACCACAGGTGGGGAAACTCAAACCAGCACCCTAATTGCGTAACACACTTTCGACAACGTAAATAGCGCAATTAATGTGGTTGAACTGAACCCCGCTGTTTGTCCGAAGTGTGTTGTAGGTATAGTTTGAAACGCACTGTAATTCTCCGAGCGTTAAGTACTACGTCTATTTATAGGAAATACCATCAACACAGTGAGTAAACATACGACTGGACCGTACTAACAGTTCTCCTAATTCCTAGTGTAAACAGGATATCGGTTTAAATCATGTTATTACCAGATTTAACCATTTAGCAATTGATTGAAAAGATTGAAGCGATAACTGATTTACAAATACAACATGCAGTGTTTGTTCTTTTTAGGGTTCCGTACCCAAATTTACAGGTTAAAACGGGACCCTATTACTAAGACTCCGCTGTCCGTCCGTCCGTCCGTCCGTCTGTCTGTCATCAGGCTGTATCTAATGAACCGTGATAGTTAGACATTTGACATTTTCACAGCTGATATATTTCTGTTGCCGCCATAACAACAAATACTAAAAAACATAATAAAATAAATATTTAAGGGGCTGCCATACAACAAACGTGATTTTTAACACGCTTCTATTAGCTTTACATGTATGTAATGGTATCTTGGAAATTAAATATGACCCACTTCCCTATATCCGATTGATCTGAAATTTTGCACACACGTTTTTATACATAATGGTACGGAACCCTTCCTGAGCGAATCCGACTCGCACTTGACCGGTTTTTTATTTGGTTTTGAGATTTTTTTTTTGTTTTTTTTGTGCACCTGTTTAAGATTTGCAAAAGAACGAACCCTGCCAGCTTGCTATGGATATACCACTATACAAGGTGTAACTTAAATAACGCACAACCTCTTAAGGGGTCATTGTACTCATCATTATGAACAACTTTTACTATGAGACCAAACCGGAAATTGCGAAAAAAAAATCAGCTGTTCCCTACATTTTGACGAGTTATGCGAACATAAATGTAGGGAACAGCTGATTTTTTTTTCGCGATTTCAGGTATTTAAAAAAATCTACGCAGACAGTCTCGAGCAACATTGAGTTTCTGATAAAATAAAAAACCTTGGAACTGGCAAACTCCTCTGTAATTTTATCAAAATTTTGATTAATTTTCTCATTAATGACTATCTCCAGTCATCGCCAGTCTAGCTTGACCGGAGATGGGGAAAAACTGCACATTTAAGCAGCGCCACAATTGATCATAGCTAGTTTTCGTCTCTTCTCGATAATTCAGTATCTAAAAGCAAAATTACCACTACTCTAAAACGCCATTAGTTTTTGTACCCGATGTATGGCGTTCGGTTACATCAGCAACCAGTTTGACAAATCAAATATTTATGAGAATAAATTCCTTGTGATCATAAAAGTCTTACTAAAGGTTGCTGACTATTTTATAGATGACATCCGTGTTGATTGACAAAAAACTGGCATTTTTTATGATGTTGTCTGGTATACCAAGCTATTGCAGTTAAAAGAAATGTCTGGAAAATAGGTCAGTGTTGGTCAACGACCATAAGTTGGTGTTGGCTTAACTAAGGACATGCAAATAGAGAGGAAAGCGACTTCGAGTCTTTAACCCGGCGTGCTTACGGTAGAAATTGTAACACGGAGCATAAGGTGGGTGTGACAAACCCATATGATAAATTAGACATTTTTCCGGTTTAATATTGATTTTAAATTCTTTTCCAAAATTTATATACAACGTGTAACGGAAAGGGGGTATCAACCCTGAAGGAGGTGAATGTGCTCATGAAACTCAACAACTTTCCCCAAAGAACATAGGTCGAAATATGAAAAAAAATTTGGCCCTCCCTTACAAAACTGACTAACAGCTGATTGATTTACTATGGGAGGGCCAAATTTTTTTTTCATATTTCGACCTATGTTCTTTGGGGAAAGTTGTTGAGTTTCATGAGCACATTCACCTCCTTCAGGGTTGATACCCCCTTTCCGTTACACGTTGTATATACAGCGTGTAACGGAAGGGGGGTATCAACCCTGAAGGAGGTGAATGTGCTCATGAAACTGAACAACTTTCCCCAAAGAACATAGGTCGAAATATGAAAAAAAAATTTGGCCCTCCCTTACAAAACTGACTACCAGCTGATTGATTTACTATGGGAGGGCTAAATTTTTTTTTCATATTTCGACCTATGTTCTTTGGGGAAAGTTGTTGAGTTTCATGAGCACATTCACCTCCTTCAGGGTTGATACCCCCTTTCCGTTACACGCTGTATACTGGCAGGATCAACCAGGGAGCTTCGTTAACCTTCAAGCGGGCGCGCGGTCATTTGTAACGCCAGCGGTCGCGCGTAACCTAAAAGACCTATAGGATATTTCAAGGATTTAAAACACTAATTATTTAATATTTTTTGTATTTATCACATTATCATTATACACAAACAAAACAAAAATAACAATACATAAACAAAATTATAAAATCAAAATAAAATTCTAATTTTCTTTGAATTTGTAAGCAATTTGGCATCATAAATGTATCGAGGATCGATCGAATCGCGGTCGATTCGACGCCGCGCGACTGCTTGAAGGTTAATAAGAGAAATATCGCGACACGCGCCCCGCGGCACACCGACTACAACGTCGACGACGCGACGGTGAAGCGCGTAATATATAAATATGTACATATATGTCACAAAATATCGAGCGATTTATTAGGGTCTGGGTGTATTATACCCAACCTTACGCTCGCCGGGTTAATATAATACAGTATGGCGGGACATCGACGCGCAAACGTATCCATGAATTTTTCGTCGGTTACCAAAAAATATCTGCTGATTCATAGAAAAGTACAATACCTACTTACGCGGTCAAAATGTATGGAACTGCTGACGACAAATTTCAATGCATGGGGGTTCTGAATAATGTACTGAATCCAGTTACAGTTTACGCGTCGATGTCCCTTTCACCTTGTTTATCTACTTTTTTCTCGTTGATAAATAATAAGATAATATGTTAAACAACTTCTGACGTCTTACTAAATTAATAGCGGAAATTACTCAATTTATTAAGTCACTATTACATTTTATCATGTATGGACTAAAATAATTTGCCACGAACTTGAAATTATTATGAAAGGATTTCCTGGTGTCTTCCTCCGTTGTTTTAGTTTCAAGGTATTTACAAAGGTAATTACAAACCGGAATAAATATGAAACGAAGTGTAAAATGTAGATTAATCATGATTATTATCCAATGCTAGCTTTTCGTCGGGGTTTCAATCGCATGTAGAGGATCCATCCTACAGGATGACAGGAATCGCTCATTTTTGGCATAAAAGTATGCATTGTCAACCGGGAATAGCGTAGCTGCCAACAAAAGTTTTTTTTTTTTTGTAATTGTATTAGTTATTTTCTTAAACGTTACAATAACTTTGGTAGATGTGTGATATGAACCTAAACGAAGCAAAAGGAGTATCTAAGGATCGTAGCAAGTGGATGGCGTTCTGTAGTTTCTGCTTAACCCCATAGGAAAAAGGCGTGAGTTTTGTATGTAATAACTTTGTTATAAGTTAGCTGTTGTACAGACGCCAGCACATCAAGCTACCCGAAACTGTCAAATTTTCCCAATCAACCTTGAATCTAATGCTTTAGCGATAATTTTGAAAATATATTAAAGAAATTTGACAGATTGTAGTAGCTTGATGTGCTGGCGTCTGTACCTAAACATACAAGAATAGAATTGTTTATGTTCCGTTATTATTACGTTGCGTTTCGAATAGTCACGTTTCCCGATTGGACGTACTTGTGTGAATAGTGTTTTGAACAGATGAGCTTTATTGGTCGGCGACATCGTCCGACATTTCGTAGGTTTTGGTTATCAATGTTGTTTTTTTACGTCATACCTAGAGACTGATGAAAAATACCTATTTACGGACTAAAATAATTATTTCAACTCCATTTATTTTTCGAGATTTCATTACCTCTTATTCCAAAAAAAAACATTTGGCTACCATTGAGCCTATCGAATCAATTTATAGTCCGAAGCATCTTGATTCAAACAAGCACGTGATAATCATGATTTTAACCATCAATTTTTTATGGCATCTGATAAAAAGTAGAACGAGGGAATGGAAGAAGGAACAAATGTTATATACTTACAAATAATTCCACCGAATTGATAATGTTTTACTTTTTTCTACAACAATTCTTTATCATAGGTCAAAGATCGGTATTGTTCCTAAATGACTTAATCGTCAATAGTGTAACAATACTTAATGCACTGAAGCTATCACACACACACATACACACACACACGTAGGCTGTGTGGGCAAGTGGGACCTTAGTCATTTTTTCTAAAGCACAGAATAATACTGTGCCTGTATATATGTATATAATACGATTACGAACCCACGGCTGGAATACATGCCTCCACTTCCAGAGGGACTGTAATCTACCACGCGGGCCCAATGCGGCTTGGATGATGGGTCGTAAACCGTATCACGCGATAATTAGGGCCCGATATTCAGGTGATGTGTTTTTTAATTGAATAATACAGATATTACCTAAAGTGACGCAAGTGACAGTGACGTCTGTTTGACAGCTCAAACGTCACAAGTTGCGAAATAGTCGGCCTTCGGCTTCTTATTTTGATTGCAAAGTCCGTCTTTTTGTACCTAGATATGTGTATCTTCTTTATCCTAAACTCAATGTTGGACAAAAAACCGTTTTATAAACATCAATTTAGAATCGTTTTGAAGATGGATATAGAAACAGGTTTCCTTCACGACCCCATAATATTGCACGGTGATGCGGGCAAAACCTGACTTCATTTTATCCCCTAGTTTCTTAAACGTTATATTGAAGATACTGTTGCTAACCCGCAATAATATAAAGCCTCTAACAGTAAACTTCAAACTGTAATCAGCAGAATTGATGCTTCTCTCGGTAGATTAAAGCTAACGTCACCACATTTTGTACACACCGGTTCTGACTACAAACAAAATCCTCTACTTGGTTATCTATTTGAAGAATAGCTTATTTTCAACTACGCTAATGTAATTCGGGGACTGCTCTATAATTATGAACAAAAAATCTATTTGAAGTCTTCCTAAACCAGTAATTTGCAGTAATAAATAAGTGTACACCTTATTAAATTCAAAATACGTTTGTAGCACAGTAGATAAATATATTTATTTACTGTGTTTGTAGTCATCTTGTTTTGCATACTATTATTTTTGGGCACCATCGGTAGGTACCTTCAGGATTATTTTTAGGCAATTTATTTATTATTTTACTGGAATTTTATTTAAATAATGTGATTCATATGTGGATTAAATATAGTACTCACCTAATTAGTTTTACTAAACTAATCTAATTATTAGATTCCATCGTTCCACGTCCTGTTACCAGATATTTTAATTAATTGGTATAGCTACAATTCAACACTATTTTAATGATTATATTATGCCCTTCTAAATAATCGCGTCCAATTATCAAATTCTTCTATAATTAAGTACCTACTTAGGTTCTTAAGTATTTTAAACCCCGAAACTCGGTAGGGGATATCACCTACGCTATAAAGTCTGTGACTGCAATCATATGAGATGCATATTTATCCATCAAGGTGGAAGTTTTAACAATCGTCCTCAAATCGTATATATCCTCGAAATGCGAAACTATGGCTCGAAATCTCACGATAGCGCACCAAAATGACAAGACAATGACGATTTTGTCATTGTGACTAAACTCACGCGTGTACAATAAAACGAGTAGTTAATTGTTACAGAAATAACAAAAATACTAATGAAGAACAACATGCTATTTTAAAGAATTTAAATTTTTTACGGGTTAAAATCACTACATAGTATAAAACAAAGTCGCTTCCCTGTCTGTCTGTCCCTATATACAGCGTGTAACGGAAGGGGGGTATCAACCCTGAAGGAGGTGAATGTGCTCATGAAACTCAACAACTTTCCCCAAAGAACATAGGTCGAAATATGAAAATAAAATTTGGCCCTCCCTTACAAAACTGACTACCAGCTGATTGATTTACTATGGGAGGGCCAAATTTTTTTTTCATATTTCGACCTATGTTCTTTGGGGAAAGTTGTTGAGTTTCATGAGCACATTCACCTCCTTCAGGGTTGATACCCCCCTTCCGTTACACGCTGTATACTTAGATCTTTAAAACTACGCAACGGATTTTGATGCGGTTATTTTTAATAGATAGAGTGATTCAAGAGGAAGGTTTATATGTATAATACAGCATGATATAGTAGAGAAACACTGATAATTTTAGAGGTTTCTAATGTAATGTCGTAAATAAACACATTTTTTTGCGCTTACATTGTAAACGCTGGCTGAACCAGTCGATATAGATCAAAATAATGTACTACAGTATTGTACACCTTAAAAAGGTCTACAAAAAAGTCCGCGATGGTATATGTCTATCTCTTAGGGATAACCCACAATAACCATTTTTATCTTATACTTTTTACGAGAAATAATGGCTCTAAAATTATCAGTTTCTCCATTGCACCCGTGCGAAGCCGGGGCGGGTCGCTAGTTATTAATAAAGATTGGTCCTTGGCAGCTCTGGACAGAGAAAGGCGGAAAGAGAGTAACTAGAAAGGCCTTTGACTAGCAACAACAACAACATTGCACCAGCAACATTGACAAATTGACGGTGACACCGCACAAAATCGTACTCAGTGGAAAATACGGACAAGGAAGGCCGACCCCAAGGAAACGGGACACACGATAGTATAAAAAACAACAAGATATCTTCTTTCTAATACCTATCCTCGGTATCGTCTAGGAGCAAGAGGAAGAAGATGATTCAGCGTTAAGCATAATGAAACAAAATATTTAAATTCGTTCAAAACTCTATGTAAGTAGATGAATAGCTTGAACGAATTTCGCAGATTGCTCTTTAAAATGGATTCCACTCACCTAAATCCGAGGCCAGTTTGGTAGGAACAAAGCAAAGATTAGAAAGAACTGGTTCCTCATTTGTTGATACTTGATATCACGTGATTGAATATATTATAAACAAATTGGGGACATCGAATTACGAACCTCAGATCAACTGTCAAGGTTGACACGACTGGTTCGTTCGCATCAGTCATTTGTACGAGTTCAAGTTCGATATCTTAGACAAAAGACTCGATTCTTTTTCGCAGAGAAGCTGGCCGTCGCTGTAGTTATCAAAAATATTTTTTTTAGTTCTTCAAATAATGTAGTGGTTTGTTTAAGTCGCTATTGTTTGAAGTTTATTAATCCAGCAAGCAGTAATTAAGAACGCAAACTTTTTAGGGTTCCGTACGTCCGAATAAAAAAACGGAACCCTTATAGGATCACTCGTGTGTCCGTCTGTCCGTCCGGTCACAGTAGATAGGGACTTCGCTCATGAACCGTAATTGCGTCTCGAATATGTTGCCAATAGTCAAGTAATTACAGTTTAAAGAGTAATGGAGTGTACAGATTTCAATGATATGTTTTTAATTTACAAAGACAATAAAGATGAAGACTAATTTAGAGATGACGGAAGAACTATTACAGACGATTTAAACGCAAAAAATTCTTCAAACACTTTCATAATAATACACGATGTATTTTTCACATTGACAAACGTAGAACAAAAATTATCGCCAGCAGTGTTGAGATTTCTAAAACTGCGTCGTCTAAAAATCCATCTTTCAAAGATATGACGAACAATAATTATGATTGCTAAGCCAAGGAATAGACACTCTACTGAAATGAATGTGATTGACACTTATCAACTTTCGAATTACAATTTGTACCTCAAATTGTATAGCTTATCTCAAATATCATCTCGACAAATTGGGCAACTTTGCAACACATGCTACGGAGTTTCTAAAGTACCATAGTTACCTTTGTATTGCGATAGTTCTGAATTTGGACACGAGTGACAAACCTATTAACATGCTCCTAGTTCTTTTTAGGGTTCCGTACCCAAAGAAAAACGGAACCCTATTACTCCCGCTCCGCTTCCGTCCGTCCGAAGGTCTGTCACCAGGCTGTATCTCATGAACTGTGATAGTTTAGACAGTTGAAATCACAGATGATGTATTTCTGTTGCCGCTATAACAACAAATACTAAAAAACCGAATAAAATAAATATTTAAGGGGGCTCCCATACAACAGACATGATTTTTTTTGCCGTTTTTATAGATAATGGTACGGAACCCTTCGAGCGCGAATCCGACTCGCGCTTGGCCGGTTTTTTTAGTACACTCAGTTTCAGCCTCCTCGGACACTGCTATCAGATCTAGAGTCCCTCTATTCTTTTAAAATATTGCAAAACTATAATTCATATAATATTAATTTGTACTATGCTCATTATTTTTTTTCTTTTCGCTACGTTATCATGGTTGATGTGCCAGTAATTCGTCGGGTTTATCTATACATATTTTCAACGCAATAACTCTCAGTTGTCTCAATAAAATCCTTCAATTATAATAAAAAAAAAACTCAAAAAAACTTTCGTGCTAAATAAATATCATAATATACAAAGTCTTTATAATCTTGTTCATCTGACCAAATCTCCATCCAAAGTTAGCAGTTATCAAACATAAGTGTTTTTATTTTATTCGCCGATTATTTTTTGTGCGTTCATCGGAACCTGCTTATGCGGTTGCGTCATCGTCATAATATATTAATGCCTCCTTTTCGGGTTCCGTGGTTCAATGCTCCTGAATGTCATAAATTATATAGTCTGTGAAAGTACGTCATTACCTTATGAATTTCATAAATGCACATTCGTATTCCGATGACGGATTATATTATACTTAACTACTTTTCTGGCGTTAAAAAACCGAATTTCCAGTTTAGGTTTACATATAGGGTGGCAGGTAAATTGACGAGTAACCTGCTACCATAAATTCAGTAAATAATTCTGAACCCTCAGTTTTGAAATTTTTCGGTTATTAAAAAAAAAAAAGAATAGTTGTCCAGACATTTTGACCGCGTAGGTATTCCACTTTTCTATGAAACGGATGATTTTTATTTTGATAACCGACGAAAAATTTATATCTAGAATCATGTGCTGAATTCATGGTTACACTTTGCACGTAGAGGTCTCAGCCACCCTGTATAACTTTTATGTCTCGAGGTCTCTCTAAGTTATGGCATACAGTCGGAATCCTAGCCATGCCATCACTGGTTTTGCTTAGAAATCCATTCGTTGATTCTCGGAATAAATATCAACTTCACCTTCAAAAGAGACGTGCAAAAGAAACTGACAAAAAGTAAAACTGATAACCTCAATATTTTATTGAAAGAACGGAAACCCCGTTTAAAGAAATGATTTCTAGTTTTCTATGTACACTTTGAAGTATGTAGGTCTTCTGATGTTAATAAATTCTGTTATATTCTTCCGTGCTCGTTTTCTGTCTTTTTCACCTACTTCAGTAATGAGGTTTTCCATCCATTAAGTATGCCTCCCAACTGTTTCCTTACTTTATCGAAGTAAATGACAAAAAAAAAATACTCTATGAACATTTTGTCTTCTATCCACTTTATTCCACACTCCATGGATCTCTAATGATATCAAAAACTGTTCGTCTGATTTTTTTGCTTTTCATACTCGTATCGAGTTTTTGCGTAGATTTATAACTTGTATAAGAAATTATTCTTATGTTATTTCTGCCTGTGTAATAACGACGCTAGTATTTTTTTGCGTATAAAAACGACTGCTAGTAGTTTCAAACGCATCTAGCGATTTATTTTTATATTTTAGGTAGTTATTGGTTCGCATAATCAACCTATAATGTTCCCACTGCTTTTGGGAGCAGTGGTAATGATATAATTTACACGAAGTAAAGCCTGTCTGGGTTCGAACATACGATCTCGTAAGTCCCGATCCCGTAAACTCGTAAGACGCGCCCGTTACCACTGAGCCACCACTGCTTCTACCACAGGACCTCCACTGCTCCTGTTACTACTTATTGGTTCAGCTTGAATTAATACAACCTGTAACGTTAAATGCGCAAAACCTGAAAGTAGTTTGATCAGAATAACGAGCAGAATTAATTGAACCACTTTTTAATATAGGTCACATTTTTCAAATTTTTTTCATTAAAAACGTTGCCGTGTCTATTTATTAATAGGCCAAGCAAGCCCATGTCAGCGCGGCGCAGCGGCCCGGTGACCACTCCTCCCTCGAAACGATCAGAATGGCCAGTAAAACTAAAACAGCACATAAAACCTTTAAAATTTTTTTAATGACTTATTTTCTCTCTGAAATAGCTCAATTGAATTAAAAATCAGTTGGGGTGTCTGAGGTTTTGCGCATTTAACGTTACACGTTGTATACAGTGCCACGATAGGACACTAGTCCTATTTATGTCGAGGTACATCTAGTACAGACTCCAACCAACGTATCGTTCAACTAGTCTTAAAACCTTAGCTCGAGTGTAGGAGTTTCGTTCAGAAAACCGAATATTTATTTGGATTTAGTATCTAATGAAAGACGCTTTGAAGCTCTAACAGCAGACGAAGTAAATACAGGTTAACGTTGCCTTGACCTTTATATAATTACAACAACCGCGCCATCGACGTCACATCAGTCGTAATTATGTTGACTATTCCACGTCCTCTCGCCTCATCTGACGCAATAAGATGCTGTCTGTGTTTATTTCTCACGTTTATTTGATCGTTATTATGTGATGGGTTCATTTGACTACAGTAATTGTCGCATGGGTAGGTGCGGGTTGTGGCTAAGTAATAACAGCCGCATGGGTTGTTCGATCAGGTTACGCTACGCTTGCCGTGTTGGGTCGTGGATGGGTTGCCATCTTTACATACCAAGATGGGCCAAGATCTCTCGTGTCTCGGAAAGCACATTAAGCTCTTGTCCCGGCTGTCATACGTGGTTCTTTGACAGTCGTTACGGGTCGTTAGAAGTCTGACCGAAAGTCTGACAACCAGCCTTACCAAAGGGTATAAGTATTACCCAGTAACTGGGTTGTGGAGGAAGCAATCGCTCCATGTAAAATACTGGTACTCAGCTGCATCCGGTCAGACTGGAAGCCGACCCCAACATAGTTGGGAAAAGGCAAGGGAGATGAATTGTCGCATGGTTAGTACAATTAGAACCTCCAGCAGCTCCCATGTCTAAGAATGGGAGCACATGATGTATTTATAACAATGAATACTTTCCACAGGTTGCGAATTCATTATAGTTAGCTAAGGTATATTTTAGTGTTACTGTTACGGCAAACGTCAAGAAAGAAGAATGTAGAATTTTATGAAACGAGGCCGCTTAAAAAACTGCTTATGCCCTCTTCACAGGCAAACGTGAAACATCAAACTATGTACCGCAGCCAGTTGATGGTATAGTAATCAATTTGAAGACATTTGGAAGAAGCATTAGCAGACGCAAAAAATACAATTTGCGTCATTAATATCTTCAACACACCTCAAGACTCCATAGAAACAATTTTTTTACAAAGATCATTACTGAAACAAAATAATTATACTGTTTGCTCGCGCTTTTCAGTATTATTCCTATGTCTAGTAACTAGCACGATTATTTTTGACGACGGTATCGCGTGTCGCAATTCTAGGAACAGTTTTAGGCGGTCGCAGCTGGTTGAATGCCTAAGTATTTCGGGAAGCCATTGCCAGACAGAATAGGATGGTGTTAGGTATCTTGGGTGGGACAGAAAAAGATAGAATTATAGCGGTAGAACCAAAGACTATTATAACCACCTATGGGTAGAACAAAGTCAGTGGCTTTAAAACTTGTGGTTTTTAAAATAAGTAATGTTGGTTTAATTTTTAAAGTTGTTACAATTTTAATTAAAGCGAGCAAGTTAAGTGTTTTAATGAGCGAAAGAAGTGAGGCCTAGTTTTACTTTTAAAAGATTAATGGTCTAGATAAAATTTGCTCTAAAAATAGAATGGTATGCTACAGCTAGAATGGTTTATAAATTAAACGAATCAGAATGTAATAAAGCCGCAATTTCAATCACATCTGATAAGACTAAGGACGAGGACTTATGTTGAAAATGACGCCAAAGCACTACACAACTTACGAGCTACTTAACCTGTGGCAGGATAACTGTCCACATATTAAATAACTAAGGATTGATTCAACCGACTACTAATCGTCATCAATGTTTTGCAGTAGATAGATATGTATATTTATTCTTCTTTTTTCCGGTCTATGTGTCGTTTCGATTATATTTCCAGAATATTCTGCCAGTCCATTCTAACATCCAACCTAACTTTTTATTTGAAAGTTATAAAACTTCTGCTAAACGTCTTTTGCAATTTTAAAACAATCCAAATCGATCACCAAAATGTTTATTCTCCAGTTCCTGTTACGAACTCGCCAGTTTCTATGCCGAACATTGTTTTCTTAGAAACGGAATTCTGAGTAGTTATACATATATTTTAATAACGAGGAACTCTTAACGCGCCGTCCGGCCATCTAGTTTGCATATCAATTTTGAGGTATTTTGGACTTCCTTGCCAAGGAAAGGACGTAGTTAAATTCTGGAGCCTGTTGGTGTTTCATATATATAATCATTTCAATTCTACGCAGTTTCGATAGAATAGGTAATCTTAGTGAATTTACTTGATGTGCATTCTACTAATTTGTAAATATGGGAGCACCATGTGTATATCACATAATTCATTTACCTGTTAGTAGTTTAGTTGTTGTGTTGTTTAGTTTAGTTGTGTAGTTTTTTTTTTGTTGTTTTTGTTTTTTATTTTTTGTGTGTGTAGTTTTTAATTATTTTTACTTATTTTGATGTAGTAATTTTATTCTAGGTGCATCGTATTCACGTATAATTATATAATTAATGTATACAAAATATTGTAAAACATTTTTAAAAGTGTAACGTACGGTGGAGTGTCTTGCCTATTCTTCTCCATACAAAACTACATTTTGGAAGGGGCGACTAGAATCAATTCAAATGTTTTGTAAATTTTAACGTTCTAAAGTGCCTTTTACGTGCTTATTTAATAAATGATTTGACTTTGACTAATGGTTGATGTTGTTTGATGCGTAGTTGAAGTTGGTTGATACGTAGTTTTGTAGAAAGTGCTACAATTCATCATATTAAATGGAATCGTGGACGTTACTTCCCAAAAAGTTACGAATCAATCATTCATGGGACTATCCAATAACCGCTATCTAGAACGTCTTCTTGTGCATCAATTTAAGTGAGCCAGGCCCAATAGCTGTGTGTAACTGCTCTCGCTCTTTGTCCAACTGCACCAGCTACACAAAATCTTGAAATCAATGTCATCAAGAGTTCATCGCAGTGTATATACAACGTGTAACGTTGAAATGCGCAAAACCTGAAAATAGTTTGATCAGAATAACGAGCAGAATTAATTGAACCCCTTTTAATAAGGTCACATTTTTCAAAAAATCTTCATTAAAAACGTTGCCGTGTCTATTTTATTAATAGGTCAAGCAAGCCAATGTCAGCGCGGCGCAGCGGCCCGGTGACGACTCCTCCCTCTATAAAGCGTCGTCGCAGACGCAAGAAACGATCAGAATGGCCAGTAAAACTAAAACAGCAACCTTTACAATTTTCTTAATGACTTGTTTTCTCTCTGAAATAGGTCAATTGAATTGAAAATCAGTTGGGGTGTCTGAGGTTTTGCGCATTTAACGTTACACGTTGTATAGGTATATGTATTTAAACTTTATCGTTAGACTGTGACTATGTCCATAGTTAACATATAGCCGTGTGTTAGTAACGGGTTATTACCAAACACTTAATTAATTAGAACTTGTAATATGATCGCTCTAGCAGATGATAAAGTCGATATCGGTATCTGTTTTGATGATTAAACGTTCATCTGAACGTTCATTTTCCCGCTGGAGATCAACCCCATTTGTATCCTAAAGTTTTAATAATTTTACCATTTCCTCATGATTTAATCAGAAGAGACCCTCAATTAAAA